>JANHMN010000004.1:134993771-135021509 GCA_030674055.1 Rhabdomys pumilio | reverse complement strand
ACACACACACACACACACACACACACACACACACACACACACACACACAGAGTGAGGTAACCTAGGCCCAGATGCTGTATGTCCTTTGTCTCTCTCTTCTGCCTTCAAATCTTTAGTTGTGTGTTTTTAACTTAGAGTAGCTGTGGAAGCTATGCTCCCATTTGAGCAGGGGAAGGGTGCCTAAAGGAGTGGTAGACTCTTAAAACATGGGTAAAGTCAAAGTAAAGAGGGGAAATTGTAGGAGTGTAAATACTTGAGGGGTGAGCATTTGGGGTATGGAGAGATGAAATGTGGGGGGAAGAGTGGACCATGTGAAGGATATATGAAAACCTCATATGTAACCAAATTGTAAAATGTTATTTAAAAACAAGGAATCAGAGAAAGTTGTTAGTTATGGAAGTTTTAAAAAATCCACAAAACAGCACAGGGTTTTGACATTCCTTCCTTTTGATTGCCCACCAGTACTATATTATAAGACACTATTATCAAAGACACCACACACTTTGATTGCAAAATACAAAGAATTCAAGCTGGAACTGGCCTTAAAATGTCCCCCTCCCTGCTAGTAAACATTGTGTTGGAAGAAACTATGCAGGCTACTCAAGGAGTAAGGCATTGACAATCTTACACAGCTGTGAAACCTGCAAATCCCAGTATAGCCTGCCAGGAAAAAATTATCTACCAGGGAAAGAAACCATGGCATGACTATTATGGGGTAACCCTATTACTCCCTGACTAGATGTGAGGCTTGCTACACCGGACAGAATCCATGCATGGTACTGTAACCCAGCCAAACCTTATAGCTCTGGAAGTCATAGATCCTGAAGGAAAACTTACCACTGTTTGCTTAAAGGGACATACTGTTATGCTATCTTCTAAATATTTTTATATCCATAGATAAATGTTACTCTCAGTATTAACTGAAAGAAGCCTCTCCTTGTAGTCAATAAAGGCGAATGCAGGGACTCGTGACAGTTCAAGGTACGGAGAGCATGTGACTGTTGGACATTCAGCACTAAATGTGTACCTCTCTGTGGCTCTGGCAATGTAAGAGCGGGAAGATAGGAGAGCAGAGTAGCACTCTGTAACTACAGTTGACCCTGCACATGATTGGCTGTGTCAGCTGTCAGTTATGGATCAGGAAGTGTCTCTCACGTGACTGCCCTATACCTGCCTTGGTATTGTGAGCTACAGAAAGGCTCTTGGTGATGAGTAAACTGTCTTCTGTTGCTTACCCACTCTGTTGTCCACCAAGCTCCAGTGGATAATTCCAAACCCAGAAGAATGCGGATGGCCTTACTGAGACTCGCTGGGTCACAGAGCAAGAGACATGGATGTGGGAAAGAGATCTGTATGAATGAGGGAAGGCAGGTGGGAGGTGTGTAATTAGAGTACATTTTATATAAGTGTGAAAGTGTAAGACAGCAAGCTTAATTAGTAAAAAGTAAAGAAAATTAATATTTAAATGTTAAAAGTTTCATACAATTTATTCCCCTTAAATCTGAGCTCTTTACCAGTCTTCTTTTAAAAACAAAATCTGACGTTTAATCAATATTATTAGTAGTAAATTTTACACTCATCTTTATGTATGCTATCAAGTAAAAGAATTATAAAATTTGGGTCTAAACTTTTTTGCATACTGACAGTTATTCAAAGTTCCCCCTTTTAATGCTAGTTTTAATGGGTACCAGACTCACTTCTTGGTCAGTCCTTACCAAAAAGTTTGGCAGGAGAACCTCTGTTTCCTCCCTTATTAATAGTAATGTGGATTCAATGTGAAAACATCTGGTTAGATTTCACAGAGGGCTTTCCTTTTCATCCCTTTCCCCCTCTTAGCCAAAGAGGGAATTAACCTTCTGAGAAAACTAAAATAAAATGTAAAAACATAAAAAAAAATTACCCCACGATTTTTACCCTTAGATTTTCAACTAGATTCCAGTCATTACAACTTCTTTACTGTATTCCCTTGCAAAAGAGCTGGCAGGTTTCTGAGAGTGCACATGCCGGGGTGGGAGTCCGTACCCTGCTCTGCTCCAAGGCTGGGCCATACTCTCTGCAGTCTCTCCTCCATCTCCTCTCCCATTGCCTCCTTAACTTTATTTCAGCTGCCGTAGGACAGATTTAGTTGTTGAAATACAGTTTCCTAGGAATGTTCTCTCCACCTTCCAATGCTATGTCTCTTCTATTAGACTACAATTTCCAAGTATACACCAACCATGCCCACTTTTCTGACTCTCCCACTTCAAGTACCCAGTAGTCTCTAAGAGATGTTGAGGGACTCAATCAACAAATCACTCTGTTTACTCATTTTTTAACATTCCTATACTAGTTTAGATTCTGGACATGTATAATTTATCTCACGGAACTTAGGTTTCAGAAGGAAGAGGCAGAAATCAAACACACATATGAGAACTACCCCAATATTTGAATTCATTTCCCTCTTTTAAAGAACTGTATCTCCATGCCTCAGATTTAAGTTGGGAAGCCATATTACTACTTTCTCATTTAGGAAAAACATTCTGAATAAATATTATCTATGTCTTCATTAAAAGAATACCCATAAGTATCAATGTCACCTATGATGTCACCATGATATCTTTTTTTCTCCAATTCATGAATGATTTAAATATCATTAAGTGTGAGAAAAGGCAGACTCAAGATCACTCTAAGTCCTTTGCTCTATCTGTGAAATATCACAGTAACTACATTTGGCTTCACCTACATGTTTCAACCCATAAGTATCATTTAGAGAACACAGTCTAATTGGTGAGGTTTTCTGTTGCTTCTACTGAATCCCACAGAACTGAGAAATGGCTCAAGAACGATGTTATGGTGAGACAGGCTGGACAAGGAGCAAAACGATTAGCATCCTGGCTCTAGATTTGTCAGCCAGCCATACTCAGTCACTGGTGGTACCATTCATTTTGCCAGCTCATATTCCAGTTGGCCATGTGTTCCCATTTAAAAGGGGCATGTTAGCACTTTAGATTCTAGCTGCCTGTCTGCTCTTCAATTTTAATAGCTTATGTATTTCACCCACTGTATCGCTTTTGGAAGAAATTGAAAGAGACTACAGGCATATGGTAATCACTACCACTGGTTTTAGCAGACTGATTAAATCTAAGGGACTCCAACTCATAATTTTATGTGATCCATGATTTTGATGCTACTTTAAGAAAACACATCTTCCTGGCTCCAATAAATTTTGATGTCCCCAGTCTACTATTCTGATTCATTATCCCTTCCCTTATTTTTAAGACACTATCTTTCATTGTTAACCAAGCTGACCTTGAATTCTCTTTGTAGCACGGATAGCCTCAAACTTGTGCTCCTCCTGTCTCAGTGCTGAGATTACAGGTGTGTACTACCACACCTGACTCCAAGACAAACCTAAATAAGCATATTCTAGCTATATTGACAATTTTATGTAGGATTAATGTTTTTGTACACTGCATAAAGTTTACCTTTGTGTTATTTAAATTCCAATTTCTATGCCCTCTTATCTTATTTCAATCAGGACATAGCATTGTAATGCTTATACTAAGAATCTTGTGTCTCACGTTTGTGTAAACAATTCTTGCCATTTATTATTTGCCTTGTCAATAAATGCTGATCACCCAGTGGCTGGACAGAATAGAGAATAGGACAGAACATCCACCAACCAGAAGGAGGAGGGAGGGAGAAAGAGAGAGTCAGATCAGTAGCAGGATGGAGGGGTTGGAGACATAAAAAATGGGTCCAAAGAGCCAGATCAATAATAATATGCAAGTGTCATGGGGGGGAGCTGGGAGGGAGCCAGGCTGGCATAGAAAATAAAGGTAGATCATTTAATTACTCAGCTATTGAGGTGCAGTTTTAAATAAATATTGATTTATCTATGTTATAACTGGGGATTAACATAAAGTAAAGAAATACAGCCACTAGATTAATTCACTGTTTACATTTACATTAAGAATTAATTGTTTACAATTTTACTTTAAAATTATATTGTTCTTGTCTGTAAATATCTGCATAGAGAACCTGGGGCAGAACTTTACTTGTCCTGAATAAAGTTAAGGATATTAATTGTAAAGGTTTGAATAAGAACACACACACACACACACACACACACACACACACACACACACACACCCATAGGCTCATAGATTTGAATGAGTAGTCAACAAAGAGTGCTCTATTTGAAAGGACTAGGAGATGTGGTCTTGTGAAAGGAAGTGCATCACTAAAGGTAGGCCTTGAGCTTACAAAAGCCTATGCCAGGTCCAATCTTGCTCTCTCTTTTTCTGCAGATCAGGGTTTACCTCTCAATTACTTCTCCCAGCACCGTGTCCACATTTATCTGGACCATTATCTGGACCAAATCTCTAAAACTGTAAGCAAATCCCTAATTAAATTCTTTTCTTTATAAGAGTTCCTATATTCTCAGTGTTTCTTCACAGCAATAGAAAAGTGACTGACACATTAATCCTGTTTAAATTAGATTTCTTTTGGGGTGTGTTGTTGTTGTTTTGTTGTTTAAGTGAAAGTGGAAACCTTCGCTCCAACTCCTTGACCTCTTTTTCACTGGTCCAATTAACTCAGCTCCAGAACTCAATCCATTAGAGACAAACACTGGCTTTGGCATCATTCTTTGAGTGAGGCTCTTTGAGACTCTCTACCATATTGTTGTTTTAAACCATACACTGTGTCTTTCTAGGTCTGACAGAATTATCTACTCTACTTCTCTTTTCTCCCCAGTCACTGTCATGAGTCAGGATGGGTGTCAACCAAGAGCTCTGTAATACATGACTCTCTAAAGCATACATGGAACTCATAGAAATTGAAATTCCATTGCTTTTGTTTCTGTTTTTGTTTTTTCCCCTATTCACTTCTCTCCATTTTCCCCCATTGCTCCTAACAGGCATTGCCTGCAAAAGCCACCAGTGAAATCTAACCAGCCATGTTAATGACTACCAGTGCTAATGACTTGACAAATAATGAAGAGTTTCCTACATAAATGTTCAGTATTGAAATGGAAATTGATTTTTAAAAGCCAGAATTGAAAGCAATTGAGTCAAAAATTGCCCCCAGCTTGTTCATGCCAGCATCTTTAGAACCCATCCCAATACATGAGAGTCCATACAAGTCCTGTGGGCAAAGAAGACAAGCCGTACCCTAGATCAGTCTTTGAAACATACAGCAGTGGTTAAAATCATCAGGAATGTCCTCTCAGCTACATGGGGCAAGGTACATGTGAGCAAGGAAATGTAGACGCCCACCCAGCCTCATGGCATTTTAGATTCTTCTTAGTGCATTTATGATATGGATTTGATGTAATTTCCCCATAAAATGAATATATAGAAAGGGTTTTTCCAAGAACACACAGTAAGACAGAAGACAGAAGACAGAGAGTCTAAGAATTGTGCCAGATGACAGAGGCAAGGCATTCACTGGCTTGCTCAGTAATGTGGTTTAAATTAATTTATTCAGTTTCTAATTCTTTTATAAAAACACTGCTTCCGGTTTATTTTTAGAATTATCTCCCCAGAAGTCTTAGAAGTGTCTCTTATCCATCTTATGTTGTACCACAAAAAAGTCAGCACTTAATTAGAATATTATAGCCTCCATTTAACATAAGAGGGGTGAAAAATAATCAAGTTGAGATTACTGTTGAATCAGACCAAATGCCTACACCATGAGGACTAAACACGCTTATGTAATTTCTGAGATCAGGAACTGGGGCACACTACGTCTCTCTCTGTCCACAAGAAGACAGTTGTCAATAGTGAGTGTCTATAGAGATCAGGGTGAATTTAAGACTTACACCTACCGACAAATTGCTAACTGACTCTATAGTAGCCTAAGTCTAGCTGTAGTCCCTTACAAACCATGATCTATGAAGAAGCCAGATGCTGTGATGGTTAATATTGACCTGACAAGATTTAGAATCATCTAAGAGACCTGCCTTCAGACACATCTGTGGAAAGCACATGCACACACACATACACACACTAAATAGAATTTAATAAAAAAAATTTTAATGTTACTTGTGTTGGGTAATGATAGATTCTCTCTCAGCACTAGGAAAGAAGATAGAAGAAGGCATGGCAAGGTTGAGATCAGCCTGGGCTACATGAGGAGATACTGTCTCAAACAACATCAATAATGAAAAAGGAATTCAATTGAAAATGTTTAGTAGGAGATCTTTGTTTTGAAGTCTAGTTATTTCAGTCCATGCCTCTTTTGCCCCATTGCTGTGACTGAAATAAGAAGGGATATTGTAGAAGAGGGTGAGGTGGGACAAACATATTCACTCTAAGTTATGCAGAAGCCCAGATAGAGGACTCAGTCAGAGACAAGCTACCCTTCAAAGGTGTGATTCTAGACACCTACATCCTCTAATCAAGCCCTGCATTCTTGTAAGGCCATTGACTTTTGGATCCATGAACACACTCAGAGGCAAAGCTTTTGTGGCTCACTCATCTCTCATCTCAGATGAGATGAGCTGGAGGTGAACCCTTTCACATGATGAGAACACTTTACGCCAAGACCAGAACTAAGTGTGTGCAGAAGTTGTTCATAAGAAATTAAAAAGACATAATAATCAAGCACAGCCAGGGGCCACATAGAAGTCAAGGCAACTGCAACCTCATATTTAGAAAATCATCTTTATGAACAAACAAATAGCAATCATGTGTCCATTTATTTACATTCCAATTACAGAAAGATATAGTTTTAGAGTCAACATCTTTGAGAATTTGTAACCACATGATTAATACCTCAGAAACTAGTTAAAATTTTTTGTTGTTTATCATTCTTCTTTGTGAGGCTGTTTCTCATATACAAAGCAAACAGAAGAGCAATCTACCTGAATTCATTCCAAGTAACAAGCCAGATGTGCTTGTTGAAAATTAAGCTCGTCGGACAACTGTGATGACTTGTGATGTCTTTCAGTTCCATGGCATTCTAAGACTGCTGGAACTTAACACTAATTACGCGCTAACAAACGTTTAGTCACGTTTTGTATTCATCATTTGGAATGTCTTTCTCCCAGGGTTGCCATAATATGGTAGCTAAATATAATAAGCATCTGTTTACAGGGTTGAGAGTAAATAATATTGAACATCTGTTTAACAGATGCATAATTCTTTTTAAGTGCCGAAAGATTATTTTCTCTTGGTAACTCCAGAACAAAGAAGCTATAAGATCCACATTTCCTTCACCAGAATAGACATGATGGGGATACTTAACATCATGTAAGAAGAAGGTAGTTAGAAGAAAACTGCCTTTTCTGATAATCTGTAAGATTAACTCATGGCAATCTCATCAGCTTTATTATGTGTCCCAAGGAAAGAGTTCAGATGACCACTTGCTTAGAATAGTACAATACTTCTGTTTAGTGTATTATGGAGGCAAGAACCCCACATGATTTTTCACCTCATTTTTTGATAATCCAAGACCATTTGACCTTAGTTGCAACCTGAACAGTTTCTGTGGCCTTTCCTACATATTTAATGAAACACCAGTCCTTCCTCTGTGTTAGTGTCACAGCATATTTCCCGTGGACAATAGTTTCATGAAGTACCGTGAGGAAACAAATATTACCTTAGGAATGTGTGCTAGGAATATTAGATAAATCTTCCTATGTTGTGATTTTAAATTTAATTTAATGTAATCTTTCAGTTTGTTCTCAAAGGCTAACTTCAAATCATATTGTATCGATTTCAGGAAGGCTCAGTGGGTAGAGGTGCTGGCAGCTGCATACAGCAGGTGGAGTTTGATCCAGAGGACTCGTCCTACAGACAGAGGACCAGTGCCAAGTGGTTGCTCTCTGGATACCACTCCTACACACACATGTATACTATTGTGTACCCACACACAACAAATAAATGTAAGATAATTAAAAATAATAAATTTAAACTTAAGTAAATTTAACACATGCATTCACACAAATAGACTAAACAAATGTAAGAAAAATTTAAAAGAAATACATTTAAATTATAGTCTAACCTAAAACAAAATTGTAAAAATATGCCTAAATATTGCTACAAATCACTGTGACCAAACTAAAATTGTTTAATCGTTCACTTACGATTGAGCAAATTCTCATAAATTCTCCCTTTATACGTATCTCAGCAGAGCCTCCTTAAAAATTGGCTCTAATACAGGAATTGGGACACAAAAGATTAATGGGCGGGGCTTTTCAGAAACATCTGGGTGGAAATGAGGAGGCAGAGCAGGAGCAGAGAAAAGTGGAGTAAGAATATGATTAAAGCAGAAGACTAAGGTGCAGACAATTGGTCTTGCGAAGCATGGGCTTAAGAAGAGCTGGAGAACTTCCCTGTCACTGGTTGTATGCAGGCCCTTGGTGAGACTGAGGGTAGGAACTCTGACTAGGCAGTTCTATAGAGATACAAGCAATTTCCTCCCGTACAGTCGCAGCCATTAAGTCATCGCAGCCTTTAGCAGCTGATATTCCCAAATCCTGGAGAAAGAATACAGTGACCCTGAATTAGAGCCAGGCATGTGTTAACCAATATACAGCTTGGGTTGAAATTCTGTTCTATGCACTGAACAACTTGGGAATAACATACTAAGTTTGTCATCAGGAAAACGCACTTTTCTTACCTATGAAATAACTTTTTGGGTTTTGCATCTAAGATTTGTATGTCTCAAACACAGCTGTCCACTAAAAATAGGACACCCAGCAACAGACAAATGCTCACCTACTCTCAGAAATCCTTTCTGGACTCCATTTATTCTCCTATTCTCCCCAGAGTGTGGCTTCCCAACTAGAAACAAAAGTTCCCAGCCTTCTTATGAACATGGATAGTCATATGAACAAGTTCTAGTAATTGGAATATGGACAGAATGCCTTGGGACAGCTTCCTGCTCTTTAAAAATAATAGGTCTCTCCATTTTCCTCCTACTTCAGAATAAAGACTCCCTACCATAGGATGGGCCTAGAAGTCTCACACTGACATCAATGAAGATGCACCTACTCCTAGCCAACTTCCCTGTCCTTGACCTTTTACTAGACATAAGTGTCTATTCTCTCTTGGAATCTCTATTTTTAGCCTACTCAGATGAAATTGGCTTCTCACCTAATTGATATGAAGAGATTAGTTTAAGAAAATATAGAAAATGTTGCAAACAATAACCTCTGTGTTTCACAGAAGATCTGGAACTAGAAGAGCATGCACTATGTAATTATTTATAGCAAGGAGGCTCTCTTGCCTTTCTTCCATGTAGAATATCTAGTGCTTTCTACTCTGTTCCCAGGACATTCCCATAGCCCTTCTGCTTCCACACCATTTTCTTAGGATTTATTTTCTCATCTTCCTATAAATCTCATAAGCTTTCCAATATCTGTCCCCCAAAATGTATCTTTTCTGACATCTTAGTAATTTATCTGGTATTCCACCAACGTATTGACATATAACTGTGGTCATATGTGTCATGTGATCAATTTTACTGTTGTTATTGTTGTTTGTGGTTCTGAGATAGTAAGGAGAGTTCCAATATGCTGAGGAAATCTGTATACAGAAATATATCTTCAGACCTTGGGATCCATTTTCTTCAAAAATACATGACTGTCTGGAGACAATGTGAGGATAACAGAGTATATTGAACATATGAGTACACAAAAACCTTCTTTTAGCCAAATAAGAAATTGTCTTTGGGTGTTCCCTTGTTTACTCTCAGTACCACTGGTAGAGGTACCAGTGGCTTTGAAAGACACTGAATTTGAAAGTCAAAACCCGAGGACTTCTCCTAGTTGGAGACATGAAAGAAAATCCCTCTGCTTTCCCATGGACACTCAGCAGCTCTCTCTGCCATTTCTGGGTGACTGCCAGGAGACAGTTAAACTCTAACCATACCTAACACAGTACTTTGAGAGCAAACGTTTGGGAAAACCCCACCAGAGCTGTTACTTGACATTTTCATAACCTATGTGGAGTCTTCTTACATACCGTCGAAACTAAGAGTACTAAATCTGCTCTCTTACAGCTAAACATAATTTGGTCATAAAATGTCCTGCTCTCTAAAATAAGCATGATAGCCATTTAAAAATACCCTTCGTCTTCCAGAACCCCAGAGGTATAAAGCTGTGGTAATATACTGTGGCTAGTGCTAGACACAGCCCTTTTTAAAAGCTGCAATGAATGATATGGGGTCGGAGGAGAGTAGTAATGGCTGCCCTTGTGAGTTCAAGCTAAGTAACCTGTGATGAAATTGTTCAGTTGATCATTTCTTTCTCCTTCCCCTTTATAAAGCCATCAGTAGTCTCTTATATTCCAGAAGAACTCTTCAGAATGCACATGTTTGTGATAGCATAAACACTGTTCATGGTTTCTGTTTTGGTTTTCAGAATCATCCTATAGATACATAGGAGAGCTGCCTGATGCTATGGTACTCGCTATAGTGTGTAGGCAGCATAAATGGCAATGGAAAGTAGGAAGGAGCAAAGCAGTCAGTCCTATTTACCAGGAATACTTAAGAGAGTTGCTAAAGCACAGACATTTTGGTTTATCAGAGGTACAAAATCATCAAAGAAGAAGCAAAAATGCAGGTGGAAAAGAGAGTACCATCCAGTCAATATGTGAACTTCTCCCTCTGTGGGAGCAGTAGGTCAGTAAGACGCACTGTCTGAAGTGAGGAAACCTCAGTAGGCTTGCACTTTACATTCCATATGACTTGGTGACAGATACGGGGATCAGATATGATCATTTCCTAGTTGTCTCTAGCTCACGTAAGACAGCATGGCCATACCTGTGCTATGTACTTTGCTCTTCCAACCTACACTGAAACATTGCAGGCTGCTCTTCTGTTATTAAACAGAATACTTCCAAATGTTGCACTTAATGCACAATTTTTCTTCCCCCTTCACCCTCCCCCCCCCCAAAAAAGTTTCTCTGCCTGCTATGCCTCCAGCAAACACAAATACTTTGGTAAGAAATGGATCGTAGTTGGGACAGGTAGTCTGAGAGTTGGCCCTCAGAGGGTACTGTACTCCCCTGGGCTTTGTTTGGATTTTACTCCTGCCTATCTCTTTGCCACTGCATACCAATTCCTATGGTGGCAATTTCAGACCAATAGCAGTGCGAATGGTCCTTTCACCACCCTCTTCATTTGCAAATGCTAGAGCAGCAGTGGCCTCATCTGTGCCTGACTCTCCTCTCCAGCTGTCGGTTGTCCGGTATCTTCCACTGACCATTTCTTTTTCTTTTTTTTTAATGTGAAAATCTTTGTTGGATATTTTATTTACATTTCAGATGCCATCCCCTTTCCCCATTTCCCCTCCCTAGAAAACCTCTATCCCACCCTTACTTCTTCTTTTTGCTTTTATACTAATTATTTTAATGTTAATCAAAGGCTTTATAAGTTTGGTAATGCTCAATATCAATCAGAAGTGTAACCCAACACCCAACTTAGATACATCAACTATCTTTGACTGGCAGGGACACACAAACATCCACCTCCATGTGCCCCCATCTTGTCACCTAGCTCCTCCTCTCCTTATTCCTTATCTTCCTCTCCTTACTCCTACCACCTTAGCTCCTCCTACTTATCACCCTTCCTGTTAAAATAAAACTTTTCTCTTAGAATACAATTAGAGCATAACTATACCAATTTGTATCAGTAAGGTACAAGATAGACCTACTACCCAGTCCATCATTTTGTTGACTAAAGAGAACCTCTGTCGTCCCTCCTAACTAAAAGACTTAATTCTAAACCTGGCTTTTTTTTTCTTGGCTTTAGAATGAATGTCAGCTGAAAACCATACTCTCAAATCTTTTCTCTCAAAGTAAAGAGCCGGGATTGGCTATGAGACTATAAGTCTTCAACCCCGTCAGAAATCCAGAATGACTGAGTTAACTGAAATTATGGGAAGCACCAAGCATAACTTCTAAAACTTAGCCAAATTATAGAGACCACTGAGCACCTGGACAGTTCTTATTCTACAAAACGTTGGAGCATTCGCTCTTCAGCCTTCTGGCCCAGGATCATCTGACAGACCAAGTGATGCAGAATTATTAAGGGCTGATTACTCTGTCTTGGCAAATATAATCAGTTGACTATTCGACAAGTGTGTCCTTTTCTGGACACTGATTTTTCTGTAGATGAAAAGAGGCAATTCTTGCCTAGTGGCTGTCTCATCACAACTGGAGTAACTCCAAAGATGCTCAATTTCTTCTTATAATCCAAGACAGGAAGCTGTCAGGAGTAGACAGGTCTCTAATCAAAATGGACATTAATATAGAAATGTTTGTAACATCAATTCTGTGGACTTCTGATGTTTTGAAAACCAACTATCCATGTAAGGCAATCTGGACTATTGTTTGTTAACTCCTCCCGGCTAAAGAAAATATAGAAAACACCCTAACAATAAACTCAGAACCATGAATTTGCTATAGGCCCCTAACGCACAGGCTAACCATCACAAATCAGTTTAAAAAGTTAAAGAAGGACTGGCTCTAAGCCTTGTATTCCTAAATGTGTTATATAGGCACAATGCCTATGACAGTAACAATATTAATCTCACTTTATATCAATAAGAAACTGGTACCAATGAAAACCTTAAATTAGAAATCAAAGTAAATTTTGTGCCATTTAAGAAATTATAACTTCATCTTAATAACAATTATACATATTTCTACCAATAGGTTATGGCTATGCAATAAATCCTAGCTAATCCTCCCTGTTCCAACAAAACCACTACTTTTTCGTAGAAAGACAGCCCAATATTAACCACCTCAGTCCCCAAGCCCAGGGAATAGGGGCGCTGACTCTTCATTAACTTCTTCAAGCTGATTATGGGCATTGAGATATTAGAAGAGGGGCAGGGAGAAGAGTAAATTGATAAGCCTCTGACATCTGTGTCTTCATTGCATCCAGCTGGAATTCCAGAACATCAGAGGTTCAGCAGGTCTGCTCAGCTCACTTGATGAGTTGATACACTGAGGCTGTGTATTCTGCAATATACAATTCCCAAAACAAATTTTAGTATCAAGATAATTTTTTGTTTGAATTCTGGAATCTAGTCTTCTGGCGGCCTGCCTCTGTCATGTCTAATCCATACAATTCTGGGAGTTTCTATGAGGGTGTGCTCCCACCATCCTCCCATTCTCACTTCTCTATTCTCAAATTCCCCAACACTAGGGAATCCAAACTTTCAGGCACCAAGGCCCTCTACTTCCACTGATGCCTAACCCCTTACTCCATCCCACCTCCTCCAATTACTATGAAGGTGGAAGGTGTGCTCCCACCACCCTCTCATTCCCACCTTCTTGCTCTTGAAATTCCCCAACACTAGGGAATCTGAACTTTCAGATATCAAAGGTGTCCACTTCCACTGATGCCTGGCAAGGCTACCCTCAACTACCTACACAGGTTGAGACATGGATCCCTCCCTTTGTGTTCTCAAGCTGGAGATTTTAGAATGGCTACTCCAGCTTGTTTCTTAGGGCCATTTGCTTGAAAAATTGTTTTCCAGCTCTTTACTCTAAGGTAGAGTCTGTCTTTGTCACTGAGGTGGGTTTCCTATATGCAGCAAAATGCTGGGTCCTGTTTCTGTATCCAGTCCATTAACCTATGTCTTTTAATTGGGAAATTGAGTACATTGATATGAAGAGATGTTAAGGAACAGTGATTGTTGTTTCTTGTTATTTTTGTTATTGGAAGTAAAATTATCTTTGTGTGGCTATCTTCTTTTGGATTTGTTGGAAGAGGATTACTTTTTTACTCTTTCTAGGGTATAATTTCCCTCCTTGTATTGAACCTTTCCTGCTATTATTCTTTGTAATGCTGGGTTTGTGGAAATATATTGTGTAAATTTGGTTTTGTCATGGAATATCTTGGTTTCTCCATCTATGGTAATTGAGAGTTTTGCTGGGTATAGTAGCCTGGGCTGGCATTTGAGTTCTCTTAGAGTCTGCATGACATCTGTCCAGCATTTTCTAGCTTTTATAATATCTGGTGAGGAGTCTGGTGTAATTCTAATAGGTCTGCCTTTATATGTTACTTGGCCTTTTTCTCTTACTGCTTTTAATATTCTTTCTTTGTTTTGTGCACTTGGTGTTTTGATTATTATGTGACAGGAGGTATTTCTTTTCTGGTCTAGTCTATTTGGCGTTCTATAGGCTTCTTGTACATTGATGGGCATCTCGTTTTTTAGATTAGGGAAGTTTTCTTCTAAAATTTTGTTGAAGATATTTATTGGCCCTTTAAGTTGGGAATCTTCACTCTCATCTATACCTATTATCCTTAGGTTTGGTCTTCTCATTGTGTCCTGGATTTCCTGGATATTTTGTGTTAAGAACTTTTTGCATTTTGCATTTTCTTTGACAGTTGTGTCAATATTTTCTATGGTATCTTCTGCACCTGAGATTCTCTCTTCTATCTCTTGTATTCTATTGGTGATGCTTGTGTCTATGACTCCTGATTTGTTTCCTAGGTTTTCTATCTCCAAGGTAGTCTCCCTGTGTGATTTCTTGATTGTTTCTACTTCCATTTTTATGTCCTGGATGGTTTTGTTCAATACCTTCACCTGTTTGATTGTGTTCTCTTGTAATTCTTTAAGGGATTTTTGTGTTTCCACTTTAAGGGCTTCTACCTGTCTACCTGTGTTCTCCTTAAATTCTTTGAGAATGTTATTTATGTCCTTCTTAGAGTCCTCTATCATCATCATTAGAAGTGATTTTAAATCTGAATCTTGCTTTCCTAGTACTATGGAGAATTCAGGACTTTCTTGTGTGAGAGAGTTAGGTTCTAATGATGCCAAGTACCCTGGGTTGCTGATGCTTATATTCTTATGCTTGCCTTTTGCCATCTGGATCTTCTTAGTGCTACCTGTCCTGTCTCTGACTGGAGCCTGTCTTTTCTATTGTCTTAGTTTTATCAGAACTGTGTGGGGTGGGTGTTACTACTGGAGTAAGAGTTGGGACCCAAAATCTGCTCAGTGCTCCCAGCCAGGAGTTACTTCTTGGGTCCTAGTGGGTTCCAGTTATTCCCTGTTTGGGGCAGGCTTTGCTGTCTGCTTACCTAAGATAATGCCACGGTTAGAGCAACTGAGAGCCCCGCCTTCTCTGGATTCTTAATGGTTGGAGGCAGAACTGCTGCCTGGGATCTGCTCAGTGCTCAGGCCCAGACCAGAATGAACCCCCATTGACCATTTCTTAAGGCCATCACTGTTCCAGAGAAACTTTCTTTCTACAAATCTCTTCTACATAGACATATACAAATATTGTCCATTTCCCAGACTATGTGGCAAATACAGTACATAGTCCTTAACCATGTCATTTAATTTGGCATCTTCAGCTTTGTAATGGCACAAGGGAAGTCCTTGCACTGGAGTTTTTGGTAACACTAGTTTTTGACTCTCATTGAATGTTTGCAGTTGCCAGAATGCTGATCCAGGAAACTAAGACCACAAGCAGATCTTGAAGTCAAAGATTTTTTTTCCCAAATGAAACATTATTTACCATGTAATGAACACATTCTTCTACTAATAAGGCCATATTATATTTGTTAAAGATTATTATGTTTCAACAAGTACAGAACCATTGTAAAATATAATTAAGAAAGATAAGATTGAGGGTCTATGATAAACTGAGATCAGGACAAAAAAATGTAAGCTGATAGATCTGGCAAGAGAGGCTACGGATATACATACGGCATGACGAAGGAACTTGGCAAGCTATACTTAGCACAGCCTTTATGTGGAATCATTTGACTGAACGTGCTGACTGATTCTCATGTCAGTCCTAAATAAAATATGTTGAAATCAAAACACAGTACATAGCTCTGGACGCCACATTCAAAATACTCCTTTTTCTAATAATGTGCTGTCTCTGAAGTTGTAATAGAAGTGAGCCAACAGTTCTCCAAATGATTTCTGCCTTGGTTAAAGTTAGCCATGCTGGAAGCTAGGACTTATTTGACTGTCTCCATTGATGCTTCATATTTCAAAGCTTGTGAATTAGTTACTTCACCAATGCTTTACAACAACCACCCTATCTACTATCAATGTCATCTTTGGGACTGTTGAGATTGCTTAGTTAGGTAAAGCCATCTGCCACCAGGCCTGCTGATCTTAGTTTGACCTTTTGAATCTGGAGAGTACTAGAAGATAGGTGACTCTCTCAAGTTATCCCATGACTTCCACACATAGACAGTGTCATGTCCCTCTTCCCCAATAAATAAATAAAATAAAATTAAAGGAAATATCACCTTATGTTGGGCCTTGGATGAGGTAACTTCATTTAACCTGCACCCTTCAATCATGTAGGACACAGGTAGAGGTCTCCACCTCCGGAGATTTAAATATTAATGAGTTATTTAAAGGCTGGGGGAGTGAGTAGCTAATTAAGCTATCCCCTCCCCTTCTCCCCCTCCCTATAAAAAGTCAGGGGAGCCTGGCTTTTGAGAAGAAAGTTCATGCCATCTACACCTATTCACCATGCCATGAACAATAAAAGTTTTGGAAAACTGGACTCCACGTGTCGCCTGGAACTTTGGAAGCTTGAACTGCAGCCGCCAGCCGCAACGGCTGAGTGAATGTGCAACCTGCCGCCAGACTATCTCCCGCCCCACGCGAGTATTTTTTCTTCCCCACAACCTTAGTTACGACCTTCGGAATATCTGTCAGCATGTTTCCTTAACTTAGAATAAAACTCATGACCATTACTCACTGTGGCTCTACGGGCTTTGGAAATCATACAGCATCACCTTAAATCCGAAGAATAGCAAAGACGACAGGTAAGTAAGTCACTGAAGGAAAACTTCAATGTGAGAAAAGAAGAGCAAATGCAGAATTTATTTACTTGCAAGCAAACAGAGTGACAAGTCTGCCTGAGAGAAGAATGAAAATTAAAAAGAGCCTAGCACTTGAGAGGAGTCCTTGGTCGAGCCTAGTGAGAGACAGTGGGACTTAAATAATTCTATCTAAGCAGTCACTGGGAGCTCATACGTCAACTCTATCTGCCACTCAGACCTGGCATCTTCATGTTTTCTTGAGAGAGCATAGAGATATTATAGCACTTGGGGGTGGGGGTAAAGTTTGGAATCATTTTCGTACCACAGGTTCTGAAATCTTAACTTGCTAATCTGATCTCCTGAACTTTCCTCTGACACACAAAAATAACATTGTGGGGAAAGGGGTGGGAATTAATTTCATAGTAAAACTACCCAAAGTTTATTGTCTTTTGCTTTTATTATAAGATCTAACTGACCTATGTAAAAGATAAAGCTGTGACTTGGTTAGTGACCCCTTTCCCTCTTGATAATTACACTGTAATATATCTATTTACTCCTTTGAGAACTAAATCAATATTTTCCTTGAACCAGGCACAGTTTAAGTGTGTTTAGTCTTGTACCAAGTGTGGTATATAAAGTCAAACCTATTTTACAGCAATTATAAAATTTCTATGATCAATTTTTGCTGTTGGGTTGTAAAGACTTGGTCAAGTAAGATATAAATTTCCCAGAACACATAGACTGTAGGTAGACAGAATTGATGTGGGCAGTTCAATAATCCAAGTAGGAAAATGATGAAGTAAATGGACATTCTTTTGTTCTCACAAGTAACCCCCTGGGCAGAAGACAGAATGCATCTAAAGTCCTTAAGTCCATGGAAACCTAGTTTACCCTTCATTTCTAACAAAGGCCCAGTAAAACATATGGCTTTCTAAGATCACACACTGAAGAATAGGAAGCCATTGAGGACCACACTCTGATCCCTGGAGCATCTTATTATCTCCTCTATACCCTGATTCCTCTTCACAAAATACTCTATATGTTTGCTCCCAGGCTGTGTGATGCCTGCACTTGCACATCCGCCTTTATCCTTACCATCGTTCACTCTTCTCAATTCATAGAACATAAATAACTCCTAACCTCTATGAGCACACAGCGTCTCAAAAAAAAAGCTACCACAAACCCACAACCAAAGAATTTGGCTTCTGGATGCCTGCCTCTTTCTTAGTCCATCGTGACCATGGATAGGATTCACACAAGAAAGTTGGATGTTGGCTACGTTCAGGAAGCCACTGCTAAAATGCTCCCAAATGGGATAAATCAGATGTGGGATGATTTTGCATGAGAATGTGGTCTTCTTGGAATCAACAATGTTACCATCAGTATTTTTGATTCAATAAACACCCATTGAATACTTAAGATGCTGCTCATCTGAAACGTAAGGACTGCTTCATCTCCTGGCCAAAGTGAGGGCATGTAACTGTGAAAGCTCTGATAGCAGCCCCTGGATGACCACAAGATGCCAGATCCATTCCTAGTTCTCTACTTCATTTTATTTCTTTAATGTTGTTTGTTTGTTTGTTTGTTTGTTTGTTTGTTTCAAGACAGGGTCTCTCTGAGCAGCCCTGGCTGTCCTCATTCTGTAACCAAGCTGGCCATGAACTCACAAAGATCCACCTGCCTCTGCCTCCTGACTGCTGAGATTAAAGGGGGTGTACAACCACCATCCAGCTCTCTACCCTATTTTAGCAATGCCAGAAAATCTTAGGAGAGCTAGGCTGTGCCCCAAATGCTTTGGGGTTCTCCCTGGCTTAGTCCACAGGACTCTCTATCCTCTCTGTATACCAGATCATGAGACTACCCCACTGAGAACCCTCCAAGGATTTCCCAACACATTTTTAAAGTAGTCTCCCCTCTTTGTTGTGGCCTCCAAGACTGATGAGTCTGGCCCCAGCGTTTACATCTGGCATCTCCTAGTTAGCTCTGACTCGTCTGCTTGTCTAGGCCACCCAATCCATCCTTCTTCCATTAACTCCCAAATGAAAGGTACTTAGGCTCCTACATTGAGCATTTCTTGAAAGAGGTCTTTCATCTGTGTAATGTCTTCCTATTGCCACCCAGTTGCACAGCCTAATGTAGCCACCCCATGCTCCTTGGTGGTCTAGCCACTAACGTTCAGCCATTGCCCTCTTCTGGCTCATTGTTCCTTCAAAATCAAATGCTATGAAGTCGCAGTTGCACAAGATGAATGCATTCCAGAAATCAACCATACCACATTTTGCCAGTAAATGACAATATTGTGCTGTATACCAAAAGAAAAAAAAATGCCAAAAGGATAGGTCTCCTGCGTGGCAGTCTTACTGTAATCAAATTCAACTGAAATAAACAAATTAGCTGCCCAGCTCTGTGCAGTTTTCACCCTGTTCTATTCTGCTCATCCCACCCGAGAGAGAGAGAGAGAGAGAGAGAGAGAGAGAGAGATCTTCCTAAGCAGAGCACAATGCAAACTTCATCTGTTCACTGTTGCCAGCAATGGAGAAAGAATATATTAAAGTTTCTCAACATTCTCAGGATTTTTACTGCTGTGATAAAACGCAAGGCCAAGAGCAACTTGTGGAGGGTTTGCTTCGTCTTACAACTTATAGTTCACCATCTGGGGAAATCAGAGTAGGAGCTCAGAGAGGACAGAAACCTCATGGCTTGGTCAGCCTGCTTTTTTCTAGCACCCAGGACTCCCAGACCAGGGGTGGCACCACCCATAGTGATCTGGGCCCTCCCACATCAACCATCACTCACAAAATATGCAACAGACTTCCCTACAGGCAAGTCTTAGAGATATTTTTTCAACTGAGGTCCCTCTTCTCAAATTACTCTAGTTTTTGTCAAGTTGACATAAGTGATCAGCACAAAGTTCTAACAAAACCAAAGAAGCTGCCGATACCAACCTTACACTTCTTTAATGTAGCTCAGCATATATACACATATAACATCACTTCAACATTCGAGCGACATAAGTTATTATTGTCCCATTTTCATTCTTTCCTTTGAAGCCTTTGAAATCTGGGTATGACAAGCTGACAGCAGTCTCACTAGGGAAACTAATGATTCAGGTAAAAATGATTTAAGTGTATTCAGAATCCATACAATTTACAAGCTAAATAGAAAATTCACAGGCTCAAGGTACTGCAAATGAACAAGGGGTTTCCCCCAAAAGCTGAGAGCCATTATCAATGCAAATAGTAAAAAATTAATTAAAATGAAATTACAGTTGAAGCCAGATGTAGTGATTCATGTCTAGCATGCTAGCACTTGGGAAGCTGAGGCAGAAGAACTACTGCAAGTTCAAAGCCAGCCTGGCAAGAATGAAACCCTATGTAAAAAGCACAAACTGATGTCGTCGTCATCATCATCATCATCATCATCAACAACATCAACATCATCATCATCATCATCAACATCATCATCATCAATAATAAAACATTAGTTTTCCTGAATCACACTGGCCACCAGATTGAACAACTCACTGCTAATATCTCTTTGTGCATTGGCTGTTGTTTTCTACTAGTTTGTGTGTTCCCTCTCATTTAAGCCAAAGTTCCAGATGTGGTGTTCATTGTTTGATTCCCAGTGTCATGAACAAGGATCCATACAACAGCCAAGAGTTTATTGTCAGGTGACCAATGGAACCTCCAAACGAGACCTTCATGCTTTTCAATCCACTCAGCACTGCAACTCAAATCACAGACCTCAGAGCACGCTGTCTGCCTTTGCTCCAGCCAGGTTCCCTGCTAGCTACAGAACTTCTTAAACCATTTCTCATCTCTCAGAGCCTCAGTCCCCTGCTCTCCAGATGAGGGAACAGCTGTACCTGGTGCAGTATTGAAACCTACATGAGCTAACATTTCTACAGTGCTTCCATGAAGGCCTGGTCTTAGCAGTGCAGTGGGATTAAGATCATTACACCCAGTCCAGGATCTTCAGCTCATTGGAGATCTGCTTGAAATATGCACTGTGTCAGCTCAAAGCTCCACTCTGTTCAACAAGGCTAATCTCTGCATTCATCTCATAGGCCTGAGTGTTCACCTCTGGCTGCTCTCACTCTTCCGAACTGCCCATGACAATTCTAGAAATCACTCTTGATCTGGGCTACTCCCTCAGACTAGATTCCCACTCATGATCTTGGTTCCCATGCCCATCTCTCCTTTGCTGAAAAATGGCAAGGGAGAACAGTAGCTGTCTCCCAGTTGTGTTAAGACATTGTTAGTTGTCAAATGTATCTTTAGGATTTATGCATACAATACTGTGTAGATGCCTGTGGGACAGCTGGCTTGGCATGGGTTGGTACTATAGCCACAGACCGGTCTGCAGCTCTGTCTCTGGTACTGCTCACGATGGCCTTTGCCAAAAATTCTCTGTGTCAGTTGGCTTCTCAAAGGCCCACAGACTTCCCTTGGTTTCTTACTCCCACATTCCCATGGTTGTGTATCTCTGAATATGAAGGCTGACATGCTCTAAATCATTTTTATGGGAGGAGAAGCTTGGCGGTTGTGTCAAAGTTAGAAGGTCACTGCTTTTACATTCATCGTTCTGAAGAATTCACAACACATCCTGACATACGGTGAGCACTTGATAAATATTTGTGGATTGAAGAATGAATGGCTTAAACAAATGATATTTTTTAGGTCCCATGTCAACTGGGTGAGTGGCCATCATCTCTCAGACTCAGTCTAAACCTTGTACATGTAACATGGAGATTATAAACCAAGCAAATTGAAGGCTTTGCATTTGATTCCGTTCCAGTAATCATAGGTGCTGGGGGATACACAGGAGACTATCAGCATAAGGGGCCTAAGGGAGCCATGTGCACGGGAAATGAAGGGGTACAGACAGGCCAGAGACAAGGACTGGGGAAACTGAGTCCAGATCCTGTCTTTAGGGATTTTTCTCAGTAACTACGGGCAAGGCTCCCTCTCCTCATTCTGCAAAGGTGAACTTGACTGTCCTTTCCCTCTCCTGATAGCTCTCCTGAGTCAAGAGCAAAATGCTGGCACTCACAAATGCAACTCAGACACTCATGTTTTCACAGGTGTTGCCTTTAAATATCTCACCAGAAAGGAAAAATATATTTTGTGTGTGGTTTCTAGGGACTACCTTCATTTTTCAGTTATGATGGCTCTAAAATGAGGCCATGCATCTGGCTTGAGAGAATCTTATCCTGCAGTCTTCTTGCTTTGTTATATAACAAAAGCTTGTCTCTGCAAATGTAAGAATGTGAGCATTTAAAATAAGCAACTCGCAGTCATGTGTCAATCTTTACTCTAACAGCAAAAAGCAGTTTCCACAGGAAGAGGTGTGTGTTCCTGAGGTAGCCATCTGCTGAGAGGAGAGAGGTTTTGTTCAATGGCTGAAATGAAATTAAGCTAATTAGCTTCAAACAAAAACTGAAACCAACAGACACAATCAAACATCTCTATTCTGGTAGAGATTGAGATAGCCAAGTGGCCAGGGACCTCACTTAAAAATGTCCCTCAGAGCTGAACTCATCCACCTTACTTGATTTCCTCTCCAAGACAGTTGTTTTGTGTTGTCCTGTTAGAGGCTAAATTGTGGTTTTTTCCTAAGGTGTGTTGAGATATAACCCCAAGTACCTCAGAAACCACATTTGAAAGTAGAGTTGTTGTTGATATAGTGAATTCGGAGGAGGTCACACTGGATCCATGCAGCTTGTACTGCAGCTAGATTGGTACCCTTACAGACTGAAGAAAGACAGAAACTGTGTGACCATAGGTGTGGATGAGTCTGCAAGCAAAGGGATGCCAGAGAGTGACAGCACACTACCATAAGCTAGAATGTGCAGGAAGGCTTTCCTGTGGACTAAAGAGAACATTGCCTCATGACACCATGACTTTGGACTTTCCAGATATCTGAAGTAACACTATTTCCATTGTTTTAAGACTTGGTTGTGGTTTGATTCTGAAATACCCTCCTACTGGCCCATGCTTTAAATACTGTGTCTTCAGCCACCATTCTACTTTTAGAAGTCTACATTACTTTAGAGATGGGTCCTCGCTGTTGGGAGTATGTGATTAGGCAGGCCTTTGTAGGCTATGCCTACCTCAGGACCAGGCTGTGTTCTTTGCCCTTAGCCATTCCATATGCTTCCCCCACCCACAGACAAAGTCTCTGTGATTTCTTTCTCTCACAATAGTGGACCGTGAGTCTGTGAAAACTTGCAGCAAAATAAACCTTTTATCCCTTAATTTACTGATGTCAGGTACACAGGCACAGCAATGAAGACATAATTAAGACAGCCACCTGGCTGTGAAACTTGGTCAAGACCATCTTTGGAAACTAATATTCTTCAGGCTCTGATAACGCTCATCCCTTCAGCTGCATAACACCCATTGTAATGAGCCGATGGATGTCAGTGGGAAGATGACGGTCCTCTAATAAAATGATGCAGTTGGAAGGAACATTTTGATGACATCGGAGAAAATGGAACTAACCAGGTATGGGAGCCAAGTTCCTAAGGGCAGAAGTGAGAAAGAGGGTCAGCACACAGGGGAGGGAGGGGCTAGCCTGCAACAAGGACAGTGTATTCCTCGGACCATGAAGAAGGCACAGTGTAGCTTGGGAAGTGTCTGTGAGCGCACTGCACAGTTTTATCAGGAAATACAAAGTTACCAACTTAAACTTGGGGGTGGGGAAAAGGAGGAGGAAAAGGGGGAAGAGGAAAAAAGAAGCAGGAGGTAGGGGAGAAGATGGAGGAAGAAGAGACACTGAAAGGAAAAGAACAAAAGGCTTCTTAGCAAAGGCTGTATGCTTAAGAACCACAGCATGCTATGTGCCTAAGGTTGTTGGTTGGTTGGTTGACTGTTTGTTTGTTTTTTAAATCATCTACCACAAAGAAAAAAACAAATAAATCACCTCATCATATCAAGCTTTAATATAGCCTTTAAATGACAGGAAATTTGTTTTAATAACCATGACATCAAATGGTGGCTAGTGTCTTTAACCCCAGCACTCTGGAGGCAGAAGGGGTAGATCTCTTGTGAATTCAAGGCCGGCCTGATCTCAATAGCAAGTTCTAAGCTGGCCAGGACTACACTGTGAGGCCCTGTCTTAAAAGCAAAAGAAAATCTTGTAACCATGAGTTATGTTAGGGGCAAAAAAGCCCAAGCATTCTTATTCCTTGAAGCCTCGACACAATAGCCACATAGAGTTCAAATTGAACTTTGCATTCTTAATTGATATCTCCTGGAGTCAAGGGACTCTGTGGCCTGGCAGAGCTTTTGCAGATTTCTTGTTTGTCCAAGATTCTACTTGTAGTAAGAAGAATTGGAGACAGTAGAAGACCTTACCTTTTTTTGAAGTACACAGTATTTGGAATTCGAGTTAGCAGTGGTTTCTCTTACAGGAGAATGGTATACCCAGATCTATCCTTGTTGCTACTGGTTTCCCAGGTCACATCACCCGGTTAGTAGGTGACGTAGCTGTGCCATTCTATTAGAAGACAACCACAAAACCTGCCTGTTTCAAACGCACTTCATGCCCATGTCTGGCCAATGGTTGAAGTTTGTCCTCAGTGAGATTTGAGAAATCGTGTCAGGCTTATAGGAGGATCCAGACTGAAATGTCTATGTAGCCGTTTGTAGCTAAAATGCAGCACTTTTATTCTGGAAACAGAGATGCTAATCCTAACATGAAGATATATTGAAAGTATTTCAAAGTACATCTGTCAATTCTCCTATGTGATACACATTCCATAAAGAACAATTATTTGCATTTTTGTTTTTCAGCTAGCTACACAAGAGGAGAAAAGAACATCTTTGTTCTGTCTGTGATGGCCCCGTATCTCTGTCTGGAGCAGCTGAAGTGGATGAACAATTTTCAGACTTCAAGCTCGTAGCTTTACTCACATAAAACCTGAACTGTTATTGCAGAGAGCCTGCCACCATTTTATGGGTGATAATGATGTAAAGTCTATTGCCTGGTTCAATCCCAAACTATTCATCCCATCACTTTGACATTCTTAAGTGTGGTGACCTTTACTGAAACATTACTGACATAAGTCTTAGATATAGCTAAGGTACATAATATGGTGTTTTGCTGTCCAACTGTGTTCTGAAATTACCTAGTCATGCTCCTTAGCATCCACTCTCATTAAGTATTTCAAATATGCAGTCCATTATTAGGAGCTGCAGTGACCATGTTCTGCATTGCCTCAGTTCAATGTATGTATCTTGTGTTGACCATTTGATAAGCAAGTCCCCATTTCCCACTTAGTGTTTTCTGCTCCTCCCCTTTCTCCTTTCAGCACTGAGCATTAAACCCAAAGCCTCACACATTTGCACATGCTATGCAAGTGCCTCACCACTTGTCTCCACTTTGGCACAGTTTCTGCCATATTTCCTAGTCATATTCTTCCAAAACAGCAATGAGGTAGGAGGCTGTCTACTACCTTCTGATAGACACACGTGGCACTTAATTCCATAATGATACCTATGTAACTAGGACTAGGTCCCGTCCTATTCAAGAAGGCAAATCACGAGACCATTCAGCCCATGAATACATTCTATAAGGATTTTTTTTTTCATTTAAGAAAAGAAAAAAAAATCTACCTTTTTCCATGAAAATGAGTCACTGCTATTATCCAGCTGTTTATCATGACACACCATAATTCTATGACAAACTGCAACTATAGCCATGTAAGCCAACTAAAAATCTGGCAGCACAAGAATAGTTATCGGAAGAGTCAGAGCACCAACAATCGCATGGCAAAAATGTCACAATTAAAGAAACAAACTAACAAGGTCCATCCATCAAAGTTTGATGGCAGGGACTCTACGACACCGTGTTCTACTGTAGATTAACTGTGAACTCTATTTGAGGACAGTGAACATGAAAATAGTCTACAGCCAAAGAAACAAACGGTACCTTTCCTTATCAGTCTTTGCAGCTATCATCCTGATAAGCAGTCATACTCAGTCCCCACACATGTATACATCCAATACTGTGTGTATACAACACACAGTAGTTAGTAGCTGCTGAACTCTGATGCCTGGGCTGCATTGTTTGTTTGTTTATTTGTTTGTTTTCTCCATTTCCTTCAGAGGCTGTGCAAGTCAGCTGATTATTATTATTATGCAAACCTTATGTTATGTTATGTTAGTCACTAAAGCGAACTATTCATATAATTGTCAAAGACACTTCCTTAATAAGAGAAGATAAGAATTGAAAACAACTCCTTTTGTCTTTATGGTGATTTCTACATTAAATTGTCACATTAAATTAATTGGAAACCAGGCATTGAAACACATCACGGTCTTAACGACACCTTTATGGTAGTTTACATGTTAGCTTGCTTTCTATTTTAACATGGTCAGAATCCTTGGGGATGAGTTCTCATCTTTTAAGAATGATCACTTAGAGTGCCGCTGATCACCAATAACTACATGCATAAACTCTTTGTTTTATTTAAAGAGACCAGGTGTGATATTACCATAGATTCAAATGGGAAATTAGACTCTCAAAGTTCCCATTATGTAAGTGATACTTCAGGGCACACGTGAAGGTGGGATATAACTGTATTTGTTCAGATAATCTTCTTTTCCACAAAAGAGGGGCTTTTAAAATATTTTTCTGCATGAAAAGAATTACAGCTTCTTATCACCGGTAATGCTTCCTATTGTTTCAACCAACAGTTGAATTGTACTTGCTGCTGCAAATCTATACTCAACAAAGCTCATCACTCTAGCAACACTGAAGCCTGGGCTATGCACCATCTCTTGGTTTGTCCTGTGAGCATCATAAATATTTCTGGTCTACCTCAACAATCCACGCTTAGGAGCTCCGTACCACTTTTTAAAAAAGTGTTTCATGAAGTCAGGAGAGATGGCTCAGTGGTTAAAAGCATGGGCTCTTCCGGAGGGCTTGGATTCTATTCCAAACATCCACACAGTGCATCTCAGCCAATCCCAGGAAATTCAGTGCCCCTTTCTGGCCTCTGTGGACACTGTATGCATGTAGTACACACACACATTTGTGTAGACAAAATGCTGATACTAATAGGATAAAATAAACATTTTAAAAAGAATTGTTTTACCTGCATATCTTGTCTTTTTCTTCTCTCAATTTGTTCCTTTTAAATTAGAAAAGCATATTTACTTGATTGAATGAGTCATATGTATAATTTTAATAATTTGCAATGACTACATGAGGGTAACATCTGGCTGTTTGCATCCAAAGTCAGAGTGTGGTATTCATAAGTGTTTATAAATAATATATGTTTCAAATCACACAAATTCTGACTGTGAAGTCTTCACTTTGCCACCTACAGTGAATATATAAACTCAAATTATTAGTTAAATATTCTCTAACCACAGAAGAAGTACATTGCTATTACCCCATGAGATAGCACAGGCTTTAAGTTAATTAACTCTTTGCATTTCAATTGTGTTGGAATTTTTGAGTTTAACATGTGTGTTTTTGTCCAGATTCTAGTCTCTTCATAACTAAAACTACTCCCTGTGGATAAAAATAAAACTTCACTATGCTGAACACAATCACCAAATTATTGTTTAATTGTTTGAAACAATTACTTCATTTTCTAAACTCAACTCCCTCCTCTTTAACTCTAAACTTAACTCCCCTGACAGGCAGTTAACCAAGCTGAGACAAAAGTGAATCCACCAAATTCTCCACCAAACTCTTCCTATGGAATTGAAGACCTGGAATAGACACTCCATTGTGCAGGTGTGTTCAGTAAAAAGAATATTTGGTGGACATTTGCATATTTCCAAGTAATTTGCAGAAATCAAAATCTGACTCAACTTTTCTGAAGCTACCAAGCTCCTCCTCCATTTCTTGACTTTAAATGCTTTCTGGAATTCCTCCCACATCACAGCACCCAAGCCATCTGTCCATAACTAATCTCCTCTATCACAAA
The DNA here is from genome assembly GCA_030674055.1 of Rhabdomys pumilio. NCBI lineage: Eukaryota > Metazoa > Chordata > Mammalia > Rodentia > Muridae > Rhabdomys > Rhabdomys pumilio. Next base: position 134,993,824 of record JANHMN010000004.1, on the reverse strand, counting down.
GAAAGGCATCCTCCCATTCTGTTGCTCTTACACTGGGTAAAAGGACACATCTG
>JANHMN010000004.1:134965555-134993371 GCA_030674055.1 Rhabdomys pumilio | reverse complement strand
GTAATATCAACCTCACAAGTTGTTAGGTACATTAAATAAATTCTGTTTAAGCTTGTCCACTGGGATCAGCTATATATTAAGCATACTGTTTTTACTTTTCACAGTATCAGAGTGTTGAGCACAAGCTGTCCTGCATGCCAGACTCCCACTCTAGCATTGAGGTGCATCCACAGGCTTCTTTTTAACTTTTGAGACAAGGTCTTACTAAGTTGCATAGGCTAACCTAAAACACATTCTGTAGCCAAAGCAGGCCTTTAGCTTTTGATCTTTCTGCTTCAGCTTTCTAAGAGTCTGGAACTAAAAGCCTGCACCACCCAGCATTGCAATAATTTTTATTCTTCTGGTTAAAATTTCTTTAGGTGGCAATGTACTCAAAGAGCACATATATTCCATCTTTGATTCATAGAATTCAAACTTTTTGAAGAAGATAAAACATATGTATTTTGCCTCAACAGCACCTGAGATGACGCAGATAGGGAAAAGGATAGCAGACTCTATCACAAACATGTTGAGGGCTGTGTGGCACACATTAAGATTGACCTTTTGTTGCTGTTGTTTATGATTTTAAAAAGCTACAGAATTAGACCAAAGCCTTTGATCACTTTAAGCTTTAAAAGTTTTTAATCCATGGACTCAATGTGGCTTCTCATTAACCTGTACCTAGTTAAATTCCCTTCAACAATCTTTTGTATTTGTTCCTGTTAAAAGCATGCCATCTCCCTGAGAAAACTTATTCCTAAGGGTTTTTAAATCGTTTTAAAAGAATTTAATTTTTTCTTTATGAATCAGTTATCATTAGTATATTAAAACTCAACCAATGTTTGTATGTTGATATTGTATCCTACTACAAAAGTGGGTGTTTTTATTAGTTTCCCTTGGGGTTTTTTGTTGTTGTTGTTGCTGTTTGTTTTGTTTTTGTTTTTGTTTTTTTGTATATGTGAAATCTAGAGTTTGCTAAGATTATATCACTTGGGCACAGAAATAAGATTTTTTCTTGCATTCTAGATAGATTTTTTTCCTTTTCTTTTATTGAGAATAGATTTATTTTTCACATAATGTATCTTGATTATGGTCCCCCCTCTTCTACACTTACCAGCTCCCCCTTTGCTCTCCCATCCAGATCCACTGCCTTTCTGTCTCACTTAGGAAACATAACCTTCTAAATCATAAAATAAAGCAAAAACTATCACATCAAAGTTGGACAAGGCAAACAAAGAGCACAAGAGAAAACCTGAGCGTCAAAGACACACTCATGAGTCCCATAAAAACTCTAAACTGGAAGACATAAAATATACACAGAGGACCTGGTGCCGAGCCATGCATGTCCTATGATTGCTGCCTCCAATTCCATGAGTTTCATATGATCTTTGCTTGTGTTAATTAAAAGGGTCTTAGTTTTTTGGTGTCCTATGACTCTTATAATCTTTCTACCTCCTCTTCCATGGGGCTTCCTAAACACTGAGGGAAGGGATTTAGTAATGAAATTCCATAAAAGGCTGAATGTTCCAAGGTCTTTCTCTTTCTATATAATGTCTGCCTATAGCTCTCTCTCTAGTCCCATCCACTCTGGAGGAAGCTTCTCTGATGGTGGCTGAGTAAGCCACTGGTCTGTGAGTAGAGCAGAATATCATTAGGAGTCATTGTATTGCTACTTATTTTTCTTTTCTAAGAAAAGTATTATTTGATTATACCTTAATGTCAAGAACTGGCCTTGACATCCTTGTAAACTGAGGCAGGAATGCAGAGTCAGATAGAGCAAAAGCTGATAGCTCCTTGCAATTCAGTTCTCTTTTGCTGTTCTGAAACCAGAGCAGATAGATGGCTTCTGGTAATTAACTCCTGCTAATAGCAGTGGGGGTGGGGGCTGGGTAGAAAAAGAAACTTAACTACTTGGGACTGGCACTCTCTCTGACCTCTGAGAAATTCTTAACTCTTAAGAGGCTGGCGAGAACAAAAAAGGAAAAAGGAAAAAGTCATACACACACACAGAGAGACATACACTCGGCCAGGCCAGAACACCAATTTCATCAATTTCACAAGTGTACATGCATTATTATACACATATGTATATACCTACATGCATACATATATACAATACATATATATATATACATATATATATATACATATATATACATAGTATATATATGTATATATATATATATATATACATATATATATTATATATACATATATATGTGTGTGTGTGTGTGTGTGCATACATATACACATTTGGTGGATGGAACAGAGTCTCTACATTTTTTTCTCTCAGCATCTATATAGTTTCACAGACAAAAGTTCTTTATACATAGAAACAGCAGCATGTTGACTATAAGTTCAAAGCAGTGTTTCATTTGATAAGATCATTATAAGTTTAAAGCAATAGTTTTACATGGCATTGCTTTATCATAGTGTACACTTGTGGCCTCAACCTTGGACCTGACCTAGAATGAATGTTTTCCTTGATCATTAATCTGTCCCAAGCCTATTTTTCTTCCTACTATATTTGTGTACTTTAATGCTTGAAAGTTTACTGTGCTCTTTTTCATGTAGCCTTTATTATTCTACGAGGAAGGGGCACATTCTAGTCTTGATTTTAGTTTTATTATATCTTTCTGGAAGAAAAATAAAAATATCTCCTTAGATTTCCTTTCAATGATTTAAACTTCCTAAAATTATTTAAGCCAAATCAGAAATTCTATAAAATTATTAACTTATCCAAACAGCATGAATTCATGAAAGTACATCTTCATATTTATTCTGCAGGAAATCTGTCCAATAATGTGGGCTAATGCCCAGGAATCAATCATAACAGACTATAGGCAGAAAAGGCCATTCTTTACCCAATCATACCTTGCCAGAAAAATGAGTGATGCAGCAATGACAAGCATAAGAAAGTACATTAGCAGCAAGAAGCAATTTTGGGCTGAGGCTCCTGGGGCTGTACTTTTCTAGGATTCACCCACCCCAGCCATGCAAAAGGGTAGGCCATCTCCAGGAAGCTTACTTACTTGCGGCAGCCTTTCTTGCATGGCTTCTACTACACTGGTCCCCTGGGCTATCTAGTCTCTGATGCATGGTCACCCAATCAATATTGTGTACATATTGATCTCATGGAGTGGACCTTAAGTCAAATAAATTGTTGGTTGGATACTTTAAAAGTTTATGCCACCAGTGTACTAACATATCTTTCAGCCAGGATACCATTGCAGATTAAAGCATTTATGGCTGGCTTGGTATTTGTTTTTCTTTTGATAGCACACAGAATAATATCATGTGGCAGAGATGCTAGAATGCAGGGGTGAAGGCTCTGTATTGGGACCAGATTGACTTCATCATGTTCAATGAGTTGTGTAGGTGTTACCTTCAGCAATGGGGCCTAGTTGTCAGTCTGGAAGATCACCGTGTAGTCTTGACAACAGTTTGAGTTGTTTGGGAATTTCCATGCAACCTCATTGGCCAACAAATCAATTGGATGTAACCCAATCCCAATGCGAGGAAATTACATTTGGTTACAAGAGATGACCATTTGGAGCTCCATCTACCCCTTTATTTGACACTTTTTTCTAGATAATCTAAATATATATTATTAGGAAACTTCCACTGCATTATTCACACAAGCCCTCAAGTGGCCCTTAATTTTAGCTGTTTCTTTCTATATTCCCTCCCTCTTTCACCTCTCTCTTTCCTTTTCCAATTTGTTTCTCCTATTCCAGCATGGCTATCTGATTTCCCTTTCCTAATGAGATCTATCAGTACCCCCTAGTCTCTTACCCCATACTTAATCTCTCTGGATCTACAGGTTGTATCATGATTATAATTAAATTAAGAACTAATACCCACAAGCAAACAAATACATACCATATTAGTCTTTCTAGGTCTGGGATACTTTACTCAAGATAATGTTTTCTAGCACCATTCATTTATCTGTGAATTTCATAATTTCACTTTTTTCCATGTATTTATTTATTTATTGATGTCTCTATCACAGCTCCCTTTCTCCTCCAAGTCCCCCCTCCTCTCACAGCTCCCCTTCACTTCTGTGAAGGGGAAAAGCACCCCTGTGTACCAACCAACCCTGACACATCAAGTCACTACAGGACTAGGCACATCCTCTCCCATTGAGGCCAGACAAGGCAGACCAGTTAAAGGAACAAGACTCACAGGCAGGCATCAGAGTCAGGGAAAGCCTCACTCCAGCTATTGGGGGACTCACATGAAGACCAAGAGGCACATCTGCCACATATATGAGTGAGGAAGGGGGCTAGATCCAGCCCTTGTATGTCCTTCGTTGGTGCTTTAGTCTTTGGGAACCCTCAACGGTACAGGTTTGTTGACTCTATTGTTACTCCTTTGGAGTCCCTATCCCCTCCAGGTTCCTCAATCCTTCTCCCAACTCCTCCAGAAGAGGAGTTTGCCTGTGGATCTCTGCATTTGTTTTGGTCAGCTCATAAAAAACAGTTATGTTTGGCTCCTGTCTGTGAATCTAGACCGACAGATACAAATGTAGCCTGGGGCTCCAAGGTAGTTAAAGAAGAACAGCAGACCTGCAATGTGTCCCTATTGATCCTCTGAGGACAGCTTGGCACATAACCCTCACCCCAAATTGTCAGGGATTGCTACTGCTTTCATTTATGTCCCTCTCACAGACGGCATCTGTGTATCCAGTCCAGCAGTGACAAATAGAGCTATCAGCAGTGTTTTCACATATTTTATCAATCTTGACAACTCTCTGACCTACAATGAGGCATCAAAATCCCACAGTGTCTCTTTATGATTTCACTTTTTTAATGACTGAATAGTATTCCATTGGGTAGATGTTTCACATTTTCTTTATCTAGTCTTTGGTTGATGGACATGTAGATTGCTTCCAATCTCTGGCTCTTATGAATAGGGCAGAAATAAACATTGTTGAGCAAATGTCTCTGTGGTGGAATAAAATAGCCTTTGGCTATATGCCTAAGAGTGGCACAGCTGAAATGTGAGGTACATCACTTCCATCTCCCTGAGGTACCTCCACCATGATTTCTGTAGGGGCTGTCCAAGTTTGCACTCTGACTACCAATGGAAGAGTGTCATCCTCACCAGCAGTGGCTGTCACCTGTTTTATGATGTTAGCCATTCTAACAAGCAAAAGATAAAATCTCAAAGTAGCTCTGATTTCCATTTTCCTGATGGCTAAAGATGTTGGACATTTGCTTCTCAGACATTTGAGTTTCCTCTTTTCATACTAATCTGTTTACAGATTATTTTCTATATCTTAATTGGGTTACTTATATTCTTGATACCTAGTTTTTTAGTTCTATAAATGGTTAGGATATTCGTCCTCTATCAGATGTGGCTTGGAAAAAAAAACAGTCTTTTCACATTCTGTAGGATGCTACTTTGTCTGAATGATGATGTCCAGTGACATAAAGAAATGTTCATTTTCACGAGGTCCCATGTTGAACTTAGTGCCTGTGTTAGCAGAGTCCTGTTCAGGAGGTCTTTTCCTGAGGCAATGAGCTCAAGACTACTCCCACTTTCTCGTCTATAAGGTTCAGTTTATCTGGTTTTATGTTGCTGTCTTTTTCTAAAAATCAAGGGGTTAAGGTCACAAAATACTGATTTATGGGATAATCAAAAGAGAACCTGGGTAAGATATTGAATTAATATACAAATAAAAAACTGGGCTTTGCCAGGCAGTGGTGGCACACACCTTTAATCCCAGCACTTGGGAGGCAGATGCATGCATATATATATATATATATATATATATATATATATATATATATCTGTGTGTGTGTATCATATGTATATATATGTATATATACATATATATACATATGTCTGTATATTTTATGTATATATATATATATATATATGTAGATAGATAGATAGATAGATAGATAGATAGATAGATAGATAGATAGATTTTACATGGCAAATGAATTCAGAGATCTGCCTACTGTTGTAAGCATAAACAATAAACTAGTTGGATAGGATCCCATCCTGAAATTACTATCCCTACCATGCCTGGGTCTAAACTTATTCTGTCTCAGGCTGACTTTGAACTTAGGAATCTGCCTGCCTTTGTATCTTTCTGACAATATGGTTTATTAGTGCAGTTACCTCTGTAATTTTCTTTGTGAAAATTAAGCTAATTTTTTCATCAATGTTGTAACAATCTGAATTTAATAGCACATACAAAGGCCTGTGTACTGCTGCCAAATAAGTCTAATTTTCTTTCAGTTGTGGAACACCTAGGTTATTTCTAGTTTCTGGCTATTATGAACAATGCTGCTATGAACATAGTTGAACAAGTGACCTTGTGGTAGGATGGAGTTTTCTTTGGGTCTATGTTCAAGAGTGGTATAGCTGTATCTTGAGGTAGATTGAGTCTCAATTTTCTCAGGAACCTCCATATTGATTTTCATACTAGCGGTATAAGTTTTTATTCTTTCCTGCAAAAGAGGAGTATTCCCATTGCTCCACTTTCTTGCCAGCATGAACTGTTACTTGTGTTTTTGATTTTAACCATTCTGACAGGTGTAAGATGAAATCCCAAAGTAGTTTTGATTTGTATTTTTACTGGTGGCTAAGAATGTTGAACATTTTTAAACTGTTTTTCAGCCATTTTGAGATGCCTTTGTTGAGAATTCTCTGTTTAGATTTGAATCTCTTCTTGATTGGATTGTTTTGTTTGTTGATGTCTAGTTTCTTGCATTCTTTATATATTTTGGATATTAGCTCTCTATCAGATATGGACTTGTTGAAAATCTTTTTATATTCTGTAGGCTGCTATTTTGTCCCTTGCCTTGAAGATAATTTTCAGTTTTATGAAGTCCCATTTATTGATTATTCTTAGTGCCTTTGCTATTAGTATTCTGTTCAGGAAATTGACTCCTGTGCCAATGTTTAACCCATAATTCTACTATATTTTCAAAAAGTTAATGACAATGTTTCTCAGATAATCCCCCAAAACAGAAACAAAAATATCTTTGCTCAATTTGCTTTATGAAGCTACAGTTTCCTTAATACTCAAACCACATAAAGACCAAAGAAAGAGAAGTACAGACCAATTTTCCTCATAACCTGTGTGACTTAGAGTTTCCATTACTATGAAGAGACTGATATCATGTCTAAGGCAACCCTTAAAAAGGCAAATTAAGGCTAAAAGATGAATGAAGGCAAACTGTGGCAGCTGAGCAACCTGCCAAAGTCTTGTCAGAATGAAGCATATAAGGTTTGCTGCAATATGCTCATGGTACACAGACTATGCCCTAAAAATAACGTGTATAAAACCCTGAAGTGTAATGTATGTGTGAGTGCTTGTTTGTAAATAAATGTCTGGCAATTAAACCTTTGTCTTCTGGAAGTTAGTGAATTTTTCCCCTTTTCCTCCAGGGATGTTTTTCTTAATCATTAAAAAGTGTTGAATCTTTGCAATATTTATGAATAAAGTGAGATAGTTATATCATTTCTGTTTTTCTTTCCTTTATGTTCACATAATGTAGTTAATTAGTTAATTTTGATATATTTGTTCATTCCTGTATTCTAGATATTAGACTTTTTTGGCAGTAGTACACAGGCCTTTGTATGTGCTATTAAAATTAAGATTGTTACTATATTGGTGAAAAAAATTAGCTTAATTTTCATAAAGGATGTTTACTTTTATATTTTATTTATTTATTTAAGGCAATTTCATTTCTTATATTATCTTTATCTGGATTCTGTATCACAGCTTCATAGCATGTTTGAGCCTGATCACTACTTCTATGAAATTTTTTTTATATTTAGTTAGTGTTTCTTTTGTGTGTTTGTGTATCATGATGTATGTGTAAAGGTCAGAGAAAAACTTGTAGTAGTCAGCCGTCTCTTCCCACCATGTGGGTTCCAGATCTGGGTCAGCAGTAGCATCGTTCTCAACTGAGGCATTTCTATGACTCATTAAATGCTTTTTGAACATGTATTTTGTGTTTTGTTGTTTTGTTTTGTTCTGTTTTGTCTTGTTTTTATGACAGGGTCTCATGTAGCCCAGATTGGCCTCAAACCTGCTATGTAGCCAAGGATAGACTTCACTTATTGACCCCTTTGCCTTTATTTCCTGAGTTCTAGAAATAATAGTATGTTTTAAGACATTTCATAAAAAAAAATATTTTAAGTAAATGTGTTGTTGATACTTTCTGAAGTGTAGCCAAAGTATCTGGTACCACCCCTTTCAATGTGAAGGAGTTTATTTCTATACTATAGTTGCGATGACACTTGGCTCATTTCTAGGTTTATCTTTTTCTTTCTTTTTTCTTTCTTTCTTAGATGATCTAGGGTTTACCAAAAGAACTGACCCAATTGTACTGACTTTTACTTTCTCTATTACAATACATTCATCTCTGCTTTAAACTGTGTTATACCATCCCTTTGCTAACTTTGAGTTTGTCCTGTCTTCTCTAGTTACTTGGGCAATAGTGTCAGGTTCATATTTGATATCTTTCCCTTTTAAATGTAAGCATTCATACGTAGCTATAGATGTCTCCATGGACACCATGTTTGCCATGCCCATTCAGTTTTATTGCATTATGTTTTCTTCTCCTTTGCCTTCAGTTATCATTTAAGTTTTACTTGGTTTCTCCTTCGAGCCATCAGTTAAGTGTCTGGTGAACTGGTATATTTTGTGACTCTTTCAATAGCCCATATTTTCTGCTATTGATTTCTAGTTTCATTCCATCATAATTAAAGAATTTTATTTCTTTAGAGACAGTGTCTGGACCTTTTATTTGTTTGTTTTGATCTTCTGGATATGTCATGGTCCCCTGTGTCTCTGTGTGCCATATAACCTTTGGTTGAGATTTGTACTTTTGACAAAACAACTGCTTCTCTCAGACTTTTAGGCTGGTTTCTACAAAAGAAGGTCTGTTTTGCCAGCTCATTAGCTCTTCTGGATGTATGTCTTCTCTGGGTCTTTGAATGTAATTTCAATAGTCTTATTTGTCCAAACAACTTACCTTATGAACATCTTCTCAGTCTTTACAGTTTTGGCCTACAGAGAGACAGTCTATGTAGTTCCAACATTCTGAGATTCATTTCTGGTTTTAGTAGTTTTCATTTAGTAGTTTGCAGGTTTTTTGAGACAGGTAAGACAGGTAAGAAGCCTGTCCTTTGGGAATCAAATAAGAAACAAACAAGAAACTAAAACACACCTAAAACAAACCAAAACAAACAAACAAAACACAGAAAATTAACTGTAAAGTTCAGGGCTTTGCCTCCATCACAGGGAAGGAGCCAGTGACTGGTACATGTCCTGCTGGTTTCACCAGAATGTGGCTGAGAGAATGTGTGCCAAAAAGGCAAACTGTTATTTTCACTGGAGTTCCTTCTCAAGTAGAGATTCTTGGGTATTACAGATATTCAACTGGCCACCGCTTTCTGTGCAGGTGTCTGGTGCAAATACTGTTAACTCAGTGTCTCTTCTAAGGAATGTGTTCTAGAACTTCTCAGCTCTCAATTATTCTGGTTGGTAGATTAATTCTGATGCTGATTTTGCTACTTTGAGAACTCTGTGACCTGTATGAGTTTGGAGATCATTCCATGTCTTCTTCCACTCATGTCTCCAAAACCATCAGAAGCCATGTACTCTATGAGCTGTGGATGGACATCTTTAGATACCTAGTTTATATCTGCCCTTTTCTTTCTAGGAATTCCAATTGAGTTTAGAATTGAACCTTATCTTATCGCTCATAAAGGAAACTTCTCTTTGTAGCAGACAGAGACAACTACAGAAATCCACAACCAATAAAAATGGAGGACAGTTACAACTGATATATAAGAACAATTCCTGTATTTAAGACTCAGAGAACATTGAAGGGAGAGCATGGGTATAATATTGTAAGAGCCAGAGGAACAAGGAGTTTGTTGTAAGATTGTGCCTTCTAGTAATGTCAGAAGTTATGGTTCATATAGTCTCAACAACATGACTCCTGAGCAGAAGCTGAGCAAGTACACCACCAGTGGACATGCCAAAGTAGATGGGGGAAAGCCCATGAGACCTCAGCTGTACACAAAATGCTACAACTAACTAAGGACTGCTAGGAGTGAGAGATAAAGGCTTCCCAGGGAAAAGCACACCAGTCAGCCATGAAAACATGCATACAAGTAACATTATATGTAAATTGAGCAGGTTATGCTAAAAAATATGTATGTATATAGTTATACATATGTTAATGAACTATTAATGGAGAAAAAAGCCAAGAATTTGAAAGGGAACATGGAGGAATATATGGGAGTTTTTGGAGACAGGAAAAAGGATGAGAGGAATGTGAGAATTATATTACAGTCTCAGAAATAAATCTTAAAATCAATAACAAAGAGGAAACAGGGCCCTCACTGACCTGCTTCCTCAGATGTGAGACCTAGACCTCATCACAGCAGTGTTTCTCTTGTCACCATTCAAGTCTGTAGCAAAACATACCTTGAAACAACCAGTTTCATTTCAGGAAACTTTGCCTCTCTTCAGTTGCCAGGGTGACTCCCACATGCTCACTGCAGTTCAGAGTCTTTGCCTGTATGAGACACCAAACAGTATAAATGTCAATTATCTTCATAATAGCTTGTTACGGAAGTTTTATCCCCAAATTCAATAATTTATTGGACAAAATTAGCAAACACATGAAATCAAATCATACCACTCTGTGTGGCCTATTGCTTTTTATTTACAAAAATAACCCAATTTGGAAAGATTCCAGGCTAACAGTACCACCAAAAATGCGGGTGTTGTCCTTAGATACCACAGAAAGAATTGATGCAGTTCTTATGACCCTCATATTCATTCTGAGGAGTTGTCATAAAAGAGCATGTCTGACACCTCCCTATTCTTGCCTCCCAGATCATAGTAGGATGTCTCCCTTACATGTGCACTTGGGAGTTGATGCCATCCACCATGATGTGGTTCCACTGGCTCTACTTCAGGTACACAGTCATCTATGAATCTGTTCCTGAGAAACAGCTCCCACATTGGTTTAGAGAGCTGCTGTGTCCTAGGCTACTCTGTTCTAGCAAAATGCTTAAAGCTGGATAACTTGCATATTAAAGAGTAAAAGGCAAAAAGGACAGAAAGGGAGGGGGAGGGAGATGGCAGGAAGAGAGAGGAGGAGAAGGGAGAAAGGGAAGAGAGAGAGAGAGAGAGAGGGAGAAAGAGAGAGAGAGAGAGAGAGAGAGAACAAAAATGATCCATGTAGACCATCAGGGAAGCGCAGGTGTAAATTTTTAAATTTTACGTTAAAGGTTTTGCTCTTTCTTTTGCCTGTGCTGAACAGACTGAACATCTCAGTAATATCTCTTAGGAATAGTCCTGAAAGCCCTCTTTCTCACAGGTCACCATACTGTATCTTATTTTTTATCTCTTGGGGCTTCTTGTGTTAACAGTTGACTTCCAGCAGGCAAGGTTGTCACTGGATGACCCCTCCTTTGTACTTTCCAGCAATAAAATATAGATTGAAGTGATTTGCTTATTTTTTATAAATAAAAGCCTTGTAGAAATCAATAAATGCCAGTTTACTAACTTAAAATAAATCTGAATACAGTAAATCGAAAGAGATTTGGTGTTTTATAGGCACACCCTCAGAACAAACTAATATAAAATTAAACAATCAAAGAATACAGTAATCTTTGACATGCTCTAAAATATTATCAATAACTAGTATTAGCATTGTTCAGGCTAAGTATCTACTGATATACTATTACAATGCATGAAAGGTTAATAGTTCCACTACTTGGAATTATTTTCATTGACTTGCTAATTTTGAATCCATTAAATTGGTATCTCTTGAGAACTTAGTATGAATAAAGCTAAAGGTTTTGCTAAACCTAGGTTTTAGGTTGCAAAGATAAAGAGATTATTATTTAAAAGAGCCCAGCAATTTAATTGGAATGTATGTATGTATGTATGTATGTATGTATGTATGTATGTATGTTAGCCTATGTGGCATTAGCTTAAAACACAGGTCATGCAACATTCCCTGGGATGGTTGAGGAAAAAGCTACTGTCAGGCCTGACTCTAGAAGTAGGATTAGAGTTTCAGAAGGAATTCATCACTGGACCAAAAGGCAGCAAATGATGGCTTGCTTAGCAGCAGACATGCTGTAGGTCCATACTAAAATATGAACATTATAGCAACGTGTGGAAAACAGATTCGTGACTACAGAAGAGCAGCGTAATGATAGAGCTTCATCTGGTAGAGACCGGGGAAGTTGCTAACCTTTTATATGGTAGAGTTATCATGTCTAGCCTTCGAAGAGATTCAGCTAACAATCTAGGTAAGCTGGCCTTCACAGTGTAGAACAGCAGAATTAAAATGACCGGTAACTTTAAAAATAAAGAAAAAAAAAGCAGGATTGGTCAAATTTCTGTGCTATGCACACACCCATACATATACACACATGTGCTCACACAAAATTAGTAAATAAAGTTTAAAAAACATGAACGAAGTAACCTAGACATAAGACAGTGTCTGAGATTGAGCCAAATTTAGGATACAAAGTAAACTTACAAGTCTGCCATATTACTGCGTATGTACCATATTACTGGTGAGTCAGATTACCACCAGTAGTGTGATGCTTTTCTCTCTGGAAGGCCTAGTCAGATTATAGCAGAATCACTCCAGAAATGCTAGAAAATGAGCCATTTCTCATTAAAATTGTTTGAAAAGTCTGTGAGGCCAAAGGATTTTTAATCAAATAAATTTGATCTCATGCCTATGTATCCCAAGATACCAGTTAGAGTTGTTTCAGAGAAGAATGGAGAATTGAAACATAGCCAGTTGTGTGATTATGTTTGCAGACCACTATATTTTAAGTATAGTTAGACGACATTCAAAATAGTATTGCATCTGCACCCGTCCCCCCAAAAAAGGCTTTATCAGCTGAGAACTGACCTTTCCAGGATCTCTGCTTCCATTTGCAACTCTGTGCACAGTCTTCCAGAAAGGCAACTTACTTTTGTAAAATGTTCATTCTCCACAGTATACAACACAGGAATTTTAACTGAAATTTAGCATGCACGTATTTTAAATGTGCATACTGTAACTATGTAGCTCACGAGACCTTTACAAACTGAATACACCTGTGTGAGAGAGAACTCAAATTAGAAACAGAACTCCAGCGATACTGCAGACCCCTTCGGCTCCCAGTGAAACTGCTGTCCTGACTTCTAATACTGTGAGTTTGTTAGGCCCATCAACTCACCACATGTATGTATAAACATGTATGTGTGTATATACATGCATATATACATACATGTGTACATATATATGTATATAGTATGTATATTATCTTGTCTCTAACTTTTTTTGGTTGGTTGTTTTTTGAAACAACGTCTCACTATGTGAATCTGGCTAGCCTGTAATTTCCCTATGTAGACCACGTTGGCTTTGACATCATGGGATCCACCTTTCTCAACCCCGCCCCATGCTGGGATTAAAGGCTCATACTTTCACTCCAGGCTCACTGAGTTTTTATTCAACAGCTTCTGAGATTCACTACTTTTGCTACACGTAGTTTGCTGATTCCTTACTATATCTTGTCTCATGGTGCAACTATTTTAATTTTATTATGCATCGACATGTAACAAAAGCCTATAAACTGTGGCTTACCGACCAAATGCTTATTTTCTTAAAAACTTCATCGCTAGACAGTGATCATATCCATTCAGAAGATACAGCAAATACAATGAATTAAAGTTAAAATGTGTTATCCGGCTCTTCCTTTAAAGTCGGACTAGCCTTTATTTACACTATTCTACTGTCTGGATGTATTTATAGGTAGCGATTCTGACTTTTTCCTTTTCTCCTAGAAAAATATTTAATTAACTCAGTGAAAATAAGAAAAAGCCCATGTTACAAACCAGGTATGGCAGCACACATCTACAACCCTCGGGCTGGGAGGCAGACATAGGAAGATCCGAATAGAGAGCTTTCAACTCAGTAAGAAATTCTGCCTTGTAACAAAGTAGGGAGTGGGATAGGAAAACACTTGGTATCAACCAGTGGCCTCTGCATATACACACATTAGCATTTACACAAAAATATACGTATACACACTCACATATACACAAAGAAATACAACAAATTGCACTTTTCAATTCACAGCTTATGATTATCAACATCTTCTATATCGTATTGGTGATGTGCATAAAACATAAATCACGGTTGGCTTCAAATCGCTTCATCCTTGTGTATACTTCCCTATTTCTGAATCATATATGGTGCTTATGCATTCTGTTTCAAGTGTTTCTTAAAGACAGTGTGTTGATTGGTGTGTTCTCTTTAAAGTAGTCTCAGGAGTGGTAATTCCTCATTTAGCATCTTCAAGACCTAAATCTCCAAGAAATCACTCTATCCTTGAGTTGCTTCCACCTACATTTTTTTTTAAATAATTGGAAGCAATGAGTGCTAGAGAGATGATCCTGTGACTGAGGGTCCTTGCAGCTCTTCCAGAGACGCTGGATTCAGTTCCCAGCTGTATCGGGCAGCTCACATCCAACTGTAATTCTTGATCCAGAGATCCAACATCCTCTTCTGGCCTCCTATGATACCCTCACTCATGATGCACATATCCACAAATACACACACATAAGTAAAATATAATCTTAAAATTAATAAATAATAATGGAAGAACTAGAACATTTCAAAGTCCTCATACACTAATTAAGAGTTAGGTACACACAGAGAAAGAGAGAGAGAGAGAGAGAGAGAGAGAAATTTAAAGAATCTAAAATTGTCTTGCATAAATGAACAAAGTTTGATAGTAACGAAGAAGGACAAGGACTGATTTGTATTAAACCCGTGGACAGGAAGTTTTATAACAAATTTATTTGCAGCTTCTTACAATTGCTTTTTGTTGTTGTTTCTTTGGTTTGGTTTGGCTTTCTCATTAAGGACACGATTCTGAGTTTTATCTCAACACACCACAAGATCTCTAGAAGTGTTTGGAGGTTTGGTTTTTTTTTTTTTCCTTCCAAAATTAAAATGAAAACTGATTTTATAAAGAGACTATCAGACTTATCACGACTGTTTACAACAGAAAGCTATCACTATATTTTATTATATTTTGTGCCATCTTGACCTTTTTATGTTATGAAATAAATGTGTGCTGAAATAACAACTATTTTAAAAATCAAGCTTAATGTTAGAAAATGCACACGCAGTACTGTCTGAGGAACCATTATTTTTGCCACATATTAGCTTTTTCTTTTCCTTTTGCTTTTCTTCTCTGAAAAAGCAAACAAACAAATAAACCATTTGAGCTCACGGAAGTGGGAAGTGCCGCTGGTCTGGAGTGAGACCAAGGAAGGGCTGATAGAATAGGCTTTTGTGGGTCAGCCCTTTTGTTTTGTTTTTGTACAGACTAGTTTGACGATTGCTTCCTTCTTTGGGACTTATCTGGGGGCAAAATAATCCTGTGGAAAAATGAAGGGTAGCTTGACCTCTCATTTATCTCTCTGTCCAGAATCCACTGCCACCAGGCTGATGAAAAGGAAGGAGCAGAGCTGTCAGCAAAGCCTGCAAATTCAAAGCACATCGGCTGACTCATTTGGTTTGGGAAATATAGACTTTCTTTCGGTTAAGTGAACAAATTATTTTCGTTCTGTCCAGTTCAGGCTGTGGAATGATTAGGGCCCTAAAAGAATAAAATAGCTTCCAATGCCCGTGGTAACTGAGAAGTTGGAGAATCAAAGCAGTGAGAATATCAAACTTCCTTCTCAGTGTCGTTGTGTGCATGAGAACCAAAAGCTTATGAAGGTGCTGAGAAGCAGGGCTGGGCTCATAAGGTTCCATGGAGATTTACCCAAATAAGGGAAAGCCAAATGAGGTTCGCACAAACCACACAGCCTAGATCTGCAAGGACAACATCAATCTTTGATTAAACACTTGCCAAAACTTTCAGTTATCTTCTTGAAGCCCACTTTATATTTCTCCTTAGGTATTTTATGTGTTAAGAACTTATATCATTTTTGGTATTTTCCTTTTTTAAAATACAAACCATTGAGACCCTTAGAATTCCAAGATAATTAAATGTGTGTTTTAAAATATATTCACAGGAACAAGGTAAGATTATTAGCAGCAAAGATCCCGCTGAGCTGGCCTGAGAAGAATTTGGGGGTTTCTGTTAGATTGTATAGATAGCATAGGGAGTCCTGGACAGTGGGGTAAGGGCAGCAAATAACAGTAGTCTCTAAAATGGTAATTAAGGGTCCTAATTATTGAAATAACCAGGGAAATGCAGCAATATGTTATATTGTGACAAGGAAGTTCAAACACAGATACAAACTCAATTTAGGACACACACACATCCACATACGCACACATGGCATATACAATTAAATTTCAATTCAAATTGAATTAAATGCATTATGTATACCATAAGTATATACCATGTTTCCATAGCAGTCATCAACAGTAGCTGTTTCTGAATGGCAAGGGCACAGTTGGTTTTTATTTTTATTTGTTTTTTTTTTTATTTTTATAACATATTAAACATGGTTGGCACAAATTCATTTGCAGACAATGATTCTGAATGCAAGTCACCACACAGTTCTCAGTGTGTCAAATGGGGAAAGAGGTGCATCATTGAATTGCTGCGAGGAATGAGTAAGGCTAATGCCATGTTGATCTGATAATTATCCTCTACTATTCCAGCAAGACTGCAGAAGGCAGAGTGAAAAAGGAACAAATTTAGAGATGATAACAAGTCATTGAAGAAAGAGAGTGGGGATACACTTAGAAATCTGTTACCAGGGGAGAAGGTGTTAGATAGGTTGGCAGAACCATCTGAGTGGTTCTCAAGATAATGCTCCCATAGATACCTGAGAACCACATAACCTTTTGATCTGTTATTATGGGTGAGCTCAGTGATGTGCCCAGGGTCACAATTGTCAACATAACTCTGGCCAGTGAAGTCCACCCATCCATTACCTATTTTACACCAAGTTCATTGAAAAGTACAGCACCCAGTTTATTCTCTGTTGATCCCCCAATATATATATTTCTTATTCTATGACTATGTTTTCACCATGTCTTCAACTGTGAGCTAGCTGTGCAGACTTTGCAGTGCCTCACACAACTGTATTCTTAAATATGGACATACCTGCCCTACTCCCACACCATTCAAGTCATACACAAACATTGCTCACTTCCCGGCACTAATCTGGAGCACACTTTGTGTAATATTCAATAAACAATTTATATTCTTTCTGAACTGTTAATAGCTAAAATGGCTCTTGCCTCCTATGTTCCCAACAGTACTTAAAATAATGCAATATCTTATAATACTATTTCTAACATTTGTTGGTGTCTTCACCTTCTCAAGACTATATTTTCAAATTTTTAGTTTTAATATGTGTCTAAGATGGTGATTTTATAGCTAAGTGTAAAATTTACAAAATATCTTCCTTACAAAGATGGCACAGATGATAAATTAGTTGCCTTGCAAGCATAGAGACCTGGGTTCAGATCCCCAGAGTCAATGTAATGTTGGATGTAGAATTGAATTCCAGGACTACCACAGTGAGAATGGAGGTAGAAATAGGAGAGAATGGCTGGAAGCTAATGGGCCAGCTAGCTTATGATTACAGCAATCAACAAGAGACTCTGTCTCCATCAAGGCAGAAGACAGGAACTAGCATCTAAAGTTGTCCTGTGATTTCTATATACACAGCATGGAATGCATATGTCTGTACTCACACATGCACAGACACATGTACACATATCACACATAGGCACAAAGATTATTCTTTGAGAAATTATCAATATGAATAATAGAGTTGTTAAAGAAAACTGAATTGTTATAAGCAATCAATATAAAAATTGTTTTCTTTAAAAACTTTTTCTTTAAAAATAGACTAGGAAAGGAAATGAGTTAGTTGGGGTGTTTTATCTTGTACTTAATGATCACAAGGCCTCTTAACGCCTCACAATTCATTCTGCCCCTTAAATATTGCTAGTTCTTTATGGTGCTTTATTAAAGAATTTTTTAATTCTTTGAGAATTTTGCATATGCATACAGTAAATTTTTTATCAGATTTCCCTCCCATTCCTGCCAAATTCAACCCTCTACCAACTTTATCTCTCTCTCTCTCTCTCTCTCTCTCTCTCTCTCTCTCTCTCTCTCTCTCTCTCTCTCTCTCTCTCTCTCTCTCGTAATCTACTAATTCTAATTTGAGCTACTCATACACTTACAGGGGTGAGCCCATTCACTAAAAGCATGATAGACCTACCAGAGGCCATATCCAGAGACATGCATTTCTCCTTCCTCCAGCAGCCAGCTGTCAACAGCTCTCCAGCAAAGAGTAGAACCTGAGAGCCGCTCTCCACACTGAGGCTTGAGCTTGTGCACGTCTTAGACGTGCTCCCATGAGTTCCATACACACTGTGGTTTATGTCTAGAAGACATTGTTTCCCCCTTGATCCTCCCTTCCAACATCTGGTTCTTAAAATCTTTTTGTCCCCTTTTCTGAGAAGCTTCCTGTACCTTGGAGAGAAAGGGTAACACACTAAGATTTTTAAAACTTTATATTAATTTCAAATTTAAAATGAACTTTCTGAAGTCTTCTGATGATTTTCAAAAATGGATTTTTTTTCCTGCTTCTTACATTTCAAGAAAACAAATTCAGTTTATTTTCATTTGAAAATAGGGACAAAGCCAAATTACAGTAGTAGTTTTAAAGTAGTACTTTTAAGTAGTACTTTTAAACATAGCTCTATGAGTCCATGTTTCCAAAAGCCAGTTTTCTCCTTAATGACCACTGTGAAAGAACAAAATTTGAACATAAAAATATTGCACTATGTGTATTCCTTGAGCAATTAGTTGAGTCACTGCTCTAAGAAAAAGAACTCCAGAACTCCCATAAAAGTCCAGTGTTGACTCACCAACAGTTTATGACTGGGCTGATCTGTGTGCTTTTCTTACAGAAAAGGAACTCTTAATGTGCACATTTATATCATATCTACTGGACTGAAATTAGGCCACTTTATTATCTTCAAATCTCATGGGGGAAAGTTGTTTAAAATCTTGATGATTTTATACGCATTTTAAATTAAAAGGTTTTATTGCAAAACTAGGTTTTTAATGTGTTTTTTCCAAAACATAGTCCTGGGTGTTTGTCTGTTCTTCATATTCCAAATCAACCACTAAATTTCCATAGCAACTTTTGTAAAAAAAAATCTATCTAATGGATCTCTGTTTTCTATCTTGAAGCTAGCTAATTAGCCTCCAAAGAAACTGAGGATACATGTGGAAGAGATGCCAGCACAGACGTGGTTCCCAACACAAGTGAAGATTTCCTTCAGGAGGTTCTCACTGACTCAGATCTTCGTCTGTTTTATTTTTCACAGTTAATTTATATACAAATTTTCAATAAGAAACTAAAGTAGTGCGATCTGTTTAGATTTCTACATCTAGCCAAGCTAAGGAGAGCCTTTCCTCACCAATCTCTTAACTCTGCCCTCAGTGTTATCATGACTGAGAAAATCCTGTCACTCAGCTGGAGTGCTGATGAGATCCCTTCTGTTTTCTCCTGTAACACAATGATGGCTAAGTCACGTTGTCCCTGAACTTGAGGAAGATGATTGCTGCTGGGAGAGAGGGAGATAATACTGTTTAGCTTCATTTTGGTTTCTGTGGTAGGAGGAACTGACGAAAAGTTCAGAGGAGACTGAGTGAACTTTTGTTCACAATCCCAGGTTACAGTCCATTATTGTGGGGAAGTCCAAGCAACAGGAACTTGAGGAAGCTGGTCACATCTCATTCACCATTGAAGAAGAGGAAGATGAGTGCATACATCAATAGGACTCTACCAACCTTCCCTACTCTTCCATAGACTAGGCCCCAAATCCCAAATGGCACCACCTGCTTCCAGTGTGAGTCTTCCCACATTATGAAGGCAATCAAGACAGTCCCCACAGACATGCACACAGGGGCAACCTGATCCAGAAAGTCCCTGCTTGAGAATTTCTGTTGACAGCTGATCTACATCGTGTTAAATTGACAATTAAAACTGACCATCACAAAATCCCATATAATTAATCAGACAACCTAATTACAAACTACGTGTAACTTCTGATAAACATTGTAATAGTCGAGAAAAGAGAGCATTCCCTGAGCCTTATAGCTGTGTGTCTCCATTTATGTTCTAACATGATCAAAAAGGTGACTTTGTCCATTTTGATGACTTACTAAGGTGGTATGCCTTATGAAATGACAAAACACGGTGTTGTATGAGTCAGTGTATTTTTAAATGCTGTCCGAATCTCCTGTGTGTGAAGACAATGAGTATTTGGTAGCAAACAAAACAGAGGTGTCCTTATGCAGAGGATAAGACAAACCTTCTCCAATACAGTAACTCAGAGAAGAGGCTAAGACAAGGGCAGAACTATTGTGCTTTCTTCAGGAAGAGCTTCCAGGCCTGCAGGAAGAACTTCCTGCAAAGAGGAAAGAACTAGAAGCAGGCAAGCTTCTTACACAGGGGACATGTTTTCAGAATGGCCAGCAGAAGAGACACTACTCTTTGACTATCAAAGAGGACATTAGTTTACTAAATGCAGTTAACCATTGAACCCCTCTTTGGCAAAACTGAACAAAAGCAGAGCACCTTGGCTACAGACATTGGACCATGCACATGGCTAGAGCCCATGGCACAGCGCCCTGACACATGCCAATTCACAAAGCACTAACCCTTGAAACAAAGACTCATAGGAAGGAGAAATTGGAAAACAAGAAGTCAATCAAGAATGCTAGGAAAAGACTGTAAACCAGGTGCTGACTTGGGGGAGTTTATATCTACAGACTAAGTGTCTGTGTTGTTGAAGGATTTCCTTGGCTTACATAAAAACTATATTTTCCTAAGGTTAACATGGGGCTTGAGCTGGACAAAATTTTTATTTCTCTTTCCTTCTATTTTGAAACAGTGTGAACCATTTCTTTAATGGAAGGACTAGAAAATAAAAAAGAAAGAAAGAAAAGTCCTAGTGTTTGTCTCTTGGGGGGGGAGGAATCCCAAGCATTGGTGACAATGACGTACATGGGATAATTTATTTAACTCTTTCCACAAATCACTCATCCATTTACTCATGTTGTCAGGTAGTGAGCCAGTCAGCATTTGTTAATTACCTACTGTTGAGAAAACACATCATTAAGAGCTGTGTAGATACAGCAATGTTGGGAACCGGTCAGTGACCTCAAATAACATATGATCACAGTTCATACAAGATTGGCATTTGCTTTAGGGGAGACCAATGTATCTCTACAGAATCTCTTATGAGACTGGGTATCACTCTAGAATTCTCAAGGAAACACTGTCCAAATGAAAAATCCAGGATTGTCATGAAACTCATAATAGATATTAAGTTACTGCCTCAGGGTAGATGTAAGATGAGCTGAAAACAACAGAAGACTCATGGTGAGCTGGGTTTGTCTGCTAGGGCTTGGCAAAATGTTTAATTTGATGAAGGGGAAGAGTAAATCACAAGTATTCGCTGACGACAAAAGTTAGAAATAACTTGTTTCTGCATTTGGCAGCCTGAGCTGTGCAATTCTGCTGTCAGGTCCTGTTCCTACAGGAAGCCTCGTGTTTAGGAACATGAAAAACATTTTGTCTTGCTAAAAAATCAAAATCACCGATGAGGCAGCTTCAAGTCTCTTTCTCTCATAATTTTTTCTACAATTAAAAATATTAAAAACTTATGAAATTCTCTGGTTTTCCTGTTAGTGTAGCCTGTGCATCTTTTCCGTCTTTCCAGACTGTATCTTTGACTTGCAACTGTAGGTTAGCTAAAGGCTGGCTGCCAATTTTAATAGCAGCATACTCCGGTGGTGCCCCATGCTGGCCAAAATGGCAAATGTTCTAAATCTTTCGCAGCCATTTGTCTAAGTATTGCGGAGCAAAGTCCCATCACAGGACTCGTATTGGTTCTCCTATGAAATGAGCTAAATCAACTTTGATATCTCTCCCAAAGTAGTTCTATGTGGGAATGCTATGACTCAATGAAAGTCCTGCAATTCCACAACTTGGAATAAAAGCAATCATCATGCTAGTGAAAACAAGTAGCCAACACACACTGCATTGATTTGGCCTTTAAAAAAAGAAGCTTTTCATGTTGAAATAATCTTGAATCTGCAAGAAAATAGCAAAGATGTTTCAGAAAGATCTCAGCTGCCCTTCAGCCATCTTCCCTCACGTTACCACCCTATTTAATCAAAGAACTCCCAAAGCAGGAAATGACCATGGATGCATTCCTAAAAAATGAGTGAGAGAACGTATTCATATTTCAGCCATTTTCCCCACTCAAGTTCTTTTTCTGTCCCAAGATCAGACCTAAGATCTTACTTGACATTTGGGGCACATTCCTTTCATCCCAAAACTAGTTCTTTTGGATGGCGGGAAAGGCATCTTACGGGTGGTTCTGGTTCCGAATTGATTTCACTGGTGCCGTGGAAAATCTCAGCTTGTTCTTTTCCCATGAAGAAAGCTGTTATTTCTATGTTCAGCTTGCTGTCCATTTTAAATCTCATTCACCATTCTTGAGATTTTGGAAGGTAACTTGATTGTACTAAATGAAATCTCTTATTTTTTTTTTTTGACCCCTTAAAAATTGCCAATAACTGAGAACCTCTACTCATTATAAGCAAAGGAAGTTTCTGGAAAGAACAGATTTTTATATTCTGAACCTGTGCCAGGAAAGAGTTTTAGGATGTTTGGTGGGTGTGTAAAGAGCTGACGTGGGTCCTGGGAAAGTAGTTCTTATCAGGAGGAAACACGAATCTATGCAGTCCTATGATTTTTCATTCATGTACTATCAGGAAAACTGTGCTAAGGACATTGGCTCATTACTGGGCACAGAGGATTTTTCCACCTTAAACTCTGGGAAGATATCATCTCAAGAGTCTTATGTTCAGAGTCAGGTCTTGGGCACATTTACACAATGCCACCAGAGGCTGCCAAGAACGCACACTTGACATTAAGTGTGCTCCTAACAGTTGGTACCTTCAGGCCAACACCAATTGTAAGGCACACCTCAACATTCTGTACGCTGTAGGGTTTTTGTAGATAACCCCTGAGCAGATGTGTCCACTGAGATATTTGGCCTGGCTAGTAATTGGTAACTGCTGAAAGCCTCCGCCTGTAGGGGAAACTTTGCAAGGCACGTCTTTCTTTCCCTCCTACTGTTTAAGCAATGCAGACTGTCAAATTATGCATGGCAGATGGATTACAGTTTGTCCTTTTAGTGACAGGAAAAGCTGTTTCAACATTCTGGCAGAGGCATCATCGACGTCAAGATAAGATTCCATTGCTTTTCAGTTCTCTTGAGGAAATCTCTCCTTGGTCTGGTGCAACGAGTCTCTATAAAAGCTTTTAGTTATTCTGTGCTATAATGAAATGACTGGTTATTTCATTTAAAAACTCTACCAGGAGTGCTTATAAGCATTTTATAATTACATGTGTGGCTTGGCTAAACTGGTTTGTCTTGGTGGTGCATAAATTACAAGATGCATTGAATGTGTTTATAAGTCATACTGGCATTGTTGGGAAAATGTTCTCTGGATTTAAAATAAGCAAAGGACAACTGCCTCCTCCTCTTCGTTAATGCCATTAAAAAAACTGAGGTCCAATTCTCTTAAGTTTCCTGTGCCTTTTCTTTTCTTTAATTTTTATGCCCTTGCTCTCTCCCCCGTGGCTGTTGTCTTTTCTCTATCTTTGTTCTTTCTGGAGATAGCTTTGATTTCTCCCTCATCAGACATTCTTCAAGGAGTCTCTGACCTGGCTCCAGCTCGACTAGATAAGCTTCAAAGAACTGTCACTGAACTCTGCTATCTGTTGAACTAATAAATGAAAGAAGAATCACAAAAAAAAATTATATATATAATTTTGAATGAAGCTCATAGACGTTCTCAGCCTCTACTGGGTTTTTTTTTTTTTCCTTTAATCAGTTCTGATTTGGAGAAAAAAGTATTTTCAGAGTGATAAGGATAGTCTTTAGAATCCATCTCCCTCTGTTTTATAGCCCAGCATTTAATTTCTTACTGTCCTTCAGGAACTTCAGTTGCTCTTTGTTCTTCAAATAACTAGTGAGTCACACCGATCTTCTGTTAAATGTGTCTCCCATCTACCTCTTGTTTGCCTTTACTTCTACCAGGACCCTAGGACTGCTTTTGTCCAGACATCCAGACCTTGGCAATTACTCCGCGGTTTGGCTTGTCCTGGTCTTAAGGTCTGTTCTCCTCTGCTGAAATGACATCTGAAACTCCTGCTTTCATCTTGAAAGTTACCTGCTCCAAATCACGCATACTTACAGGAACCTTGGCATGACATTTATCTACAGGAGTAATTAGAATAGACACAGACTCTACTGACTTTTAAGTTAGAGGCACAGTTTCCTGAGCTCAGTCATCCTCTTGGGCTCTTCTCCCTCACCTCCTGCTTTCTACCCTGGGCCTCAGCCTCTCTAATTTTATTGTGCTCCCAGTCTCATTCCAAAATCTACAAGAAACTGCCGAGACCTAGATTGTCATCTCTTCAGAGCCCTTTGAGACTGCTCTTTCCCAAAGCAAAATAAAAGCTATTCTTTTTTTTTTATAAAGTTGAACTTAGTACCTTCATAGAAAATTAATGAGCAACAATATGAAAATTACTCCTACAAACATCTAACATCATTTTAAAGACTTCTTAGCATTGCTTCTCATTCCACAGATGTCTCATCCTCCAGGATGTAATTGTTGTAGTTTATTCACTGTGATAGAGATGTGACCATGAGCTGGGAGGTCTTGAAAGCACCCTTCTTTATTGGTGTTGCCAAACAAATTCCAGAAGAGAGTCTGTTACAGTGGTCACCTCATTCCTCCTGGCTGTTTAGCATAAGAAAGACACTTCCAGTTAAGTACTGATAATATTCTGGCTAAGCATTACCCTTCTGGTCATGTCTGCCAATACCTCACATGCTATCCCCAGCAAGAGGCTTTTACTTTTCTGAGCTCTATGCCTTGCTCTCCCACTACTGTGCTGTCATTATCCCCTCTATGTTTTGACTTTCTGCCCATCAATTCAAATTTCAAATCTCAGATCCTCTACCTAGGCCCCCTCAAAAACCTGCTCACTGTAGACCATTCTGGTTGATTAAATACTCTCTAAATACAGTGAAATTTATCCTCCATAGTGATATGAAGGTGGAAACTTTGAGATAATTTTGCCATGAAAGCTCCACCATTGTTGGGAGCCGACTCATAGCACAAAGCGGCTATCAGCTTTACAGCTACCTTGAGCCATATACCCTGACAAGAGACTTGTTTTTCAACAGCCTACAACAGCTGAGGACACTCTGATGAATATCTTGTTTTTCCCACATAGCTTGTTTTGCTGTTTAGTGCCCCCAGCTGCAAGGCACACATGGTATCCACACCTGCAAGGCACATGGTATTCATGTGCCTACAAGGCACATGGCAAAAGCGTATAAATACCATGGACTTGCCTACAATGAAAGAGACAATAAAGGAGACTTGAGACTTAATCAGAACCTCTGTCTTGTCTTCATTCTTCGCATCTCTTCCCCTTTATCTCCACTCTGTCTCTTGCTAGAACCTGACCCAAAAACCGAAGTAGCAGAGCAGTCCAGGACACACCATCATGAAGGAATCAAAGCTATTACTATTAGAATGGGCTAGTTATCTCAGGAATGACTTGGTTATAAAAGTGCATAGATGGGTCTTCCTGTTCATATCATTTCTCTCATCTGGGTCATTCGTTCTTCTCACTGTGTGGAACTCTCCAGTATATTATGTCATAGACAGAAGACTCTCATCAGATTTGGCCTTTTGGTAAAAAAGCTTCTCAGCCCTTCAATGGATAAAAATAAATAATTTAAGTTATTCAGCCACTGGAATTGTTGTAACAGAAAAAATATAAATACAACAAAGTATTAGACAGTTTTACATTATCTTGTCTCTTGCACTTTCTGTGCATGCCACTACATTATTATTTAAATTTATTATTATTTAATTTATCTATTTATAATTCTCTCATACATAGCTTATTTCTCAAATATACCATGAAATTCAAAGAGCTAAAATTCTAAGTTAGTGTTTCTTAACTTTTTGATCTTAGTCACAATCTTTTGTAAGAAGAAACGAAATTAGTGATTCCAAACTTTTTGAGGTTCAGAAATAAAATCCTTGCAGAAATCAAAAATTTCAGATAGTGGTGTGGATAAAGTGACTTTTGCTCAACCAAGAGACCCTGACTCTGAGTTCAGATTGTCAGTATTCTTGAAGACAACTGAGTATAAAAGTACTCACCTATTGTCACAGAATATCATAGAATGATCCATGGAGCTTTCTGGCCACACAGTCCAGCAGAGTTGGCAAGTTACAGATACCTTTAACAGCCCTGATTCCAAACATTAGGTTAAAAAAAAAAGGAATGTTAAAGAAAAATATTTAACCTCAACTTATGTCTTATACACATGTTTAAATTTGCACACATCTTCACACACGCATGCAATATAGAATTGATGTGTATAAGCCACACAACAATGAGCAGCATGGCATGATGACTAGTGGCACACATAACCAATAGCTCTCTAATAGGTCTTAAGACACCCACTCAACAAGAGGAAAATCATACATGGAACTAGAAACCTAGACAACTACCTAGAGCTATCATAGTCATGGATCTTGGAGGGGAACCTACAACTGTCCCTTACTAAACCAGCATAAACCCTAACTTCAGTCAAAATATTTCTTCTTATGCCCACCATTAGGTGTAGTTCTCATCCCCATCAAGAAATCTTTACATTACAGAAAAAGCACCACTAAAAGGCAGTGAACAAGAAATTGTGTGTTCCACAGTTCTAACTGACACATCTACAATGTAATTCCTGCACCTGAGACTCAAGATTTGGGAAGCAGGTGAGGCACTTTTTTCTTACAGCTACAGTGGCTATCGTTACTGTATATTTTTAAAGACATTAGACATTTGGTGGGAGGGACCAATAATTTGTTGTCTGCACTACATACTACAAACAACTCAGTGTAAGGTTGCAGTGGACAGGTACACAAAAGATATAACACCACTTCTCTTCTGGGAGCAGGAAGAGATGGGCACCCAGAGTCTTTCTCCCTGTTTCCTCTACTGCACCATAATAATTCTTTCTGAATTATTTCCATATTTCCCTTTCCAGCCAGTACTCAGAGAATTAAGGTCAATAAGCTGGAAATTTAGCATTTGCTATGTATAAATGGTGTACCATTGCTTGATATTTTTCCAAATGTCTGTGACCAAGAACACTTCAGAAGTCAGTGACACTGTGTGTGTATATAAAGGCAGTAAGTGAAGATGGAAGCATCCTACATAGAAAAAGAAAAATGTCCTGTAGGAGGAAGAGCAGACACAGGGAAGGGAACTCTTCAGGCCAGTCTTTGGAATGAGAAGGATGCAACAACCATTAAAAAAAAAAAAAGACTTTTCTCCATTTTCATCACTATAGTTCTTTTAAACAGAAACAATTATCAATTATGGGTCAGAGTTTTGACTGTGGGATGGCAACCCACTCCCTCATTTGATGTCCTACCTTCCTGCTGGAGGTGGGCTCTATAAGTTCCCTCTCCCTACTGTTGGGCATTTCATCTAAGGTCCCTCACTTTGAGTCCTGAGAGTCTCTCACCTCCCAGTCTCTGGATCATTCTGGAGTGTAAAAAGAAAGAAAGGAAGGAAGGAAGGAAGGAAGGAAGGAAGGAAGGAAGGAAGAGAAGGCAGGAAAGAAAGAAAGAAAGAAAGAAAGAAAGAAAGAAAGAAAGAAAGAA
>JANHMN010000004.1:134916179-134965545 GCA_030674055.1 Rhabdomys pumilio | reverse complement strand
GAAAGAAAGAAAGAAAGAAAGAAAGAAAGAAAGAAAGAAAGAAAGAAAGAAAGAAAGAAAAAAAGAAAGAGAGAGAGGGGGAGGAGAAAAACTGGCTCCTAAGAGATAAGAACTAAAAAAGACTATTCGTCCAGTTTCCATCTGCACCCAGAGCTGATTCTGTGCCACATCGATCTATACCCAAATACTCCTGTTCTCCCAGGAGGGCAGACATGCCTGTGAGGACAGGTAAGACCACCACTTCTGTTGAGAGGGACCCACCCGGAACCCTCAGGTCACAGGAACCAAGGAGCAACCTGAAACAGGATCCTTCCGGTTTCCATCTACTCCGGAGCTTATCCTGTGCCACAGCTCTCCATACCCAAATTCCTGCTGGAAAGAACTAGTCTACCAGGAATACTGACACACAGGTTTGCAGTCAGAGATAGTAAGACCAGATAACACCAGAGATAACCAGATGGCAAGAGGCAAAGGCAAGAAGATAAGCAACAGAAACCAAGGCTACTTGGAATCATCAGAACCCGGTTCTACCACCATAGCAAGCCCTGGACACCCCATCACACCAGAAAAGCAAGACTCTAATTTTAAATCACATCTCATGATGATGATAGAGAACATTAAGAAGGACATAAATAACTCCCTTAAAGAAATACAGGAGAACACAGGTAAACAGGTAGAAGCCCTTAAGGAGGAAACACAAAATTCCCTTAAAGAATTACAGGAAAACACAATAGATGAAGAAATTGAACAAAACCATCCAGAATCTAAAAATGGAAATAGAAACAATAAAAAAAATCACAAAGGGAGACTACCCTGGAGATAAAAAACCTAGGAAAGAGATCAGGAGTCATAGATGCAAGCATCACCAACAGAATACAAGAGATAGAAGAAAGAATCTCAGGTGCAGAAGATACCATAGAAAACATTGACACAACAGTCAAAGAAAATGCAAAATACAAAAAGCTCCTAATCCAAAACACCCAGGAAATCCAGGACACAATGAGAAGACCAAACCTAAGGATAATAGGTATAGAAGACAGCAAAGATTCCCAAATTATAGGGCCAGTAAATATCTTCAACAGAGTTATAGAAGAAAACTTCCCTAACCTAAAAAAAGAGATTTCCATAAACATACAAGAAGCCCACAGAACTCCAATTGAACCAGAAAAGAAATACCTCCTGTCACATAATAATCAAAACACTAAATACAGAAAACAAACAAACAAAAGAATATTAAAAGCAGTAACGGAAAAAGGTCAAGTAACATATAAGGCAGACCTATAAGAATTATACCAGACTTCTCATCAGAGATGATGAAAGCTAGAAGATCCTGGGCAGATGTCATACAGACCCTAAGAGAATACAAATACCAGCCCAGGGTACTATACCCAGCAAAACTCTCAATTACCATAGATGGAGAAACCAATTATCCCATGACAAAATCAAATTTATACAATATCTTTCCACAAATCCAGTCTCACAAAGGATAATAGATGGAAAATGCCAACACAAAGAGGGAAACTACTAGTATAAGCAAGAAAGTCATCTTTCAACAAACCCAAAAGAAGATAGTCACTCAAACATAAAAATAACAGGAAGCAAAAATCACTTTTTCTTAGTATATCTTAACATCAATGGACTCAATTCCCCAATAAAAAGACATAGACCAACAGACTGGATACGTAAATAGGACCCAGAATTTTGTTGCATACAAGAAATGCACCTTAATGTCAAAGACAGACACTACCTCAGAGTAAAGGGCTGGAAAATAATTTTCCAAGCAAATTGTCCCAAGAAACAAGCTAGAGTACCCATTCTAATATCGAATAAAATCAAATTTCAACCAAAAGTTATTAAAAAGGATAAGGAAGGACACTTCAAACTCCTCAAAGGAAAATAATCTACCAAGAACTCTCAATTCTGAACATCTATGCTCCAAATGCAAGGGCACTCACTTTCATTAAAGAAACTTTACTAAAGTTCAAATCACAAATTGCACTTCACACAATAATAGTGGGAGACTTCAATACCCCACTCTCATTAATGGACAGATCATAGAAAAACAAACTAAACAGAGACCCAGTGAAACTAACAGAAGTTATGGAGCAAATGAACTTAGCAGGTTCTTCTTTCTTAAGTTGTTACTTTTTTTTAATTGGATATTTTTATTTATTTACATTTCAGATGTTATCCCCTTTCCCCATCGCCCACTCCCATAAGCCCCCTATCCTATCCCTCCTCTTCCTTTTTGATTTTATTTATTAATTACATGCAAGTATTAAGGTCAGTTCTAGGTTGAGGAACTAGCAATACAATAGATGCAAATAATCAAGGAACAAGCAAGGCACTAAACACGGAGAGTCAAAGAACAAGCAAGGCAGTAAACAGAGTCCATGAACACTCCTGTGAATCATTGTGTCCTGTGTTGTAGGCTATTGGTGAAAGAAAAAGAAAAAAAGGTCAAGTTTAATTAATAATTAATTATTTTCAAGACAGAGTTTCTCTGAATAGCCTTGGCTGTCCTAGAAGTTGCTCTGTAGACTAGTCTGGACCTGCCTGACTCTGCCTCAGAGCTGGGATTAAAGGTGTGCGCTACCACTACCCTGCTTGTAAGTACTTAAATCACACAATATCACTGGCTCAAACCAGCTGCCAAAAACAGTTCCTGTGCTCTTGTGTTCGCATATGCTAGTTGACTTCTTTTGAACATCAGAGCACCTGTATTCCCCAGAATGGTTTTGTTCATGTCACAAAGCATAGATGTTTGCCATTAGAGACTTCTGTTCCTCCATTAAGCATTTGCATGTGTTGGAACCAAGAGTGTATTAACTACCAGTGAATGTACAAAACATTCCTGTTGCTGACATCTTAATTAGCTCATTAATTATACCTTAATTATCCATTGTCCATAGTCTACAATTGTTGACAACTGAATTTGCAGTCATTGATGTTAATTATGTATTCCGCAATCACTCTCAATCATGGTCTGGATCATTCCAGTACAAATTAGCTGGTGCAACGAGCCAGTGCATTCCAGCCAATTCAGCCCATGCACATGATGGTGGTGCCTGCTGCTTACACACTCATAGCAATGTTCCAAAAAGGAATTGACAAGGCAATCTCCAGCTAAATTTAACATTGATTTTTTTTTCAGCCCCTCTCTAAGTATTACAATTTCTACACTCAAAGTGTTCCATCAGAGGTTTTTATTTTATGAATTTCACTTTAAATATGAAAACATTTAGAATGTAAAGTAGCTCCTATTTTACGTAAAACTTCAGACAACTAGAAAATAATTAAGGGCTACACTGTCAAATACCCACAGAGCCAAGCCTACCCTGCTCTCTTCCCCATGTGTGTGATTGAGAAGGTCCAGGAAATCTTTCCAAAAATATCTCTGAAACTAGCTGTCTGTTACAGTTACCTGGCTGTTATTTCTAAGCTAATGAGTAAGCACAGCCTAACAAAGGACTTTTTTATTTCTGTGAATATTAAATTAAATTATACTTTGGAGGACTTTTAATCACTCAGTTCTTGACATTTGTGCTAACCATAAAAAGAATGAATGCAAAGATGTCTGTATACTAGCATTAAAAATTAGCTTTACTAGGTTATTGGCTTAATAAAGATGTTGGTCTGTATTAGTTTAACGACATCTATATAACATTTAAAAAATTTACACACTTCAGAATTTTATTTCATCTTGAAGCCTAGTTACTTTGCCAAATAAAAGTATAATGTTCGTAATACAGTGTAATTTTAAAAGTATATATATATATATATATATATATACTTTTAAAATTATATAAATAAAAGTATATATACATATAAATAAATAAATAAAAGTATATATATATATACTTTTAAAATTACATATATATGTATATGTATATATATGTATATATGTGTGTATATATACACATATATATACTGATCCATTTTTTGTACTTATTTAAGACATATATATTTTAGAATTTTTTTATTTCTTCATTAATGGTTTTATTTTCTAGAAATTTGAAGCCATTGAACTTCTTAAGAGGCTCCAATTAAGAGAAAAATCTCTCTGGAAGTAGTGATAGCTTTAGTGGTTATCCATGAACTGCTTAGGAAAAGAGCACACAGGAGGTAAAGCTGTTGCAGTTCTGACAGCATCTTAGCAAAGGGGACATGCTAAGATGATTCACATGCACTGTCCCTGCAGAGCACTGCACTGCCTGTGCAGAGAGGCATGGCTTCTATAGAGGAATATATTTAGCTCTGTTATATTCCACACTTAAGCCCTATACTCTTCTGATGGTATGATTCTATATCTAGAAATATTAAACCAATTCAAAAACTAGTTTCACAATTAAAAACAAAGAGTACCATGAGCAATTCAAGCACAAGAGAATGCAATACAGCAAAGAGAATTCAGGGGATGGAGGGATGGCTCAGCAGTTAACAACGTGTAACTGTTCTTCGGAGAGTCCAAGTTCGATTCCCAGCACCCACATATGCATATACATACAGATACACACATACACACAAAAGGCACATACATACATATGCCCATACACATACACACCAAAAAATACACACACAGATACATACAAACACACAAACATACACATACACATATATATATACATATGCACAATACACACACACACACACATAATTTTTAAATCTTTGAGAAAGAAAGAGAAGGAATTAAGCAAGAAAAAAAAGGAAGTTGCTGATAATAGCATCTTAGAAAATGAACTGAAGAGAAATTATTTATATATCTTTAAAGTACCTAAAAGGTTTGGGTGACTGGATTTTCTTTTTTACAATTTTCTTAGACATTGTCTCCTTTGCTTGACTATAACAAAGAGTTCCAAAGGCTAAACATTTTCCAACACTGATAGTTTCTTCTTTTCTCAGAATTCTTCCTATTAGAGATGAACTAGTATATTCTAAAATCCCACATTTTTCCCTTTTCAGTAACTGAGAACTCAGGTAGGGCCATGTGTTGGTCATATTTCTATCAGTATAAAACATTCCTGAGGTAATAAACTCATGGACAGAAAAGAATTTTTTTAACCCACTCTTTTGGAGGCTCTAGTCCTTGGTCTCCATCAGGACAGTACTCTGAGGACCTGAAACTTCTCACTAGATTCTACCATTCAAACTCCTAACACTCCCTCAATAGTACAAGTCTGGGGATAAAACCTTCAACATGTGGGACTTGCAGGGACATTCCAGACCCAAAATACATTGGCAGGTTAGATAGCAAGTAGAATATTCCAAATGTTCCTGCCTACCACAGTGGGCCCTATTCTGAGAGGACAATAGTTATGAAATCAGAGTTTAGAGAAAATGCCTTCATCCGAGCAGAAGATCTTCATGCCCTGCATGGATAGTATAAGACGATGCGATGGGAACCTCCCAGGCTGTCCAGTTCACAGTGGTCATTATGTGGCAAGTGTTCGAGTTTGGGCTTAGCCAGAAGCCATGCACATCTGGAGGGCTTCTAGGTAGCAACATGGCTCCTTTTAACTGTAAAGCATAAAGCACTCCTCAATTTTTAGGATTGTGTTTTATGTCTCTTGTTACAGCTACTTGGTTGCACCAACTGAACTTCCTGTATTAGCTTATCTGTTTTTCCAAAATGAGGTACCTCTCGTAGAAGTAAGATTTAGCCATCAGTCAATCAGAGCTTTCAGGAAGGGTTAGGAATCAAGTCTCCTTCTGAGTGCTTACTTTCATTTTCTCATGACAAAAGATATGTTTGTGATATCTTGATTAAATGCATAACTATAAGTCATTTTGTTTCATTATATTAATGCTAAATGAAGTTCTATTAACAAAATTACCTGGTAACCCGACTGTCATCTATATTGAAAAGGAAAATGGGGGTTGGGGGTAGGATAGTCAGAAGCCACACTGTGTGCTTACATTTCTCCCATGAAGGGCAAGTGAGCATTTTATACAGCCTATGTCTAAAAGTAACAGGAGAGATAACTATGTTTACCAGATTCAACCACCGGAAAGAAAGAAAGCCACTAACTGTCCTCGGTGGCAGGTTCTTGCTGAGTAGGTTTAGGTTTCTCTTTTGGGGTCTGCAAAGCTTCTCCATCATTCACCATCTCTCACTTTCTCCCTCTCCCCAGTCACTGTAGTACAAGTAGAATAATTACACAGTGCTCTGGAGCATCATGAGTTTTCAAATACACATAACTCAGACTTTCACAAGGTTATAAGTACAACTTTCTCTTGAGTCATGCATGACTTAAATAAAATGTAACTAAACACCAGGTCACTTTGCATTTGAATCCTCTACTCCTGAAGAGAAGCATAGTATGCCAAGGAAATTACATAATACCTTGTTATGGGACGAGAGAAAGTGCTTTGAGATTTAGAATACATCACCAAAGTAATCTGATGATCATAGGCACAATGTGTGTGTAATTGAAACGTTTTCAGCTTGACCAGGTATGATCTAATGGCCATTCATAAACACAGATATCTAACCTCTGGATCCTGGTGAAATGCCTGACTTCTTACAATCTGCATAGATTATCTTGGTCCTCATGTCTTTTTGAATTTGTCAGCCTAGTTTTGGATTCTTTTAGGGAGAGTGTAAGAGCAACTTAAACCTCAGCTAAAACATTGATTAAAAAGGATAATGCTTTCATCCTAAAATTAATGTTCAAAGACCTGATACCTAAAGAAAATGAGGCATCAGAGAGCCTCCCCAAACTCTGTCCAGATTCCTTATCTCAAACTCTCAGAAGCTGGACATCAAATGCACTTTAATATGGTTTAATGGAATTTTATTCCACACATAGTATCTCTTTTGTATTCCAGCTTCACATGTGGAATAGAAACCTTTCTTGTATCTTGCAATCTTGAATTGGAGATGTTTCATTGAAAAGACTTCCTGTCTTCTTTTTTTTTTTTTTTTTACCTAAAAGGACATTCATAAAATGATTAAAAACACCCAGTATTGTAGAGAGAATATCTTGTGTATCATATGGATGCATCACCTGTCAATTAAAGGTGGGACATCCAGGAGGAAAGAAAATTCTGGGATCGAGCCAGGCAAGGGGAGATTCAGCAGGAAGATGTAGCTAGTAGTTCACATGGTACCTGAGTACAGATAACCAACCACATGGCAGATGTAGGTTAAAATAACTGGGTTGTCTTTACTTATGATCTAGTCAGAAAAGAACCTGGCCAAGGTATTTGTAAATTTGAGTCTGAGTCTTACTTCTGAGAGCATGAGCTGGGAGGAAGAAGTGGGACTTAACTTCAACACAGCGTATTAGAAAGAACCCTGGCACAGAGTTATGTCTTGGCCAGAGAGTTATTTCTGAACTGACAGATGAAAAATGCTCATTCGCCACCTGTTAGAAAATGTTAGTCCCTATACAAGTATGAGTCTAATTTACCATGTAATTGGAAGTGTAGTGGCTGCAAAAGCAGGCAAATCTTTCTGAAGACTTGGCCATTTATACTGAAAGTATTAATTACACTAAAGTGGAAGAGAACACAAAGCCATAGGGACAATGGAAACCATTTTCAATGTGACTGCTCACCAGAACACACACTGGTCATGTAGAGAGATGAAAGCACACTGTAGCCTGAACAAGTATGAACTGCTTCAGAACTGTCATGTGATCACTGTCACAAATTGTCCACAGATGTTTTTCTATTTAAGTCCAGTGAGCCCTGGCTCATCTTGCTATTTAAAAAGGAAAGGAAATCATAATACCACATATCAATCAGTAGCTTTTAAAGTCTATATTTTTATTATTCTAATAATATTCTAATATTATTTTTTTCTATTGAGACTATTTGTACACAGTCAAAATCCCACAAGCAATGGATACATGCCAACATTTTCATTCCTCAGTGGTCTGCTGAGTCCAGACATTCAGCAGGATGAGCCTGGGATATTTTCCAAATAAAAATTTTCTATTAATATAGTCTGTTTGCCTATCTTTGTCACTCTCACAAGTGGGCTCCCTCATATGACTACTTGAGCAGCACTGTCCACAGCAAGAAGAGGTTGATATAAAACTGTAAGATACACTTAGTACCTAAACCAAACAAGCATCCACTCTTTGATACACTGAGAAAACAACAACCATATTAAAATTAAATTAAGATGGCTCAGCAGGTAAAGTTCTTGCCATGAAGACTAACAACCTGAGCTCAATTCCCAAGACCCACATTATGCAAGAAGACAACTAACCTTTGTTTTTGTCCTCTGGCCTCCACACATGGCCTCAGTATACATAAATAAAATGTAAAATGGGAAAGGAGGAAAAGGAGGTGGAGGAGGATGAAGAGGCAGCAAAGAAGGCTTTCTGCAGATTATTATGTGACCAAGTAAAAGAGTTGTGGAGAGGGCTGCACGTAATTTAGGCATCAACATGAGAAGTAAATTCTGTATTGTACCTACTGGAGGTGATTGTTGATTGCTTATTCTAAAATGAATCACTACTGAATTATGCAAATTTAGAAATCCATTGATTTTTCTGCAGATCCAAGATACCCAGGTTCTCTTCCGACCAAGTTGCTTCATCGTACATATCTAACCACACACCCAGAACATGGCACTCAAAAATTTCAGAGTAATAGAAAGAAGGAAATTTCAAAAAATGTCATTGACAAAGAGTAGAAATGGGAACAAGGAAAACATGTTTAAAATTCCCAGCTCCCAATTCTCCTAACTACCCCAAATTTCTTTATTTACAAAACACTTGAGCCTATAATAAGTGTGCGGTTTCTTATGCCCTTCCCTGTCTCACCAGCTTACTCTTTAGGGTAGTTTCTTTGTAGAGAGTTGAGTTCAACACCCTATTCTGTGTAAAGCCAGCTTCCCTCCAAGTGCTCCATCCTCTTCTCTGCTGAGCAATTTCAATTCCCAAAGATACTGAAACTCTGAAACCAGAGTATGAGAAAGTCTATGACCAGCACCCTGTCATGAACATACTTGATATAGTTATCTTGCTTCTATTAATGTTCCATGCTTCAGTTATTTTTGACATCCTTATGTTTTCTTTTAACATACATGGAATGTTCAAAGTTCTTCAGAAAAAATGAGTCTGAGACTATGCATATGTGGAAGCTGGCAGGAAGCCAGAGAAGAGCACTGCAAGATAAAAGATGAATGCCTGAGGACCTCCTCTTTTCCCTCACCCTTGCATGAAGATGCAGAAAAGCCACAGGTATTCTCCGGTATCATTATCTTTACATCCTAGGTAAAGAGGCTCACATTTGAAGAGGGATGTTATCCTAAAGCTGGAAAACTGAGATATTATGTGTATCTATGATGGCTTTCTTCTGTAATGGAACGATTATATCTTAAGATGAGAGACAGATAGACAGACACACAGAGAGACAAACAGAGTGACAAAAGAGAGAGAGAGAGAGAAATGTTTATGTCCACAAATGGGAGACAGAAGGTAGACAGCTATCTATTTATGTAGTAGTCCCTGGAGGAGTCTAAACAGCCCAGAAAGAGATGCAGTCATCCAATAAAGCACAAAGCTGAGGAGAGAAATATGGAAGGTGGAGGAAGCATCTTACCTGCACCACCTCACTTAGAGTAATTATGTGAGCTAATAAATTCAGTTAGTTTGAAAAAAATAAATTACAAAAATGCTATACTGAATTAGCTATTTAGGAACATGAATGATAAATGTTTAGATCTAGATAGATAGATACACAGATGATAAATGATAGATAAAAAGATAGATAGATAGATAGATAGATAGATAGATAGATAGATAGATAGATAGATAGATAGATAAGATAGATGATAGGCAGACTGACAGACAGATAGATGGATAGATGATACCCATTGTCTCCATCTTCTCTTGAAGAGGACTCTTATTTTTAGATATTGTTTGTTACTTCTACACAGATCTTCAGAAGCAATATTCAAACCCTATTAAACCACATCTAAAATATTCAGTGACTCTTCACTTCCTTGCTGATAAAACCAGGACTACTCTGGCTGGTCTTCAAGGTCTGCTCTGTGATCTGTTCTCAGTGTGTAGCCCTAAGCTTGCTCCTCCTTCATTCCAACAAACCAGACTTTCTCACTAATTCCCAGATAAGTTCTGTGTTTGAAGATCTGCATGACTTTACTCATTCATCCGTGCATGCTAAACCCTGCTGACTTTGCAGGCCAATGCTGCCTGATCTTCGAGATTCCTAAGATTCTAGGTCTGGTCTTTTCTAGTTTTTGTGGGTTTTTTTTTTTATTTTTTACAACTTATATTTTCCTTCTCTGTGTTCTTATTTCAAGACAAGAACAGAATCTGCGACTCCTGGCATCCTCTATATCTACAACAATGAGCTCTATATGAAGTAAATTAAATAAATTATATACTAAGGGAACTAGCCAAAATAACCTAACTTCTCAAATTAGGTGACCCTTCTAGTTAATTCTGCCATCAGTCCACACATTTCCCATATCACCAGCAATAAACTGCAGCTTCCATGTTAGTAACTTTTAAGAAATTTAGGGAGATAGTGTACAAGTTCAAATTAAATTAAATATAATAATGTAACTTAAGAGAGTTAAGGCAATGAGCACGTGGCCCGATGTGAACAAGTTCATCCAGACCCATGGCTCTGCAAGAGTTGGTTTTACAATAGGGTTTTATTATTGCTTTTATTGTACTAAGATCTAGGAAATAAGACTTGTACAAAACACCAGAGTAGAACTGATTAGTGGCTTCTAAACAAATGAAGATGTCATACTTCCCCCAATGGGTATAGAAATCTACACATCTTTGTACATTCTAATATGACAACACATCAGTAAGATGCTCCAAAGAATGCAACTAATCCAGACAATCAAAATAAAAAGTTAATAAAGCAAATAACGCAGATATGATAATTAGTTATTAAATTTAGCTTTTTTCCCTAAAGGTATACAGATAACTTTCCACTTGAAGAATGTGTGGTGCATCTTAGAATTATCAGTCTTCTGCTGTGTTGCCCATGAAACAAAAGGCTCTATCTACATCAGCTTCCACTGAAGTAACAGGAATAGCAGAAAAAAATCTATGACTGGTTTACTCAAGATTTTGTCTCACCTGGAAAAAAATGTATGCTTTTTAGATGATGCCTTACTAAATAAGGTAAATCGGTGGTCTTACTAAATACATTCACCTTTTATTACATTTAATTATTGTACTTGCATATGGGGGCATGAATGTGCTACAGCAGCTGTCACTGGGTTTCTGAAAACTCAAACACAGCCCTGGTCATATTTTCCTGACATGATTCTTAAGTCTCTGCCTCTTTATGACAACCTGTCAGCTGCTTCCAACTCAATATCAAGGAAAGTACATCTGCTTTGTGGGTGTTGGTCAGTTGCCAAGTTCTTCATTAGGGACATTAGACAAGCAAGTTCTGGTCTGTTCCACTTCAATGGAAACCATCAGGATCTTCTTCCAAAGGTGGGACGTTCCATGGGCTTGGGGAGAAGCTTGAGACGACGATTAGCCTCCCCCAGCCAGAGCAATAAGACAGATATGGGTCACATCCACCACAAAGAAGCAATTTTCATGGAATGATTAGAACTGGAGTCATATATGAACTTCAGAACCCTTTAGTATTTTTGACTAAATACAACATTTTAATCCATAAGACATTTGGAGAGTGCAGTCTGTTTGATGAACTGTTGAAAATTAAGATTGAGAAAGGCCACCAGTAGAAGCAATTATCCACATATGAATCAGAAATCAAAAATATCTTTACTAGATGCATTTGCCTCAGTGCAATGAAGGAAGAAGCATTTTTAAAACCAAAATGCCCTTTGAGATGGCACTTAACGATAATTTTAAAATATTAATCATCATTTTAACAGTACTTCTGAGACTTTCTTTATATCACACTAATAAAACCAAATCTTGAGGAATTATATGAAGACCAAAAAAGCAGGACCAGTGTTGTCCTTCACTGGTCACGTTTGCCTGAGGACCTCCACCTTCTGGGTATCCTATGGTGCTGCATGGTTCAAGATAAACTCTGTACATCTTGTTGTGTTCAGTGAATTTTAGTCAATGATGACTGAAAACAGTCCAGCTTTCCTGAAGGCCTTAACATGAGGAAACCAAGAAAAAGTCACTCCTTCAAAGTTAAATGGCAGTTAGGCTTCCCACTGATAACAATGAAAATTGAATATGACAGTGAGCGCCATCTGTCACTGCGGCTGTACTTTCTGCACATTTGTGGGTGACTATACTGCACAACAGGTGGAGCAGCAAGGTCTTCCTTTCCCAGGTGCCCTCTGAAACCACAAATTATCTCCTTAGTGTCATTTCTTGATCTGAAATAGGGGGACTTAATAGCATCTCTTACTTCTTTCCTTAATTGCCTGTTTTATAGTTCCTACTAGTGAGATAGAGTAAAATACACAATAAAATTATCTGAACTTTTTCAACTACTGGATCCTATCTCCTCTACTGTTCGATTTTATGAAAACTTGACTTCAGTTTTAAATTCCTGGGTTGCACTTTGAGTTCATGGAAATGGTCACTGGTGATCAAATAAAGGTTTTAAAAAATGAACAATTTGTTGTTGTTGTTCTTGTTAAACTCTTGCTTGAACACCAAGTGAAACAATTCTAAACTAGTAAGTTTTTTAAGTCATCTAGGCTACTTTTGATTAGCTACTAAAAAATTCATATCTTTGAAAGTTACCATTTTTAAAAAGCTCTTTACACTTTCCTCAGAATTAATAGTGATGGGGACAGACACCCAGAAGAGGGGATTCATTAAGCACAAAATTGCTTCTCAGATACAGAAGGGACTCTGCAGAGGTCTGAGAGAATAATCCATTATCATAAACAACATTCCTGTGTTTAAAATCACTGTTTTCTAAAGATGTTTGGTCCCTTTCATAAGCCTTTTTTTTCTTTTCAGATAAACATATTTCCTCTAATATATTGGTTTAGAAACATGCTATTGAGTGCTGGCTCCATAGACAAGAAATCAGAAGTGGATACTTGCCTCAATTTTGCCACATAGATGTTTTTCTAGTTACTTGGAGATTATTTCAGAATTCTCCAAGCAGATTGTCACGTACCTCCCACACCAGATTTTGAAATCATAAGACTTAGAGCTGACTAGGTGATTAGTCCTTCCTTGATAGGCTGTTTCCACAGAATGAAAAGTATTTTCAAAAATTAGCCTGGTTTTGGAAAACAAATATGATGAGTCTTTTATGATTACTTTGAGAGACATTTTCTTTATTGTTCATATCAGAAAGAATGAGCAGCTATGTAGAAAGGCACGGAAAGCTAGATGTTGTGATAGTCACATAGCATCTTGTGAGCATCTAAGCACTTGAAAAGAGGAGCATTCTGCCTGTCAAAGATCATTTCTTTTTAAGTTTGCAAATGCAGACTTTAAAACTGAAGGCTAAAAAGATGGCTCGCAAGTTAAGAGCACTTGCTACTCTTGCCAAGGACCTGGGTAATACTCCCAGCTTCCACATGACAGCTCATAATCATATGTAAGAACTCCAGTTCCAAGACCTCAAATGACTACTCCCAACCTTCATGGGCAGATAGTGTACATCTGTATGTACAAACAAAAAACAGTTATATACGCAAAATAATACATTCAGTAAAAATGAATGATTTGTTTTCCATGTATTGTGAGAGATGATTCTATATGTTAGAAACTACCTTACGGTTATGTGTTGTACATACAATATTTAAATAGTTTTTCACTTTCTTTTGCAACAGAAGGAATGAAGCCTTTGCATATCATTTTTTTCAAAAAAAAAAAAAAAGAACTTAAATACTAAACTGAAATCAAAGTTGTGTAGAGGGAAATCTTTACTACCATTGTTAATAGACATCTAAAACTTTAGGCCAACTTATTAAAATACTACTAAATAATTTCACTTTTTATAATGTGCTCCTCTGAACAATAAAGAAAATCTTATTGGAGTCAAAGAATAGAAACCATCTTCATGAAAATAGAATAGCTTAGGTAGGTAAAACTTTGGGAAAAAGACAAATTTAATTTCTTCAGTGTTTAGGATCTGATATTCAACCAACTCAAGGTTTGACACAATTCTCCTCAACTATAGTAATTTTCTTTTTCTTCCTAACTTACTCTGGCGACTCTGCTCCTCAGTCATTTAACCAGACAGAAAAACATCTCAGTAAACCACGTCTGTATGTTTCTTCAAGGTCAGTTATAAGTCCTGTGCCTGAACTACCTCTGGTTCCTCCTACTTGGATCAATTTCCACTAATTATAGAAATCCTGAAGTATCTTTTAATTCTCCTACTACATCATGTCAAGGGCTTCAGCGTGGAGTTCACAGTTAGGATCAGTTCTCAGGATACTCCCTTTCTATCTTTTCCTCCCTCACTCTGCAAAGGCTCTTCAGCTAGATAGGGAAGCCAGTCAGGCCTTTCATCTGCTCATTCCCAGGACAGACGCTATGTCTGGAATGCCATCTCCCAGTCTTGATGGAGCCCCTCCCTGCTATCATTTATGGAGCTTATCAGATCACACCTTCTTCTCAACCTCCCTCCAAATAACTAAGAAGGCAGGAGATTCTTGCCTCAGTCCCTGTCTTTAGAAGCTGAAAAAGCTTACCTATAATATAGTAGTGCTTTCAGGACCAACACTAAAACTTTTTGTTGTTGCCAGTTCTCTGAGCTTTGTAGCTCATTAGATCAAGGTCATTCTATCAGGGAAGAGCATTCTATATAATCAATTGCTAGTTCTAGTATGTTAGAGTTACAACTTTGGCTATGTCGCCTCTAGAAGTCTTTGTCCTCTTGAACCTGGGGCCCCAGATTCAGTTTCCAGGACAGAGGCCATTGACTCCTCCTGAACCTTACTCTGAGAGGCAGTAGTCCATGAGTTTGTACCAAAGTGACCTCTCTGTTCACATTCTGCAACCTGTAAATATGGTGTAACATTTGCAAAAGAGATTTCATAGATCTAATTAAAGAGACTTCAGAGATAACTAATATAAATGCAAAGATAAAAAGATTACTCTGGATTAATTGGGAAGGAGCCAATCTAATCAGACAAACCCTTAAAAACAGAAAATAGTTTTTTCAATTTGAGTGGGGTTTGGCCCACTGCATCTTAACTGGGGAAGAAGGAAGAATCAGATAGGATGCAGAACACATCTGGGAGAAAGATCAGGCCCAGGGAATGGGCAACGATAAGGTAAAGACCTTCTTCCTAAACCCAAAAAGTTCAATGTGCCAAGAACTGAATTCAGCTCCTAGTATACATGGCTTGAATATTCATTCATCTATAGAACCTACAGAAAACTGTATAGGATAGACAGCACCTTCATTTCAGCTTTGCAAGTCTCAATTAAAACAAGAGGAGACTGCCAAACTTCTCAAGAGTAGTAACGTAAGTAAAACAATAGAAATTGCCTTAAGGTATTACTTCATTATTCATTTATTTTTTTTGACATTTTATTATATCAGCAATAGGAAATGTATACACATGATAACTCCTACTTTAAATCCTTGATTTTTCACTTCATGTAGTCTATATATTGTAAACAAAAGCACCAAAATAATCACATGACAGTTGATTAATTATATAGAATGTTCTGGAAGATGGCTCCCAATCCTCCCAAAATATTATTCTTGCTAGTCTTCTTCTACTGCTATTATATGATCACAATATACCATCATCACAATAAACCAATGTACCGTTCATCAAATGGCCAAAAAGTATAGAGCTCTTGTTACATAGTTTTGTTTTGCATAACAAAGAGTATTACCATGGTCCTATACCAGCAAGACTACTCAGTGGGCAACCACTAAGACTTCAACAACTTTGAGACTGTAATTGTTTTTGAAGAGTCCAAAGCTTGAGACTATTCTAGCATTTTTTAAATTGTTGTTGTTGTTACCTTTTGTGTGTCCTCTATAAATACAGCAGCCTGTGTGGGTAGTATAGGAAAACCCTGTTTCTGACACTGAGTCACGCTGCTCGGCCTTCCTTCCCATGATGGTCTAACCCTTCTGAAAACATAATAAAATAAATCATGGCTTCCGTACGTTATTTATGTCCACTATTTTGTCACAGCAATAAGAATAAGAAATAATACACAAGAGTGGTACTTCATAAGGATTTTCTACCTGTGATTTAATCACCTCCTTCCTACCCCACTTCCAAAGACCTCCACCATGAACACTAATTTCAGCAGAGCAATTTGATGGTGCTCAAATCCTGAGACACAATAGTGGGTAAAGTAAGAGATAGTAGGAGCCTAGTGCAGGTCTTCTGATGTGACACTGGCTTTGGACTTTGTAGATCCAAAAATTGATCTTCAGAAAACTAACATGTGCTTTTAAAGCCCCCAGGGAGAGACATGGATCTTTGAGTTTAATATCTAAGGCTCGATTTCTCATAGTAAAACACAGATAGACTGGCTATGTCAACTGCTCACAAGCTAGAGTCATCAGAGGAGGGAGCTCAGTTGAGAAAATGTCTCCATAAGATCCAGCTGT
Organism: Rhabdomys pumilio; assembly: GCA_030674055.1. Classification (NCBI taxonomy): domain Eukaryota; kingdom Metazoa; phylum Chordata; class Mammalia; order Rodentia; family Muridae; genus Rhabdomys; species Rhabdomys pumilio. The sequence continues at coordinate 134,949,048 of JANHMN010000004.1, read as the reverse complement.
AGTGATCAACTGGGGAAAGCTCAGCCCTTTAAGGGAGGTTTCATCTCTGGGTTAATGGTCCTGTGTTCTGTACAAAAGCAACATACATAATCTACGTGGAGCAAGCTAAGTAAGCGGGGCCCCTCCACCGACTCTGCACCAGCTCCTACTTCCAGGTTCCTGCCTGAGTGAGTTCCTGGCCTGGCTTCCTTCAGTGACAGACTACAGTGTGAGAAGTGTCAACCAATAAGCCATTTCCTGCACAACTTGTCTTTTGTTTATGGTGTTTCATCATAGCAAGAGTAACTCTGAGACAACTGAAGGAAGAATGCTAAGAATCATGAACATGTTTGGCAACACATACACACAAAAAAAATCAAACAAGAAAGACTGGATTTTCTCTCAAGGTCCCATTTATTTAGGCTATAATGAACCTAAAAGAATTGTCTACCTCTGTTATGGAGTATGTATATTTAGAATCTAAATTCCTTATTGAATGTCCTTATTGAATGCTTTAGTAGTAGTCTAGCCAATCCTGGCGCCTGTTTACTAATCTGAAGCTCTTTCCATTTATCACCCAATGTCACAATAGTTTACCTTACTGGCATTTCTAATTAGCTTTTTATTGAAAATTTCCAGAAAGGATAATTCTGATGGCCTCATGTTTTAAAAGAACGATGACAATGACAAAACAAACAAACTAAATCCCTCAACACTACACGGTGTCTTGACTTGGATCACTATCCAAAATTCTCTGAAAACAATGAATGTTTCTAACTTCTAACAAAAATTAAGTACATAAAATAGGCCCTGCTCTAAACCTGCCTGAATCAAACTAGGGTCAGTGGTAAGTATGTAACTTTATAATTTTAACCTTATTCTGCAATTGCCTTTTTTCCCTTTTTTTTAATTGGATATTTTATTTACATTTCAGATGCCATCCCCTTTTCCCATTTCCCCTCCCTAGAAAGCCCCTATCCTGTGCCCTCTTTTACTTTTTGCTTTTATACAATTTTTTTAAGTGTTAATCAAAGGCTTTATAAGTATGGTAATGCTCAATCAGAAGTATAACCCAATGCCCAACCTAAATATATAAACTATCTTTGACTGGTGGAGACATGTGAACATCTGCCTCCATGCCCCCTCTCTTTCTCTCTCTTTCTCTCTCTCATCACCTAGCTTTTCCTCTCCTTCATCTTCTCCTCTCCTTACTCCACCTCTTCCTCTGCATACTCCTTCCCCCTTAGCTCCTTCTACATATCGCCCTTCCTGTTAAAATAAAACTTTTCTCTCAAAATACAATTAGAGCATAATTATTCCTATTTGTACCAGTGAGGTACAAGATAGTTCTAATACCCAGTCCATCATTTTGTTGACTAACCAGAACCTCTGGCGTCTCTCCTAACTAAAACACTTAATTTTGAACCTGGCTTTTTTCTTGGCTTTAGAATGAATGTCAGTTGAAAACCATCCACTCAGATCTTTTCTCTCAATGTAAATAGCCAGGATTGGCTATGAGACTGCAACTGGTTTTTTTTTGATGTGTCAGAAACATAAGAAGGAGACATTGTACTCCTTTGCCTTCACACACAGATCTTCTTCAGAATTTGATTGCCCAAGAAAACCAGGAAGAAGTGTCAGCGAGGTGACTCAGTGAGTAAGGGCACCTACCACCAAGCCTGACAGCATGCCTCTGGGTTCCGGAATCCACATGGGAGAAGGAGCTCACTGACTCCTAGTACACTTGTCTCACTTCCAAAACTATGGTAAAATGTTTGCAAACCTACCCAGGTACATATGAAATAACTAAACCAAAAACACTTTTTTGAAAAAGAAAAGAAAGAAATATGGGAACCAAGAACTAATTTCTTCATTGAATCCCAGTTGATCCTACCGTAGGTTTGAAAGAGAGCCTCCATCGCATGGTGAGAAAGGGTGGGGTGTTAGGAGCCATGTTACTACCAAAGTTTATGATAGCTGAAACCTACTGTGGAAAAAAGAAGGAAGAACCTGCATGGGTACATTCAAAGGAATGCTTTTTAGAAGTAATACACAAAACCCAATAAGTGGCAGTTACCATATATTCACTGCTTACCGAAGACATTAAGTGTGCTCTCTTTGAAATATAGTATTGAGTACACACTGCCCTCTAAGATATACATTATAATCATTTTATCTTAAAATATGGATAAGCCAAGCAAATAAAGTGCTAAGCTCATGTTGCTGAAAATGACAGTTACTGGTGTGTTCTGGGTGTTTGTGCCTATACTGAAGCGAAATCTACTTTGTAAGTTGGAGCCATTGGAAAGACTCTCCACTAAGCACTGGGATTCTAGTCCTCATTAAGAAACTAAAACAAACAAACAAACAAACGAAAACAACAAAACCCCTAACAAATCCAGTGTGGCCCTTTCCCCTTTCACCATGGGAGGTCCAAGTGAAAAGATTGCCATCTGTGAGCAAGGAGCAGCCCTACCAACACCAAGCCTGCTGGCATCTTGACTGTGGGCTTCTCAGCTTCCATGGATGACAGACCCAAATTACTAAGGTTTATAAATCTCTAACTAAAGCAGCATTATTAAAGCAGCCCAAATGTACTAAGACATCTTTGCAGAAGGAAATATCTTTTCTGCTTTCTTGTTGTGCTTTATATGTGCCCTTTGAATCTTATATATTATAAACTTAAACTCCAAATTTGTGTGAATGGCATTTGGAGGCAGGACCTTTGATAAGTATGGGGACAAGGCCTCATAGAGGGACTTATTCAGTCATACATTAACAGATTATCAAAGAAATGCTTTGTCATGTTAGTTCTCTGGCACTCCTTCTCTGTCACATTACATGATGGCATCCACCCTATTATGAAGCAGCAAAAAATGTATCACCACCTGCTAAATAAATGTTGCTTCCATGTTCCTGCCTCTGGTACCATGACTGAAGTAAATCTTAATTTATATTTAATATATAATTGTATATTATATATTATTTATATATAATAGTATATATGTATAAATGTATAAAATATTTATATTGTATTTACTACCCAGTCTGTGGCATTTAGTTATAGTAAGAAAATGGACTAAGACATTTTCTTCATCTACTTTGGATAATTCTGTTCTTCTGTGACAACTGCATTTGTTTGTATTCTCCAAGCACAACCCAACTACCTTTCTAATGTACTTACTCATCTCTCTTTATCAGCTGAATGTGAAGGTACAGCCTTAAATCTCAGCACTCAGAGGCAGAAACAAGGAGATATCTGTGAATTTGAGGTCAGCCTGTTCTCCATAGAAAGTCCTGGGACAGCCAACGCGATGTAGAGAAAACTTGTCTCAAAAAATAAAAACAAAACAAAGAACAATAAAATACCCCAAAACTCATTTTCTTAGTTTCACTTCTATTTGATATAATAAATGCCCTAACAAACCCAATGTGTAGGAGAAAAAGTCAGTTTAACCCACAGTTCCAGGTTACTGTCTACCATTGTGGGAAAGTCAGGGTAACAGGTATTTGAAGTAGTTAGTCACATTATTTCCACATTCAAAAGAAGAGAGCAATGAATTCATACTTACATGCTAATGTTCAGCTAGCTTTCTCCACTCTCATATAATTCAGGTCCTCCTGCATAGGGAATGGTACCACCTAGAGTGGGTGAGAATTCCCACCTCAACTAAAGTAATCAAGATAATTCCTCATAGACATGCCCAGAAGCCAACATGATCTCTCATTAAGATTCTCTTATTATACAGGATAGATAGATAGATAGATAGATAGATAGATAGATAGATAGATAAGATAGATAAGATAGAGATTATTAAGTTAGGCAATAATGAACCTGAGAACTATCCAGAAGTTTGGTATGCCATGAGGGAGTCTGGGGACTTGAGTCCTCTTGGAATTTCTAGACAATTGGTTCATAATTGGAAATATTCATTGTACTGGCTAGTTTTGTATGTCAACTTAACACAAGCTGGAGATATCACAGAAAAAGGAGCCTCCCTTGAGGAAATGTCTCCATGAAATCCAGCTGTAAGGCATTTTCTCAATTAGTGATGAATGGTGGGGGGGGGGGCCACTGTGGGTGGTGCCATCGCTGGGCTGGTAGTTCTGGGTTCTATAAGAAAGCAAGCTTAGCAAGCCAGGGGAGACAAGCCATTAAGTAACATCCCTCCATGGCCTCTGCATCAGCTCCTGCTTCCTGGCCTCCTAGAGTTTCAGTCCTGACTTCCTTTGGTGATGAACAGCAGTGTGGAAAGTGTAAGCTGAATAAACCCTTTCCTCTGCAGCTTGCTTCTTGCTTTTGTGCAGTAATAGAAACCCTGACTATGACATTCATTATCTTAATTAAATTTTCTTTTTGAAGTATACATATGCAGACGTAGTATCAGAAATCTAATTTAACTGCCCATCCCCAAAAAGTAGGCTAAATGAAATTTGGTAATTTAAAAGAAATTGATGAGTAGATACTGATAGTGTTTCCCAAAGTATAGATAAATTTAAACAACAGAGAAGGAATAAGGCACTTCCCCCAATATCTCAGTTCAACATAAGAAAACGATGTCAACAAATAAAGGGAGAAGTGTCTGCAAAATTCAGACTGGTTCTTTCACAGAGGGAGTAGCCACGTATACTTCAGTGAAGGATTTTGGTCAGTGCAGAACAAGAGCTCAGGGAAAGGGGGTAAAAATAATGACTATTTTACACTTTCCACTGATCTTTCACCATCCATCCATGGGGAAAAAATCCAGCCCAAAGCTCAGGACCAGAAGTCTGTCTTTTCAACCTATAAACAAGAACTCCCATGAACATGGAACAGGAAGGCATATGGTGGAACTGGGTGGACAAAATAAATATCTTCAACAGGTGTGCTAAAAAGTCTGAACTTGAGAATTTGAAGTTGTTTTCAGGTAATTGTCTCCTTCAATTTCCACATAACCAACTGATTTTTTTGTATGTATTATCAATTCATTTCTTCAAGCAATATTATTTTGGTGTCTACCATCTTTAAGATCCACTATTTGGCTATTGGTGAAACAGATTAAATAGAATAGATGAGTGTCTTCTTTCAACCATTTCAAAGATTTCTGAAGAATCATCATGGATGTTGGGTATAAATGTTCTTTCTAGTACATGAACATTGCCAATATTTGCTTCCAGGATGCTACCACACATATCTAGCATCATGTCTCTATGTCACACTACCCTGTATGGCTTGCTGCCTTTAGTTACTCTCCTGATGTCACACTATCACTGTGCCCAAGGAAACTCCAACTTAAAATTAAGATGAACACCAAACATCCTCCTTTTCTCTTTTCTGGAAAGGTCTCATACAAATCCTTAGAAGCTAAGTTTGTAAAACTACTTTACATTTTAAAGAACACACCCTATGTCTATGATGCTTGACTTTCACGGTAGACATGACTGCATTTGGAATCACCTACTAGATACATTTTGAGACATGCCTTTTAAGATATTCCACACAAGTCCTTCTCGAGCACTGAGCAGATCCCAGCGGGCAGCTCTGCCCCAATCACACAGAACTCAGAGGAATCCGGCCTCCCAGGAGCTCTAACCCAAGCAGTATCTTAGTTAAGGTGAAAGCAACACTGGCCCCAAACAGGAAGTAGCTGGGACCCACGAGGACCCAGGAAGTCACTCCTAGCCCAGAACCTTGGTTCCTTCCGCTCTCAGCCCCAGCACTGAGCAGATCTTGGGCCCCAGCTCTAACCCCAGTAGCAACACCCATCCCACTCAGCTCTGATACAACCAAAATAATAGGAAAGACAGGCTCCAGTCAGAGACAAGGCAGGTAGCACTAAGGAGACAAAGATGGTAAAGGCAAGTGCAAGAACATAAGCATCAGCAACCCAGGGTACTTGGCATCATTAGAACCTAACTCTCTCAAACAAGAAAGTCCTGAATTTCTCATAGTACTAGGAAAGCAAGATTCAGATTTAAAATCATTTCTAATAATGATGATAGATGATTTTAAGAAGGACATAAATAACACTCTCAAAGAATTTGAGAAGAACACAGGTAAACAGGTACCAGCACTTAAAGAGGAAACACAAAAATCCCTTAAAGAATTACAAGAGAACACAACCAAACAGGTGAAGGAATTGATCAAAACAATCCAGGACATAAAAAATGAAAGTAGAAACAATAAAGAAATCACAAACAGAGACTACCCTGGAAATAGAAAACCTAGAAAAGAAATCAGGAGTCATAGATGCAAGTATCACCAGCAGAATACAAGAGATAGAAGAGAGAATCTCAGGTGCAGAAGATACCATAGAAAATGTTGACACAACTGTCAAAGAAAATGCAAAATGCAAAAAATTCTTAACACAAAACATTTAGGAAATCCAGGACACAATGAGAACAACAAACCTAAGGATAATAGGTATAGATGAGAGTGAAGATTCCCAACTTAAGGGGCCAATAAATATCTTCAACAAAATTTTAGAAGAAAACTTCCCTAATCTAAAGAATGAGATGCCCATAAACATACAAGAAGCCTATAGAACGCCAAATAGACTAGACCAAAAAAGAAATACCTCCCGTCACATAATAATCAAAACACCAAGTGCACAAAACAAAGAAAGAATATTAAATGCAGTAAGGGGAAAAGACCAAGTAACATATAAAAGCGGACCTATCAGAATTACACCAGACTTCTCACCAGACACTAAAAAAGCTAGAAGATGCTGAACAGATGTCATACAAACCTTAAGAGATCACAAATGCCAGCCCAGGCTACTATACCCAGCAAAACTCTCAATTACCATAGATGGAGAAACCAAGATATTCCATGACAAAACCAAATTTACACAATACCTTTACACAAACCCAGCATTACAAAGGATAATAGCGGGAAAGCTGCAATACAAGGAGGGAAATTATACCCTAGAAAGAGCAAGAAAGTAATCTTCTTCCAGTAAATCCAAAAGAAGATAGCCACACAAAGATAATTTTACCTCTAATAACAAAAATAACAGGAAGCAACAATCACTGTTCCTTAATATCTTTTAAATTAATGGACTCAATTCCTCAGTTAAAAGACATAGGCTAATTGACTAGATACGAAAACAAGACCCAGCATTTTGCTGCATACAGGAAACCCACCTCAGTGACAAAAACAGACTCTGATCAGAGACCTATCTACTCCTGACAGCTTCCTGTCTTGGATTCTAAGAAGAAATTGAGCATCTTTGTAGTTACTTCAGTTGTGGTGAGACAGCCACTAGGCAAGAATTGCCTCTTGTCATCTACAAACAAATCATTGTCCAGAAAAGGACACAATTGAGGAATAGTCGACTGACTATATCTGCCAAGACAGAGTAATCAGCCCTTAATAATTCTGCATCACTAGGTCTGTCAGATGATCCTGGGCCAGAAGGCTGAAGATCAGATGCTCCAATGTTTTGTAGTATAGGGACTGTCCAGATGTTCAGCAGTCTCTACAAATAGGCTAAGTTTTAGCAGGTATGCTTGGTGCTTCCCATAATTTCAGTTAGCTCAGTCATTCTGGATTTCTGACGAGGTTGAAGACTTATAGTCTCATAGCCAATCCCGGCTATTTAGTTTGAGAGAAAAAAACTGAGAGGATGGTTTTCAGCTGACATTCATTCTAAAGCCAAGAAAATAGCCAGGTAGGTTCAGAACTAATTTTTTGTTAGGAGGGATGACAGAAGTTCTGGTAAGTAAACAAAATGATAGACTGGGTATTAGGTCTATCTTGTACCTTACTGACACAAATTGGTATAGTTATGCTCTAATTCTATTTTAAGAAAAAAGTTTTATTTTAACAGGAAGGGTGATATGTAGGAAAAGCTAAGGTGGGAGAAGAAAAGAGAGGAAGAGGAGGAGTAAGGAGAGGAGAAGCTAGGTGACAAGAGGTGGGTGGGAACATGGAGGCAGATGTTCATGTGTCTCTGCCAGTCAGAGATAGTTGATATATCTAGGTTGGGTATTGGGTTACACTTCTGATTGTATGGGCATCTTGTAATTGAACATTACCAAACTTACAAAGCCTTTGATTAACATTAAAAAAATTGTATAAAAGCAAAAAGGAGAAGGGGAGATGGGATAGGGGTTTGCTAGGGAGGGGAAATGGGGAAAGGGGATGGTATCTAAAATGTAAATAATATATCCAATAAAAAATGTACAAATCATAAAAAATGAAGAAAACAACATAAAGCCATAATTTAAAAAAAGATATTCCACACAAGCTTAACTGAGGAGTCAGGACCTGCTATAGACTGAATGGAAAGGGGAAAGCAATCAGACCACAGTCTCCCTCCTTGTCTCCCTCCCTGCCTCTTTTCTGGCCTCCCTCCTTCCCTCTATTCCTTCTCCCTTTTCCCTTACCTTCCCCCAATTCTCTCCTGAATGTGGGCACAGTGTAACCAGCTGCTTCACACTCCTGCTGTGACAGCTGGAACCCCTCTTGCTTCTACACTTTCCCCATCATCTTAGACTGTAGCCTCAAACCATGAGCCATAATAAAAAACATTGTTTATTCAACTGGCGTTGGTCAGGTATCCTGTCACAGTAACAAGAATAACTAACATTTTCAGTAAGTTGGCAACATAATGTAGTATCTAGTAATAACCATAACCCTCCATCTGAAACAATTACTCATCCTAGGACTGAATCTCGTTACTTGGGTCAGCCTTTGTTTCCTTGAGGTAGATTTTACCAAGTCTTCAAATATCTTTTTTCTTTTCTCTGTAGAATAATCTAAGAGTGATTCAACTGATTTATCAAGAAGAGACAAAGAATACCCATCCAGTCTCCCTTGGGCTTCACTGGGCAACATGCAATGTATACCAACTCAGTGATTTAAGCTTTCACCTATAGAAAACGAAGAACTTTTAATTGCAGAGAAAGACAGAGAGGGGCAATAGAAAGACAGACTGACAGACAGTCAGAGACATAAAGACAGAAAAAGACAGAGACAAAGGTTCATACTCCAGCACCTAGCAATGAAAGTAAGAAGCAAATTGTCATCTGGAAGTTTTGGCACTGTACATCCTGTGACATAAAACCAACAGCTAATAGTCTTTAACTGCTAATGCTATCCTCAGTCCAGAAGATAAATTTTAAATCATAAATTTTAATGATGCCTATAGGACTTAAGACTTACTGGGGGGATTTTATCCAAGGCATTCTTGGGCAGAAGGATTAAGTTATGGGAAATCCATACCTGATGATTCCCTTTTAGTAAGTGCTAAAATGTCTTGTAAGCCTGGGCCCATTTTTTCTGTTTTCAAAAGGATTATTATATAAACTTCACTCTAGAAGCAGATAAGTCAGAGCATCTAATTACATTCCATTGCATAAGCACTTGATTTTAATCCAAAAGAGATATCAGTACGTTAAGTACTTCAAAGTGTGACCATATAATTTTCTCCTCATTTTTAAATGGACATAGTTTTCATGTTTAACAAATATTCAGGCTTTCTTACCCACTCAAGTTTGGCTTATCATTGTTTAATTCTAACTATCTGCTTGAGTATTTTCAACTCCAAGACTATCAAAAAGCAACCTCTATATTCTCTATCTAGTTTACAGGACTTTAGATCCTGTCTGAGTCACTGTGGTGATTAATCTAAATTTACACCTTATGGGATTGAGTGTGCTTCCAGAAAGGTTTACGGAGTATAGATGACACACTCTAAACGCCAGCAGAACCATCCCTGGGGCTGGGATATTGGACTGAAATAAAAAGGGTACGTACGTGAGCTATGGTGATAGACATGCAGTCTGTGGTTTAGACAGAAAGCGTGTACCTCTATTCCCCAGTTCAAACATGTTACTAAGATGAGTCTTCATAGAAAGTCTCAGGCCAACATGAACTACATGACTACAAGAGATCCTGTATCAGGAAGAGAGGGGGAAAAAGAACCGCTCTTCTGGTTAGTGAAGTTAATGGTTCTGCAATGGACTTTCACATTCACGGTTCCTTCTCTTCTAGAACAGAAGTCACAGTGTGTGCTGTCCCAGAGTAGGATTTTAACTTTTTTCTATTCAGTTTATCAACATAAAAACTTCCAGGAATATAATGTCATGTTTATAGCAGAGACCTTCAGAGGTTTTCCCTTTTCCTAACCACTGAGATGCTTAATAAACACTCCAATTCCCTCTTCTACCTTCTAGGGTACCTGCACTCATGCGTGCGCACACACCCACAGACACAGGAATTAAAAAAATGTTCTTGACATGATGGTACTTTTGATGCAGGTGTGCTAACCCTGCACTGTAGTCTTAGCTCCCCAGATAGTTTTGATAGTTGTCTTTTAAAATAAATCATGAGGGCTCTGCCTTCATCCATGGATTAACCAAAGGAAGTGTGTGTTTGGACTTTAATAGATTGGGAAGCCCTGGAGGTGTAGAAGAGTCTTGGGGGAAGTAGGCTCTTGAGCTATGGTCTTGACAAGTAGCACTTATTTCTCCCCAAACCTGCTCCAAGGATGCTATGGAGTAAGTGGTGTCCTCGTCCACTGCATGGTGCTGCTGCCATTAAGCTCTGCCTCGTCATGGCACATCTCCATCCCACAATGGAGTCAAGCAAACCATGGACTGAAACCTCTGAAATTAGGAACTAAAATAAATCCTTTTGCCAATTAAGTTGTTTGTATCTCATTAACATAACTGAACTTTGACTAAGATACAATGTCCCAAGCTATCTGGTTGCAAATAGCATAGCTCACATAGCCAGAACTTTCTTTCTAATCTGTCTGTCTGTCTGTCTGTCTGTCTGTCTGTCTATCATCTATTAGTTCTTTAGTTCTTATTTTTATCTCCCTCTCTCTGTCTCTCTCTGTCTCTGTTCTGTCTCTGTCTCTGTCTCTCTCTGTCTCTCTGTCCTCTCTCTCTCTCTCTCTCTCTCTCTCTCTCTCTCTCTCTCTCTCTCTCTGTGTGTGTGTGTGTGTGTGTGTGTGTGTGTGTGTGTGTGTGTGTGTACCAAATGTCCACCTTGGACTCTGTTCTTCAGTTTCCATTCACTTTCTTTTTGTAACCAGAATCCCTCACAGGCTAGCCTATGGTTTACTGATTTGGTTAGGTTAACCTGGGACTTACTGATTTAGTTAGGCCAGCCTGTGGCTTGTTGGTTTGATTAGGCCAGCCTGGGACTTGCTGATTTGGTTAGGCTAGCTGGGTGATGAACACCCCAGGAGTCTGTCTCTTTCTCTTCTGCAAATTACAAAGCACATCATCACATGCAGCTTTTACCTGAGTTTTAGAGATCAAACACAGCTTGCTGTGATCATGAGTAAGCACTTACTAGTTGAGCTATTTCCCTGGCCCAGGAATCCAGCACAGGTCACCGAGCTCCTGTGTCAACACTGTAGGAGCTGAGTTGTCTCTCTGAGCCATTACTGGAGACTTCTAGCAAAGGCTGTCTCTGTCCACACCAACTTGTTTGTGTCTTGCCCATGCTCCAACCCTGAAAGACAGTTGGTATACTTTTATTTTAGACTTTTGGATTCAACCTAACAGATATCTCATCCTTAATAATATTGGTTTATAAAATTCAAATAAGCGTTTTATGATCCTTTGGTTTTTAGAGACTTTTTATTTCTCGCAATAAAACTGATGCAACATTAATGTGTAAACTCACCAATTTTATCTTTTGCAATCTAGATAATTCCAAGTGCCATTAACAAAGCTTGTGTGATTGGATTCTTTTCCTAGTAAGGCAGCAAAGAAAGACATCAATGTTCTTTTATTTCATTTTTTATTGCTGAAATAACAGCTCAAATGACTTCCAAAGGATTTAATCTCTAAACATTGCATGCTTTGGGGTTGAAATGAAAGGTTAATGAAAAATAATTGATAATCCCTCTTTTATTTTGCAGTGACTTGAAACTTTCCACAGGCAGTGTCATGCATCAGAATGTCCGTGAACAGCTAAAAGAAACTAACTGAAACTTTGTCAAGTGACCTGAATGATAGCAGCAGAGTTTTAAAAAAACATGCTGAATTCATCCGAAAATCAAGCACAAAACCATTCCTAAACTCCGCTTTCCATCCTGTCTTTTTGGGTTTTTCCCCTGTTTTAGAAATTTCATTTTCTCCTTTGCCAATGGCTAATAGTAACAGCTTTGTCTGGCCTCTGAATTCTTCCCTGTCATTTAATGCCGGATGGAGTCTTGAGGGGCACTGGCTTCAGGTCCAGCTTTGAACTTCCCCAGACTGCTGGCCATTAATTGTTCAGTAAAATAACCAAAGATCAGATAAAGGTTGTTAACCCCTCCCAGCTGATGGTCACATAATGTGCAGCTTGGACTCTCCGGGCTTTATGAGCCCTCTGCTCCCCTGCCAGCGTCTCAGGTCAGCTCTGGAGGGTGTTGCACACAAGATCCCTTTGGTGAACTCAGTGCACCCTCTCTAGGGTACTAAAAGAGTTAAGGAACACTAAAATCAAATTTATCTGCACTTCACCCTTTCCATCGCAGTGTTCTGGTTGGGATGTACATCACACCCTTCCCTGCTTTCGCTCCTGGCACTTCCAGAAGCAGCCGTTAATGGATCTATTACAGAGCAGGGCTATTAAAGGTGGGTGTTACATGCGTGGGCTGCAATTTAACATATCTGTACTTTATTTGGTTTATTCGATCAACTCATTAACTACCCCTTTCCCCCAAGTTGTTCATGCTGACTTAAGAAAACAAGCTGCAGAAAACAGGTGGAGAGAGAGAAAGAGGAAGGAAAGGAGGGATGGGGAGTGGGAGAAGAAAGAGAGAGTTACGACATATGCAGTCTCTGTATACAAAAATATATATAAATGGAAAATGCGTACTATAGAAGATGCAAAAGAAAAGCAGTGCCAACTGACCTCCAGCAACTGGCAGCTGGCCAAAAGTGTGAATGGTGTGTAAAGCACGTGGAATTAATTAATCATGGATTTAGGAGAGTAAATCATAGATTTCAACTAGCTAATAATGCTGAATATATTTAATATAAAGAGTATAAGGAAACAAAATCAGGGAGAAAAATATACAAACTTGTTCTCATCAGTTTTGGAGTCAGGCACTAGAACTAGAAGACAAGGCACTTGTCTATGTAATGTAGATTTTGATACTTGCTAATAGAGTCAATTTTTTTTTGTTTTTTTTGTTTTTTTGTTTTTTGAGACAGGGTTTCTCTGTGTAGCCCTGGCTGTCCTGGAACTCACTCTCTAGACGAGGCTGGCCTCGAACTCAGAAATCCGCCTGCCTCTGCCTCCCAAGTACTGGTATTAAAGGCATGTGCCACCATTGCCCAGCTTAGCCAATATTTTTTAACAAGATATTTAAGAAAAACCTACATAGGCACTGAGAAAATGACAGACCTGTGAAGCTCTTGGATCCTTAAGCCATCCCCACCTCACTCACTCTTCCTTGGCCCTCCATTTTTTGAGAAGAGACAAAAGGCTTAGTAAGAATAAGGGAACATTAGGTCCACTCGCACCGTGAAGGTGAGTGTCTCAGAGGAAATCCAGCCAACAAAGCAAAAAAGGCTCAATCTCTACTTAGGCTTTGGTTTTGTTTGTGTTGCTGTTGTTTCTCTTCTCTTGTTGTTCCTAGGACTATAACAAAGTGGGGTGCATGTCAAAGCACCTTAATGCCATTTATATTTTCCTTATGGGGACTTTGTGACCACAGATAAGCCTAAAATGACAGAGCCATTTAGGTAGGCCGTGAATTGGGCCAAATGAAAGCAACTACACACAGATGGTTTCCAGCTGTGAAAACACATTCAGTTTATAGCTCTAAGTGTGTGAACCAGGCTTTGAAAGTTCTCCCTGGCTCCTCAGCCCAGAGCTTACCTGTATGAAGACCACAGGTCAACACATTTGCCTTTTTATTAAATTAGTATTAATTAAGTTATCTATTTACTTTACATCCCAATTGAAGCTTCCCTTTTCTCTCCTCCTTCAATTTCCTCCCTCTTACTTGCCCCTCTCATCTACCCCTTCTCTCTTTCACCTTAGAAAAGGGGACCCCACTCTTGGCATATCAAGTTGCAGTAAGACTACAACGCGTATCTTCTTGTATTGAGGCCAGACAATGCAGCCCAGTTCAGAGGGAAGAGGGATCCAAAGGCAGCAATGTAGTCAGAGACAGCCCCTGCTCCTGCTTTAGGAGTTCCACATGAAGACCCAGATACAAGACTGTCACAAATGTACAGAGGGCCTAGGCCCATCTGATATATGCTCTCTGGCTGACAGTTTAGTCTCTATGAGCCCAGGATACTTGGTTCTGTAGGATTTCTTGTAGTATCCTTGCCCTGTCACCCTCCGCCCCTAACTCCTTCAATCCTCTCCCACTCACACTCTTCAACAGGATTACCCAAGCTCCACTTAATAATTGGCTGTGGGTCACTGCATCAGTTTCCATCAATTGCTGGGTAAAGCCTCTCTAATGACAGTTATGCTAGGCTCCTGTCTGTAAGTATAGAATCACTTCATTAATAGTGTCAGGAGTGGACTCCCTTTTATGGCTTGGTTCTCAAGCTGGGTCAGTCATTGGCTGGCCCTTCCCTGAAATTTACCTGCAGGTCTTGCAGGCAGGACAAATTGTGGGTCTAAGATTTTGTGACTGGGTTGATGTCCCAATCACTCCACAGAAAGTCTTCCCTGGTTACAGAAGATGGTTGGTTCAGGCTCTATATTACCCATTATTAGGAATCTTAATTAGGGTCAACCTCATAGATTCCCAGGATTTTCCATTTTCCTAGGTTCTAGCTCATCTCAGAGATGTCTCACTCCCAACTCAGTAGTTTCTCCCATTATTCTCTCCTTCCATTCACCCCCACCTCCTCCCTCTTGTTTACATCCCCAGCCTCTCCCCATCTAGATCCCTCCATCCATCTATCCTGATATCTAAGCTATTTCCCCTTCTCAGTGACATTCAAGCATACACCCTTGGTCCCTCCTTGTTACTTAGTTTCTTTGGATCTGTGGTTTTGAGCATCTTCAACAAATGGCATTGGTCTAACCAGATGTCGGCATGTAGAAGAATACAACTAGATTAATATCTAACACCCTGCACAAAAATCAAATCCAGGTGAATCAAAGACCTCAGCATAAAACCAGGTATATTGAACATGGTTGAAGATAAAGTGGTAAATACCCTTGAATGCATTGGCACAGGAGACAACTTCCTTAGTGTTCAATGGCTCAGACACTAATATTAACAATTAATAAATGGGACCTCATGTAACTGAAAAGCTTCTGTAAGTAGATTTCAACAAAACAAATATCTCAATTTAAAATGAGGTACAGATCTAAACAAAGGATTCTCAAGAGAGGATTCTCTAATACCTGAGATACACTTAAAGAACTATTCAAAATCCTTAATCCTCAGGGAAATGCAAATCAAAATGATTTTGAGGTTCTATCTTATACCTGTAAGAATGTCTAAGATTAAAAACCCAAGTGACAGCACATGCTGGTGAGGATGTAGAGCAAGGGGAATTCTCCTCCACTGCTGGTGGGAGTATAAACCTGGAATTACTCTGGAAATCAATTTAGCAGTTTCCCAGAAATCTGAGAATAATTCTACCTCAAGACCCAGCTATATCACTCCTGAGTATATACACAAAACAAGCTCGACCATACCAAAGGACACTTGCTCATCTATGTTCATAATGGCTTCATTTGTAGCAGTCAGAAACTTGAAACAGCCTAGATGTCTCTCAACTGAAGAATGGATAAAAAGAATGTGGTACATTTGCACAATGGAGTATCACACAGATATTAAAAAACAATGGTACTTTTGCAGGCAAATGAATGGAACTGAAAAAGGTCATTCTGAGTGAGGTAACCCAGACCCAGAAAGACAAACATGGCATACACTCACATGTAAATGGAGATTAGCCATAAAGGACAAGAAAACCATGCTACAAATTACAGAACTGTTAAAGACCCTTTCTCCAGTGCTTTCCAGAGCACTGCCTGGAATCATTGTAAGCTTGCTGTAGTTGCAGGGACCATTGTCATGGGTGTGTACATTTTATAAAAGTAATTAGAGAAAGTTCTGTTACATAAAGGGAATGCCAGAGTTTACCTTTTACTTCTACATCCTTACTTATTTTACAAATACAAACAGCAACTTTTGACTTTGACCTCTAATGAGAGGTCTATAAAAATGATTATTTGAATTAGGGACACAGCTCAGTGTTGAAAAGAACATACTTGACACTCATGGCCTTGTTTTCAACCTCCCGAACCACAGACACACATACACACACCAAAGTAACTCTCAGATCTATGAGGATTTGACACCCAACCTTAAGGAAGGAAATTTTAAGAAAGACTAGTGAAAATTATAATTATAATTATAATCCCTAGTTTCAGAAAAGAACCACCAACTTCCTGTGAATTTTGCCTTTTTTTTGACTACAAAAAGAGTTTGCCTGACTTTATAAAGCTACACCTTCCAGTTTTGGGTATGGTTACCCCTGGATTCTTACTGTTTAATCTGCTTTTCTTTATGTTGCTCATATATTATTAAACGTTCATAACGTAGTATATAGTTGCTGATAAACTTTTACCATTGTGCAGACACATTCTCCATGTAGCCCTCACTGACTCCTCAATATAACACTGCTTCAAATATGCCTCTCAACCACATGCCATCACAGCATAAAAGGTACCAAATGTTACTACCAAACTGAACCTCCTGCCTTTATTTTAAATTATTTGTAAATACCACCTCTTCTAGTTGCAAAATATATCCAAGACACTAAGACAAGCTCAATAGGTATGACAATGCTGTTAAGGGGCGTGTCAGACAGTGCCCGGCCTCAGAACAACTGGTCCTGTTTACTGGATCTGCAACACTGAGCAGACCACTTCATTTTTTATTTATTTTCAGTCTCCAACAGTGCCTATACAGCAAAATGTTTGAGAAAGCCAAATATCCCAAGCTGTTACTTAGGTAAATGACCCCGAAGAGCCCATGTGTTAAAAGCTTGATCACCAGTTAATGGTGCAATTTGGAGGACATAGATCCTTTAAGAAATAGGTCATATTGAAGGGACTTAGGTCAATAAAGATATGTACTAGAAGGGCATACTGGGATCCTATCCCTTTCTGCCTTCTTTGTTTCTTACATCAGGAAATTATCAGATCCTCAGCTGCGTGATCCTGCCACAGTATACTGCACCACCACAAACTGAGAGCACCATGTACTGCCTAAGCAATAAGCCAAAATAACCCTTTCCTCCCCTTAGGTGTTTATCCCAGGGATATTGTCATGGTGACAGAATGGAGCCTGATGTGATGTGTAACACAGAATGAGGGTGTGTTTCAACAACAGGGAAAAGACTTCATCGAGAAGTCCAAAAGAGGGGTTGCAGAGATGGCTGAGGGGAAGGGGATGTAGTGTTCTGGCAGAGGACCAGAGTTTGACTCTCAGCGGCCGTGTTGGACAGCTCTGTTGTTCCTGCTTTTACAGGCGTCTTCACCTACATGCTGCCCAAATGGGTAAGCAGGCATACACAGACACCTTAAAAAAATTTTCAAAGAAGAGAAAACAATTCAGAATGCTTATGTGCCTAATAACAGAGCTTCGATTTTATAGGGAAAGCTGACAGACTGGCACAAGTACAATCAAGTACAGAAAGTCAGTATGCCCCTGAGAAATTAAACAACCGCATCCCAACAACAGTTAATATAATACTCTAGTCAAAGGACAATACAGAATTGATATAGAGGCTGTAGAGATAGCTCAGTCATTCAAGGTCAGACTCACAACCATGCTGTCAGAGTTAACATAGAGCACTCACTGTGTTATGCGTTTCTTTGATGGGTGATAGTTGGAGGCATTTTGTCAATGGACAGTTTTTACCCAAATGACTCTAACTTGTGTCAAGATGACAAAAACTAACCGGCACAATGGTTCATACTTTTATTCAAACTTTTAATGAAAAGTTATGACAATAATCAATATAGACCCTTTAGTTATGTTGATGATTTTGATAAGTCTTATTTCAAAAATAATCATTTGCCATTATGTTTTTCTTTTAGATTATTTTGTTTTATTTTATGAGTGTTTGGTTGCATGTATATGTGTGTATCATGTACATTCCCCATGCCTGTGGATGTCAAAAACGATGTCACATCCACTGAACTGGAGGTATGAGTGATTGTGAGTTACCATGTGGGTGCTGGGAACCAAATCCAGGTCCTCTGTAAGTACAACCGAGCTCTTAGCCACAAAGACATCTCCTTAGCACCCTGTTTTGTTATTTCAATGTTATCTGTCTGCTATTAATTTCTTTCTCTCTCTTATCCCTTGTTCTATCCAACTTTCTAGGTTCTTGAAGTTGAAGCATAGATCAAGCTGCTGAATTTTTTTCTCAGATTTACATCTATTCGTGGTCTATTATTTACCAATGTTCTATAGTTGTGAAGAGAGAACATGACCTAGGCAACCCTTACAAAAGAAAGCATTTACTGGGGGCTTGCTTACAATCTCAGGAGTTTGGGGCGTTATCATTATGCTGGGGAGCATAGCAATACACAGGCAGATCCTGGAGCTGAGAGCTACATCCTGAACTATAGGTAGCAGGCAGAAAGACACTAAACTTGTTAGGGGTTTTTGAAACCTCAAAGTTCACTCCTTGTGACACACTTTCTCCCGCAAAGCCATACATCTTAATCCTTGAAATCCTTTCAAACAGTTCCATTTCCTAATGTGTAAGCAAATATATGAGCCTATGGGGCTATTTTTATTCAAACCACCATGCTACACACTACTCATAATAGTAGCCAGGACTGTGTCAAAATGGCACAAGGCTCAAAGGAACAGAATAAAAAGATTCATGAACATGTGTTTAATTGTTTTGTGCCAAGGTAGCCAAGAAAAGAATAGTTTCATTTTTTAAAATGTATTGCAGCCATAGTATATTCATATAAAAAAAAATAAATTCCCCCTTATTTTATACCTTACACATAGATTAACCCATAATTATTTATAGACCAAAAAAGATGCAACAATCTAGCCTGTAAGAGAAAATTCAGAATAACACTTCATGAGCTTAGGATAGGGACATATTGCTTAGGTTAAACTCAAAACAAACAAACAAATAAGTGAATAAATTAGCAAGAAAAAATGCAAAAAGCAAACAACAAAAAAAATCCCACCATAGACTATAGACGGAAAGTGATAAAAGAGACTTCAGAAAGCAATGGACTGGAATAGTCAAAGAATATCAAACTGAAATGTGGCTTCCATCAAGAATATGTAAAACTAAACAACCAAATAAAAGAAAAAGTCCAAAGTTTGAGTAAACACTCACAAAGGGAAATACATGAAGAGCCAATAAACACATGAGCAAATGTGAAGTGAGTCCATAATGAGATACGGCTACACACCCACTAGAAGAGCTAATGCAAGGGTCGGATGCTAGTGAATGCTGGTGATAATGTGAAACAAATGGCAATCTCATACATTTAAACAGGAATTTTAAATGGTAAAGCTCTTCTCAAAAATAGCTTGGCAGTCTATTAAAAAGTTATTTTTTAACCATATTTTCCAGCGTTTTTATTCCTGAGTGTTTATGCTGAAGAAACAAAACCAGATGTGCACAAAATCGTGTACACAAGAATTTGTAGTATATTTACCTGCGATAACTTCATGGTGATAGTCTGCAAGCCAGCGTCCACTATCATGGTCTCCTAATCTTTAGACTAGGGCCCAATATAATTCTATCTGTTGGAACATGAATGGATCAGTAAGTTGCTTCTAACCAATATCAAATCTCCTCCTGTGGTTACACTATGTTCTATGACTCCATCTTGTCATTAGTCTGTCTGATGAAAGTGTTGCTCTCTATTTCGGGTATCTAAGCAACAAGCCAGGACTCACCCTCGAGGAAATGAATTCTGGCAACAAGATACAGTCTGCAGGAAGATCCTTCTTCCAGAAGAGAACCCAGCCTTGGGCAGCAATGTTAAGAAGACTCGGTTAAAATGTCTGGTAAGACAGCAAATGTATCTTCTTTTAGTCTAAATTTGGGACAATCTGATGTACAACAATGTAAAATTTATGCAGACTCAAAGCCTGGAAGCACCAGGACACCAATAAATGCACAGAAGTGTGGTAGGATCCTGGTGGGTTAAGTAAGAATCTGCTTATATTCATAACAGCAGAATAAATCTCAGGAATAGTAGGTTCGGGTTCTTTCTGGTTTTTCACATTGCATGGTCTTGGGCTGGGGATGTAGTGCTGTTACCAAGGTGTGTGCTAACATGTGTAAGGCCCCAGGTTCAATTCCTAGCACCACATAAAATTGAGTGTGGGCACTTCTGCAATCCCAGCACTTGGGAGGTGAAGGCAGGAAGATCAAAAATTCAACGTCATCATCAGCTACTGAAAGATCTGGGAGCTAAAAAGTGTCATAAGTTCCTGCCTCAGGAAGAGAGGGCACAAAATAGCTCAACGAAGTGATTTTTAAGAAAGATGTGTATGTATATTTGACTCTATAATAAGAAAGTTTAAAAATGTAACATTAAGCAGGAAATTTTAACACAACAATATTTTAATGGGAGATTACAATCTCCCAAAAAATAGATGATAGACATAGACAGACAGACAGACAGACAGACAGACAGACAGACAGACAGAAGAAAGGAAGGAAGGAAGGAAGGAAGGAAGGAAGGAAGGAAGGAAGGAAGGAAGAAAGAAAGAAAGAAAGAAAGACAAAGGTAGGCAGACAGATGATAGAATGATAGACAGATGATAGAATGGTAGACACATGATAGAGGCTTCAATTTAAGTTACATAAATGGAAATGGTGCAAAACCACAAACTGTGGCTACACAGGATCTGGCAACTTGAATGGAAGAAAATTCTTATCTTAGCTGCTGCTGCCACCATAGCAAAATACCTCAGACAGGCAGGTTAATTCATAATTTTTTTAACCTCCTGACACTGATTTCCTACATTCCTAAGGTTATAAGGTCCAAGATCAAAGAGACTGAAGTCCGGTGTTTCCCTTTTTGCCTGTGACATCTTTGCTTCATTGTCACACAGGAGAGGGAATGAGCCTGGGCTAAATCCTCACTTTGTGGAAGGGCAACAGAGAGAACCTGCTCCATTTAAGTCACTTAAAGAGGGCATGGAGCTAGTACTGCGGGTGAGAAGCACTCCTAGTCTGTCACCTTCCTAGTGGCTCCCATCTTCCTGTGGAGTTTCCATTCCAATCTGTGAAATTCGAGGGTTGCACTCATTGAAACCACAACATGAGGCACATGCTTTTAACCTAGATATCAGACAGATGGTGATATGATTAAATGAAGAAAGAAAGAGAGAAAGAAAGAAAGAAAGAAAAAGAAAAGAAAGATGGACCTAGGTGTTTTAACTGAATAGAATTTTACAATGGATTCTTTAAACTGAAAATATTGCCTTTAAGTAGGTAGAGTGCTTTGATTTTATTTCCTGTTGTATTTCTTTTGCTTATGATACTGATGATATTTTTTACTCAAGATTCTTATTCATACTTATTGATCCATAGTTCAAAATTGTATCAGTATAAGGAGAAGACTTTCTGAAATTACCATGGATATTCTGAATAATGAGAAAATACAAGTACAAATAAACCTGGCTAATATTCATATTGTCCTACAACTGAAAGTTTGGAAACAACTCAGTCAGCTCCTATTTAATTATTTTCTTAAAGAAGATTATAATCCCTCCCTTCTGACTGCCCAGATGTCTGTTCCCAACACTTGTGGGACCTGCAGATTTTCATAAATGAATGGTTGTTGGAAGAAGGGCCAAGACTCAAAATGGAGCCACCACAGGGAACATGTTTAATGAAACACTTAGCTGGGTGGATCTAAAATCCTATGAGGTAACATTTATGTAATGACCTTTCAATCTGTGCCTTGTGTTAAACTTGATCATTATACAGTCTGCCGACAACATAGCAGGGTTTGTTTCCCCTTCTTCTTCTGATTAAAGAACCACTCAACTTACAATCAGAAAGAGAACACATCATCTGCATAAATTCAGAAAAGAGGA
This sequence comes from Rhabdomys pumilio, assembly GCA_030674055.1. Taxonomy (NCBI): domain Eukaryota; kingdom Metazoa; phylum Chordata; class Mammalia; order Rodentia; family Muridae; genus Rhabdomys; species Rhabdomys pumilio. Next base: position 134,927,047 of record JANHMN010000004.1, on the reverse strand, counting down.
TTGTGATTCGATAAACTAAAGAATCTAGTGATCGAGCCAAAAGATAACGAACCTGGGATGGAGTCTGGATGTGGCCTTCTGCTGCTCATACTTCATCAAAGACGGCTGAAGGAAGACTGTTCAACGTCAGCCCCTCTCACCTGCACAGTTATGACTGCACGGAACACTAACCGAGACTTACTTACCAGACACTTCACGGCAGAGCCTTCCATGAACAGCTTCTTTTCCTAAAGATACAGAACAGGCTATTTGTGTATTCTCCTCTCTTGACCCTACATTTTTCCTTCCCATGCCATTTGGATAGCAGTGCTTCCTTCTTTCCTTCCTTCCTTTAACATGTTTTCCACAAATGAATAAAAATCCTACATACCGCTCCTCCTATCTCTCTTCACCTCCACTCCAGAGCCTGACTTTGACATCTGCCCTATTGTCTTCTGCTTCAGTATAGCTCAGATTCTATTATAAAGAGCCCCTTAAGTTATAGCTATGGCTGACCTGATTCCCTGGTGGCAGAAGTCTTTGCTCTACTATAGTCAGTGAACTCCGACTTTTAACCTTTTTTGTAAGCCATTCCCTCAGCTGAGATTTTAGTCCAAAGTTCGAGTCCGCTGATTACGTTTCATCTTCTCCACCTTCTCATGCCTTCACCCACAGTACAAGAGTATTCCCAAGATGTACAGGAAAGGATTAATACCTCATAACTCAATAAGAAAAGGTCAAACCACTAAGAGAAAATGAGAAACGCATTTGAACTGGCAATTTAGAGAGAAAGACCTCAAAAGACCTTCAGTTACTTGATGGTTTCTTTTTCTTTAAATCCATCATCCTCACCCCATAATTTAAATCTTTTCCATTCTCTCACTAGAGTCCTTAAACTCTCCCCTCCGTCTGCTCTGAGTCACCACATCTTGTAGTAATCCGTCTGTCATTTTCTCCAGTTCTCTGCTTCCTATGGACGGCTGCTGGGCAAGATTAGAAAACCTTCTGACTTGGTGTCTGTCCTACAAACTTCAGATTTTTAACCTCAGCTTGGGCCTGGAGTCCCACAGAAAACATTCAAAACTTTTGTCACAGTACTAATGATAATTGATTTGCAGTCAATGTGTTATATTTTATGTTGCTACACAGAAAAAAAATTCCCACTATCGGGTGGGAATGACCTGCATTTCATTATCATAAATCAGTACTTTAGAAACATTTGACTCTACCAAAAAAAAACATTTTATATATATATATGAAATGTACCATTGTATGGTTAAGTTTATAGTCAAAATGTATTCTATAGCACCGCAATTCTATCCTCTCTCTCATCTCCCTCCCTCTCTCCTCCCCTTCTCTCCTTCCTTCCCCATCTGTCTCTCCTGTTTTAAATCTCTCTACCATTGCCAAATTATCTTTTAAAATTTAGTTCAATATGTGATCTGCATTGAAGTATAAGAGTAGCTGTTTTTCCAAACCCTCAGGAATACTTGACCCATTTTGTTAGCTTGGTCAGTGAAAACTAGAGTTGCGTTGAGTTGCCTTCCCTCATCCCAGCATGATAGCTTCAAGTGTTAAGCAGGTAGGAAACTTCTCTCCTGTAAAAAATTGGTTATCTCTTTTGCCCATTTTTTGTTCAGACCAGTTTCTTTCCTATTGGCCAGTGATTGCTATTTCACGGAATATATACTTTGAGTATTTCAAATAGTAATTTCCCCCCATTTCCCTAGTTCTACTAACAAACTCTTAGCTTGATTTAGGGTTCCTTGGTAGTTGTGTGAAACTTAAGCTATTTAATTCTGATATAAACAATTATATCAATATTTTCCTTTAGGCCACTTTTTAAACAACTAATATAGACATTTTTATTGAAAATAGATTCTTCTCTCATACGATGCATCTGGAGCAGTTTCACTGCCTTCCACTCCCTACTTCACTCCCTTCTTTCCCAGGCCCATTCCCTCTCCATTTCCTCTACAGAAAAGAGGGCACTTCCAAGAGATGACAGGTCCTCCGTGTATACATGTTGTAGCTGTCTGCTCAGTGTTCTTGTGGGACTCCTAACTGGGAGCTGGTGTGTCTCTGACTCTTCACCTGCTCTCGGGACTCTTTTCCTCCTGTTGGGTTACCTTGTCCAGCCTCAACATGGGGGCTTCTGCCTTGTCTTATAAGGCTGTTTCCTATGGAAAGAGAAAGAAACTTAAGAAACTAAAGCCTGCGTTTGTCTCCTTACTCTCTGAGTATACCCACACTTGGACATTTTAGCAAAGTCCACATTTTAGCAAAGGTTTTACATCAGCTGTAATTTATTTTTCCAGCTGTCTGTGATAGGTAATTTTCCACCATTTTTACCTAATTGTCATAACAGCATGTCTTGGGAACTCCATGTAGTCCTGAATGAGTAAAACCTATTCTAAGTTCCTCTATACCAAGGATTATTGCCAAATTCGCTGTGCTAGTCCACCAATTTGTTATTTTTGCATAACTGACATGTTGATTTGGTTTTGCATTTCTGAGAGTTTTATGGAGGCTCTGTGTTTGCCCAACTACTTCTCTTCCACTGAGCTGTACGGCTTAACATATTACACCACATATTACCACAGTTTTGAAGTAATATTTCTAAATTATCTTTTATAATTTTTTCCATTTTTTTTCTTATTTCTTTATTGTGTTTCCTTAAGATTTCTTGTTGAATTTTACTTGTACTGCTTTGGAATTATAAGTTATTCTGGACCATATTGAAATATCCATACATTCTGTTATTCCATCCAACAATAAAGTTTCTTCATTTATTCTAATGCTCATTTAGTTTCCTGAGTTTATGCTTTTCCTTGAACATGCTATTTTTAAGGTATTTTATAGACTTACCCATTTGTGGATGCATTTGCTAGTTACTCTGGGTTTATAGAGCTCCCTTTCTATGGCTGAGAGTTGTTTGGTCAAGTGTTTACTGGAATGAAGGAAGCCTTCACACAATCTCCAGCTCCATATAAACTAGGTTTGGCAACATCACTAATGCCAGAACTACAGAAGTAGAAGATAGGATATCAGAAATTCAAGGCTATCCTTAGCTGCATAAAAACTAATAAACAAATATGTCACAAATGATCACAACCCTACACACACACACACACACATACACACACACACACACACACTTCTAGATATCTCTACCCCATCTGCTGCAGAGAAATCTCCTCTCTAGAGGACACTACCATGCCTGAGCCACCCATTCCTTGGCACAGTTCCTCCTCTGGGTGTGGAGGACACACCACACTGAACTCCTGGGTTGTGCTGGGTACAGGAGCTCACCACACTCCCCTATAAGCAATCTCAGAAATGCAGACTTATCATGGAACTCCCCTGCTTGGAATCCTTCAGTGGCATTCCATCAAGGTTATGCCAGACATGTTTCTGGAGCACACAGACCCTCCAGCATCCTGCCTGTTGCTTTTCTACCATCACTTCTGACTGTTCCCAGCTCAGTGGTTCCCTGTAGGGTGCTGAACCTCACCAAGCACTGTGCTCACTCCTGGTAACACCCTGTACATTCAATCTGTGCGTTGGTCCATGTTCTTTCTCCACTTTAACATTCTCTTTCAGCTTAGCCACTTTCCAACTCTGTCATTTTCCATACCCCTCCAAGAAACTTTCTCTCCTATTCCAGAAACATTCCTGAGTCCTCCCCATCTCTCCTACTGTAGTGAACCAGTCTGCATTGTTATTTCAGTAGCTATCTGAGACTCAGCTATCTGAGTACTTAGCAAAGTACTCCCATTCGACATTCCCTGACATGTAGCATAGTGCCTGAGAAAGAGAAAACAATTTAATGTGTTTTGAGTTTACTTACTTATTTAATAGCACATCATTGTTTCTCCAACATTTACACATGAAATTGTTGTGGCATGGACTTTTTCTATGGGCTAATAAAATGAGAATTTTTTTTAAAAAATATGTTCACTGTATATCCATTGTACATGGAGATTTTCATTCATGTCTGTGCTATACAACAAACATACCATCTATTAGCCCTACACTCACATCTGATATGTAACTTCCACGCAGATAAATGCTTCCTAATTTAGGACATGATCTTCAAGATAACATCTCTCTACTGAAGAATAACTTTGCTCAAAAAAATTACAGTCTTGTAGAGTAAGGAAAAACATTTCCAGTTTGCTCACATCTCTAAAACATTGCAATATATATATATATATATATATATATATATATATATATATATACATTATTTCTTCTTTATGCACATACACACACATGTATATAGAAAGGAAAAAATAAACAAAAAAAGAAAGAAAGAAAAAAGAGAAAGCTTAAAAGAGATAATTGTTTGGTTGGCAGGAGAATAGAAAATGATAAATACAGTATATTTCTGTAGCAAATAAACACATGACACACATACACACATATATGTATATCCCAACATATTACATGCTAAATATAAATATATACATATATATACATTATATAATTATATAAAATTTACTTACATATATACATATATGTGTATATATGTGTGTGGTATATACTTATATATGTGTGTGTATATTACATGTGTGTATATGTATATATACATTATATATTGCATATAAACATATATGTAATACACACACACACACACACACACATATATATATATATATATATATATATATATATATATATATATCAACATTACTCAAATGGTTTGTATGATGGGTAGAGAATCATTTTGCAATGTGCCGCATGGAAGTCCATTTCATGCTAAGAAAACCATAGTCTTTTTCTTGGAATCAGAAAGCTATTCATCCAAAGCAGGTGACTAGTACATTCTAACTGCCCCAGGAAACCAAATTCTAAGTATTTCAGGTGAACATTTACATTTGAATCTCATTATCATTGTGTTAGGTAGTTACACCCTCAAATTATTTTCTTTACAAATGAAACAGCAACTGTTTTCCAAGTATAATTATTTGTCCCAAAATAGACAGTCGAGAATCCAGTGGCTAACTATTGTGGGTATAATTCATGGGTATAATATTGATATGACCTGACTTTGTCAAGTCTCAAATACACCACTTACCATCCAGGTAGACTAGCGAAAGGCTAGCTTGCTTGCTTTTTTTCCTTCCTTCTTTTTTTCTTTCTTTCTACTTAATGAATAAACACTAATTCATTACAGCAAAATAAATTGCTTCTTTTAAAATTCTCTTAACCACTGTTAGTATAATTTCATTATCATGTCTATATTACTATAATGACTTTGATTTAATATTTTTAATTAAAATTGTATTTCTAGGAAAATATATTCTGTATGTACATACATGAACATAAACGCATGTGCATGCATAAACAAAACTGTTGGTGCAAACATTGTCTCTTAACACATACTACAATGCACACTCAAAAAAGGTGTAATTTCTAACTTCACTAGCCAACGACGAGAAGACTCATCTCATTAGAATGATGCTAGCATCATTGCTATTCTAACAATCCAACCCTAAGACTGGGGCTTTGACTCAGAGGTAAACTATGGTTAGATGTGTAAGGTCCTGAGTTCAAACTCCAACAACTCAGTAAAGCAAATTGAGTCTAGTGATAATCTATGAAGAAAAGCTAACTTATTTTTATTCAAATATACTTTAAAGTGTTTTTAAATAGTTGTAGAATAAACTGTCCCTCCATCAGTCATTAGCTTTATCTCCTGATTCCCACGTTTTTGAATTTTTCATTGGCTATATTGTACAAACACTGTTAGGGCTTATTTTCTTTGTCTACCGAATGGGTAGATTCTACCTATAGAGTGGTTTTCATGAAAAATGTGTGCAGAGTAGATTCCAAAGCCCATCACAAAATACATGTCCATCAAGTATCAACTGTCCACAGAATTCCATTTTGAGGAACCCCTTTCATTTTACATCAAAAGTTCTATTGCCTCCAATTTAGGAAACAATTAATATTTGTTACTAAATATATTTTTAATGAATTCTACTAAAACTTGTGGCCTGTTTTTGAGTTCTAAAGATAGGGTGACAGAAACACAGCTCCTGATTCAAAACAGAGTGACAGTCAGCTTTCAGCATTGGGACAAAATGATTAAAATCTCAGGAAGAAGGCAAGCTCATTGGTCCTTAGATTAGAAGTCTCAGTCTGTGGTCATTTGGACTGTTGCTTTTGGCCTGTGGCAAGTTCAAGTACCACTGTGGAAGTACATGGAAAATAAAGCTGTCCATTTTGTGGCAGACAGAAATCAAAGAAACAAAGGAAAGCACTGAAGTGCTAGCATCTTCTGTGGAGCTACTGACCAGTTCTCTAACTCCTTAAAGATCCATCCAGTCATCTTCCTACAGTGGCATAGACTAGTGAGTCAGTCAGTCATACATGGTCCAGGATGGTGTTTATCCAAAACATCATGCAGCTTGGAGAACCCTAGTCTGAATGAGTCAACTGTGACAGTTAAGAAGTCACTCCATTGTGCTTGGTTACTCCCAGGAAGTATTTTTTTCTACTCTTGTTCTTTAATTTATAATTGTTTCCCTGATACCAAAAAACTTTTGGAAATGGCTTCAATTCTGAATCACACTTTGAAAACTCTTAGTAATGGAATCTGGTATCTAAAAAGATGAAAATAACTCCTGTATAAATGACTGAAAGTACAAATAATAATAGTCTATTTATTTCCTCAGACTAAAACTTACTCGGTGCCTACACAGGCCAAACTACATGTCAGATGTAAAGTGATGAAGGGCAAGTGATATGAGGTCATTCTCAACCTTAACCACTTGAAGCTATTGAGCTGATAATTGTTAAAATGACAAATATATTTCAAAGGCAGTATTCTAGACTTTCATTCCAGTTGCGTCGATTAATGTACTGAACTTTGAAAATAGGATTCAATTATATTTTTGTTGGTAATGTGTGTCTCAGGACATGTTAATGATCTTGTTGCTTTTTCATCTCTAAAAGATGAAGAAAATAAACATCGCGCTAGTGTGGCTCTATTTCATTGATTTAAGTTAGACTCTGCTGAGCTACTGTAGACACATGATGGATGATCAAGATTCTCACCAAGATTTACATCCTCTTGTGATTCCAATGACAGTGATCCCATAGGCTCACATATTTGAATGCTTAGTTCCTAGTTAGTGGACTGCTTAGGAAGAATTAGAAGGTGTGGCCCTGTTGCAAGAGCCATGTCACTGGGAGAAGACTTAGAGGTTTCAAAAGCCCATGCCAAGCTCAGTCTTTTTCTCACTTAAAGATAAGATGTTATGTCTCAGTTGCTGATCCAACACTATGCCTGACTATCTTGCCTGCCTGCCTGCCTGCCTGCCTCCATGCTTTCTACCATGATGATCATGGACAAACCCTCAGAAACTGAAAGCAAGACCCCAATGAAATGTTTTCTTTTATAAATTGGTTTAGTCATGGTGACTCTTCACAGTAATAGAACAGTAACTAAGACAGGTTCTTTGTCTTTTTTTACGGTGTTGACTTCCTTGGTAAGACATGAAAACAGAACATGTTTAAAAATCTTAACATTTTGTTTTAAAAGCATCTCTAAAGACATTATAGACCAAAATTTTAAATGTATTTATGTCCTAGACTTATTTTCAAATACAATATATGGTGAGTATCTAGAAAGCATTTATGAGACAAACTTTACCTCTTGTCTATATTTCTGAAGTATCCACATTTAAAAATCTCCATTTCAGAATGCCTGAAACCATAGGGGCTTCAACCACATTACAAAACACAGTCTTTAATTGATCAAACATACACACACACACACACACACACACACACACACAGTGTATATGGATAAAACATATGTATTAAATAATGTGTATATATAAAATAAATATAATAGTTGCAAGTGTGAAAATAATTCAGTTGTTAAACTGTGTGTGGCTCCAGCCACATATGTAGCAGAGGATAGCCTTTTTGGGCATCAATGGGAGGGGAGGCCCTTGGTCCTGTGAAGGCTCAATGCCTCAGTGTAGGGGAATGCCAGGAGGTGGGAGTGAGTGGGTGGGTGGGGGAACACCCTCATAGAAGCAGAGGGAGGGGAGATGGAATAGAGGGTTTCCGGAGGAGAAACCAAGAAGGAGGATGACAATTGAAATGTAAATAAAGAAAATATCCAATAAAAGAAAAAATTGTGTGTGTATGCATAGATACATATGAAATTGCATGTGTGTGCACAAGTACACTTGTGAATACATCTATGAGGCTAGAGATCAATGTCAGGTGTCACTCCTGAGGAGCCAACCACTTTGTTTTGAGACAGGGTCTCTCCCTGGTCTTCCCACATGCATCAGGCTGGCTGGCCAGGAGATTCCAGGGATTCCTCTGTGTGCTCCTCGCCAGTGCTCCTTTGCACTACCATCATGCTTAGTGGTTTTATATGGATTCTGGAAATCAAGCTCAGGTCCTCATCCTTGCATTCAAAGCACTTTAGTGACTGAGACGTCCTACCAGACCCTGGTAAATTTTTAAATGGTATTTTACTGCAATCGTGGTCAAATGCTTGCATTAACTTTAGAAAGGCATTTATTTGCTTCTCACTTATGCTAGGCACTTTATGTGTGTTAAGTCTGTATTCTCGTAACTGTTTTGTGGGTTACACTGCTCAATACAAGGACTACCATTCATAAATTTGACTCTGTGTGGTCATTCATAGTTTCATCCAATGTATGATCTGTTGGGTAGATGATTTTCAGGTTTAAAAATAATGGTCTACAATACAGATGAGGATGCTCACAGTCAACCATCACACTGAGCATGGGGACTCCAACAAAAGAGTTAGAGAAAGGACTGAAGGAGCTGAAGGGGTTTACAACCTCATAGGAAGAATAACAATATCAACCAAACAGACTCCCTAGAGCTCCCAGGGACTAAACCAACAACAAAAGAGTACACATGGAGTGACCCATGGTTCCAGCTGCATATGTAGCAGAGGATGGCCTTATCTGGTGTCAATGGGAGGAAAGGCTCTTGGTACCACTTTCCCCATATCTATTAAATATAGTACTAGACCAATAAGAAAACAAAAAGACATCAAAGGGATACAAAATGGCAAAGAAGAAATAAAGGTATCACTATTCGCAGATGATATGATAGGATACATAATTGACTCCAAAAATTCTACCAGAGAACTTCTCCAGCTGATAAACAACTTTAGTAAAGTGGCCAGATATAAAGTAAACTAAAAAAAAAAAAAATCAATATCCTTCCTTTATACAAATGATAAACAGGCTGAGAAAGAAATTAAGAAAACGACACCTATAGCCACAAATAATATAAAATATCTTGGGGTAACTCTAACCAAACTAGAGAAAGACCTGTATGACAATGACTTCAAGTCTCTCAAGAAAGAAATCGAAGAAGATCTCAGAAAATGGAGAGATCACTCATGCTCATGGATTGGCAGAATTAATATAGTAAAAATGGCCATCCTACCAAAGGCAGTCTACAGATTCAATGCAATCCCCATCAAAATGCCAGCACAATTCTTCAAAGACATGGAAAGAACAATTCTCAAATTCATCTAGAAAGGCAAAAAACCCAGAATAGGGAAAACAATTTTTAACAATAAAAGAATGGCTGGGGGAATCACCATCCCTGACCTCAAGCTTTACTACAGAAAAATAGCGATTAAAAACTGCATGGTATAGAGACAGACATGTTGATCAATGAAATAGAATTGAAGACACAGGAATAAAAGCACACACTTAAAGACACTTGATCTTTGACAAAGACGCCAAAAATATATAATGGAAAAAAAAAACATTTTCAATAAATGGTGCAAGTCTAACTGGATGTCTGTATGTGGAAAAATGAAAACAGGCCCATATTTGTCAAGTTGCACAAAGTTTAAATCTAAGTGGATCAAGAACCTCAACATAAAACCAGATACATTGAATCTAATAGAAGAGAAAGTGAGAAAGAGCCTTGAGCTCATGGGCACAGGGAGAAATTTTTCTAAACAGGACTCCAATAGCTCACATTCTAAGACCAAGAACTGACAAATTCTTGAAACTGGAAAGCTTCTGTAAGGCAAAGGACATAGTCAATAAGACAAATTGGCAACCTAAAGATTGGGAAAAAATCTTCACTAACTCCAGATCCAATAAAGGGCTTATATCCAAAATACATAAAGAACTCAAGAAACTAACCACCAAAAAAACACAAACTATCCAATCAAAAAAATAGGGTATAAAACTAAACCAAGAATTCACAACAAAGAAATGTCAAATAGCTGAGAAACACCTAAAGAAATGTTCAAAGTCCTTAGTGATTAGAGAAATGCAAATTAAATAAACCTGAGAATCCATCTTACACCGATCAGAATGGCTAAGATCAAAATCTCAGGTGACAACACATGTTGGCGAGGATGGAGAGAAAGAGGAACACTCGTCCATTGCTGGTGGGATTGCAAACTGGTGCAACCACTCTGGAAATCAATCTGGCAGTTCCTCAGAAAATTGGAAATAGATCTACCTGAAGACCCAGTAATACCATTGTGGGGCTGTGAGAGGCAGCTGAGTACCTGGTCAAGCAGGCTTTGAACCCTGGAGACCCTCAGGGATGGTAGGAGTTTGGCCTTGCTCCTGGGCCCCTGGCTCCTTTCACATAGCTACAGCCCCTCCCACAGAGAGATTTGTGACCATTAGTCACATACAGAGTATAACTACAGGCCACAGAACCTCAAGACAGGTCTCCATATTGATGAGATACCTAAAGGCCGGAGAGCATAGCCAATTAGGCATTCCTTCCTAGACCTTCCTCCTTGCAAAAGGTATTTAACCTCAGACCCTCTCTGAGAATACCAGGGTACAGCTTCATCCATTTTCCACCATGACAATAAATATCTTTAGACCATATCTTAA
>JANHMN010000004.1:134893205-134916079 GCA_030674055.1 Rhabdomys pumilio | reverse complement strand
TTTTTTTGGTTTTTCGAGTCAGGGTTTCTCTGTGTAGTCCTGGCTGTACTGGAACTCACTCTGTAGACCAGGCTGGCCTTGAACTCAGAAATCCACCTGCCTCTGCCTCCCAAGTGCTGGGATTAAAGGTGTGCGCCACCACGCCTGGCAGACTATCTTCTTTAGAACCCGCAGTGGAGAACCGTGGAGAAAGTCTTCAACTACTGAGCCACAGTTTAATCTCCTGCCAATGACCTCTCTATGCTTCTAGCCACAGAGGCCCAGAAACTCAACCAAGAAAGCTGAGCAGCCGAGACCCAGCCAAGCAAGTCACCTTAACCAGAGACTCTTGTGTCACAGCAGGACACAACCAGAGCTTCTGCCCTTCCCCCCTTCTGCTGCCTCTCAGCGGTTCCTGAGAGCCCAAGGGCCCTAGAACCAGTCAATTTCTGGCCACTTTGGCCCAGGGACCCCCAACTCAAGAGCTTCAGCCACTGCAAGACCCCAGACTGTGTTCTATGGAGTGGAGTTCTGTGGCTTCTCACAGCCTGATGTCTGCCCAAAGCCAGCATGGAGTGAACACAGTCAAATTCCTGTTCATTTGCCTCTCTGAGCTGTGGCCCTAGCCCCTTGGAGGCTGCAGAAGCAGGACCCACAACTCAACCCACAGGACCCATGCCCTCCAGTGCATATTACAGTCTAACATACCACTCTTGGGAATATACCCAAAAGATGCCCCACCATGCCACAGGGGCACATGTTCCACTATGTTCATAGCAGGCTTATTTCTGATAGCCAGAAGTTGGAAACAACACAGATGTCCCACAACAGAACAATGAATACAGAAAATGTGGTTCATTTGCATAATAGAATACTACTCAGCTATTAAGAACGAGGACATCCTAAGTTTTGTAGGCAAAAGGTTAGAACTGGTAAATGTCATCCTGAGTGAGGTAACTCAGACCCAAAAGGATATGCATGGTATGTACTCACTAATAAGTGGATATTAGAAAAAAAAAAGGTACAGAATACCCAAGATACAATATACAGTCCACAGAACTCAAAAAAGTCAATAAGCTGAAGGGCCCAAGTGAAGACACCTCAGTCCCACTGGAGAGAGAGAAGAAAGCAATCACAAGTAGGGGAGAAGGGAGGGATGGGCCTGGGAGGAAAAGTGGACAGGGATGGGAGAGGGAGATCTGGTATTGGGTAAGGGAAAAGGACTGAAGCCCTGAGGGCCAGCAAAAAGAATGAAAACAGGCAACCTAGGGAGGTAGAAGGTTGGAGGAACTCTCCAGAGTGCACCAGAAACCTGGAAGGTGAGAGACTCTCAAAGGGAGGGACTTAGATGAAATGCCTGACAGTAGGGGGAAAGAACTTATAGAGTCCACTTCCAGCAGGAAGACAGGGCATCAAATGAGGGATGGGGTTGCCATCCCACAGTCAAAACCCTGACCCATAATTTTTCCTGTCTGAAAGAACTACAGGGATGGAAATGGAGAGAAGTCTAAGGAAAAGAAGGTCCAACGACAGGCTCAAAGTGAGATCCAGCTCAAGGGGAGGTCCCAAGGCCTGACATTATTACCAAGGCTATGGAGCACTCACAAATAGGGAGCCAACATGACTGCCCTCCAGAAGACTCAACACGCAGCTGAAAAAGTCAGATGCAGATATTTACACCCAACCAATAGCCTTAACTGCTGTCCCCTGTGGATTGAATAAGGGAAAGGCTGGAATAAGTTGAGGAGGAGGGCGACCTTTTAGGAGGACCAGCAGTCGCAATTAATCTGGACCCCCAAGATCTCTCAAACACTGGACCTCCAAAAAGACAGCATACACCAGCTGATATGAGGCCCCCAACACATGTACAGCAGAGAATTGCTGAGTCTGTGTTCAATCAGAGATGATGTACCTAACCCTCAAGAGACTGGAAGCCCCAGGGAGTTTAGACGTTAGGTAGGGTGAGGTGGGGATGGAGACAACGGAGATGGGAGGAGTGGGTTTGGAGGTATGGGAGTGGAACAGTCAGAGGGTAGACAGGGCGGGAAATAAAATTTGGAGTGTAAAAAAATTTAATTAATTAATTAATTAATTAATTTGAAAAAAGAGCACTTGTTGTTCTTCCAAAGGTCCTGGGTTCACATTGAGGCTCATAAGTTTCTGTGACTGCATTTCTAGGAGAGCCACTGCCTTCTTCTATTCACACAGCAAATCACCAGTACACATAAAATAAAAATAAATATTTTTATTGTAAAAAATGTTTAAATCATCCCCTAAACTTTCTATAAAGAAAACCATGTTCTTATAGTAGAAATAGCACAACCTACTCCCAGGGGTAAATGCAGAGAGGGCAAATTTGAAAGCAATATTCTTATGGACTTTTATTAAAATCTATTCACTCCCAGACCCTCAACACAAGAATTATTGATGCATTCTTCTTTGTATATTTTCACTTTTCTTTTGTGACCACTGCTATACTTCTTTATAGTCTGTCTACTAGACTCTTATTAAATAAATATATTTGCTTTCAAATAATTTCATGTTCCAAGTTCCAAATATGCCACTTATTTATTCAACACTGTGTTCCACATTGTATACACCATATCACTTGCACCTCATAAATTGGAGAGATGCTACATGCTCCGGACTTTACCAATAAAGTCACTGACTTCACAGCAGGAGATGCAAACCCAGTGTGACCCACAAGGCCACCCTCTTCTGATTCGCCAGCTTGCCACGAACAGTCATGATGAACAGACCATTCTCAGACAGTCTGTCAGAACTGCCATGTACCTTCTCTATTTGGGAGTGTTTTAATTATTAATTGAACTGGAAAAATTAAAGATTTCAGAGGGAGTATTTGTCCAGCTGTTTTTACTCACAATCTGTCATGGTTTAAATGGTGGAACTTGTCAGAAAGTAAGTGAAGCCCATTTACTTATCACTGTGAACTTTCAGGGATTACTGAATGTGGATGTTCTAGCTCCATGTGTTTTTCTGTAAAACTGAGTTAATTTGAAACAGACAGGAATGAGAAATTCTGCCCCTTAAAAATAGGGTGGCTTCCTTCAGGAAGATGGCAAATGGCCTCCTTTGAACCTCCCCTGCCACTTTTCTAGGTTTAGTATTTTACTATCATTATCTCTCCCACCTTATAGTTGACCCTTTAGAGACATTTATAACACAGTGCTCGATGGAAAACCCCTGATAGACAAGTCTGGGTCTTGTTCGAAATCACATATGCCTAATGCCAAGCACACACTGCATACATGATAAATATCAGTTGTATAAACAAACAGACATTTTAGTCTTGGTCTAGGATGTAGCTCAGCCATAAAGCACAGAGCTTTGATTCTATCTTCATCACAATACATACACACACACACACACACACACACACCAAACATATGCACACACATGTGTGTGGATACACACATTCATGCACGCACACCCACAAGCATGCCCACACGTACCCACATTCACAACATACACAAACACAAGTATTTTTGAGTATTTCATTGTAATTAAGAAAATTTTCAAGTTGTATGATTTTTCATTGGCTGATTTTTTAAAATTTATTTTGTTAATTGGTTCGCTTAAGGCTGGGCCCTTCTATTGGGGACCAGACTGGCCTCAAACTCTATTCTCCCAACCTCTGGGAGCCCCTACACTTGCTAGAAATCTATTTTTGATTTCTAGAGTATTTTAAGCCTTTAAAGGAAAGCAATCTATATTGAAATAGTACTGTCCAGTGGAAATATAAGACAAGAGACAAATGTGGTGCCTAAGTAATTTCAAATTTTTCAGTATCTATATTCAAATTCTTTAAGTCCAATTTCAGAAATATCTTTAGCGAATATATCAAAGGTACTATTATTTTGTAACGTAGGCAGAAAGTTGTTGATGAGTTCTCTGTTCTTTTAGGCCACTTGTACTTCCCATGCTTAATATCGTCGTGTGACTACTGATGCGGAGATAACTGACCCGAGCTGGTGCTTATGGAAGAGACAACTGGATCTAGAGAAGAGTGAGGTCTCAATGGCCACATGGAGAGGAGTGGCAACAGGTGAAACACCCACGATGACCCACATGGAAAGGAAAATATAGAAAACGGCTTGTTTCTTTTTCCTTTTTGGTCTTTAACCTTTCAGTGGGTAGCATGAGTCAGAGATCGACAAAGAAACAGGGATGGAAATGTTTCTGAAATGTGAATTCTAAATGAAAGGAGTTACTCTGTGCTTTGAGGCATACGGAACATTGTAAGCACTTTTATGCATTAATTTGTCATTTTTGGGGGTGGGGGTATGCAAAGAGAGAAAGAGAAAGTTCTTCCACCTTCGGCACAGAGCTACCAAGAAACTGCTATCTGCAGCCATTCCACTACATGAAGATGGAAATCAGGAAAAACCCAAAGCTCATGATGTGTCGCTGAGACTGAGAGGAATTTACAATAAAGTCCGTTGTTCTGATCTCTGAAAGATAGATTGTAGATTGACTAGAGATGGCTGACAATTTAACTCATACCATGAAAAAATAGACAAAATAAAAAACTTATCTCTTTAAAAAGACAAACAAACAAAACCATTAACCTCCAGTCTGCAGGTAGCAGTTCTTGGACTAAAGTATCGCGTAGCCAAGGACCTCATAGATTATTTTCTAACCCAGTTCTGGGTTTAAGAATCTACACCATAAAATCTAATTACTGCAGATAATTCCAGTTTAAGCAAATGACCCAAAATTAAAGACAGGATCATCTATGAAGACAGTGAAAGCCCTTCACCATCTCTGAGACTAGCCACCCTGGTCACAGAGCAGCCTGAGAGGCCTATCATAGCCAAGCTGAGCTATGGATTCTAACAGGCCGAGACCAAATGTCTTCTCGCCTAGCAAAGTCTACATGCAAGTCTGCTTTACCCAAAACAGAGTCCATCCAGTCAGTCAAATCAATAATGAAATATTCTCTAAAACCTTACGAGTTGGTCCCTAAATTACTTTAAAATGACATTGACTTGAAAATTTCAGTAATTTTGTAAATCTATGTGATACTTTAATGATCATTTGAAGGTATAAATGCACCTCTTCCTGAAGGACAGGGAATTTCTATAGAAATAACATCTTAGCAATAATCTTTATTCAGACTAGAGATACTCAAACAGGTCACCACTGGCTCTGAACTGTCCTTGTGAAATAACTGCCACAGAATAACAAGTTCTCTGTTAAAATGAGGCACACACAACAGTAAGATATTCAACGCCTTGGACCAGGGGGAACTGTGCAGAAAAGACACACGGTGTCTGAAAGCAGCAAGTATTGACTTGGGAAAAGGAGTGAAAGCTAAGAATTTCCAGTGAATTTCTTCAGGCATTTAAAGCCACCCGAGGATTATTAAATGGAGCTCCAGCTTAAAAACCAGCACCAAGGCAAGTCTATTAATTTTCTTGGAGCAAGTTAATCTGCACTGCTTTGTGCTCAAATTTCTTGAACTGGTTAAAAATAAGGTGAGTCTTCGCATCAGCTAAAGACCCAGTCTTGGAGAAATGTGATTTTTTTTTTTAATGTGGTTTCTCCTACTCTGGCTCCTACTGCTGTAAAGGTCAGTTGTGAACACTGAGACCGCCTCCCCTCGTGGCACATGCTCAATAAATGTCAGTAAGTGAACAAAGACAGGAGATACTAGGACACCCTTGCCCTTAATAAACCAATAAACCAAAAAGGTAGTGGGGAGCTGAAAGTTAAATACATTGAGAAGAAAGGGGCCTTAGAGCCCGTTTTTCTGGTTGAGAGATCAGAGCAAATGAATCTGAAACTTAAAATAGAACTTGCTTTATTCTCATGGGTTCTGACATTTCAGTGGTAAGCTGAAAGTTATAAAAACTGCTACTAAATCCAAACTGCTAGTTAGCACCATATGGAAAAAGATGCCTGTGATATGTCTTCTATGGTGTGAGTGTGTTTGTGTGTGTGTGTGTGTGTGTGTGTGTGTAGAAAGTAGAAAGTCATTACACTTGAATTATGGCAGAATGGGTCTGCAGAATAAACACAACAGTGGGAGAATGAAATATTGGGGGGGCCAATCAGACTGTAACAGAAAGGGAAAACCCAAGACTTCCTGGGGCCATTGACCATACAAGCAGGTGACATTTGTCTGCTACTTAGTTAAGGGGGAGACTCTCACAAAATGCTTCCCATATTTCTCTTAGCCAACAATCATGGTTCACAGCTGTCAAGCTTCTTAGAATTTAAGAACCAGAGGCTTTATTTGAACCCTAATCAGTTGAACTCAGTAAAGTGAACCACTGTCTCACTGGTGTAAAACAGTTTGAAACTAAATGTATTTTCTCCTTCTCTTCTTTCACTAAGAGAATAAAAAAGAATTAAAATTCTCAAAACCATTAACTGCAGCTGCACAGTGAGAAAATGAGGAGGATGAGGCATGAAGTAAACTCATCTGGGAACACAGCAGGAGGTGGGTGTGCAAAGGCACACGGCCTGCACTTTTTCCTCTTCAGAAAAATGCATTTTACTCCTGCACAGGTAGTGTCAGCTCTTCTTATCAGAATCTGTGCTCGGCAGCCTTCTAAGCCACACCCTTTTTCTTATGATAAAAATCACCTAGAATGTCTAAGAAGTCTTCAGATACAGTAGGAGATGACTTCCTGTTTCTCCATGAATTTTCACTACAACCGACAGCAATATTCTCTTCCTCATTTGCTGCTTAAGAAATAGGTCTAGAGCAGTGGTCCTCAACCTGTGGGTTGCAACCCCTTTGAGCACAGCATTAGGAACGTTGAAGACCACAGCTCTAGAAGGTCCAGAGAACCTCAGCTTTGACCACATGTTGGAGTCACCTGGACAACTTACCAAATTTCAAAGTCTAAGCCTTCTCCCAAAACTGTGTCATAATCTTGAGCTAAACCAGAAACTCTCAAGATGAGTTAAACCAAGTTGTTCAGGTTGATACTAAGCTGGAAATAAAAGGTAAGTTTGTGTTCATGGAAAACTTCATCTCAAGGATTCCCCACAAAACCTCTCTTAATAACCTAGAAGACTAGGACCAACATTCATAGCATAACCACACGATCATCACACATCAGCCAACAGCTGGCTCTGGGGAAATGAAAATGACAGACTCCTTATGCATTTATCAGCTCATATCACCTGGAGCAATTTCTCAACCTGTGTAGCAGCCACGATCTACTGCCTGAAGCTTTATTCGTAATGCATTAGGTCACCAGGAAATGCTTGCTGCACAAGGCTCTCCCATCCTATGCACTTGATTTCTTCCTGAACAAATGTTCTGGTTATCACCCCATATATATTGCCAGTGGGGATTCTGTGATATTGCTGTGTGTTCCTAACTTAAAAGTTTATTATCCAGAAGTGGCATATACCTACCATGGGACGATGCTGGGAATGGAAAAAAAATATCCTTGGGACTTTTATGTAACAAGTATAAGACTTTCCATATGATAGAAATTCAAATTCAAGCAGCCAAATCACTAGTGGCTGAAAATAATAAATCTGATTTACTTAAGTTTCTTTAAAAAGAAACAAACTATATCACTTCAGGTGGTGGTATGAATTTGATACACTTATTTTAAATATATATAATGCCTAGACTTTAAAAAAAATTATCAGTGTAGCTTTTTCTCATGGAAATTAGCAAAGGGTGGGATAGCAGCGTTATACAATGTAGCACAATAAAGGCTGGAAAGATGGCTCAGTGATGACAGCATATACTACTCTTGCATAAGGTCTGGGTTTGAGTCTCAGAAATCACATCTGTTGGCTCCCAAGGCTCATAACGGCCTGTAACCCCAAATCCAGGCATCTGTTATCTCTACCTTCCATGGGCACTTGCACTCATAGGCACAGACATGCATATATACATACATATACATATACACGTATTCATAGCTAAAAGTAATATAACAAGTCATTTTACTATATAATATGAATATGTACAATCATTATGTATCAAGTAAAAGTAAATAAAATTGAAAATATAAAAAAAATATGATCTGAGTCTGGAGGCATAGCTCAGTGTAGAGTTACTTACCCAGCATTCCTGTTCTTCCACCCACAATTCAAAGGAAGACTGCAAGACAATTATAAAAGGACAGTTTTTGCTTTGTGGGATCTACACAAAGGAAACGACAAAATGCTACTGAAAGACATAAGCAAGCAAAGAGCAATATAGAAGGAAATACAAACACCGAGAAATTATTCATAAGAAACAAAGTAATTTTTAAGCTCACAAAATTCTAATCAGGATTCTGCCTATGTATTTTTGGATGTCTGAATGTTTTATGAAGAAAGACAGGGAAGTATTAAGACTAATGACGAATCATTAGTTTGGATTAATTAAATATGAATCTTTATTCAACATAGTATTATATAGACATAAGAAAAATGTATAATTTAGTAACCAAAGCAAAAGCCCAGGAATTTTAAATAATAATCAATTTTTAATTATAGTCTTTTATAATTTAAAGAAAAAATAAAATGGGAAAGAAAACAATTATGCATATGTATAATATGTGTATTTCTGTTCGAGTGTGTGTGTGTGTGTGTGTGTGTGTGTGTGTGTGTATGTGTGTATGTGTGTATGTGTGTACAGCATCTTGAGGCCAACCTCAGATTATTCTTTTGGCCATCACTCTGTGTTTGAGACAGGACCTCTCACTGGTGTGTCGGCTGGAGAGCACGCCCACGGATCCTCCCGCTTCTACCTCACTGGCACTGGGATGACAAGCTAGTGCCACAACACATGGATGTTGAGGGAAGAACTCAGGCCTGCATGCTTGTGTGAACAGCATCTTACCAATGGAACCATCTCCCCAGCCCAGAACATTAGTGTTAGTCACTGACTAAGGAAACTCATTATTTTTTAAAATCAGTTTAAACATTTGTTTTATAGTACATAAATAAAAAAACAAGTAAATAAAATTTAAAACTGCTGAAAGAAAATGCAGGTTACTATTTAGCTTTCTCTCAAATTGAAATAAAACTTTGGAGGCATAAAAATGAGGTTTTTTGAGGGGGGGGAATGACACATTTGATGGTCTATTCATTTTAAATATTTACATATCAAAAATTCAATCTAAAAAGAATCCTAATTGGGAAATAGAGAAAATATTTGCCATAATATTATATTTCTTTTTTTATTTATCTTTTTTTTTAATTTGTGGGTTTTAGGTTGAAACAGGGTTTCTCTATAAAGCCTTGTCTGCCCTAGAACTCACTCTGTAGACCAGGCTGTACTGGACCTCAGAGATCACCTGCCTCTGCCTCCTGAGTGCTGGGATTAAAGGTGTGCCCCACCAACACCCGGCAATATTTTTTGGTGTAGTTCCTGTGCAGTTACTGTATGAAGCACCACTCAGTTCCTGACTGTGGTGATGGCACATGTCAGAGTCCTTGGATTACATATGTGAAAACCGATTCAACCTCCTGGAGGCCAACAGCTACAGAAGAACTGTCTGTCTGCGGATTCCCATCATCATCAAACCACCATCCTGGAAAGTAGACAAGGACAAAGTCTGACCCCATGGCTTGCAGGTGAAGAGGGAGGGAATGGGACAAATAAACAGACAGCACAAGTCATTTTAGGAGTGTGGCACTGGAAAGCCAAGTGACACTTTGGATGCACTAAGGAATGAAGGTTTTCCAAGTAAACATAGTCAGCCATGATCAACACATAGTGTGTGTTATGCTCACCCGAGCTGCTGAGCACGCGTTTTACCTGGAAAACAGCTTAGCCGTCTGGAGTCAATCTGAAAGGAAGATTAACAAGTTTATGCACCATGATGTTAGCCAACTCCATTCTATATAACAATGAATCAGAAGCCTGAGACATGGTCCCAATCTCTAGAGAAAGGATTCGAACCTGCAATCCAACAGTATAATAATCCAGTTGATCAAGATTATACTTTTTAAATATAATGATTTACAGTATGACGATATAAAATGGAGAGGCATGGTACAATAAAAACAGCATGTGGAAACCAGAGCCAGACATTTGTAAAGTGTTTTACATCCTATTGGGTGCATATGCTCATAAAACACCCTGGTAAGGAAATACTATAGAATCCAAATTTCTTAAGAGTTAGACTTTAAGTTATCATTTGCTTCCAAATGCTCTTTATTTTTGTTTTGGTTTTGTACAAGTTTCTACCAAAGTTACAATTCAGTTCATTAAAGACATTCTTAAACCAGTTACCTTTTTGATTTCAAACTGTCTCTCATTCTGTCTCCATTCCCCTGTGCTGGGATTACATCTCCATCACCCACTTCTCCCAGCAAGCACAAGTTTGCAAGGTTTTCTTCTTGGTGTCACCCTAGGTAAGAAGCAGACTGGAAATGACTAAACATATGTCAGCATATTTATTCATGAAGAGGAACAATGCAGTGGAGTGCCCAAGTCCAGCTCCAGGCTGCTGGCAGGCAGGAAGGGTTAGACTAAGTTATCCACAGCTAGGCAACGCTGGTAAGGGAAAGTCCTGCCTAACCATCACTGTTTCAACTCCAGTCTTTCGGCTGCAAAGTGGTCTGACAAGTTGCAAGTCCATTTCTAGAGACAAGCTCCTCTTCTGGCTGGCCCCAGATTCAGGCTTTTTCTTCCCCCAGCATGTGACTCCTTGAGGTACATACATTATGTGAATAATCTGTTGTCAAAAAAGTCTGATTCTCATTCATCTGGAACCAGAAATTGGGACCCTCAGCACCCACATTAAAAGCTAGTCATGACACCAGGTACATATATAATCTCAGCAATGGGATGCAAAGATCAGCAGATCCTGGTGCTCTCTGGCCTGCCAGTGGAACCAAGTAGTGAGCTTTCTTTCTAAAGACTAGATTTTTTAAAAAATGAAGCAGAGGAAGAAGGCTAAAGGAAGATGCCCAATGTGACCCTGGACTCCACATATGCATAGCTACCCACACAAGTGTGTATGTACACATGGATTAAGTCTGAAGTGAATTTGTGAAGGTTGATATTCAGTTGATTCTAAATTATAAACTCTCAGTTTTTCAACTTTAGCGTGCTTGACCTTTGGGACAAATAATTCTTTTTTGAGAAGCTGCCCAATAAATTGTAGAAGAATCAAAACTTTCCTAGCATTCACCCAGCAGATGTCTTAAGTATCACCTATTCACACCAGTTTCTTAGATGTAGTTGGGTTGATCTCACATTCACTATGTAGCTCAGGCTGGCTTTGAACTCATAATCTACAGCCTCGGCCTCCTAAGACCTGGGGTTATAAGCACATGCCACCACTCCAGCTCTGATAACAATTAGACAATCAAAACTGTCTCTAGATAGTATCAAATGTCTGCAGGGTAGGTAGAAAGTTATTTATGGTTGAATGTTATTTCAGTAGCTACAGGGTGGCAGAAGAATGAATATATATACATATATACATATATACATATATACATATATTAGAGTAGATCCACCAGCAACTTTAATAATACAATAAGATATTCAAGAAAAGTAGCATGAGCATGGCACCAGACAGTACTACAGTATGGCAAGTGAGACAGTACAGCATATCCCATTGGTGACACAAGGGACAGATGATTCTCTAAAGAGGTGGAGATGACCAGTGATTGGCTTAAATACAGTTTACTGAATTTTCAGCAAGGGAATGAACCAGTCAGGGGTCCTGACTAAAATTCCTTAGGTAGAAGCCTGAGGAAACAGTAAGTATATACTTCAGAGAGATTCAGAAATGTGAGGAAACTTCAAGTCAGCTGTGTCACTTGCTGTACTAGCCAGAGGAAGAAAGGGCTTACCAAGTAAAGCCTTACCTTCAAATGTGCCTGTTGGAGGACAGACTGAGACTCTCGGAGAGATGGTCTGCTACCTGCTAGAAATGATCGTGTAGGATTGTGCAGGACAGAAGACCTATTAAGCCATCTGAAAATTCTCTTTTCTGTGAAGATGTTTCCCAGTAGAATACAAACATTGCTATTTTTTTTATAATTCTAACTCTGTACAGCCTTTACTGTGCAATTTCTCAAAATAAATAAAATGTCATTTTCATTTCCATTCATGGAACCTATGTGACAGTTTATAAAATTGTGATTGAATGTTTCAGATCTCACAGACTGTGCTATAAAAGAGTTTGTTTAATTGCAATAGTCTCCATAGTAACTGTGCAATGACCCATGAGGAGGGACCCTGTAGGTCACAAGGGAAGATGTTGTGATGCCCATCATTGCATTTTCAATGGAATCACTAAAGTCTTCATAAATACTGTTTCTACGCTCTTCCAGAATGTAGATGAAGGAATCCACAATGAAAAGAACACAAGCAAAAGGCAAATCAATTAACACTGATATAAAATAATTATCCAGCTCCACACAAAACAAAGAAAAGCAAGTGTCTTCATCAATGCTCTACTACTGTGAAGAGACACTGTGACCATGGCATGCAACACATACAAAAAGAAAGCACGTAAGCTCTCAGTTACTGCCCTAACGCCATGCTACCTGCTTTCATGCTCTCCATCATGATGGTGGTAAACTAACCTTCTGAACTGACCCAATAAATGCTTTCTTTTTATAAGTTGCCACTGGTGTCTGGGTCAGGAGTTTGGATTGGCTATTTCATCAGACATAGTGGCAATTTACCAAAGAACCACATTTATACGTTTTAAAGAACAATATGATTGATTACATTATTCTAGCTTCATTTTTATGAGGACTTTTACATTTTACTTAATTATCATCTTATTTATTCACTAAACAAATACCCAGCATCTATACTGTGAGATGATAATACTGCAGGCTCTGCTAGACTAGAACAAATTTTAAAAGTTACTGAAAGTTTGCTGTCCCCTGGGAGATCATGGTCTTACACTTAACATAAATTATAAAAATATATAGTGTCAAATGGTAAGGGGAGAAGCAAGTGTTGTCAGTTGACAGAGGGTGACCGAGGACATAGAGTGTGGTGGTTTGAATAAAAATGCTACTCATAGCTTCATATGTGTTAATGCTTGGTCATTAGGTAGTGGTACAGAGATTAGGAGGTGTGGCCTTATTGGAGGAAGTACATCACTAGGGTTGCCCTTTAAACTTCAAATGCTCAACCAAGGCCCAGTTTCTCTCTCTTCCTGCTACCTATGAATCCAGATGTAGAACTCCCAAGGTATTTCACCACCATGTCTATGTGCATACAGCATGATTCCCTCCATGATGATAATGAACTAAAACCTCTAAAACTGTAAGCAAGTTCCAGTTAAATGTGTTTCTTTATAACAGTTGCTATAGTCGTGGTGTTTATTCCCAGCAATAGAACATTGAATAGGACAGAGGTTAATTCAAATAAGCACCAAGGAATTACTATGATAGGCCTAACCATGCTGCTTATTAGCAGAATGTGGACTAAGGGACTTTGAATTAGGAAAACAGTTGAAGTTTTAATTGGAAATTAACGGCCCATACAAGTGGAAGCATAGAAGACAGTGGTTCTGAGGATGCTTTGAATTATGGGTGCCTGACTCAAGAAGCTTCCAAGGAGAATAATATCTGTATGTGGCCTAGCAATTGTTCTTGTGACATTTCAGTGAAGAATGTGGCTGCTTTTTGCCCTTGTCCAAAAAGCACATGCCTGAGGTTAAATGGAAGAGTTTTGACTCAACATCACTGGCAAAGATTTCAAAAGAGCCTAGTATTGACGATGCCATCTGGCTATTAGTGGCCAATTTTGTGAAGATCTATGGAGCAAGATGAACAAGAAAAAATACAAAATGCACATTTTGAGGAAAAAAGAGGCACCAGAAGTATAATATAGATAACTCTAGTGCTCAGAGAGATAAACAAAGTTTTAGGGTTTTGGGAGTTTGATTTGGTTTTGCTGTTATTGTTTCTTTTTTTATTTTTTTAAGTCTAATCATGAATGGAATAAAGACAGCAGTAACCTCAGGGCTAGACTCCACCCAGCTAAGCTTCAAACTTGAGTAAAGGAATTTAAAAAGCCTATGTCTAGGCACTGTGGCTCACAGCTTTAAGCCTAGCACTCAGGAAGCAGAGACAGGTAGATCTCTAAGTTCAAGACCAGCTTCAGACACAGAAAAAGTTCCAGGACAGCCAAGCTTAGCTAATAAAGGATGCACTTGAAAATAGAAAGCTGGTGTAAACGTTCCACCATCCACTTCCAGCCCTAGCTATTGGTCATCAGCTCTTTATAACAACCAATCAGCAGTCAGATGCATCTGCTACAACTCTTAGTCTAGGGACAGAGGACAGTGTGACATTTTCTTTAATATTTACAAAACAGTAGGCTTGTAATAGGTCATAATAATGACAATACCAGAATCTGATAGCATTTAGCTCACTGAAGTTCAACAATTAACAATTGGATAAACAGAGAAACACCTTAAAATAAGGAGAGTGAAGGTTCCTCTCTGCCTCTCTGTTTAGTAGAAGTGAGTAGCTCCACCATGTGCTACCACCATGACAACAGGTCAAAAGCAGTAAGTCAGACAACCCTGGGCTGAAACTCTGAAACACAACCAAATAAACTGTTTAGCTTTCAAGTTGACTCAAACATTTTTTTTACAGTGATGGAAAGGACAGAACAAAAGGTTCTCTAGGTAAATGATGTGAGTGGACTTACATTTTGAAAAGAATCATTCTGTCTGCTTTCTAAGCTAAAACAAAAAAAGAGTGTGGCCGGGCGGTGGTGGCGCACGCCTTTAAGCCCAGCACTTGGGAGGCAGAGGCAGGTGGGTTTCTGAGTTCAAGGCTAGCCTGGTCTACAGAGTGAGTTCCAGGACAGCCAGGATTATACAGAGAAACCCTGTCTCGAAAAAGCCAAAAAAAAAAAAAAAAAAAAAGAGTGTGTAGTTTACCTGTGTAGATAAAAACAGCAGGGTCGAGATCAGGCAGCTACACCTCACAGGGAACCAGAAAGGGTAGACAGTAAGCATCTAAGACAGAGAAGTTAGAGCAAGCTTGGCCTTGCCTAGATTACAGCAAGATTCATGGACCCAATTTCTAGTGCCCCATTGAGACATCTCTTAGGGCACAGCAGCAGGTGACCCCACAGCACATCTGCCGGTCACCCGTTTGTCTCCTTCCCAGACAGAAACGGTTTACTGCCTCTCTTGAGACAGAAACAACTACCAGTCCAAACTGAAAGTGTACTTTTCAGAAACCAAATAATTCAGACAGACAGGCACATGAGAAACCAGACAATTTAGACAAACTAGCACATGAGAAACCGAACAATTTAGACAAACGGTCACACAGCAACCAGACAGAAATTTTATCTCCAAGTGGGTTCTTGAAGATTAGGGTGGTCACAATTTCCTGGCTCATGCACCAAAATGTAAGACCCACCCCCCCCACGAAGGGAGGACCTCCCTCAAGCCTCAGGAATTTACAGCCACCCAATAACTCACAAGACACCATTCTTGATGCAACAGCAAGAGGTATATTTCGGGGTCAGTTGACTGAAGCTGAGACTCGTAAATCACGCAGGAGCAGAGGAGTGTCAAACCTTATGGACTGGGAGTGGAGGGCTTATATAGGGCAGAACCACAAACTAAGGGTGATTGAGGGGGTAACCAAGGAAACATAACTCAGAAAGACTTACCAACCCAAATTTAATCAGGGTCATTCAGAAAACATCTTATACACTTATCTTTTGTAAGGATGTAACCTTGCTCAACCATTTATCTCACGGTCAGCCAGTTCCTGGGATCACCCAGATGACTTGCATCTTTCTTTGTAGTAAGGAATGTGTCTTCCTGCTTTGGGCCTTCCCCACCCACAGGTGGGTTCTCTTCCCTGAGGTCTGAGGAACGTTAATTAGTCCCTCCCTTTCTCTCTTGAATATTAATCTAGCAAGTGTCCTCTGACTCAGGGATAATGTACCCCTCCCAGAATGTGGAATGTATCCCAGGGCAATGAAGGCCCAAAATCTTACATTTAGTTCTGCTTTTTGGAACTGAAAGAAAATTTTAAAATAGGCCCAAACTAATAAAAATAACAGGGCCCTGTGATTCCTTTTAAAAATGCCTGTCAGCAGGTTTGGGCCCAGTTAATTAGTTACAGAGAATGTGGAGTTACAAGACAAAGGCCTGTTGAATCATCCAAGGAACTGGCTCACCATAAAGATAAGAAAGGTATACAAGGACATCTTTAAAAAGAAATAGGGATGTGCCTCGGGTATGTCCAAATGAGTGATGGGCCATCTGGTGTTCCTCCAAACCCTCCCCACTTCTGAGATCCTCTCGGTGTTCCAGGAAACTATAATTTAAGTTTAACTAGATGCTCTGCTAACTAGATAAGCATCCGCCTGCAGGAACTGCACTCTGCCCCCACCACCAGTACAGCCTGCTGATGTTAAAAACATGTAAAACAACCAATCTTGTGTACCCTCGCAAAAGTTTCCCCCTTTTCCCCACCCCGTGGCTATAAAAACCTTAAACCCTGGAGTCTTGGGGTCGACCACTCTGTCTCCCTCATGAGATATGTGTCGGCCTGGAGCACTCGCCATTAAACTGCTTCATGTGTTTACAGCAAGCCAGTCTCTCGTGAGTCCTTGGGTGCTCGACTTCCTGAGACTTGAGTGGGAATCTCCCTTTGGAGTCTTCCAGAACTAGTGAACCTGCATTCTTTTGCTCAGGTATAGGGGTCATAAAAACTTTATATTTTTCATAAGTTTTCAATCTTTCACCATCACTAAGAATTATGACTGGGTGACTGTCACCAGTGCTTCTGATACCACCTCCCCACTCATCACCATTGTCTCTGTTCTTCAAGGAATGCCAACCAGAATCAGTACCCATATTTCAATCAGATGCAATGAAGGTTGGAGCCTTTTGGGTAGAATAAATGCAGCCTAAGGAGCTTTCATCCTACTGGATAGAAGAGGCAGTCAACATGTCCCTCAAGCACATTTTGAAACCATTTATTCTGAGCAATAGAGAAATTGCTCTCTCTCTGTTATAACTATAATGTAGCAACCCAAGGCCTCTTTCTCTTGAACTGCCATCCAGCTTTCTCTCCAAAGCACTGCAGACCAGCACATCTCACACTGAGTGTGTATATCAGTTACTTTCCCACTGTTGTGATAAAACACCATGACCAAGGCAACTTCTACAAGACAACATCTAACTGGCTATGGTTCTAAAGGATTAGAATCCATGATGGCAAAGAGAGAACATGGTGGCAGAAACAACAGCAAACAGGAGGCAGAGAGCACTCAGAGTGGCATGAATCATTTGAAGCCTCAAAGTGCATCTCCAGTGACATACCTCCTTAAACAAGGGCACTCACATAATCCTTCCCAAACAAATCCATCAACTGGGTACCATGTATTCAAACATATGAGCTTATGGGGGCCATCTTATTCAAAGCACCACAGTGTGAAAATAAAATACAAACTTGGCCACCGCAGAAGCTCTATTTCTAATTCTGCATTTCTACCTAAGTTCCCAGAAGTGTCCAAGCTACTGATCCACAAACTATGGCTAGAGAGCATGAAGGTTCTGACAGCTGTTTGCATCTGTAACATATCAAGCCCAGATTACCTAACAAGCCTCTCTGATCCCATCCTTCAGGAAAAATCACAATAACAAAGGATGCTCTCAATGTCTTAATCCTAATTCTTCTTTGTGTATGCATGTGTATACATGTGTTCATATTTGTGCATTTGTGAGGACAAGTACGTGTGCAGTTATATTTATGTGTGTTCATCAGTGTGCATGGGTACATGTGTACTGTTGTATGTGCACAGATGTGTGTATGTGTGAATGTGTGTGCATGTGAGTGTGTGTCTACATATACACATTCATTTGGAGGCCAGAGGTCCGTTTTAAGTGCTAACAGTTTCCACATAGTTTTTGTGAGGCAGAATGTCTCATTGAAACTGAAGCCCCTTGTTTCCCAGCATTGAGATTACAAGTACGAACAAAATGAGTGCTGGGGATCTAAACTCAGGTCCTTGTGCTTGCCTGACAAGTGCTTTGCTACCTGAGCCATCTCCCTGGCCTTTGCAATACCAGTCTTTATGCTTGTACTCTTCACATGTTAGTCATCAAAACATGTTTACTGAACCAATTGAAATGTGTTAGTTTTCTGCAGGGTTCTAATTGCAAGTTCCTCTTTGTTGTTCTTTGGTCCCTTTCTCTGTCCCCACAGCTAGTTATTTCAAATCACACAGAAGCTGAATGCTCTATCATGATGCTGACAGCAACAAGCAACAAGAAGTCATCATTACCTCAATGCCCAATGAATGGATTGTATGTATCTCAATCCACAACTGTGCCAGTCAGTTGTGGAAGACAGAAGAGTGGGATGGTAGTGATATTGTACTGTTACTAGAGGGCTTCATGTGATGACCCCATAGCCACCAAATTGCTACGCTAAACTAATGTGGCTTTCTTTCTGTTAATGTCCCCTATGCCTTCTGCCTCCTGAGATGTCTTGAGCTTAAAATAGTTTATTGAAGCATTTGAGGCATGCAGCTGGATTGATGGGCAGGGAAGGAGCCTTCCAGAGCCTAATCTGCAGATCCTTTTTGCTCAGCTCTCCCTTATTTAGCAGTCTGGATGTCGTTTGATTTGTGCCAGGCTCCTGGCAATCCCTCTGTTTTTCCATGTGCGCTGACAAATTTTACAGGGTACGAGCTGCATAATTGCCCACTGCTTTTATGAGCTCAGTCATAGCATGGCTGGAGCCAGGTGCTTTTCCCAGCTAACTTTCACTATGGGTTTTAGACGGAGTTTTGATTTCTTCCCTAAGGCTTTGGAAGCAGGCAGGGTTTCTTGAGGTGTATTTAACTGCCCCATAATTGATCATTTTCCTTGGAATATTTAACATCCTTTGCTTGAGTCTGTGCACTTGAACCAT
This sequence comes from Rhabdomys pumilio, assembly GCA_030674055.1. NCBI lineage: Eukaryota > Metazoa > Chordata > Mammalia > Rodentia > Muridae > Rhabdomys > Rhabdomys pumilio. Next base: position 134,897,230 of record JANHMN010000004.1, on the reverse strand, counting down.
TGTCTCAGATATTTTCTCTTTGTATATAAATGTCCCATTGCTTTCAGACACAGCAGTGAAGTTGGGTAGAATCTGAAAATCCACGTGTCTGGGAGGAAAGCCATCCACTCTGAGAAGGTCTTGCAGAGCTCCCTCTGAAGTCAGAGAAGCGACCTAAAGAGGATAATTGGATGAACTTGGAAAGGTCCTTTCATTGCACTTTGATGAGGGAACATTTTCTGATTGGTGTGGGACGATCATGTGGGCTTAAAAAATGGGGAAATGGGTTTTGTTTCAAATAATTACTCCGAGGACAAAATTATTGAAGAACATCTTGACTACTTTGAACTAATAATTTCTTATATCCTTCTTGTTGACCTTGAAATAAAACACTACTATGCATTGCATAAGTCAAAACTCATAGATAAACAATGAGCAGATCTGGGGTGACAAGAGTGAGCCATCAATGACAGAGGACAGAGCCCTCCTCTTTGTTCATTTTAGCAAAGTGTTTGGGTGGGAAATTTTATGGTGAAACTTATAGTGAACGTGAAACCACTCCAGGGGAAGGTAGTCTTGTTAACACATCCTGATTCGTTGAGTCAGGGTGACCCCTGGATGCTGCAGGCAACTGGTGCTGGTGGCTCATAATCTGTCCATTCAGGAACAAGACATTTAAAACACTTGTTCTAAAGCCAGAATGCACAATTAGAATTGGTTATGGAGTTTAAAAACAGAAAGCCATACCACACAGAAATTAATTTAAATTACTTGTGTCAGAGCCAGGCGGTGGTGGCGCATGCCTTTAATCCCAGCACTTGGGAGGCAGAGGCAGGCGGATTTCTGAGTTCGAGGCCAGCCTGGTCTACTGAGTGAGTTCCAGGACAGCCAGGGCTACACAAGAAACCCTGTCTCGAAAAACCAAAAAAAAAAAAAAATTTACTTGTGTCGGAAAATAAGCAGAAATGTGTTTTTAATCTTTTTGTGTGAATCTAACGTAAAATCAAGACTAAGAATCACAGTTTTCTTATATCAGAAAAAGGAGTAACTCAAAACACTTTGAAAGAGGCAAAAAATGATCTAAGGAAGTCCCTGAATGTCAAGGTGCAAAATAATGAATTTAGGGAAACATTCTCTGTCACGTGGACAATATGGCAGTGGAGGCTTAAGAGAGCATGTGTACTTTAAAGCTGTAGTGCATAGATACTTACATAAGCAATAGAAATAAAACACCAAATATTTAGCTGTACTATACAAAACCAAACAGTGGGGACAGCACTGTGATGTATAACTGGATTGCAATGAATGAGAAATGGATTGAAAAAAATGAAATTATTGTAAGCAGCAGACTTGGTAGGACACTCTTACTATTGCGTAGAAGAAAATTAGTCATGCTACTTTCTGAGGTTGGAAAACTGAAGTAATATATTTAATTTTGTTACTTATAATGCATGCAAACACCACACCTTTGACAGTTGTGAAAAAAGAAAAGGAGAATTAATGGACCAGAAGTCTTCAATGCAAGATAAACTGAAAGAGGTGAAATCCTTTGAGGGGATGTCATTGATAATGGAATAAATACAATTCAAAATTGTTTACTCAAACTCATGGAATCAAAAGCTTTGAGCCTTCCACTTCCTCTGTTGAAAAAAACAAATGGTACCTTATGGTTTTGTAGTTCATTATTCTTATGGGGGTGCCTCTGACTCTCTTTCACCTCGTCTTGGGACACTTTTACTCATACTGTGTCCCCTTGTACAGCCTTAATGTGAGGGTTTGTTCTCAGTCTTACTGTATCTTGCTAGACCATGTTCTGTTAATATCCCTGGAAAGCCTGACCTTTTGTTTGAAAGGGAACAGAGGAGACATGGATCTGAGCAAGGAACTAGGAGGCGTGGAGGGAGGAGAAATTGTGATTAAAATGTAATATATGAGACAAGAATAAAGGGGAAAAGAACTTACCAAATAAACAGTTAGGAAAATAAAGTAATTGATAAGCAAATAAGACGAAGTATTGCTTTATCTCATTATCTAACAAGTACCCCCTATCCAGAAGGTAGTGTAGGCTGGGGGCACTCATTCAAAAGAGCTAAGTGTTCTTCTGGGTTTTGGTTTGGGTTGGGTTGGTGTGATGCAGTCATAAGAGACTGAGATCGCATAGAAGAACTTCTCTTAAGCCTCTCTGAAGCTGTTTTCCTCCTCAGGATACTGTGGTAGTTTTTACATTTTCAGTAATACTCACTGCAGTGTATCATGTAGTCTGAGGACACACCTTAGGCCATCCTTCCTCTCAAGCTAAGGCAAGCCTTTCATCTTCCATTTTTTTTCCTCAAACACCTACTGTCTCTCTCTGTTGTAGCGTCTACATTGTGCCACTGTCGCTTGCTCATTTCTCTCTCTTATGCTAGGCTCTAGATCTCTTTTGTGGGCACCAACTGGGTTTTGATTGCTATTAAATCCTAACTTTCAATGAGACTCCTAAAACACAGGAGGCTCAATAAAGAGATATAAAATTTGCCCAAAATTTTAATAAATCATTTCTGAGTGTCTCCACGGAGGCAAGCACTGTGATAGATAACCATGCTACAATGAATAAATAAGTCAGACAGCATCCCATCCCAGTGGGGAGATAGCAAAAGGAGGAAATGAACAGCTCAGTAAACAAGGAAGAAGCCATTGAGTAGCAAGGAACACTGGGCAGAGAATCGAAGTGCCGTTATGTGCTAGACTGGGTGACTGCATTAAACTGAGTGAGAAAAAATGAATGACAGGGAAAGCCAGAGATGTGACAATCCCAGGGAGCTTGCGTCAGCATCAACAGACAGAAAGAAGCTCGGTGTTCAGTGAAAAGAAGTCAGTGGGGTAGAGAAACTGCACAGGGAAAATGACAGGCAGTGGGGCCAGGCCCATAGCTGGTGGAAGTTGGTTCCTATGCAATTCTGTAGGCTGCAATAAAAAGTCTGGGTTTTATTGTAAATGCAACAGAACACCATTCACTGGGTGGCTTGACTCTGGGAAGGACATCATTGGTTTACACTTCTCAAAGATTTGCCTAGGATTCTAGGAAATAGTTTCTAAGGGTCTACTCAGAGTCAGGCATGGATAGATAACTGTACTACTGTGAACAAGGAAGTCAGACAATTCCCCATCGCTTTGAGGTGGAGGCAAAGGAGACAATAAACAGCTCAGTAAACAAGGAGCCCGGAACGTGGGGCACAAAATCCAAGTCAGGTAGTGTGCAAGAGACTGATGAGGTGTCCCCCTTAAACTGAGGAAAGGACTGAAGAAAGACAAGTAGAAGATGCCTACTGTGTGTAGAGGAGAATAACGTACTAATTTCTGGGATATGTGAACTAGAGGAGTAAATTGTGAGAAAAACCAGAGATCATTAGCCATGATTTGACTGTTATATAAATTATTATATATTTGACCATAATATTAGGGTCAAAGGACATGTTTGCTAACAAACAATAGCAGCACCAAGAGAGTTTCATATACAAAGTCTGCTAACCTGGGGATGAAGTCCAGAGAAAAGTATTAGACAGAAATTAATACATAGTATTATTGTAAGTCAGGGGGCAGAACAGTGAGTGTAAAAAAGGTAGTGTCGATGGCTCAGGGAAATGGGCACAGAAAAAGTATACATAGAGGTAAGAAGGACAAACAAGGGAGGAGGTGGAGAAAGGGGGAAGTTATAGGAAGAAAAGATAGGTCAGGACAGGTCAGGACAGGACAGGACAGGAGAGAAGACAGAACAGGAGAGAAGACAGGACAGGACAGGTCAGGACAAGACAGGAGAGGAGAGGACAGGACAAGATAGGGCAGCTCCAAGCTGAGGGCCTGATGATGACTTTCTCAGGTAGAATATTAGTGGTACAGTCTATGAAAGCAAAACTTGATGTGGGCTGGGGAGGTGGCACAGCAGTTAAGAGCACTTACCGCTGCTTTTCTAGAGGATTTTCTTCTCCCTCTCCCTCTCCCTCTCCCTCTCCCTCTCCCTCTCCCTCTCCCTCTCCCTCTCCCTCTCCCTCTCCCTCTCCCTCTCC
>JANHMN010000004.1:134875090-134892079 GCA_030674055.1 Rhabdomys pumilio | reverse complement strand
TATGGTATGGTATGGTATGGTATGGTATGGTATGGTATGGTATGGTATGGTATTATATGATATGATGGACAGTTTTTTCACTGTCTCAGCTCACCCTGACCTTTGTTTATTATTCTCTTCGCAAATTTTGAATCTTAAGTTGATATGAAAACCCTAAACCCCACATTTGATACCCAATTCTTTTCTGTATGAGTCCAAAGTATAAACTTACTTGATTTTTGAGGGGTGGGGGGAACTCTAAATTTATTGTCTAAATTACTTTTCACTTTCCCACAGCCCCATATCATAATTATTTACTATTTTAGCTCATGAAAATAATGTTTTGAAAACTGTGTTTGTATGCATGTTTGTGTGTGCTCTTATGTGTATATATAAGGTGTGTGTGTGTGTGTGTGTGTGTGTGTGTATGTGTGTGTGTGTATGTGTGTGTGTGTGTGTGTGTGTGCGCGTGCATGCGTGCGCGCGCGTGCGCGCGCGCACGCCTGCATGTGTGTTGTGTACATACATGTGAAGTTCAGAAAAAGGTGTCAGGAATCCTCCTGTATCTATCCCCAGTTTTTCCTTTTGAGTCGTGACCTCTTGTTGAGCCTAAAGCTAGGATGGCAGTCAGCAAGCCCAGACATACTCATGTCTCTGTATCCCTCAGGACTCGGATTACAGACACTCACAGGAACATAACTGTTTTATTACGTAGGTACTGGGATTCAAACTCTGGTCTTCCAATATGCAGAGTATAAAAGGCCTTGAAATTCTTGATTCTAAATAGATGCCTTTACCAAATCACTTCCCTCTGTGTTCAGGAAACTATGTAGAAGAGTCAGGAAGATTGTAAGAGCCAGAGGTAATGGATGATGCCAAAGAAAGAGTGTCTTCTAGACACAACAGGACTGACACACACATGAATTCACAGAGACTGTGGCAGCGTGCAAAGAGCCTGCACAGGCCCAAACCAGACACTCTGAGTGCTGACAGGGTGAGTGAAAACGAGTCTTGTCTCTAACCCAGAAGCTGCTTCCAGTTAACAACTACTCGCAAAGGAAAATCAGTTTCTCCAAGGATTCTCACTAGGTATACAAACCACACTTAAGGTAAGCCTCCATGCCCAGCTATAGATGGCCCACATAAAACAAACTCAATGGTACTTGTAGAGGTTTTTTTTTTCTCACATTGTTTTCTTGGGCATTTTTTTTAACGTTACTTGTTTTTTGATGTATATGATGATTTCCAATTTTGTGTTTTTATGGTATGTATGTATGTATGTCTGTATGTGTGTGTGTGTGTGTGTCTGCATGTGTGTATATGTGTATGTGTGTGTGGATGTGTATATATATGTGTGTGTATGTGTATACGTGTGTGTATATGTGTGTATATGTGTGTGTATATGTGTGTGTTTGTATGTGTGTATGTATATCTGTGCATATGTACATATATGTGTAGGTGTGTGTATGCATGTATTGTTTCTCATACTTTTCTTTTTTCTTTTTTGTTTCTGTTCATTTTATTTTATCCTTGTATATCTTTTTATTTTCCTGTCTTCTTTTTTTTTCCCTTTTTTTTTTTCTTTTTGTTTTTGTTTTTCGAGACACGGTTTCTCTGTATAACCCAGTCTGTCCTGGAACTCACTCTGTAGACCAAGCCGGCATCAAACTCAGAAATCTGCCTGCCTCTGCCTTCCAAGTGTTGGGATTAAAGGCGTGCACCACCACTGCCCGGCCTCCTGTCTGTTTTCTTAAGAGGAAGAAAAAGAAAGCACAGAGTTGGAAGAGTAGGAAGGTGATGAGGATCCAGGAGGGCATGAGGGAGGGGAAACTTTGATCAGAATATATTATATGCAAATGACTTTATTTTCGAGTTTAAAATTTAAAAAAGTAAAAAGCTCTGGTCCTCACGCTGGCTCCACAAGTGCCCTCTGCTCCTAAGTGATTGCTCCAGGTCCTGTTCTCCCCTGTTGACCCCTGATGAGAAAATGCAGACATTCAGAAGTCAGTGGAATTCTTGAGTTTTATGAAATGCCCCACTTATAGCCATACTTCAATATTAATGACAAGTTCTATTATCTTTTAAAAAGTACTCTTTCACTACTGGTACATTCACTTTTATTATGCACGCCTGTCATTTCCCTTTACCACTCACCTGGCAAGAATTTAGTCTGAAAGATTTTACTGAACTATTTCATACAGATAACTATCTACTAAAAAAAAAATCTTGAAGTGTCAGAGAGAATATGGGTCTTTAAAATCTCACTGGTTTAAAAAACTACAATTAAAAAAAAAATACCCCCAAGTAAATAAAACTTTATCTGCAGTAAATCTAAAATGTTTGTCCAAATCTTACTGAGAACATTTGACTTAAGAACCCTTGTGTAACACCCTGCTCCCTAAGAGTAGATGGAAGGAGGGGCATGTGAGGAGATGGACTGGTGCCTACCTGCATGTGCTCTGAAACTGACCAGGTTACAGAGAGCCTCCTGATGTCTCCTTCACATATCACCTGAAAAAACTTATGCTATCCAAAGAAAGGGAAAGCTTTATGATTACCTTAATTCTGGTGGTGTTTGAAAGCCTGATGTAAAAGCACTGTCTTAAACAGTCTTCCTTTTGGGACTTCGGCAAAACAAATCCATAAGAGAGAGATTGGATTTGTTTTCCTTGACAGCGAACCACCAGCCGGACTGCTTTCATCAGAAACTCTTCATCGTCCTTAGAGTATGAGCAAGAGATAACAGTTGACTTGTTCATTCTCCAAGGGACCCAAAAGTAGCTAAAGTCATGCCTGCAGAGATGTTCAGCAGGAAACAGCAAGGGTGGGGGTGGGGTGGGAATGCAGGGGGAGGTGGGAGTATTCTGGAGTATTGTGTATGGAGAGAAGAGGAAAGTCCTCTTAAAATACATATTGACATCTAAAAGTGTCCCATATAAAGAATCAACAGGTATTAATTAATACCCATCTGTTGTTAAAATTATGAATTCACAGCTAACCACAGCACACCCTGTAGGGAGGCAGTTGATATTTTACAGTCTTACTGCAAAATGAGCTGAATCAGGAGTCAAGTAAATCATATGGGAAATTAAACAATGACCTAATTGAGATCTTGTAATTTGAGAATCCCATTTTGTCTATCTAATTTATCTAGACATATTGATATTATTACATTTGATTTTTAATTGCATTTTGCATGATGGCTGGACCGATGGCCGATCTCGAAGAAACCAGGTATTAGATGCAGCCTCTCAGAAGGCTCTTCCATAGAATGTTAGAGACTGCATGATCCAGAAAGGAGCTTATGAAAATAGACTCTGGGCAAAAAACATCTCTGCATATCACCTTCTCCTGTGCAGTAAGAACACAGTATCTACTCAGTGCAGCAGCTGCCTCAGGGTAAAGCAGGAACTGCTATTGTTAGCAAATGAAAGCCACTGTGGTAACAGTGTGCTTGAGACACTTCCTCAGCTTCATAGACGCACTACCCACTTTAAATTGGAACTGATAACTGTGTGTATGTGTGTGTGTGTGTGTGTGAGAGAGAGAGAGAGAGAGAGAGAGAGAGAGAGAGAGAGAGAGAGAGAGAGAGATCAATGAAAAAACAAAAGAACATGTCCAGTTACTTTCCTAACAACTATCTAAAAAGCTTGAGAACTGGCAGGAACAAGAGCACTTTTTGAAATAATAGAAATATATGAAAAGCTATCCCCATCCTTCTGACTTCCAGGCTTTGGCAGATGCTAAGGCCCCTGGGAGAGTGTACCAGCTAGCACCTGTGCACAAGCTAACACCTGCAGCTTTGCTTCTGACCCAGCCAGCTCCTTCTACCAGCAGCATCACAGAGGTTGGGGAAAGCTGTGGAAAGTCACAGTGAGATGTATTTGAGGGCCTCTTGGACATCATATTTCCTTTGGATGGGACATAAAACAATAACGTTTAGTATTCTATGCCTTGGAGACACTGGAAAGCCTTTACAGGTGAAGATTTTAAATTGTCTTCTGCCTAGATTTTTAATTAAAAAAAAAATCTATTCAGATCTCTTGTTTGATGGAGATGTGTGAACAGAGTCAAGACTGGCTTACTGTTCATGATCTCTCCTAATATACTGCCCTGTGAGCGATGTTCCATGTGTTTAATGGCTGTGTTTTGTTGCCTTAGACTCAACTCAACTATGCTCCCCGAGGTCTTTAGTGAGGATTGAGGGGCTGGGTAGACTTGACCATGCCAAATCTTCAGGATGTCTTATAGCACGGAGGAATACGAGAAAAGGGGACAGCAGGTCTGGAGTGAGATTATACATCCTGGGGACCTGTTGTAACCATTAACTTGTGACCGGCACCAATTCTGCAGTATCAGTTACCTTGAAGATTTTACATAACAAAGCCTACGGAAGGGAGAGTTCCAATTGTGGATGCACCCAACCCCAACACTTAGAGAGAAGTGTGTCCGCTGCAGCACGCTCTCACATGTTCAGATGCTTGGCTCACATGAGGCAGCTCTTCTCAGCTGTGAAGAAGCAGGGGGGATGGAACAGCAGCCAGCCTAACTCAGCTCCTTCTGTGTCAGTCAATCCGAGCTACTCTGCATGTTCATTCTCGGCAGAACGTGATTGCAAAGTAGAACAATTTCTCATGACCGTGGACTCTGATATGTACAATCAGACAACTTTAGATTTAGTCAATAATAGCACAATTTTTCCATTCTGCTATATATAAAGATTTTTGCTCAACATATATCAGACATGTTCCTCAATAAATTTTTATAATCTTACCTCAAAAACCTCTCAGTAAACAATGTAAATACAAAGCAGAATTAGAGATTCCACTGGCTTTTGTCCCAGACAAAGTCCTCTCAGCAATTGAGATTTTTATGTTTCTAAACATCTGCATTTAATTCTCATCTTCTCCCAAGTAGGAAATCTGAGGCAGGACAAGGGAGCCGCTCTTCATCAGCAGACCAGGGGCAGTGACTTCATGGGCAGCGGCGTGTCTTAGAAAGCCATGCAGTGGAAGGAAAATTTTAAAACAACCCTCACTGGTTTAAAGTATGGGATGCCTCATGCTATCCAGTAAGCTTCCCAGTAACTGCTTAAACTTGGTAATAAACAATTGCCATCTCTACCATTTCCTTTTGCAGAGGCACAAACTCTGGAATAGCTGAGTAGCCCCTTTCCTTTGATGGCCTGGCCCAGGGGCTGCGTTAGCACCCCATAAATCCTGTAATTGTAGAGATCTTCTGGCAGTGTGTGGGTTTTTCTGTTAAATCACAGTGGGAAGAAGATCAGGAGGAAAGAGGAAAATGAAGCATTCTGAAGCATTAGAGGATTCCCAGTGGGAGCCAACAGCACCAGCATTGCCCCAGCCAGAATTTCACTGCTGGCTGACAGAAACAGCACAGTGCTACCTCTCTTGTGTTAACAGAGGGTGAGAAGAGTTCGATCTGGTTCTTTCTTCCTCTATTTCCAGCATCAAAGAGAGTATGATGAATTCGAAAGGAGGACTTGGACCAAGGGTATCTAAGTTATGCCCTTTTCTCTAGATAGTTGATAAACATATTTATTATGTGGAAAGGAAAAAGGCAAGCCAGGTATAGAGGTATGTAGGGGTGTGTGTGTGTGTGTGTGTGTGTGTGTGTGTGTGTGTGTGTTGTTTGTCTCAGAAGGATTTTGGTCATATCAATGAGGAAGAAAAGCCCTTGTAAAATCCTGCCATTTTGGGCTGTAATTGTTTTTAAGTCCTGAATTCCTGAGGGTTAAACCCAAGTCCCTGCATAATCATGGACTCCACTACTTAGCTGCTCCCTTAAAGACACAAATATTAAATTTCACAGTCACCTGTGAATTCTCTCTCTCTCTCTCTCTCTCTCTCTCTCTCTCTCTCTTTCTTCATGGTGCTGGAATGTCATTTTTTTAAATATAAATTCCATTTCCACATCCCAACAAGATGTCAGCATACTTGGAAGGGTTGAGTGCCCTGGGCTGGGCTGGGCTGGGCTGGACTGGGCTGGGCTGGGCTGACTGCAGAGGGGAGGATGACAGTCTGTTGAAAAGCCAAATAATACCTCATTTAATAGAATCTATGTTAGTCTCCGGATAAGAAACCTTAACTGCTGCATTTATAATTGCCTTAAGAACTGAGGGGCATAAAAAGACATGTGAAACATTTCCCTTAATGGTATCAAATTTAGATGTTTTCTAGCATGTTGAAACCAGAATAAAGCTACAGTAATTAACAGATTGAGACTTACCGACAGACTTCTCACAGCAGAAATTAAAAGGAAATTGTGGGTCTCTTAAGATTCTAAAGCTTCTCAGAAAGCAATGGCAAAAAAAAAAAAAAAATCACTGCACACCAGGACTAAATTGTATGGGATACAGAATCCCAAACTTTGAGACTGGGGAAGCTTCATATCTGTAAAAAGTGATCAGTGGAGCATAAGAAATGTGTTGGAAGCATCCGATAACAAACATCAACAGTGGGGTTCTCTGGGGCTTTCTCTGAAGCCAGCTCTTCTACATCTTTACTTGCTCTCCCTGGGGAAGGGGCATTAGAGGAAGCGGAAGCCAACAGCTCCAGACCTCTTCTTGTCGTGCCAGCGAATTCCACATTCACTGTTCCACTGGATAGCACTGATGTTCTTTGTACCCACCGAACACAGAGAACTGACCGAAGAATCCTTGACTGCCTATCTCAGTCTTCTGTGACTGCTGAAGCACATTGTTGTGGCCTCGAATGGAGGTGAATTCAAATCAAGAGACCAGCAGAACAGAATCTTAGTGCTGATGGGCCACACTGAAATAAGGAAATCCTTGTTTGTTCCTTCTGCCCTTGGCATAAGGTTGTGTCACTCCAATTTCTGCTTAAATCTTCAAATAGAAAGTCTTAGCCTTTTCTCCTAATGGTACTTCTCATTGGAGTGAGGACCAGGCTGATCTCATCTGCAAACATTTGACTTGATATCCAAAAAGATGGAATGGCAGAATATGGACAAATTAGGAGGACAGGTGACCTCCATTTAACAACTCCAACTGCTGTCAAGAATTAGAGCTGGAATTCAAGACCAAACCATGTGATTTTAGGATCCTTGGTCTCCAAACAACTGCAATATTCTGAAAACTAAAAGTTGGAATGAGAAGGGCAAAAGGAACTTTCCTAAGTATTCAGGCATCAGGGAACTTGGGGAACACTTTATGTGACTCATCCAGCATCCCAGTATCCATCTATGATTTCTTGGAAGGCCATGGCTAACCATAAGATGGTATCCCCCAAAGCATCTGGAATTACAGGGTAAATGTCACATCGGTAACTTGAGAAAACTAGAGCCTCCTGATGGGTCAGTTTCCCCTTTCCCTGGAAAATCAGGTAAGAACTTTATGATCAAAATTTACACTGTTTCTCAGTGAGAGAGAGAGCAGTCAGACAATTCTATCAACTCAGGAGAATGGCTTTACCACACAAGAGGCAAACACAATGAGCCACAGGAACAGAAGTCTCAAGTTCCCTAAGAACTAGTTAATAACCCTTTGCTTGTATAGAAGCCCTCTTTCTGTGACTCTAAATGGATATCTCAGCCTTACAAATTAAAATTTTGCTGGACAGTGGTGGTACATGACTTTAATTCCAGCACTCAGGAGGCAGAGGCATGGAGATCTCTGAATTTAAGGCCAGCCTGCTCTAAAGAGTGAGTTCCAGGGGGGAAAAAAAACTATAGTAAAAAATATTTAGAACAAATAACTAAGTGTTTATGGTTGACTTTAATTTTTTTACTTAGAGCGACTTTAGAAGTCATTTTATCTGGCTAATTTTGAGTTCTTTTTAATTTTTATGCCCTCATCTCCTGTAGTAAGGGACAGAATCCAAGACCTTGGGAAGGCTGGATAGGAGTTCTACCACTGAACTATACCCCACCCCCTCAGAAAAGTGTATAATGCCTTGCCAACTGCACTACTAAAGAATAAGACCTTGAAGGAAAACCATAATTTTGTTTAAATATTTCTTTTTCCATTGAGTTCTATGCTATTCTACTTCACATTAGCAATAAACTTCAAAGAAAGAATAGTCTCTAGAAATCTGCAGACAAGTGGAGATAGATTGGGTTATGTTAGTCTGGCTCTGCAGTGCAAGTTCACCAGAGAAGAATTTCCACATTCCTTAATTGTCTTAATATTTGCTGGGAAACTCTGAGGGGATTCGCCTTCTAACATTACAAAATAATTAGTAATGGTGAAATTCAAACCAATAAATCATTTCCAGAGGTGGAACTCACAATTCTGGGAAGTCTGACTACGTCATTGATAATGCAGTTGTAAGGTACTCCAGTACTTGCATGAAAAAGTCTCAGATTCCTGGAACTTTTTTGGAACTCACTGGATAGCCCTGGTTGGACTGAACTCACTATGTAGCCCTAGCTGGCCTAGAACTCACTAGACCTCAGTGTAGAGACCAGGCTGACCTCAAATTCACAGAGATTCTCCTGCTTCTGACTCCTGGGGCCTTACATTAAAAAGTATGAGCTACAACGCTCAGCCTTGGAACTACTTATATTCTCTTAATGGTTCAAATGATCTCCTTTTGTCTAGAAATACTATTTTGAAGAAAGACACAACTTGAATGGATTTATGTATAAAGTTTTCATATCTTAGACCAGAAATAATAATTTCACTGAAGCCTGATGATCAGTTTTAGAAAATGGTTTGTTTTTCTTCGCCAACAACACCACTGGGAAAAGATACTTAACAGGATTGTCATGTGCTACCCAATCTCTACCATACTGAACTTAGTCACAAAAATTCAACAACAACAGTCTTTAGACCTGAAAAGGACATAGTTAACCTGCAGATGACATCCTGAGACATTTGGCCCATTGGCCCATTTTCCCCAGAGTGTTCAGAATTTCCAAACTCAGTCTGAGAGGAACAAGGAAAGTATAGATCAGCAAAAACATGGATATTCCTTCAATCCTAGAAACTACTTCTGAGCAATGCTTGCATTCTTAGAGTGGGGACCTTCACCAGCTAGGCCCAGAAATGTTCAAATGCTCAACAGAATAAAACTCACCCTTCAAACATACTTTATTTCCCAGGAACCAATTCCCTCTTTAGCTCATAGGCAGCATCCATCATTTCAACACCTTCTTATTTTAAACCTTTATTTTGCTGAGTACCTCATCCAGCTCATCCTGTGAACTTCCTTCCTCTCAAATTAACTTCCAGTAAATCTTTCACCAGTCCCCACTCACTTCCTCCCACAAAAGAAAGAGGTGGAGCTTCAACAGTCACTTGTTTTCCAGATTCAGTTAAGTGTATCACCCTGCTTATATCTGGAAAAGAAAAAATTCTGTCATCATTAGATACAGACTAGAATCATAATAAAAACACTATACAGACTGGTCCTATGCTCCCTTATAGAATATATGTTCCCTGTAATGAGATTTAGCTCTTTATACATGAAGCAACATCACAAGAAGAGAATCTATGTTGTAACTCATAGCTTTTTCCCTTTAGGACACACACAGACTCCCTTCCAAGAGCTAACATCTTTCTGAAAGGGGTTGTGCAGTGCCCAGGAAGAAGACTTGTGCACAGTGAATTTGATGATCGAAGCTATCAGGGAGCCATGAGGGCTGCTTGGGTCATGGAAAGAGGTGTCAAGAGGAACTGAGACATCCAAGCTTCGGGCAGCATAGATGGCCGCAATCTGTTTGTCTTATCTCTGACAAATAACCATAATTCTTAGTACCTCTAATTTATTTTATGTATTAATTAGATATGATAGGGTCTATGTCTCTGTGGGTGTTTAAGGTGTGTGTGTGTGTGTGTGTGTGTGTGTGCATTGTTTTGTGTCTCTGAGTGTGTTTGTGTGTTTTCACGTGTGTGTGCCAGGGGTCTACCTCAAGTGCCATCCTGGCTAATCTCTACTTTATTTTTAAAATAAGGTCTTTCACTGACACTGAAGTTCATTGAGTAGCTAGATTAACTAGCCAACAAGTCTTTGGGACTTTGGGACCTTCCTGCCTCACACATGTGCATCCTTTCCCAACACTGCAATTTCAGGGGCTGACCACCCCAGGTTCTGATGATCCAAGCTCAAGTACTCATGTTGTGGAGCAAGGACTTCACCAGCTCAATCACCTCCCCATCTCCCAACCCCTTGTTTTTAAACCGAATGTCATCTAGTCTTCCTGTGACTATTGAGACTGGTAGATAGTATCTCCTCAGAATACTCCTCCCTAATTGGCTTTTGAGATATTACTAATTTATTGATCTCATTCAGGTTTTCAGAGAGTTTATCCTGATAGCTTTAAAGTTGTGTGTTCTCTGAAACATTCTTTCACTCTGTTTGTTTGTTTTGCTTTGCGCTGCTTTTTCACATTCCCAGAATTATCTTTACAGGTTTTTTATTTTATTTTATCTTTTGTATTATTTACTTTTATTATTTATTTTATTTACATTCCAGATGCCATCCACTTTTCCCATTTCCCCTCCCTAGAAAACCCCTATCCCATCCCACCTCCTCCTTTTTGCTTTTATACAATTTTATTTAATGGTAACCAAAGGCTTCATAAGTTTGGTAATGCTCAATAGCAAGATGCCCATACAATCAGAAGTGAAACCCAATACCCAACCTAGAGATATCAACTATCTTTGACTGGCGAAGACACGCAAACATCCACCTTCATGTTCCTATCTATCTATCTATCTATCTATCTATCATCTATCTATCTATCTCTCCTCCTAGATCCTCCTCTCCTTCTCCTCTTCCTCTCCTTACTCCTCCCACCTTAGCTCCTCCTACATATCACCCTTCCTGTTAAAATAAAAATTTTCTATCAAAATACAATTAGAGCATAACTATACCAATTTGTGTCAGTAAGGTACAAGATAAATCTAATACCCAGTCCATCATTTTGTTGACTAACCAGAACCACTGTCATCCCTCCTAACTAAAAGACTTAGTTCTGAACCTGGCTTTTTCTTGGCATTAGAATGAATGTCAGCTGAAAAGCATCCTCTCAAATTTTTTCTCTCAAAGCCTCATAGCCAGGATTAGCTATGAGGCTATAAGTTTTCAACCCTGTCAGAAATCCAGAATGACTGAGTTAACAGAAATTATGGGAAGCACAAAGCATAGCTTCTAAAACTTAGCCAATTTATAGAGGCCTCTGAACACCTGGACAGTCCCTATACTACAAAACATTGGAGCATCCGATCTTCAGACTTCTAGCCCAGGATCATCTGACAGACCTAGTGATGCAGAATTATTAAGGGCTGATTACTCTGTCTTGGCAGATATAATCAGTCGACTATTCCACAACTGTGTCCTTTTCTGGACAGTAATTTGTCTGTAGATGAAAAGAGGCAATCTTGCCTAGTGGCTGTCTCACCACAACTGAAGTAACTCCAAGGATGCTCAATTTCTTCTTAGAATCCAAGACAAGAAGCTGTCAGGAGCAGACAGGTCTCTAATCAAAATGAACATTAATACAGAAATGTTTGTATCGTCAATTCTATGGAATTCTGACGTTTTGAAAACCAACTATCTATATAAGGCAATCTGGACTGTTGTCTGTTAACTCCTCTCAGCTATTTCTAAATAAAATATAGAAAATGCCCTAACAATAAACTCAGAACCATGAACTTGCTATAGGCCTTTAACTTACAGGCCTATAGCAAGATCTTTTTAACTCAAATCAGTTAAAAAAAAAAATTAAAGTAGGACTGTGTCTAAGCCTTGTATTCCTAAATGTGTTATATAGGCACAATGCCTATGAGAGTAACAATATTAATCTCACTTTTATATCAATAAGAAACTCACACACCAATAAAAACTTTAAATTTGAAATCAAAGTAAATTTTGTGCCATTTAAGAAATTATAACTTCATCTTAATAACAATTATACATATTTCTACCAATAGGTTATGGCTATGCAATAAATCATAGCTAATCCTCCATGTTCCAATAAAAGCACAACTTTTTCATAGAAAGACAGCCCAATATTAACCACCTCAGTCCCCAAGCCCAGAAAATAGGGGCGCCGACTCTTCATTGACTTCTTCAAACTGGTTATGGGCGTTGAGATATTAGAAGAGGGGCAGGGGGGAGAGTAAATTGATAAACTTCTGACACTATCTCTTCACTGTATCCAGCTGGAATTCCAGGACATCAGAGGTTCGAGCAGGTCTGCTCAGCTTGCTTGATACTCATCATCATCACCAAGGCTGTGTATTCTACAATATACAATTCTCAAAAAAAAATTAGTATCAAGATAATTTTTTGTTTGAATTCTGGAATCTAGTCTTCTGCGGCCTGCCTCTGTCATGTCTACTCCATATAATTCTGGGAGTTTCTATGAGGATGTGCTCCCACCATCCTCCCATTCCCACCTTCCTGCTTTCAAATTTCCCAACACTAGAAAATCCAAACTTTCAGGCACCAAGGCCCTCCAGTTTCACTGATGCCTAAACCCTTACCCCATCCCCCCTCCTCCTATTGCTATGAGGGTGTGATCCCATCATCCTCCTATTCCTGCCTCCTTGCTATCAAAATTCCCCAATTTTCAGGCACCAAGACATCTACTTCCACTGATGCCTAACCCCTTACTCCACCCCCCCTCCTCCAACTACTATGAGGATGTGCTCCCACTATCCTCCTATTCCTGCTTCCCTGCTCTCGAAATTCCCCAACACTAGGGAATCCAAACTTTCAGGTACAAAGGCCCTCAACTTCCACTGATGCATGGCAAGACCACCCTCAACTACCTATACAGGTGTTTTTGTGTTCTTTGTGTTCCCAGGCTGGAGATTTTAGAATGGCTACTCCAGCTTGTTTCTTAGGACCATTTGCTTGAAAAATTGTTTTCCAGCCTTTTTCCTCTAAGGTAGAGTCTGTTTTTGTCTCTGAGGTAGGTTTCCTATATGCAGCAAAATGCTGAGTCCTGTATCCAGTCCATTAACCTATGGCTTTTAATTGGGTTATTGAGTCCATTGATGTTAAAAGATATTAAGGAACAGTGATTGTTGCTTCCTGTTATTTCTGTTGTTATAGGTGAAATTATCTTTTTGTGACTATCTTCTTTTGGATTTGTTGGAAGAGGATTACTTCTTTC
This sequence comes from Rhabdomys pumilio, assembly GCA_030674055.1. Taxonomy (NCBI): domain Eukaryota; kingdom Metazoa; phylum Chordata; class Mammalia; order Rodentia; family Muridae; genus Rhabdomys; species Rhabdomys pumilio. The sequence continues at coordinate 134,878,993 of JANHMN010000004.1, read as the reverse complement.
CTTTTTCTAGGGTATAATTTCCCTCCTTGTATTGGAGCTTTCCCTCTATTGTCCTTTGTAATGCTGGGTTTGTGGAAAGATATTGTGTAAATTTGGTTTTGTCATGGAATATCTTGGTTTCTCCATCTATGGTAATTGAGAGTTTTGCTTAGTATAGTAGCCTGGGTTGGCATTTGTGTTCTGTTAGCATCTGTATGACATCTGTCCAGCATCTTCTAGCTTTTATAGTATCTAGTGAGTCCTTTGGTATAATTCTGATAGGTCTGCCTTTATATGTTACTTGGCCTTTTTCCCTTACTGCATTTAATATTCTTTCTTTGTTTTTTGTGCACTTGATGTTTTGATTATTATGTGACATGAGGTATTTCTTTTCTGGTCTAGTCTATTTGGTGTTCTATAGGCTTCTTGTATATTTATGGGCATCTCGTTCTTTAGGTTAGGGGAGTTTTCTTCTATAATTTTGTTGAAAATATTTATTGGCCCTTTAAGTTGGGAATCTTCACTCTCATCTATACCTATTATCCTTAGGTTTGGTCTTCACATTGTGTCCTGGATTTCCTGGATGTTTTGTGTTAATACTTTTTTACATTTTGCATTTTCTTTGTCAGTTGTGTCAATATTTTCTATGGCACCAGATATTCTCTCTTCTATCCCTTGTATTCTGTTGGTGATGCTTGCATCTATGACTCCTGATTTCTTTTCTAGGTTTTCTATTTCCAGGGTAGTCTTCTTTTGTTATTTCTTTATTGTTTCTACTTCTATTTTTATGAACTGGATAGTTTTGATCAGTTCCTTCACCTGTTTGGTTCTGTTCTCTTGTAATTCTTTAATGGATTTTTGTGTTTCCTCTTTAAGGGCTTCTACCCATTTACCTGTGTTCTCCTGTATTTCTTTGAGGAAGTTATTTATGTCCTTCTTAAAGTCCTCTATCATCATCATTAAAAGTGATTTTAAATCTGAATCTTGCTCTTCTGGTGATATGGGGAACTCAGGACTTTTTTGTGTGAGAGAACTAGGTTCTAATGATACCAATTACCCTGGGTTGCTGATGCTTATGTTCTTGCACTTGCCTTTTACCATCTGGATCTCCTTAGTGCTACCTGTCCTGTCTCTGACTGTAGCCTGTCTTTTCTATTATCTTGGTTGTAACAGATCTGTGTGGGGTGGATGTTATTACTGGGGTTAGAGCTGGGGCCCAAGATCTGCTCAGTACTTAGGCGCAGACAGAAAAAAAAAACAGTGCTCCGGGCCAGGAGTGACTTCCTGGGTCCTAGTGGGTCCCAGTTACTCCCTGTTTGAGGCAGATGTTGTTGTCTCCTTACCTAAGATACTGTCCGGGTTAGAGTTCCTGGGAGGCACGGTTTCTCTGGGTTTTATATCTTTACACAGTTTTTTTTTAAATATTTATTTTATGTATGTGAGTACACTGTAGATCCCATTACAGATGTTTGTGAGCCACCATGTGGTTGCTGGGAATTGAACTCAGGACCTCAGGAAGAGCAAGCAATGCTCTTACCTCTGAGCCACCTCTCCAGCCCCATCTTTACACAGTTTTAAATAATTCTCTATAGTCATTATTCCCTGATCCATATTTCTAGGTTGGTTCTCTCTCTCTCTCTCTCTCTCTCTCTCTCTCTCTCTCTCTCTCTCTGTGTGTGTGTGTGTGTGTGTGTGTGTGTGTGTGTGTGTGTGTGTTTTGATAAAGACTGAAGCCCACGTCCTTTGCCAGCTAGGCAAATAGTCTACAGTGAGGTATATCCTCAGCTTTGCTTTCTAAAACAGTATGTATTTATTGTGTGCGTGCCTGCGTAGATGTATGTGCACCATGTGTGTACAGGAGATCAGGGGCATCAGAAGAGGAGTCAGAGCAAGAAGACTGGAGTTATAGACACTTGTGAGCCACCATGTGAATGCTTGAGATCAAACCTAGCTCCTCTGCAAGAACACAAGTGCTCTTAACTATTGATCTATTATCTCCTGTGTCTACTCCCTGACACACAGAGCCTTGATCTTTTGGAGACAGTGTCTCTCTTTCTTCCACTGGCCTTGAACTCACAATCTTCTCATCTTACCCTCTCATATGTTGGGGTTATAGGCATGTACCAGCATGCCTGGCTTTAAACAGAGTTATTGAACAATTCCACTGAACCAAGCACCCCATGGCAATGCACTCACAACTGACCTCTTCTCTTCCTCCAAATCCATTTCCCCTAGGATTTTCCTGGACTCCATGAATGGAATTGCCATCTGCTCAAGTGCTCATTTGTATTCAGGGACCCCCAGGAACAACCTGTTTCAAAGATTCCCAAGGAGGAACATAGGCAGAGCTCAGGGAAGCTGTGCTCCTCACTAATAAGTTTACTGCAGAAAGTGCCAGCCCTGTGCTTCTCTCTGTGCTTCCTGACTCCTCGTGCAGTATGATCACGTCCATGCGGTCCTTCCCGCCCTGCCCACTCTGCGCGCCATGCCCACCCTGCCCTCCCTGCCCGCCCTGCCCTGGTGGACCGTATGTTAAATAAATTAGAAATATAATGGAATGTATCCTCCACCCTTGTCAAGTTGTTTCTTGCCAGGTGTTTGGTCACAGAAAGGAGAACAGTAACTGATACAAAGGCCTTGCTCCTAAATTCCACGATGAGCCTGGTAGTCTGATGTCAGAAATAATACGAAACACTGCCTGCAATAGTGAGGTCACAGTGTTAAATAAACCAATCCAGATAAAGCTTTTTTTTAAGTTTATTTTAAAAGTTTTCCAAAACTTAAAAACGTTTGTATTGTTTTATTCATGCTGTGGGGTCTCCAATTGTTGCCATGTGTTATAACGATGTTAGCAATTTTACCAATAGTAATAAACTTTTACCATCAAGACAAAAAAAATGTATAGATCTGTTTAGTAGGGTGTGAAATTTTTATTTGCCTTACAGCCTCTTTAAAAAACAAAACAAAACAAAGGTTCTGTTTTAGTTTTATTGGCTGTCTGGCAGAACAGCAGTCTAAAAGTTGGAATAAAGAAAAGGAGTTGCTTTTTTGTTTTCTTAACATACAGATTAGTATTAATTACCACATAAAGAGCTGAAAATTTCTGCCAAAAACCTCTGGTTCCTGGGTCCTTTACAGTACATTTTTTTCCTACTGGGTGAAATAAAAGCTTGAAAGTGTGAGGGATTTGCACTTGGGAAACATCTCAAAGCTGTTTGTATAAGCAAGATGATAGAAATAGCACAGTTTCCACCAACAGCTTTTGTGGCCTCAAGCCCCCCAAGTGCTGCTATTTCTTTCAGTATATGGAAGGTGATGGTGGTACAGAGCAGTGGTTATGGCCAGGGAAGACACCTGCCAAATGCAGCATCCATACTCAGCAGCCCTAGGCTGGCATCAGATAGCCCATGGCCATATCTCTCCATTTCCTTCAACTTTCCAAACTGCAAGAAACCACACAGGAGTGCTAGCTAACTCTCACCTTCAAAATGAACTGGGTCCAGAGCAGGCACCAGATATAGAAGAGAAACCCAAGGCAAGATATCACCAGGAACAGAGCATCAGTCCTAGTGGATGGTCTTGTCCCACGTAAAGTATTCTAGGACTCTCTGCCATCAGTGACATATCTAAGAGTGTGTTTGAGGAGATAACCCCTGGCTGTCATGCATGTTGGACCAATGTTCTCAGCTGGCATTGTACATTGAGAACAGGTTCTAACAAATGGCCCAGGTTTCTGTACACTGAACCCACCACCAAACCCACTACTCCTTGTCTAGGACCTTGCACTTGGACCTGCAGCAGGCCCAACCCAGGGACACTAAGGAAGCCATGCCTATAGACATGGTGACACTGCAGACCCATACTATACCTGTCCAGTCTTCCTTCCTTCCTTCCTTCCTTCCTTCCTTCCTTCCTTCCTTCCTT
>JANHMN010000004.1:134861915-134875080 GCA_030674055.1 Rhabdomys pumilio | reverse complement strand
CTTCCTTCCTTCCTTCCTTCCTTCCTTCCTTCCTTCCTTCCTTCCTTCCTTCTGTCCACTCCAAGACTGTCCTTCTCAGCACTGGTTCTTCCCTCTATCACTTCTACATGGACTTTCCTCTAATGTGTTACCCGTATATGTAATCCTGCCTTGATGTCAGTGACAGTTCAAACTCATGTGCCATTGAATACTGTACCAATAGATACTGTCAGATCCATTGAGACTGTTACCTTGAATATATAGAAAACCCAAAATAAACTATCACTGGGATCATTAAATTCCATTTTTCCCTCAAATCCAAAATGAGATTTTAGTTCTGGTATAAGGGGTAAGTTTTCTTTTTTCATTCCAGCAACTATGATGTTAGCTTTGGGGCTCATGGTCACTTCCTGGTACAAAGGAGGTGCTAGAACTCAGCCATGCCATCTGCACAAGGCAGCAGGCAAAACCAAAGGCAAAGGACAATAACAGTGTTTCCCATGATAACTGAGGGCTTCAAGAGTCATCCTGCCATCTCCCTGTTGTTTCAAAGGCACCCAGGTTGAAGGAGAATATAAAAATGCCATGTTAGCTGTATCCCTGACATCCAGAATTGTGACAACAACCTTTTCTGTGATTACAGAGTTAGAAATCAGCCGAAGTTACAGGGTACATGGTCTTTAAAAACCAAAACAATTCCCATTGAAATATAAGGAAAGCAGATGTGGTCAGATTCTCAGTCTCAAATATTCCTATTGTGAACTATAACCTCACAGTACAGAACAGTCACTGAAGAGCTGACTGGGAAGATGACACACAGGTGTGTGCACATCTGCACTTCTAGCCACAGAGTCACATGGAAACCTACAAACTACAAATGCTCTTCCAACCAACAACTCCCAAATGTAAACATGAAAATGGATTCTTTTTTTCACCATACTCTTTAAATTTTTTTTATTCATCTAGATGTTTTTAAACTTGGGGACAGGGGTTCCCAACATTACACACAAGACAGAGATTTGCTTAGTACAGGACAGCCACTATTTTTCAATTCATCAAATAGGTTTCCTAGTGCAGACTTTTCAACAATATTCTCCCACTAATTTAGAATGATGTCTTCCCAATTCTGGGGTCTTTTGCTGACTTCTGACTTGTGCTCACATTAATAACTGAATTACATCACCAGCTCTCAATGAGATTTTTATCCATTGTCTATTAAGTAAACTCATTAAGAAGCAAGACTTCTACTCATCATGAAACTATAAGAGAAACGTGGCTCATTCACAGTCTTTCTTTGGAGATACGCCTATTTAGTGTTTCTCCAACACTCATTAGTCATCTTTCCAATGTCCAGTACTAAGCTAGACTCTGGGGTGACAGAGATGAAAAGTAAGAGAATTTTCATTTCCATGAATTGTAAAGTCAGAAAGAAATACAAGTCAAACACCGTTAGTAAAACACAAGGATTAATATTGGTATACTGCAACAGGAAGCCACCACCTTAACCTCTATAGGTGAAGACATGCCCAGCAAATAGGGTGTCAGAAAGCTTCAAGGAAGTAGTCTTGTGTAAGCTGACTTTTCGTTTTACCAGGTGCACAAAGACTTTTTTTTTGATCAAAAAATTAACAGAATGCACAGGAAGGAGAAGTTGGGGAGGCATGCATGAGGCTTCTGTGTCTAACAATGAACATTAACCCATTTCAGTACATTTTTCACATTCACACACCACAGAATATACAATTTGCTAATGTTGTAATTTAGAGATATGGGTGAAATGGTTTCTTCAAGTGCACAAAGTTGTATGGTTACAGAGGAGAGATTTTTATACTAAAACTTTGGGCTATACAATCAGTATTTATTTGTTCATTCAGTCAGTCAGTCAGTCAGTAGTCAGTCTGTTGGTTAGTTTTGACCATGCTGGAGTTCACATAATACTTAGCATGTGTTCAACAGACACTCTACAACAGAGCTACATTATCAAGCCTTCAAAAGAAAAATTTGCATTCATTGGTTGCCTTGGTCCAACAGCTAATGTAGAGTAGACAACTGCTGGCCCATGTGGAGACAAAGAAAGAGACCTCAGGATCTTAGGATCCGAAACTGTTAATAACCGATGGAGGACTGACTCGGAAAACAAGCCTTAATTATGTCTACTTATAGTGAAAGAAAAATCAGAAAGAGCTCTCTACAGCTACTGGGAAAGAAACATTTTAAAGTTTCTAATGAAAGCTGGGTCTGTATCTCAGTTGGTAGTTTGTTTGCCTACCAAGCATGAGAAAGTGGATTTGGGATCCAGAAACACACCAGCTAGGCATGGTGGCACATACCTATAATGCCAGCCATCAAGATACAGAGATAACAAGATCAGATGCAGGAACATCCTCACTTACACAAAGTGTTTTAGACCAGCCTGGACTAACATGACACCCTGACTCAAAATAACATAAAATAAAACTCCTAATGAAGAAAGAGTAAGTATAACCTCCTATTAACATAATAATTTATACTATTTATATTTAGGCATTCATCTTAGTAGCAGTGGATATTATTTAAAAAGAGAAGTCATATATTAATTTATTTATTTGATTTTATTTCTTGTGAAGGAAACTGACAGTTTCTCTTGTGTTTAAGTGAATACACACACACACACTCATACACACATATATATACAACGTTTGCATGTTTGTTTCTTCACTAACGTTTTTATTTCATTATTTATTTGTATATCTATATTATGAAACCATGCATGTTTCATAGGACAGCTTGCAGAAGTATGTCATCGGTCTCTCCACCATGTGAACCAAAGGATGGAACTCAAGTCATCAGGCTTGGCATCAAATGTTCTCATACTCTGAGCTTCTTACCGACCCTCTGCCCTAGCTTTTTTAATGCCCTCTCTTGCTAAGGCCAACTTGAGTAAAATGCCAAGACCTTTTCTGACCTCACAGAGACCATCTCATCTAAAGCCTTTGGTTTTGCAAAATTGACAACAGAGTATGACATGTGTAGGTGAGCATATTGTAAAGATTGTAAAGGACCCAAAGCATTCTGGAAGATACAGTGGCTCATTCATATAACTATACCACGTAGTTGACTTTTGTGGTCTTACCCAAGGTTTGTTGGCAACCTTAGTTGGAAACCAGGAGCCCAAAAATGTTTGCATAGCTAGCTCAGTGCTCAGACTGAAGTCAGGAAGAGAAGACTTCACTCCCTCAGAGTGCAGTGATGTTCCTGATCCCACAGCCCACTGGGAACTAGACATGAGCTGCTAGATCAGGACCTCAAGATTAAATTCCAGTGCAACCCGAGTGTGCGGCTCATCTTCAGACAGACACATGGGAGTGGGGGTGTATGAGAAGCACTGCTTTGTGACATCACCCACACACTTCCTATCTGTGGCTCTACTGAGGAGTTTGGAGAGTGTTCCAAAGCTGCTTAAATTTTATTTTAAAATTGGCATATAAAGTAACAGTTTTTCTTGTAGTATTTTCATACCTACAGAGTTTGTAGATAGTATTCCAACCTACCCCTTTCTACATCACCCTGATGCCCTCCTCACTCTTTCTCATTCCAGCATTTTCCTTTCCTCTTCAGTATCACATGTGTCCTCCGTTCACACCCTTAAAGCCTCCCCCATATGTTTCATGAGACTCCTCTTAGTTTTCTGATCTCTATTTACACTCATTTTTATGTATACATTTATATAAAACACACACATACATCATGTATATATGAAACTAGGACCCTCCTATAACAGAGAACACGTATTACTCATCTTTTTCGACCTGAGTTATCTCATTTAATATATTTTCTAGTTCTATCCATTTTACAATTACAATTTAATTTTTCTCCATAGCTGAATAAATTTAACTATGTATAAGTACCACATTCTCATTATCCAGTCCTCTATTGATGGACATCTAGACTTAATCCATTTCCTAGCTATTGTGAATAGAGCAGCAATAACTATGGGTGTGCACGTATCTCTGAGATAGGATATACAGTCCTTGGGGTATATGCCCAATTGTGGTGTATCTGGGAAAAGGCACTTCTCCAGGTCCTGAAATCGTGGCTTAAGTTCTCCATTTGTTATTTTCTTTTCTACCCACTGTCATTCTGCCTTCAATCCACCACCCCCTTTCCTTTTCATCCCAGTTTAATTGGCTACACCTGCCTCCCTCTCTCTCTCAGCTCTAGTATAAAATTGAAAAGCTGGCACTGAAGTGCTGTCGAGGCAAAGAAGTGGACAGTGGAATGGGCCTGTGACCTCCTCACTGCAGACATGTGGTCCACTTTGCTTGTGTCCTGTGCTCCCTTTCATGAAGCTAACAGGGATGGGTTTCACAAAAATCATCACCCCAAGGCCCTATTGCCGACCTTATGACAGACATGGCAGGCAGAGATGCAGGAAAGAGTCCTATGGAGTGACACTCTAGTCCACAGTGCAGTCCCTGCCCTAGCTAACCTGACACTAACCCAAATCATTTATAGCCAAATAACTGAAACCCCAGACAGAAGCATGACCAAAGAGACAACAGGAAGAGTTTCCTGACTATTGCTCTCTCCCGCAGCTGCAAACTCAGAGACAAATGAGTGTTCTGCTGTACTTCTTAGCATCTGTATTCAGAAGTTAGCCTGCTGATCATGAAACAGCTCAACGAAAAAAATAAATCTCCAATTCGAAGCCAGGAAAGCACTTCAAATTCAATTTTTAAATACAATGCATAATTTTAGCCAGGCTTTATATAAGCAAAAGACACACAAAAGCATTCATAACTAAACGAATTCACAGATGTTAATGATGCAATAGGTGGAGCATGTTTAGTCAACTCCATTGAAGTCACTCTGAGAGAAACAGATACAATACCTGATTTTGACAGTCAGCATATGTCCATGCATTTTTATGATAGTATTTTCATAAAGCCCAAGTACAAATTACAAACCTATTCACCTTGGAGGGAAATGGTGAGTGGTTGAAAATTCTGTAGGAGTTGATGGGGCTCTGGACTAAGCAAGCTGTCATGCAAAGAACAAGATGGAAATAATTCCGTGTTGGAAGATCTGCTTTGTGCTGAATAGTTACAAGAATTCCTTCTCTGCTTTCTGAATCAGTTGCTTAATTACCATGCTTTGTTCCTGGCAACTCAAGCCAGTCTGTCATTTTGTAGATTATCTAGAGCAAAAATTATATGGTGTACTTTTTCATTTTTCACATATAATATCAAATAATTGAACAAAGTTATTCCGACAGTCCTGAACTTTTCAGACTGTCCCAGCTTGTTATTCATATTCTTTTTTTAGTAATGAAGCTTTTTCTCCTTCAGGCTAAAACTCCATCTTTCTAAAACCTAAAGACTGAATTCTGTTCTAGCAACACACATACATTCATGTCTACACACACACATAACTTCTTTAGATATTTTTACCCAGAAACGTTTCATTTTCCTAGCTGGATCAATGCTCATACCATAACATACCCTTAACCATGAAAAAGAAGAAACAGACTCAAAACATTGTATCAATTTAGACTAAGAAAAAGATATCTATTTCCCAATGTGCTTGCCAAAACTTCATTTACTTATAGAATGAACCAAATAGGGGGAAAATGTGGAATCTCCTGTGAGAATAAAAAATTCATCTAAAATTGTTTCTCATTTGAAGTATTTCAAAAAATGACAGTTTCAAAAAAAAAACCGTGTGGAGAGGTCAGTGCCACCCTCGGACCAGCACAGCTCAGCACAGCAGCACAGCTCAGCACAACAGCCTATGCACAGATGGATGTACAATGAAGCAGGAGGCCTCGAGTACTCAGAATCCAACACACAATACAGTCTGTAAAGCAGCAGGGAGCTGGAGGTTAAGAACACATGACAGCAGGGAATGTAGGACTTCTTTTGAAGCTAGTTCTAATTCTCTGGATGTAATTCTCCCCCCCTGCCATCAACGCCATGCTCCCACTGTACTGTCATAACCTCAGCATTAAAAACAAGTTGTCCCAATAAGGCTGCCTCTAGCACAGCCCTCCCCATGACTAACACCAGCAGTCATCTTTCCCTATGTCTACTAATGGAAATATGACTATGGCCACGTGTCATGCCAGTTAGATACCTAACGGTTCAGAAATAGATCTTATTTTTTGGAGTTTGGGGAAGATTTAATTGGTGGAACATGTTAGGTAAATAATGATAATTAATAAAAATAATAATTTACGTGTCAAATCTTTTTTCTCTACCAGCCTTGATTAAATAAATTCTTTTTTTCCTGACATCACTATAACCTGTTCAATAACCATCACATTTTATAGCAAGTGAGCAAGGCAATTAATGCCACAAAGCCTCCTTGTTCCAGAAGGGAAAAATACAGAAGAATCATGATAAAACAATGGCAGGATTGGCTTTGTGGAGAATATTTGAAATTAAAATATTATCATCATAGTAAAAACAAAGGACTCTAAAGGTGATAAAAGTTTCCTTTTAATGTGAGGAGGTGGATGCAGTAAATAAAGTCTTGCATAGAGAATCTTCATAACTTAAGAAAAAAAACATAAATTAGTGACTTCTTAAAAAGAGAAGAACATTTTGTGCTTTAAATTCATAAGACTTTAGGGACTGTATGTTTCGTCTGAACCGTCATCCATATCTCCATATCCTGTCAGCAGAACATTTATGCAAACTCAAGAGTAAACTCAGTTATCTTTGTCAGCTCTCAATTTTAGTCATATTAGTGGTACAATTTGGTATATTGGTCTTATTTTATTCAATTCAATCCTGTTTTTCAAAATAGGAAGCCAGAACACATTTTACTGAAGATGTTAGGGCTTGGTTCAGAACTTTAAATCTCTAGAATTCCTATTCAAGTAGATGTTGCTATTTAACATGTTGTTTATGAAATCGCTTTTCAGTGGCATTCCATATCATATCTGCTGTGCAAAGGGACAAGTTACTCTTTTGTATGAAAGTATTGTTAATTGTTGAGTTTTGTGAAAATATGCGATTGTGAATACAAATTTTATTATTTAAAGTGATCCATATTTTCCTGCTCTCAAGAGATTAAAGCATCGTTCTTGGCTATAAATAGTCTTTTAGGTTTGCTTCACCAAGAATATTTTGATAGGTGAAACCAGATTAAGGGACTTTGAAGGCAGTTAGCAATGTTCGCACTTTAATGAGAGCTTCAGACTTTCAACCCTTCTCTCTGGAAGAAAAAAAAAAAATCAGCCCTGTGCTGGATTTCCTTAATGGGCCCACATTAAAATCGTAACTGTCCTAGGTAAATTATTTGAATTCATCTTCTTCAATCTAAGCTATCTGATCGGAAAACTTAAAATAAGGATAGTGTGTCTGTACACAGCTACTGAATTTGGGTGTCCAGTCACTTCAGGCATAGCTTCCAGCATGCCCTGAGCCTAAATGCTTACTCAGTTCTGCTATCCACTGTCCCTGAGGGCAATCACCAAGCACATCTCCAGAATCCAGCGACAAAACTGAATTTGACTTGGTTCATGGGATACAGGAAATAGGATCTATTTCTTAAGCTCGGAGCCAAGCACCTGCTATACTTCATGCATTGAACAATGTCAACACCTTAAAGATGCATCCATCCATTCTGCTAGATTTGGACAGAAGGCTGAAACCGCAAACTCAGTGTGAGCAGTGTACCTGCTTATACTGGGGATGGGATCTGACCGGAAGCAGTTCAGAAAGTCTTGTTTTTGAAACAAATCTCCAAATCTACATCTCAGATTCACACTGGGCAGAGTTTAATTGAAAAACCTTCTCACTTTGGTCTTCTAATATAAAATTATCCTTTGGAAAAAGATCAATCTCTTTGGGAATACAGGGGCAATAGAATCAAAGGCTGGTAGTAAGCTAGATGCAAGGCAAAGACAATACTTTTTTTCCAGTATCTTTTCAGATAGTGTTCTGTGAGAATGCAGTTGGTGATGGCAAATAAGCTGTCTGCCAGAACTTCCATACTTTGTAACAATTAACTTTTAAGATTTATTTTTATTTATTTGTATTTCACGTGTATTGGTGTAGGATTCTCTAGAACTGGAGTTACAGACAGCTGAAATCTACCATGTGGAAGGTGAGAATTGAACCCAGGTTCTCCGGAAGAGCAGCCAGTGCTCTTAACCACTGAGCTATCTCTCCATCCCCAACAATGAACTTTTAAAAAACAGATATTATGCTGTGGGTGTCATAGCATCTCAACCCAAGATGAATCTTCAATACTCTGTATTTTTGTTCACACATTGCCATTATACACTATACGGTCTTTCTTTCCAGATGCAAAGATTTCAACAAAGTCACTTTCAGTGGTTCTCACCCATCCCTCTGCACAAACGTGTAGGTTGAATGGGGGGTTGAAAAAATAACTGAGACACAGTCTATCAACTTATAGTTGTTGTGGATGGGGTTAATCAAATATTTAAGGCAAAGTCATTAGAAACACTCTAGGCATGTACCACACATAGTGGGTGACAAATGTTTTGGCCAAGAATGACCCCAGTGTTACTACTGGGAATGAAGTTTCTTGTAACAGGAACACAATGAAAATTCAAACTGGAGCTGTCTTCTGGTGGGAAAACAGCGACAGGCATCTGTAAGGAGGCTGTCCTTTTGATAATCAACTTATCAGTTTCTTTGTTACTCTTTGTTTTGTTTCCTGTTATAGCATAGTTTTTAGGAGATTGCCTCAAGTCTCCAGATACAGAAAACATTGAAAACATCAATTAGAGTGGCCGGGAACAGAAATGTAGGATCAGGCTGATATTTCTCTGTCTCTCTGCTTGTTTCATGGCAGCAAATAATCTGTGAGGTTGTATTGTTCCTTTGTGTAAAATTCTAGGTTACAGTCACAATCACAGACACAGAATCTTCTCAAATCTCAGAGCCCATGAATACACATTGTCGTGCTGGGTCCTCACTGCAACCCAGTGAGGTTCCCAGAAATACTCCATGTGCCTGAGGAATAAAACAGAAATTAGAAAAGGTGATTTGTGTAAACCTCATGAATAATAAATACCATTCAAGCCGAATTTCTGAGTTCTACTCTCCCCACCTTATGTCACATTTGAAAACCCAGACCTTCCTTCAAGTTAGAGGCTCCTGGGAGCTGTGTTTCTTGACTTTCCCATCTTAATAACGAACTTTAGACCTGAAGCTTTACTCATCCAATAGCAGTTAATCTTTATATTTGTCTTAACTGTATCATCTCTCGTTCTAATCCTCTAAAACAGCTGTCCTCTAAGGCAGAGAGATTATCAATTCATGGACGGAGTGGGCTAAGAAAACCCTGTTTCAAAATCAAATAACAGATAAATTTAAAAAGTAGTGTTTCCCAGTGTGAATCAGTGTCAACTTGTTGGGGCAAATAGATGCTGATCAGCATGACCATGGGACAGTGAGAAGGGACTAGGTCAAGCTTCCTGACTGAGGAAGCTCGGCCCACTCTAGTGTGAACTTCACTGGACCTCTCAAGGACCCAAATAGAACACAAAAGAAAAAAGACAAAGACAAAGGAAGGAAAACTTCTATGTCTGAGACATTTGTCTGTTCCTATCTTCCAATGCTGTTGCCCATGGATGTCAAGAATTTTACATGGACCACCTGCCCTGGTTCACAAGTTGACCAGTGTTATATTTTAGGCCTTATCAGCATCAATTGCTGTTTGCTCAGTCCCACAGTAAATCTTTTTTTGCATCTCTACAGATTTTTTCCACTTATATTCTTCATCATCTGAGGGATCCAGGAGAGTAAAAGCCATGTCACCTTCTCCCAGTCAGCCATGAAGATTGAAGGACTCAGAACATGCACAAAAGAGGTGTGGCCTCACTTTCCAGATCACATAGGACATTCCTGGTTCCTTATATTTAGGAATAGTGTCCTTTTCACTACATAAAAAAAAAAAAGTCTTAAGTCTATAAGTCTATTGTTCCCTAAGGACAATCCAAAGCCAATCACCTCCCAGCTTCACCATAGGCAGAGATAAGAGTGTCTCTTATTTGTACAACCGCCTTGAAAAACGTTCTCTCTCCACTGACCTCAACTAGTTTCCTCACATGGGAGCCTGTTTTTTATTGTGTCCTCACTGTCTACAGAAGCTTCTGTACCACAGCCAGGAGGGGGAAGGGGCGCCTTGAGATCTAAACCAGCATGTGTGGTAAAGGTCACCTACCTACGACTTTGAAAAACATCTAATTATTCTGAATTTATCCTGTCATTTTGACAATGTTTGTCTCTGGAGAGAGGATACCAAATACCACTCCACAGAAGGCCGAAGTTCCTTGCATATTAATAGCTGTTCTCTGAAAGCTGTTTCTTCATCGTGGTAAACATCATGAAGGTATTTTGTATCTTAATGTGTGCTTTGTGCCCGTGGAGGTGGAAGAGTAGGGTATACTGAATGTTTACCAAATTCATTTGACCGTGGGGCACAATTTAAAAAACAATGGCTTAAGTTTAGCATTTGACTAACGTAAAATGAGCTTTATGTGTTTTGTACATTTTAAGAACTAATAAAATCTTAATCTCCAAACAAATACTGGTTTAGTGATAAATTGATAATGACACATTTGGTCAAGTAGCAGACTGTTTGGAACTGAAAGGCAAAATCAATCTTAGCAAACCATACCGGGAGGAGAATTAATTTGCAGTTACCACATGAAGAATTAATTGTCAGGCTTTGTATTCAAACAGATGTTCTTTACATTATTCTGCTAAACTTAACTGCTGGTAGGTCAGCAATTTAGCTGAAAGGATTAAGGTGTAAATTTTTAATATCTTATCTTCATATTTGCAAATGAAGTCAGCATAAAAATAAAATGTAATTCATGGGTACTGTTGCCTCGATACCTGCCTACCCACTATCATTGATTCTTGTTACTTCCAACAGCTCTTGAATGCATCATGTCTTTGTATCATTTTAACTCTTTAAAAACTTGCAACTGTGTCTTTCACAAAAGCATATAATATTCTTTTTTAAAAAAATTTTGCCGGGCAGTAGTGGTGCACACCTTTAATCTCAGCACTCGGGAGGCAGAGGCAGGTGGATTTCTGAGGTCGAGGCCAGCCTGGTCTACAGAGTGAGTTCCAGAACAGCCAAGGCTACACAGAGAAACCCTGTCTTGAAAAACCAAAAAAAAAAAAAAAAAAAAAAATTATAGATTTCTTTTTTAAAAGATTTATTTATTTTTTATTTATATGAGTACACTGCAGTTGTCTTCAGACACACACCAGAAGAGGGCATCAGACCCCATTACAGATGGTTGTGACCCACCATGTGGTTCCTGGGAATTGAACCCAGGACCTCTGCAGAGCAGTCAGTGCTCTTAACTGCTGAGCCATCTCTCCAGCCAGCATATAATATTCTAATACTACTAGTAATATCAATAAATTTTAGGACAAGTAAGATTACCAATTCTTTTTATGTTTGCTTGCTTGTGTTATAACGGTGATGCTTTCTGGTCATAGTTGAAGATGACATACATCTCTTAACATATATCTTTCTATACTCTTAGATATCATTAATTACTCAAGGTCTATATGTTAATGGTTTGATTCTGAGCTTGGATTTATTGGGATATGGTAGAAACACTAAGAAGTGCCATAAGAGGGATAGTAAGACTTCACCCCTTCCTCTTAGCTTCTTAGAAGCCAAGTGGTAAGCAGCTTCCTCCACTATGCTGACCGAAAACCAAACTCTCCAATACTGGGCCAAAACAAGCATTCCCTCTTTATCAGTTACATTAATGGAATGCTGACTAATTTCTCACTGTGTAAGTTCTTATTTTGGGAGATTAAAAAATCCTTCTATTTTACAAACATTTGTGATACTGAAATGTCACTCATCAGAGGTCTTTGCCTTTGTAGAGTTTATACTACTTTGATATTCTGATTGTGCTTTGGGACTGATTTTGTGTCCACTTAGAAAAGCTGCCTTGTTTTAAACATTATCACTGCAAAGCTAGGAAAGATTTGTTTATATAAATATGTCTTCAGCATTTGAGTTTTATTTTTCTATGGAATAATTCAGTGACTCATCCCAAATGAAGCAAAATTCTTCATATTGGCACTTTGAGCGTATGTCTCTATTTTGCATAAAATACTATTTCTATTTTCATCAGTTATTACACTTAACCAGCTAAACAAAAATTAACTAGTTACCACCCCACATTATTTTTAGAATGAGGCTAGCTATGAATAGGTTCATAAGTAAAACAGAACTGGTAAATATTCTTTAATATTTTTTAATGTTATTAAAATATAATATATATAATATAATATATATAATATAAAATATATATATAAATTATATATATATAATATAAAAAATATAATATATAAAATATAATATTTTAAATGTTAAAACATTTTCCAAACAATTGTGCAACTGTCCTCTCTCTATCAAAAATGTAAGACAGCATCTTTTTAGATTTGTTTTTAGAAATCCATAAAGGCTTAATTTAAAAAACGGAACATGATACACTTCTCTGTGACCTGGCCCAGATATTTTACCAGAAAATGTGTATAAGCTCCTAAATGTATACACACTCACTTGTACAATTAGCACATTTCAGTTTCACTTGAAAGGATTACCTTCAGGTATGACTTCTTGGATTCTATCATTTTCTTATCCATTTTCTGCTTATGTAAGAACATGTTAATGAGTGTGATGGAAATTAGAGTTCTGGAACTTCCGCGTGTTCATCATAGTACAAGTTATACTAGTTACTTTTCTGTTGCTGTGATAAATACCATGACCAAAAGTAACCTGAGAAAGAAAGGGTTTATTGCAGCTTCTAGGGGTGGACTAGAGTCTATAATGGCAGGAAAGACATGAAAGCAGACTACAGGAGCAGAAAGTTGTGGGTCACATTGTCATTCACAAACAGGAAGCAGAAAGCAAAAAGAAAATGAAGAGAGGCTCTGAGTACTCAAAGCTTACCCCAGTGGTGCACTTCCTCCAGTCAGAATGCATTTCCCATCCCTTTCATGATCTCCCAGAACACCAACAACAACAACTAGGATCCAAGTCTTCAAATACACAAGCCTACAGGGGAACAGACCCTGTTTAAACAACTACACGTGTGTTCTTACAATTCTCAAGACAAGCTTATGAGGTGGACACCAAAATTTAGTTTAGTTTAGTTTAGTTTAGTTTAGTTTAGTTTAGTTTAGTT
>JANHMN010000004.1:134841881-134858781 GCA_030674055.1 Rhabdomys pumilio | reverse complement strand
ACACACACACACACACACACACACACACACACACACACACACACACAGAGTCAGTGCCATGTTCTGGAAGCCCACAAAGGCTGCCTGAACCCAAGTATATTTAATTGGTTTTAAGAAAACCAAACTTTCAAACTCTTTCATTGTAAGGACTGAAATTCTTGTTTCCCAGTGATACAAGATGAACTGTGTTCTCTCGCAAGTCACATGTTGAAGAACCAACTCCCTGTGTGGCTATTTGGAAAGAGAGTTCTGAGGAGGTGATTATGGAGAAGTGAGATCATAAAATTGGGGCCCTGGTTCAATAGGATTACTGTCCTTATAAGAAGCTATCCGAGACTTTGTTCTCTCCTCTTTGTGAAGAGGACAGGCCTTGGAAAAGAAGACACCAAGTCAGCTATAACTTTGGTACTGATTATAGCTTATTAGAAGACTGAATTGTGAGAAAAATATCATATTTATTGTTTAAAGCACCTGTCTATGGAACTTAGTTATGGCAAGCAACCTCAGAGAGTAGT
The DNA here is from genome assembly GCA_030674055.1 of Rhabdomys pumilio. Lineage (NCBI taxonomy): Eukaryota > Metazoa > Chordata > Mammalia > Rodentia > Muridae > Rhabdomys > Rhabdomys pumilio. The sequence goes on along the minus strand of JANHMN010000004.1, from coordinate 134,858,266 downwards.
GAACCTAGCACCATCCACAATGACCAGACAGTATTACCAAGATAATAGACTTTACCATAGTATTAGTTATTCATGCCACCACAATTCCAGCACATGATGACCTCTGAAGTAAGACAGTCAGATATGAGATAATAACACAGCAACCAATAACCATCACAGATACAGAACCCAGGACAAATATTTTTATCCAAAGGAAAAAGAAAGAGACAGCAGTGGGCAGTCACTAAGCCCAAGCAGCAAGAATCAGGCTAGAGTCTGAGAGTCGATGATTGTGAAATCAGAGAGCCCAGGCTCACTTACTGAAAGGGCTGCTTTATTGATAGTCTTCTCTGGACCCTGTCTGGGCAGGAGCAGCACAGGAAGAGAAGCTATGTGCAGATTCATAGCTAAGCTGGGAAGAAACCACTTTGATGAGTTTGGGAAACGCATCTGCTTCTGGATCCTGACATCTCAAGATGGGAAGGGAAGGACCTGAGACTCAGGGTCAGAGACTTCTCATAGGTAGTTCACAGTTTTGAAAGCTGAAAAGTGTTCTGGGACTGTGAGCACAGCTGTCAGGTTGTTTTTGCAAAGTCACATGACTTCCATGTTCTGGCAGGACACAGTGGTCAGCATACCTGCACTGCTCTTATTTCTGGCATTATGCCTGGGCGACAAGAAAGATGCTGAATGACATTCAGAGATATGTCTACTCACGTGCTGTGCTAGAAAAGGCACCATGGGATAGAATCCACCCACTACCCAAGAGGAGCCATGTGATCTTTGGCTGTGGAGTTCTTGAAACACAAGCTACAGCTATTCCACAGATCAGGTACAGTCCTGTGAGGGATGGCTCTCCAGCTTGTCTTTTTCTCCCAAAATTAAATGCAGATATTATTTTCTCTAGAAAAGGTTTGCAGAACATCTGTTTCCTTCAAATTTTTGCCAGTCTTTCTGGAAACTAATTAGAAGTAAAATTGTGTGTGTGTGTGTGTGTGTGTGTGTGTGTGTGTGTGTGTGTGTGTGTGTGTATGTAACATATACCAGTAGTCTTTGTGTTGACTATTCAAGCCCCCAAAAAAGAACCTCTTCTTTTTTTTTTCAAATTTCAAGAGACATCAAGTGAACATTGAAGACATCAGGTGAACTTTGAAGCCTGCAAAAAAATTACCTCAATTTACTGCTTTCAGCTGTACACAGAATCAGAGCATGAGACATCAGACAGAGAGACTCTTCCGTGGAATTACTGTTTCTGAAAAGACAATAAAAACAGCTCAATCTCTGTAGGATGCTTAGCTATCTGTGGAATGCGTGGGAAATGATAGAGTTGCCCTATGAGAAGTTTGATAGAGAGTCCTTCCCTAACCTAGGTTTATATGAGCTCTGCATTGTTGCAGTAGTAAGAAGTTACCATGTATGGCTTAGTTAGGGTTATCATTGCTGTGATGAAACACCATGACAAAAAGCAAGTTGGAGAGGAAAGGGTCCATTTGGCATACACTTCTACATCATACACCTTCACGGAAGGAAGTCAGGATAAGAACTCAAACTCGGGGAGGAACCTGGAGGCAAGGGCTGGTGGCCATGGAGGGGTGGTTCTTACTGGCTTGCTCTCCATGGCTTCCTCAGCCTGACTTCTTATAGAATTCGGTGTTGTATTAATTATTTAAAATCTGACCCGTACTTTAGATCATTGAGCTCCCAGATAAAAGGAACACTTAACAACCTTTACATTTACAATAACCCTTAATCAGCACAAGAGCAAGGCAGCTGCCTATCCTCTGTGCTGACACAGTCTACGTTCCTATCAATAACCCAGAGTTATCACTATTTATTATGTTCCATCTGGGCTGACCTTAGCTCCAATTGGGCAGCTCTCAGGGCCACGATCTCTTGACCCATGCTGGCTCTCCTTCCTCCTCTCCTGAACATTCTTCTTCATCATGGTCCTCTTCTCCCTCCAAGCCCACAAAGCCTAAACCCAACCTGTCTCTTCTGTCCAGCTGTTGGCATCATTATTTACCAATTAAAAAGTACTTGCAGGCAAGGTCACTCAGTGTCTACGTGTGGACTCTTATCTCTGGGGCAACCAGTCTTGGGTTGACAGCATTAGAATACAAGCTGCATTAGGCCAACCCACTACAATTCAGGACCACCAGCCCAGAAACATGCTCACTTAGAAGTACCAGGCCCTGCCCTCACCTCTCTCCCACCATCACCCCACCACCAATCACTAATTTTAAAAATGCCTTACAGCTGAATTTTATGGAAGCTTTCTTCTCTGATGACTCTATCTTGTGTCATGCTGACTTAAAACTAGCCAGCAAAATATACTTAGGGATTTGAATCAATAAAGACTCTTCATACAACAGCTAAAATCAAGCTGTGAGTAAGGCTGCCTTCCTTAATGACAGGTCTATGGAGAGTGCATTTCCTTGGGTTTTGTGTTATTTTTAGGTTTTTCTCCAGCTTTGAGAGCCCATTCCCAGTCCTTGGCTTGTGTCGCCTTTCTCCATCTTCACAGTCAGAACAAACAATGGGCTGAGGCTTTCTCCCTCTATATTACCCTGATTCTCTCTCTGCCTCTGTCTCCAAATATGAGGACTTGGCTGCTCTAAGGTATGGTTGAGGAGAAGTCTTATTGTAGATATGAGGGAGAGCAGAGCCAGAGGCACCTGGAAGGGTCCAGACTGAACTGGGCCAGCAGACTGAACCCAGTCACGATAAAAAAAAAAAAAAAAAAGGTTTGGGGTGGAGCACAGAGAAGAAAAGAAAGGAGCCAGGAGACCAAGAGGCTGGGATGAAATGGCTGGATTATATGGAGAGAAGCTGAGAGAGAGAAGCAAAGCTCAGGGGCTGGAGAGGTTTAGGGTAGGGGTAGGAAGTAACTGCCAGGATGACTCTGACACATAATTGAGATGCTGAGAGTCTGGCTGCCAGCACCAGCTTTGAAAGGTTAAATAGGCATCTCAGGTAGCCAGTGGTCCTCAGTTTCTTTGGGTCCTAAGACTTTCCTGCCTTCATTTTTAAGGACTTCCTGTATAGTTCTTTGAGCCTAACAAAGTGAATCAGGATTGCTTACTCCATGTTGTTATGTTTACCTGAATCATAACTCTGATTCTTCTGGCACCTAACCTAATAAATTCAGAACATAGGGGACTGAGCTATAGACTTTCAAGGAGATAAGGAAGCAGGACTCTTTTTAAAACAAAAACAAAACTCAACTTCTTTTTGTAGAAGGAAGTAGGCTGACTGCCAGCTCCTGCCCATGAATCTCATGGCGGAATAGAATCAGGGTGTGAGTAAAGGTTTAGTGATCTTATTAAGAACTTATTAGTGATCTTATTAGCTTAGTAAAAGGAGGGAGAGGGAAGCAGCTGAAATCTAAGAAGCTTCTTGAGCCTGTCCCTTCCTTAAGGGTTGATAGGACGTTTACTTTAAAGGCAGCACCGGAAGGAAGGGCTGCCTTGTGTGTTGTGTGAATTGGATATGGTTTGAATGTATCCCACAAAGGTTCATGCACTGGAAGTTTGATCGTCAGTTGTGCTGTGTAGAGGAGGTAGGCCCTTTGATATGGGCCAAGTGGAAGGCCTTTAGGTCACTGGGGTTACTATAACTCTTGAAGGATTTTGTTAGCTTCCATGTTGTTAGAGTTGTTAGAGTCAGCATGGCTCCTGATCCTTCAGGGTTCCTAGCTTCCCTCAGATCCTTGCATGTGCCCTCCCACTGTGCTACCTGTCCTGGTGTGATAAAGCCAGAGGCCTTCTCCCAACACAAGCAGACAGGGATGCCCAATCTTTCCATCTGTAAACTGTTAAATAGGTCTTCTTGAGACAGACATGATAGTGTACACCAAAATCACAGCCCTTGATATGCAGGAGGATGTGAGTGTAGGGCCAGCTGGGCTACACAAAGAAACAAGAGGGGCTGGGGACATATGTCAGTAGATACAATGGTTATGGCACAAGCATGAAAACTTGATGTCAGTCCCCAGAACCCACAAAAGGAAGCTGAGCATGGTAACATGTTAGTAAACCCAGCACCAGAATCCTCTAGATCCCTGAGATTCACTGGCCAATGAGCCTAGCCTAATCAACAAACACAAGGCCAAGGAAAGAACCTGTCTCAAAAACCAAGGTGGATGGCAGAGAGATGATACCTGAGGTTGACCTCTGGCACATTAGCTTGTGTGTGCACATGGGTACACACACACACACACACACACACACACACACACACACACACACAGTTGTTTGATTAATTTCCTCAAAATACTCAGCCCCAAGTATTCTGTTATGGCAGTAGAAAACTAAGACATTACTTCAAGCTTTGTAGTAACTTGACTTTTATAGGAGATTCCCCTCAGCTACTTGAATGTCCAGGAAAGAAGGATAGTTTGCCCATCCTCAGCAGCTGATTAAACTTTGACACAAAACTCATCCTTATGTGTTGACATCATTTTTGACTCAGGTATAGTGGCCAACACTCAGAAGGTAAGTGCAGGCAGAGAGATGTGAGTTCAAGGCTAGCCTAGGATACACAGCAAGTTGAGACTAGCCTGAAAGTCCCTATCTCAAAAAGCAAAACAAATCAAAAAGTGTCTGGGTTTAAACATCCTCTATTCCACATACTTAAGGCCTCATTTTAAGACACAATTTAGCAAATAAAATGTGATGATTACATGTCTTTGAAAGGTATCATTCAAAGAAAATTATTTTTAGTTGTTTTTAAAATATCTACCAATGAAACTATGATCTGAATAAAAATTATATCAATACATGTCACATAGTTTATGTGCATCTCATAATTAAAATCTTGTAAATCCTTTTTCAGTTGGCTCTCAGTTGAATGATTTAACATATTTTTAGTCATTGTGATAGATAATATATTCAGTTACAGATCATAGAATCATAGAATTTTTACACATTTTGTTTTCACTTGCCCTTGCATTTATTTCTAACAGTTTACTATGTTGAGCACACTTCTTAGTCTTTTCAGAATTTTCTCTATTGAATTATACACACACACACAGCTCTACACTCCTCTACAAACCAGTTCAATTTTAGAATCCACATATCAATGACACTTTTTTGTTTTATTTCAATGCCAGACTAAAAGTGTAATAGAACAAAATATCATTCTATGCACAGGAGCTTTGCAGGATGAGACATCTGAGTAAATTCAGACATCTGAATAAATCAAACAGAAACAAGAGGCCTCCTATGCTATTGGTATGAAAGCCCAGCTGAGCACTGAGATCCGGAAGGAGCAAGGGGGTCTCTGCTGCAAGCCAGACACTGAGGAAAACCCTCTAAAGAAGGAACTAAGAAATAGACTATTAGAGGAAAGAACATTTCCTGCTGAAGAGAAGAAAATAAAAAGAAGAAAGGGGAATGGTGATGATGATCGGTGGTGGTGGTGGTGGTGGTGGTGGTGGTGGTGGTGGTGGTGATTGAAAAAGGAGGAGGAGGAGGCAGAATAGCCTCATTACTTTCAAGAAAAGTTAATCCAGAGAGGGAAAAGATAAGCCTAAGGTAAGACAGAAAGAGGCTGGAGAAGTCAGGAAGCAGATCAACATGGCACCTTTACACGTTATCATCCAAACAGATTGCTTTGGGTCAGAATTTGGAGCACCTGAAATGACTCTTGAATGACAGGCCTCAGCCAGAATGAACTAAGCAAATAGGATGGTTCACAAGCCAAAACCAGGAGTCTGGATATGTCGGTGTTGGGTGGCGAGGCCCTGTGGGGTATACATAGAGGTGACACGACATGATTTGTGGTTTTAAAAGCCATGCCTGCTGCTGTGGAAAGGTCAGAAAGGAAAGATGGAAGAGCAGAAAAGGAAGAACATATCTGGAACACTTTCAGGTAATCACGGAATTGGCTTGGATAAAGTATGACAGCATTGATAGGGGAAAAAAAAGAGAGAGAGGAACTTCAATGCAGTGAGTGACCAGGAAAAAAACAACAGGGCCAAACCTTGGTTTCTACCAGAAGAAACTGAATCAAAAATGATACAATCAAGATTTGCCATTGAACACACTGTCCTTGATATCCCTTCAGTTCACAGAAGTCAGAGTCACCCAGCACAGCTGGATATCAGTCCCAGCTCAGGGGGGCTCAACGATGTGCAGATAAACAACAGAGTTTCTGTTCAATGGCCTGGCATTGCATAACATCATGAAGAGAGAAAAAACAAACAAACAAACAAACAAACAAACAAGAGAGGCTGGAAGAGAGAAAGGAGAAAACATTCATCACAACAACCAAAACTATGTTAAATCATTCAACAGTCAGCTGAAAAATTATTAACAAGTTTCTACTTATGTTGTGATTTTGAGATACATGTAAACTACATGACAGGCATTGATATAATTTTTTTCAGTTCACAGTTTCATTGGAAGATATTTTAAAAACAACTAAAGAATAAGTCTCTCTGAATTGTGCCCTTCAAATAAATAGTATCATCCAATTTTATTTTGCTATCAAATTGTATCTTAAAAGCAAGTGGTGGATTAGAGGATGTTTAAATCCAGACATTTTTTTTTATGTATTTGTTTTGCTTTTTGAAACAGGGACTTACAGTGTAATCCAGGTTGGTCTCAACTTGCTGTGTATCCATTGCTGTGCTCATGGACCATTAACCAGGACTATATATAAGCAAGACTGCATGCCTCCCTTCTGATCACACTTGGGCTCTGTGGGTAGCAGGCTTCACGTGGAAGACAATCCTAGCCTTGAACTCACATCTCTCTTCCTGCATTCATCTACTGAGTGTTGGCCTTGGAAGAGATTAATGTAGTTCTCATGGGACTTGTCTCTCTGGACTCCTGCCAGGATACACACATGTGAGGACTCCTTCCTGAACATGCAGCAGAGGATAACCTCTACACCAGCCTCATATATTGCATCAGAATTTCGACAAATGAACTAATAATACACAAATGTGATCATTTGCATATGCAACTGACTGATACAGAAAACTAATGGTAAGTGTTTGAGTTTGCTACACTGACATGACAAATGGTAGATTGAATGGCTGAAAAAAAAGACACTTTCTATAGCTCTGGAGGCTGCACACCTAAGATGAAGGTATTGGCAGGAATGGTTTCTTCATAGACCAGGCTGGCCATGAACTCAGAAGTTCTCCTGTCTCTGCCTTCCAAGAACTGAGATTAAAGGCATGTGCCACTTCTGCTAATGTATTATCCATAGGCAGAAATGCTGGGAGCTCAGGACTTTAACATATGGCTTTAGAGAAGCATGATCCAGTCCATTATAGTAAGACAGGATACACTAGTGTTCCCTGTTGGTCATGCTTTTTAGAATGGGTTCTTGTAGCTGATATCTTGTCTACATGCTCAGTTGTCAACACAACACACACCTATTCTCCTTGAGTCACACTAATTCTCACACAATGGTGTGTTCCTCTGGAGTTCTGTGCTCATGGACCATTAACCAGGACTATATATAAGCAAGACTGCATGCCTCCCTTCTGATCACACTTGGGCTCTGTGGGTAGCAGGCTTCACGTGGAAGACAACCAACTTAGGGCATATAGAATACTCACAACTGAGATAGCAAAACATTAAAACAAACTTGAGTTCTTCTGAGAGCAAGACTCTGGGTATAAGGTAAGCATATTACGAGATTCTCTGAGCCTAAGTGCAAACTCTACATGCATGTGAATGAGTAAAAGATTTCCACACCACTCATATCACACATTTATCCACCGTTGGCATCTCAAGCTGCACTGAAAAAACATAAGCTCAACAGTAAAATTATTATGTACTGCAGGAGGGTAATGAGAAAGTTCCAGACCAGTTGCTCCTAGGAGGCACAAGACTCCCTGAATCCACACAAGATTTTCCTCCAGGAAGCTGTTCTTGAGACAGAGGTGACCACCCACAGGAAACGTTGGTCACATGAGTAGGAAGCCTTCTCTAGAAATCCTCCACTCCAGATTAGCCCAAAGTCATGGCATAATGGAAAACTACTTTTCATCTTAAGATTTTCATATAACATTAACAAAAATACCAGACACACCTGATACAAGAATGTAAGCCACAATACATCTACAGAATGTATAGACCAAAAATATTCAACTCAAAATGTATGTAAAGAGCCACTCCCTATCACACCTTCTACAGAAAATACTGCATTACAGATTATAAATACACCTTATAGACAAAGGGGTTTGATAAAATGGTAGAGTATGTTGCTTGGCACAAAATGTTACGGCGTGCTATAAGATACTAAAATGATCTGAATCTTAGGAAATATTCATTTTTATTTCTCATCTTTACTTCATTAGCAAAAAAAAGGCTCTTACAATAAAGCTTCCAAGTGGGACACCTGGGCGCTCTAACCTTCTCCTGTCTGGTCTTGCTGGTCCATTGCAGCAATTTTAAGGCATGTGTCAGCCACTCGTGGCTTGTCAACCCGGCCCCATTTGTGTTGTGGTTAACGAAGTTCTTCTGCATGTCTAGCAGTCTATCATTTGACAGTCCTGTGTTTCGGTGTTATTGGATCTCTGAACCAATTTTTATGCTTCCCAGAGATTTCAATGGAAGTGGCAGGAAGGACAATCAGCTAACTGCCTGCAGAGCCAATAAATCCACCTGCTTTTTTTGCCAGCTAATGAGGAAAAGAGCCATGGGTTTTCCAAAGCCAAATAAATATGTGCAGTACAACCTCTGCGCACATACATAGGCACACACACACACACACACACACACACACACATACACACACATTCACACAAAGTGTTATTAGTGAAAAGTGAGGGAAATGACTCAATGATACAACTATTGACCTACCTCTCCAGTCATATTGGGCTCTGCTCTCTCTAGTATGGCAAGAGATAATAATGAACACTGAAATCCATTACCAAGAGATGTTAAGTGTTATTAAGTATAAAAATGATAGGGGTTAGAGGATTTGGGGAAAGGAGATACACAAGGGTGCTGTTAGGTAAGTAATTTACCGTGACATACCTACTGATGATGTGCCATTTGAGAAGACACCTACAGGAAGTTAGAACGCAATCATCTGAGGAACTGTGATTACAGAAGCTTCACAAGTTTGACAAACAACAAGAAAGCCAGTCTTCTCCGAGTGCCCAGGAAGAAGATGATGCTAAGATTTCCTTTAATGGGAAGATAAGGATCTACTGTTCCATTTGCAGCAAGGAGTGGTCTGATCTCTTCTGTCTGGTTACTGTGGTGAATAGTTCTAGAAGATTATGGGCTGGTACAAAAAGGTACTTAGGAAGGTACTGCAGTTATCCTGGAGACATGGAGGAGAGGCTCACACCAGGGAGGGAAACCATAGACGTGGTGAATTATACCCAGGGATGAGATGTAATCTGATGGATTTTCTAGTGTTTTGGCCGAAGCAATTAGGAAACCGAAGTAGCCAACTGTAGCTGGAGAGTGGCCGAGGGGTGTTAGCTTCTAATCCTAGCTACTTGGGAGGTTGAGTAAGATAAAATGACAAGGTAAGTGTAGACAATTTAGTGGGACTGTGGGTTGAAATGCAAAATTAAAAGTGCTGAGCATGAAGCTGTGTAATGAAATACTTGTCTAACATGCAGAAGGCCATAGTTTCATTTCTCAGCAGTGAAAAGATTTACTAGCTGTAATTTCATAATTAACCAAGAAAGTAGAGTATGATACAAGTAAATATTTGAAATCACAAAGGACTGCCATTTCTTCTGTCTTCTAAAACACGTGAACATTGAACACATTGCTTGTCTTAACTATAAAATAATAAATTATCTCACAACTAAGAGTTCTGGTTCTGGTATAAAATACTGCATTCAGATTCCCTGCAGGACCAAACAATGACGCTTCCACAGGTCGGCAGATGCAGGTTCACCTTGAAGCTATTGCTCTAACAGGAAATCACACTGGGGAACTGGAGTGTTACTTTCTTCTTTTGTCTTGTATTTTGCTTTTGACTCAGAGTCTTGAGTAGCCCAGATTGGCCTTGAACGCCTGATCTTCCCGCCTCTACCTCGTCAGTTCTAGGATTCCAGGTCTGTAGCATTATGGCCGCTTTTGAATGATGCTGAGGCCTGAACACAGGAATTCATGCACATTAGGCAACTTTTCTGCTAAATGAGATGAATCTAGCCTCAAGCTCCTATTGGAAAGATTGATTGTCAGGCATGAGTTTGTTCAGACTTTCCTTATTAAGTACTTGGTTTACCAGTTCCCTCTCTCCTCATCCTGCCCTGGTCTTTGGGGAACCTGTTTCCAGCACTCTCTACACAAGTGCTTACTTCAGAGTTGTGAATAACAGTGAATAGGTGATTCATCACTCACCCTGTGCTAGTTGGAGAAGCAGGAAAGCAAGGAAATAAGGATAGCACAAAAGACATGTGCAGGACTGGCCCCTAACATCCTAGCTGTGGAGCATGCTGGGAACAAATACAGATCAATTCCAAAGCTATAGTCTGCTGAAGAAGGTTGAGGGTAAGGACAAAGTCAGAGCTGACCCAAGCTGGGTTTGTAGTACAGGTGCTCTCAGTAATGGAGCATGGCAGCAGGAGCTGTAAAACCCCTGTGGTTTTAGGAAAGCCATGTGGATTATGGAGAACAGAATTACAATATCAGGGTCTAGCCAAGAAAGCAAAGACTTGGGACATGGTTGTCATAAGGCAAGATTCAGACTCAGAGCACTCAAGACTGTTCTTCAGTCCCATGAGGATGCCTCTTGTGGCTTTAGACAACTAACATGTCTGTTCCTTCCTGAATTACTGGGAGTGATAGGATTCTTAGTAGTCTAGTCATTAGTATTGTAGTGTTCTATGTATCATGCCCCAAAGGCTCACACATTTGGACAGTAGTCTCCAGCTGATGGCACTGGTTAAGAACACTGAAACCTTTAGGAGGCAGAGCTATGCTGGAGGAGTCAGTAAGGACTGGCCCGAGCCTTTGTAGCCTGGTGATGCTTCCTGTCATCCCTCTGCTTCCTGACTTGTAGGGGCACAGTTTTCTGCTGCCTCCCACTCCTGTACTGTGCCTTCCCACCATGATGGAGGTAAAAGAAACTCTTCTCTCCTAAGGTGCCTCTTGTCAGGTATTGACCCAATAAGACAAGAAAAGTAATTAATACACTGTTGCCAATATGAGCCTTGAGAATATTGAAGCCCCAACAAGGATTAATGCCAGAAAAAAAGACTTACCTCTATGTAATTCTGCATAAAAAGAAATAACAAAACATGAATTTTGTAGAATAATAAAATGCATTAAAGGCTGACATCAGAGGCCAGCTCAAACTTATGGAGTATTTCAAAGACAAACACACACACACAAAGTTAAACATCTGTGAATCTGTGAATTTGCCTATTAACTTAACCAGATCCTAATATTCTTCAATATTTGTTTCAAATCTTTTCTTTTTTAGAAATAAAACATTACAGACTGGAGCTAATTTGTATTGCCAGTCCATCTCATGACCTTTCTTTCATATTCAAAATTGTGTTGTTCTCTTTCTAGCATGGATTTCTTTTTTTTTTTTTTGCTTTGTCTAAATACAAATTATTGTTTACCACTTTTCCTGTGGTGGCCATGAACAAAGTTCTACTGACCCCAATTAGGGAACTGAGCACAAACCAAAGTATGGAGAGCAACGACGTCCAGTCTAGTGAACCAGTGAGTTTTATTGGGTGACGTGAATGTGGGTGAGGGGTTACTTGCAGAAGCTGAAATGACTCAAGCCTGACTCACTAAGGTCCTATCCCGGCATAGGTTATAGGCCATAAAACCTGGAAGCACGGAACACAGTGTAAACCTGCAGGCAGAACAACAGGCTGGAGAGTGTCCTTTCCAGGTAGCCCAGTTGAATAAGCCCTCTTGGGAGAGGAAGGAGCCTAGAGAATCTTGTCAATTTCAGGGACTTCAACTATTTTGAGTTATTTCCTGTCTTAATGGAGCTTCCCTGTGGGATGGAATATTTCACCTCTTTGTAGAACATCCCGTTGTTTCCAGCTCTTTGTAAACATTGTCTTAAAATATCCTGTTGGTTCACTTCTCTATCACATCCTATGATCTTAAAACATTTCTCTACAATCTTGAAGGAAATTCCTGAACAACCATGATACATGCATTCAAATACATTATGGTTGTGAGTTTTTAAAATTCTATTTAAATAATGTTGTGATGTACTCAGTATTCTGCAATGATTTTTTGCCTTACCTCATTACACTTCCATTTTAGACATGCTTTTGGCACTTGTCACTCAAATTCATTATTTCAGTAGCTGAAATTTCATTATATAAACATAGCACTATGTATATATTATAGTATATGTGCATACACAGATATGTAGATAAGTAGCAAAGGTAGACAGTATTTAGATTCATTGGTTTATTGATTAGTTGATTAAAAGCTGCATTGATTAAAAAATGTTATTTGTCTAGATATTTAAATTGCTTTCAATTATATGCTATTATAAATTATATCAGAAATAAATGAGAATTTCAATTGTTCTACCTCCTTGCCTACTCCTGAATTTTCACTCTAATATCTTTATTAGTGAGGCTCTGCCTCAGGAAACCAGATAGAAAGAAAAGCAGCATGTGGTTGGTTGTTCTGTCTCTGGTTCCCAACAGTGCAGAGACTGAAATCAATTTCGCATGCTGTGGGACTCTCAGGTTCTGAAAATCTCTGGTTCATGTTCACCCACTTTTCTCCAATGGTTTTGATATATTCCAGATCAAACTGGTTTTTCATTTTATGCTTCACTAACATCCCCCACTCCCTAGAACACCTCGCTTTAGTTCTGATGCTCTTTTGTCTATTAAAGTTTGACAATATGTATATTTAGTAAAAAAAAAAAAAAAAATCAGAGTAAGCTCGCCCTTAGGGCCTAAGACCGCCCCCCCCCACCACAGGTTCTTGGCCAAGGATGAGTTCTATACTGAAAAGCAATCCTTAAATCCAGTCACAAAGCAACTAGTGATCTCAGACCATCCATGCTGTAATTGCACCAATGAGAGCTACTTGCCAGGTCAGCTGTTATTATATCACAGAATTCATAACTGGGTAAGACTAGGAAAGCTAGCCAGCAGAGATGGAGCTTCCTGGTCAGTACCAGCTTGATTTCTCCATATTATGTGACCAATGTGTGTGATATCTTCAGAAATAGGACCTTACCATCATGTTATGAGAGGTGACCTAGAGCGATAGCAATGGTCTGCATTACTTCGGGTTCTCTGAGTCCTCCAGACAACCCACACCTGGCACTGCCATTCCAGTTTGAGCTTCTATGAAAAGCACCAATTCTTTTTGTCTTTGTGTGTTTGTCTTCAATTCAACTGCCATTTCCTGTTGGGATGTGGATGAGGTTGGAATCTCCCTTTAACTGCAGGATGGTGGGCGGTCATTCATCCTTTCTCCTAGCTCCTCCAACACATACACTTGGATCTAGTTCTGAAGTTTCTTCTCTGTTTCACCAGTTTCTTTTTCTAGACCAGAACCCATGTCACTCTCTTAGTTTAGCTTTTTAAGAAGTATAGCTACTTGGTGAGACAAGATCTGCGGGGATTCCATTTTACATCCCCAAAGTTGTGTATAGCATTTTTAATCCTTTTTCTTGTTCTACTCGCTGTAGCAGACACTGGCTGTAGCAGACACTCGCTGTAGATCACCTTCACAGCCCTGCCAGGAAGAAAGCTGGCCAACTGCTGGCTCAGGCAGTGTTTTCTACCAGATGTTGGATTGGTTGGTTTTATTCCTCTTTGCTATACATTTCCTGTTCCATTCTTTTTCTCTGCTGAACCATCCATGGGGCCCAGGGTTAGCAAACCGCTTGTGGAAAGGTTGTTAAAGACTTCATAGAGGCAAAGGCTGTGAACGAAGAGTGTATGGTCACTGATTTTTCCCTCTCTTTTCCTGCCTCAGCTTCAAGACTTGATGCCTCAAGTGCAGAGAGGTATCTCCCAATTTCAGAATAACTGTTAGGGAAGAAGGGCTAGAGGGTAAGCAATAGGCTGAGGTGACAGGCAGGGCCAGCTACATAATTACATTGTTCAATTAAAAACTAAAAATGTTGGACCTGTGCTCAAAATGTAGGGTTTTGTTAAAATTAATAAGACATAGATTAGAGGGAGGAATTGGGAGAAGAGGAGGGAGGGGAAGATGCCATCAGGATAAAAAAGATTTTGAATTCAAAAAAATAGTAAAATACAAAACTTTTTCATTTTTATGGGTTTTTTTCTTTATGCCTTACTATTTTATTTTCTATTTAAGGATGTTAGAAAAGGAAAATTAAGTAGCAAATTGTCAGAATAAATTTCATTTGTTTATCCCTCTGACGAACAATGTCAGTTTGTATGTTTGTTTGTTTAATTTTGTTTGATCTGTTGTTGGTCTTTGCAGTACTGGAGACTGAACCCAGGGCCTTGACATAGGAGGCAAACTTTCTATCACCAAGCTATGTATCTCCTGCCCTAATGGCAGGTGTGGGGGTTTAAATCTTTTAAATGTGTTTTCTTAAACATTTATTTATTCTGTTCTTGCATGTGTACAGAAAGAACAGCGCACATGTGAAAGTCAGAAGACAATTTGCAATAGTCCGTCCTTTCCTTCCATCAAGTGAGATCCCAGGATCTACATCAGGTTATGCTGCCAATACCTGGACCAGCTGAGCCATCTCCCTGGTCCCCAGTGCCAGTTCTAAACATGGTACAAGAGGATTTGATGAATATGCAGGATCAAAGTTACGTTATTCATACTGCACAGCTTCTGCATGTGTGCCTATTTCATTCTTTCCAACTGTAAAAACATTGCAAGACACTGACACCATTTAAAGCTTTGATTTGCACACGTCCTGCCTACACCCTCTACTTTCAAATCACTGACAAATATCAAATGACTGGAAAGAAATGGTTCAATAAGTTAACCTAGGGCTTCCTTCCGGGTCATCCTTTCTTCATGTAGGGCTGTGGGTGGAAGTAGGTGTATGTGCTCTTGTGTGCACACATTTGGAGGTCAAAGGAAATCTTAGGCATTACTCTGTAAGGCAATCCACCTGCTTGGAGACAGTGTCCCTGCAATTAGGCAAATTACATGGCTATCAAACTGCAGGAATTCAGTTTCCATCTCTCTAGTGCTGTGATTACAAAGAGCCAACACTGTAGTCAGCATTTTAACATGAGCTCTGGGCAGCCAAACTCACATCTTTTCACTTGCAAGATGAGAGCTCTTACTGACAATGAAATAAAAGATGGGGCATGACAAGCTTCCTTGCTTGTTTGCGTTTCTTAGAGTGATATTGCCTTCTGTCTGCATTTAAAGCAAGTTCTGGTCCACATGGAAAGTGTAGCTTCCCTGAGCTGTTACCTCCAGCCTTAATAGAGGCAACACCCCATTTAACTCCTGCTCACCCTGGTTTCACTAACTCCATGCCTCCCAGGACCAACAGACTTCAGTACTCAAGGGACAGCACAAAGACTATGCAAATGACAGCAGGGATGATGGGTACCCACACTACACATGTTGCCTCTCCTCACATACACTTCCTCACTCCTTCAAACCACGTGTACCAAATCAGTGTTCGAAAATGTCATGGTTTTCGAATGTGACAACAGAGCAGGAAAGCACTGGGTCCTTGTGGGTGTGAGCCATGTGTGAGTTTACAGATCACATGGATACAAAGCCAGTCTCGACGTCACAGTGAAATGGATGAAGTGTGGGTTGGTGTGGATATTGCTGAATTACCCAAAGTTTCTACACACATCACAGCCAAACATTGGATGTCCATGCAACTTCAGCATCTTCTTCCTAAGGGCTGAAATCTTCACTCCACAGCTCTGATTATATTTATTCCTGGATAAATACATTGCAATATGTGTTACTACTACAAGATACAACCTTTCACATTATATTCTTTCTATTTTTGCTACAACACATGAATAAGATAAACCTTTGTGTAGAAATATTTTATTTCGACTCTGCTAAATTCTCTAATTGGCCCTAATGAATCATATGTATTCTTTTAGAATTTCTTGGGTTTTTAAATTTTATCATAAATTTGTAACTTTAATAATATATTGAGTGTTGTTTCTTTTTTTAATCCAGATAATTTTTTTTCTGGTCTTACCACAACTACCTTTTATCTCCAGTATGATTATAATTGCCATTCCTGATGTCAAAAAGAATTCTTGACACACCTGCGCAGGACTTACTATACAGTTTTTCTCAATTATTTTTATCAAGTGAAAGAAAATCACTGATGGGCTAACAAGAAGGCTTAGCAGATAAGGGGCTTGCTGCCAAGACTGATGGCTTGACTTAAATCCCCAATACTCACAAAGTAGAAGAAAAGAATGAAGCTCTGCAAGTTGTCTTCTGGACTCTACATCTGTACACACACACACACACACACACACACAC
>JANHMN010000004.1:134803059-134827037 GCA_030674055.1 Rhabdomys pumilio | reverse complement strand
TACTCTCCTCTAGTGTGGATATGCTCTGCTTACTCTCCTCTAGTGTGAATATGCTCCACTTCCTCTGCTCTAGTGTGAATATGCTCCACTTCCTCTCCTCTAGTGTGTATATGCTCCACTTCCTCTCCTCTAGTGTGTATATGCTCCACTTCCTCTCCTCTAGTGTGTACATGCTCTGCTTCCCCTCCTCAAGTGTGTACATGCTATGCTTTTTCTCCTTACTCACACCTTCTGTCTTCCTTGTTCTATGGTGTTGCTTATGCCAAAGGCATGACACCAAGTCACGGAATCAAGATTTGTGCACCTCATCCATGTACTTTACTTGTGAACATCACTCTACTTAAATTCCAACCAATTCTAGGAAGTAAGAGTTTCCGTTTTCTGAAAAAAAGAAACTGCAGTATAGAAAACTATGGTTACTCCCCTTAGGTCACAGGACACAGAAATAATAGAATGAAAATATTCCTTTCTAAATGCAATGAGCCCTTAATTATGTACATAGCATATCCTGGCTGGTGGAGCAGAAAGGAGGAGGGGCACTAAAAAAATCTCACACAGTATCTGGGAGTAGCAGCTTTCCCTGGATCTCAGCAAGTGGCATCTGGAAGATCATTAGTTCAAGTCCACTCAGGGCTACACAACAAGACTTGTTTCAACCAAAGAAATGACAGTAGCTGATCTTTGATCCCCGAAAAAGGAAGAGAAACTTAGAGTTTTCAAAGTCTGAGTTTCCAAAGCCAAAGCAGTATGGACTCTTCAGTTAATAGTCACTTTTCAAATCTGCCCAGATGTCACGTGCCTTCCCATCACCAAGCTCAGATTCTACTTTATCCATGAAAACCTCTGTTCCTGGAACTGCTGGCACAGTTATCATTATCAATTTAACTGATCACTTGTAGTCTGTGGCTCATGCGTGGGCGTGGGTCCTGTTGGGCTGAGATTTGGATCTCTCAAGTCTGTCCCCTAGGTGGGTGGAACTGCAGCTCAGGGAGCAGAAGCAAGGGAATTTTACTGAGTTCACTTCACGCTGCACCAGGCAGACAACGGGCTATGAGAAGCTGCCAAGCTCCACTCAGGGCATGGGGAGATCCCAGTATGATGTCCCACAGGGGCGGAGCTCTTGAGTTGGGGGTCTCCAGGTAGAGGCAGCTGGCCGGAGACTGGCTGATCTCAGCCCTTAGGCTCTGTAGAGAAGTCTTCTGATGGGAGATTAAACAGTGGCTCCCCCACAGGGGGATTGGCAAAGACATGAGGAAGTCTATGGTTTTAAAAGGTTTATTGTCATGGCAGAAAGTGGAAGAATCTGGCTGTACCCACCCCTCAGGGCAGACCTGAGTTAAATAGGGAGGAAGGAAGAAAAGGGGCCTGGGAAGGAATACTTAATTGGCTACGCCCTTTGACCTTCAGGTATCTCATTAATATGGAAAACTCTCAAGGGTCTGAGGCCTATAGTCACACCCTCTATCTGTGGAGGGGCTGGTAGGAGCATTGCCCTACATGACTGAAAGGCACTGATCAATGGAGGTCGTAGACTACGTGTCAGAAGCCCGGAGTCTGGGAGTGTGGCGAAATGTATATCGTTCCTCACAGGGTCTCCAGCCATTTCTAGCCAGTGGTCTACCAGAAACCAAGCTATCCTTTTCACGATCCCACACAGCATATATTCTTGTAGAAATTAAAATTTGAGAACACTGTCTTGTTTGTCAAAAATGATCAGGGTAGCAGACTAAAATGAAATGTTGAACCTGGTGACACCTTCATTGCCAGCACTCTGGACATAGAGATGGTCTGCTCGCTGAGTCTGAGGTCAACCATGACTACAAAATGAGAACTTTCCACAGACAGACAGAAGGACAGACAGACGGATGGACAGACAGACAGACAAACGGTGTAGACACTGAGGAGCTGGAGAGATAGCTCAATGGTTAAGAGCATGAACTGTTCTTGTGCCTAGAACTCATAATCACTTTTAACTCCAGCTCCATGGAATCTGATATTCTGCCTGCCTTGCTGCCTGAACTCCCATGCATCTCAACACTGCATCCCCTTACTTATGAAAAAAAATTAGAAAAAGACAATAAAGAGAGTAAATGTTGAAAGAAATTGCCCATTTCTGTCTTGTGTTTGCAAAATGCACTGGCTTTAATTGAAAAAAATGCCTTAGGCAAATTTTTAAATCATTCTTGATCTCAGATTTTTAGATGAGTGAAAACTGTAGATACACAAACCATAACTGATACATGCAAAGTTGAAAGTCACTGCATAGATATTTGATTCAGTCATAGATGTTTGATGACTTACACATAAATCCTGGCATGGTCCCTAACAAACTGGCATTATATGAAACATCCCCAAAGCTGGTTTTAGCTGAGAAAGAGCCCAACAATTAGAAATCCAGGATGGTTTTCCCATCTCTGGGGTAGGAGCAATAGATCTCGATCAGCTATTGCTGATGTGGGCTACTGCGTGTTAATGTTTGATAATCACAGAATTCTGCTTAAATAAAGCAAATAATGCTCCCTTCAGAAAGACGAGGAGACCAACTTCTGACAGAAAGGAATAATTCCGTAATGTAAAAGAGAAAGCAACTTCCAATAATACTCTCTGGAAAGACCGACCAAAGCAGAGAGGTAGGTAAGGTCTCATAAGCATGAATGGTAGGGAGTAGGTTTTATGTCTTTTCCCAGTTTTTCTCTTAACATTATTTCTAAGTAAAAAGGTGCTTCCCAAATTCGTGACAGAGCAGGAAACTTTTAAAAATATTGATTCTTCTAAGCCTTCATCGGCTTCTCCTAACTTAGAAACATTTCAAGAAGCATGGGATCCAGAAAATTCTGTGTCAGTTTCTTATTTATTGTTTTAAAAGAGAAACTTTACAAGTAAACTGCAAAGTTTGTTTATACAGGACTCATTTTTAAATACAATATACAATGCAGTTTCTGCACAGAATAATTAATATTTACAAAGGAACAAAGATTTAGAAAATACACTTGGCTATTTGCATAATTTTAGTAGGCTCACTACATTCCTTCCTTTCTTTCCTCCTTTCTTTCCTCCTTTCTTTCTTTCTTTCTTTCTTTCTTTCTTATTTTCTTCTTTTAGAATACAAAGATATAGAAATATTTTTCCCCTACGACTTCAACATTTTCAGAAGGGCTCCATCTCTTTTTAAGATGTGGATGGCAGTCATCTGTGGGACCTTAGGACCTGGCATTTTCCGATCCTAAGGAAAACTTGGCAAAGTGGTGAATCCTGAGAAGCTAAGTGAAATGATTTGTGCTCAGTTGAAGCCAAACACAGTTTATGATTAGTTCGCTCGTTCATGCTTAAGCATCTAAGTTCTTTTTTTTTTTATTTACAGCACTGAGTTTTGGAAGACAGTACCTCCCAGTGGCCAGCATCCCAGAGTCACCTCTGTGCTTTGCAGAATCTCCATCTGTGACTCCTGTGCCCAGACAGCCTTTGGTAACTGTTGCATAGCAGTGAAACCATTGTGCTAAAACACTTTAGACTTTACCACCTCTAATGGAGGAATCAAAGCACTGTCCTGCTTTTAATTAGTATCTTGTCATATCATGAACTCCTGTAAAAATAGTTATTTCATTGTCTCATATAAAACGTGTGGCACATTAGTGATTGCAAGCATGGAGGTGTACTTAGGGAAGTACATAGAAATACATCACATCTTTGTAAGTCTGTGTCAGGAAACATAAGGAGAGCAGCAGAAAAGAAATTAAGAGCTCACTCACACAATGCGCAGTTGAAAAATAAAGCACCAAGTGTATGCATGCGCTGTTCAGGAGGCAGTGTCTAAAACGTTGAATCAGGACTTCACCTTCCCACTGTAAAATATTCATAAGCGTGATTTTTTTTTCTTATTTGTGGCAAAGAAGTGCAACCAAACAAACTACATAATTTTGAAACAAAGATTTGCTAGGTAGAAAGATAATCAGTCCACAGGCTTGCATGCTCAGCAATAAAGAGAAAAGAACCAGGAAGCACCCATTGACTGCAAGGAGGAAGCACATAATAATTACAAGTTCGTAAGCTCTGTGACCATTTCCCTTCTCAATGGCCTCCTCTTGAGGAGGCTTCTGCACCTGGCACTTCAGCGCAGTGGCAGCTGAGAGACAGGACACAGAGGCCAGGCTACAATGGGCTGTGTCTGGGCGCTTGGAGCAGGTCTCCACCTCAAAGGCTGCAGATGTTTGGGAAGAATGCTTACTGGTAGGTGCTCTTCTTTAGTTCTAATCCCACCGCTCTTGTAACAAGCAGCCTGAGCTTACGAACAGAAAGGCCAGGCATGAATGAAGGCCCTTCAGAAAGCCTTGATAGGCCTGGCTTTAGATGTTCTAAGTAGATCAGCATAGTTCACAATAAAGAACCAAGTTAATTTAGATTTTCTTTTTTTTTTTTTTTTTTTTTTTTTTTGTCACGTTATAATATTCTGCCTCTGGTTTTTCTATAAACTGATCAGTTTTCTGGTGGCATTTTCTGAGTTTTAAACATACACACATAAACGGCTTAGGTTATAACTGTTTTTTATTAAACCATTAAAAGGGAGTACTAAAAAGGGGTTTAAATTCAGGTGCATCCAATAAAACTGTGTTTGAGTTGGCAAAGAGGCAGGGGCATATGTTTTCTTGTTGAGCTAGTGCTGGAAGTTAATCACCTGTATTATCTATGGTTAAATGTAATGTTGCTTCCATAAAAGCCCCATTTATAATTTCTATTAATGATTGTCAGGGTGTGTTCTTGGCTGATGAATTAACCTGATGTTAAGAGGCAAGTGATATATCCATTAGAGTTATCGTATTTAATAGGAATTTATGCTTTTTGATTAGCCATGACTTTTAGAAGACAGAGGTGGAGTTCAAGGAGGGCTCCTCAGGACAGCATAAGCCCCACCGAAGTTAATAGGCTCAGGGTGTGTGTTGCCCTTATCAATGAGGTAGAACTGAGGGAAAAGACAATTCTTGTTAACTGAGGTGATGGACACACTACTTTAGGGCTGCATTATTGTTGTTACTGTTTGATTCTAAGGGAAAGGAAATGTTTTCTTCATCTCTCATGGAATAGTTTTTTGAAATTTTGGTGAAGCTGGAATCTCTAACCCTTTTAAATTTGCCTTACTATGTCATCAGCCTTCCTCTGGGAAACAGTGGCCCTCCTTCCTAGAATTTGTTGGCACTGTTTAGATTGGTCCTAGGAGTTTCCCAAGAAGTAAACTGGGCTATGTCAGAGGTTAGAATCCAAAGAATGAGATCACAGAGCCAATACACATACTCAGCCCCTTGGGCCTACCCAGTCGTAAATTCCCTGAGCTGTTTTCTAGGTATACCATGGGTATGTTTAAAAAATTTGGTGTGTGGTATGTGGTCTATATATGTGTGTGTTCATGTAGGTGTGTGTGTACATGCATGTATGTATGTATGTATGTATCCGTGTGTCTTCCTTAGTGTCTTTACCCCTTACTTTTTAAAGACAGGATCACTAACTGAACTTTTAGCTCATTGATTTGAGTAGGTAGGGTAGCTAATATAAGCTCCAGGGATTTGCATATCTTTCTTTTTTCCCACAGTGCTAGATGCCACCATGCCTGGCTTTTTATAGTGTGTTGGGATCAGAAGTCAGGTCCTCATGCTGAATGCCAGGCAAGCACTGAGTCGTCTCCTCGGCTTCTCAGATACTTTCTGTTTCTCTTTAAAATTAATGTTTCTTGATTTCTGTCTAGGATATATGTACTCATTTTCTGGAGAGACTAGTTATCCAAATCCAAATGATGGTACCTAGATGTACTGAATTTTAGTTCTATTTAAGATGCTCCTCGTGTGTGTGCATGTACATGTATTGGTGTGTATGTACATGTGTGCATGCACATGTAGAAGTGTATTTGTACATGTATACATGCACATGTGTAACTCTGTATGTTGTTGGGGATCAAACATGGCCTTTCACTTGCTGGGCAACCACTCTGCCATTGACTACATCTCCAGCTCAGTAAACTCACTGTTAAAAGTCTACCACCATCACTTATGTGCATTTTGCGGGTAGGTTTTGTCTGTGATGCTATCTGCTGTGGAGAGACAGTGCTCTTACAAGGTTCTTCCTTGTATGCATTCTGAAATAGGAAATTAGACTTGATTTTGAAATTGTGTTCATTATTTGGGACAGTTTGTTATGAGGTTTTAGGTTGAGGCCACACCCTCTGGGAGTTTAATGTCTTTAAATTTCCTTACGCATGTGATTTTTATTATAATGTCAGTGAACCACTAACTTTTATGTGATTCTTATTACCCACCTTTTCTCTAACTCCTGTGAATTAAAATGATACAGTCCAATTGGGCTCTTGAAAAGATGTGCTTGCTTATAGACTTTCCTGAAGCAAGGGCCCTTCTGCTTAAGAACTAAGTCAGAGGGGCCAGAGAGATGGCTCAGCCTTTGAGAGTGCTTTTCAGCATTCATTCAGGCTCATAACCTGCTTCAGCTTCAGGATATTGGACACCCTCTTCTGGCTGTGGTAGACACCAGCACACATGTGTCATATACACAGACACAGACACACATACACACACACACACACACACACACACACACACACACACGATTAAAAGTAAACACAGATCTTAAGAAAGAAGCCAGAAATATCACAGAAAAAAAGATTATCTGAATTATTGTCATGTGTGCGACAGCACAAATTATCTGAAGCTGAGCTTCCAGAGTACCATTTTGTTTTCTGCTTTTCTTCTGACAGAGTTGTGCACTGTAGAGAAACAATAGAAACAGAAGCAATACATGATTTATCTTTAAAAACTGATGAACCTACGTGTTCAAGAACACTCTAGATTTCCATAGTCACAGCACTGAAACTTGATTTTCAATGAATTCAGATAGTGCACTCTCCACAATGACAGCCGGCGGCAGCAGCAAGCACAAAATCACCTACTCCTTCAAGACAAAGTATGTCTTGACCCTTACAGGATAAATAACATCTGGAGAAATGAAAGTCACGTTTTTGAAAATGTTCTAGAATTTTGAATTTGTACTGCATACAGACCCATTATTTGTGGGAACATTGTGGTGCTGAAGATGAAATAATGAAAATATTGTCACGTGTGTAGTCTCCTGCAAACTTGTCTGAAGATCCTCCATCTAAAACATCACCCAGTTTGAACATTAGCCAGAGAATAT
The DNA here is from genome assembly GCA_030674055.1 of Rhabdomys pumilio. Classification (NCBI taxonomy): domain Eukaryota; kingdom Metazoa; phylum Chordata; class Mammalia; order Rodentia; family Muridae; genus Rhabdomys; species Rhabdomys pumilio. The sequence goes on along the minus strand of JANHMN010000004.1, from coordinate 134,819,846 downwards.
GATAATAATTTTGGCTCTGGAAATGAATTTCCAATTTAGGAGATTTTTCAAACTAGAAACAAGACTGTATTAGAACATCTAGTGGGAAGTCAAGACTTACGTTGAAGCAGAGGGATCAGGGAGAAGATTATTAGGCATTGTTTACCCATGGTGCTCTGGGCTGATCTCCCAGAATAGCTATATAATAGAGTTACCGCTGTGTCTGTCTTGTAGTGAAGAAGGGCTGTCTGACAGAGCTGCTGAGGAGAGAGCAAGCTGGACAGATGAACGGCTGGAAGGGGAGTTTCACCATCTGGACCAAACGGCAATGGGAGTTAGGCACTAGCTAGAATAATAGGTGGAGAAATGCAGCAGCCCTGAAGAGTGAACTCAGTCTTAGCAACCACACAGCTATTGTGTTGCAGACAAACAACACACATGCAGGGAACACTGGGCCAAAGGAAAGGCTTTCTGAGGAGAGCCAAAAAAGGGAGTTAGACGAATGAGAGGCAGCTACAAGTCCTGTGAAGGTTTCAGTAAAAAAAAAAAATCAGTAGAGCAGAGGCTAAAAATCCACGTCTCTCACATATTTGGAACTCAATGTGCCTTTTAAAAAAATGAAAGGTGAGTGGCTGGTTATTCTAACAATCATTGCTGTGTTATAGACTTCTCTACAGCTTAGTGCCACACATAATTTTATTTGGTTCATGGATTGTGAGAATTGGGAATTTGGACAGGCTACAGAAGGGATAGCCTTTCAAAGGCCCTATGACTCAAAGAGCAGAGCCTGAATCATCTGTCTTCCTGTATAATCCTGGAAATGACTGTTGGCTGGGACTCACTGGGGTGCTGTCTACTGGAAACACCTCCTGGCCTCTCCATGTGGTCTCTGCACCACAACCTGAGTTTGAAAATCAATTAAGGAAAGGGACTTCTGCCCAAAGCATTGCCATCTTTTAGAATCTAGATACTGAGATTGCACAGCATCCTTCCTCTCTTCTCACAAGCTGAAGCTGAGGATGCTCAGGCTACACTGGAAAAAAAATGTTAGGATGGCTTTCTAAGAGGATGTAGAATGAGAGGGTACCATTGTTGAAAAGTGGCATTTTGTCACAGTGACTGTCACTGCTGATACCAGTGAGGGGTGAAGTAAATGTCTTTTGTCAGTTGGTATGAGGAGATCTGAAGCTCAGGGTAAGATTCTGGAGAAAGAGATCAATACACCTTCTTTAACTCAAGGCTCCCTGCCAGTTTTACATTGGTGTTGGTTCTGCTGCTGGCTGGAAATGAATCTGTGCATTGTGGCCCCATCGAGACTCCTTGTGTCCCAGCTGATGAATAATGTTTCAGAAATTAGGACTGGAGATGTAGCTCAGCAACAGATTACTAATCTAGTGACACATGCCTGAGTTTGACCTTCAGCACCACAGAAATATAACAAGAAATAAATACAGTTTCAGAAAGAGAACAGGCAACAACAATGTTGATTTTCTGAAGAATTTTTATTTCCTCATGATAGAAAGGCATACTTTTTAAAAATTAAAATTTACTATTTTATTATTTTTTTAAATATATATTTATTACAATATACAACAGGCTCCAGAGCACCACTTTATCCTAGCTATAGGCAGCAAAGATGTGATAGCTGGAAATTCAGATGTTTAAAAGGATTAAATTCAGATGTTTAAAAGATGACTGTCATCTCAGACACAAACAACAGCTCACTTTTGACTTTTGCATGGTTTCTTAGTTCCACCTATGGCCAGGGGACTTCCTGATGACCTTTGCTTTTGCTCTGAGTTTCCTCTGCTTGAAACCTTATCTTCCCCACCCATCTGCTTGGTCTGCTTCTTGGCTCATTTCAAGAGTGTCTTGCCACCTTTGTGGCTGAACATGGCTTCTGGGGCTTCTTACTCAGACACTAATCCTAAAGCAAAATATCAGTCCCTTAAAAATCTATCTTCACTTTTGAGAATATTGAAATAACAAAACAAACAAACAAACAAACAAAACCAAAATAAAACAAACCAAAACCCAAATCAAACCAACAATAAAACCCCAAAACCCCTATGAAGCTTGAGTGTTCTGTCCAGCCACTTTCTAATTAATCAGCAAATATTGGCTGCCACCCAGGTGTTAGTCATAGGACAGGGTAGCCACTTGTGGCTAAGGTGAAGGAGGAAGACAAATGGCCAACTCTTGGAGGTCCTGCATCTCCAGTTCCAGGGAGCCACTGCTTTCTTCTGGACTCCTAGGACACCTGCCACTCACGAGTTCACGTTTTCTCTCCCCACACACATCTTAGAGTTTCCATCACTGTGATAAAACACCGTGACTAAAAACAACTTTGTCATGGAGAAAAGGGCTTGTTTCACTTCTGTCTACATCTTTGTACACCATCCAATGAAGTTCCCCAGGAACTCAGGGCAGGAACCTAGAGATACCAACTGAAACAGACACTATGGAGGAACACTGCCGCTCAGCCTGCTTTCTTGTATCACCCAGGATCATCAGCCTAAAGGAGATTTTACCCACAGTGAGCTAGGCTTATTCACATTAATCATCAATCAATAAAATCTATCACGAGGTTGCCTGCAGGCCAGTCTGATGAGTTCATTTCTTCAATTGAAGTTTCTTCTTCAAAAATGACTCGGGTATGTGTCAGGTTGACATGAAGACTAGTCAGCTCCTTCATGCACATTTGTACACATAATTGAAAAGTCTTAAGAAAAGAAAAAGAGTGACTATGTAAAGGAAATGTTGCTCATAGGCTAAATAAGATGAATACTGAGCGTGGACCATTTATCCAGTCTAAGAGTAGTGAAGGCAGCATTCTGATAATGGAATAAGGCTGATTAGAGTTATCTTGGTGTTATTGAGACCCCTTACTCTTTTTCACTGACTGTGTAAGTATGGGGAGAGGGCATGGACAATAGTCATGCAGTCCTCTTATCCTTCCTCTTCCTCTTTCTCCTCCTCCTCCTCTTCCTCCTCATCCTTCTTTTGTTGTTGTTGTTGTTGTTGTTGTTGTTGTTGTTGTTGTTCTTCTTCTTCTTCTTCTTCTTCTTCTTCTTCTTCTCTCTCTCTCTCTCTCTCTCATCTTTTTCTATAAGATTTCATTATTGCTCAGGTCATTCTGTCTTGTTTTAACGTTTTGCTTTCTTTTTATTTTTGTTCAAATCTATTAGGTAAGCACTTTCACTACCTCTAATTAAAATCTTGACCCATATAAGGCAGCTTGTATAAGCATTAAGAACTGGTGAGAGACACTCTCAGACAAGCCAAACTCCCCAGGAAGACTCAGATCCACCATGCCAAACTGCAGGAGACTCCAACTGAGCTGCCTGGCTAGGACACTGTCCAGCCTGTTAAACTGCTCGAAGTGTGCTCTAGGCTGAACTGCCTGGCTAGGACACTCCGCAGTCTGCAGTGTGCTTTTGGCTCCCCGTGATGTGAGCTGTCACCCGTCCTAGGGTGGGTTTTAGGTGATGCATCTGTCTTCAAGTCATTTCTGATCCTGTAAGCTACCCCTTATCCATTTTGTAAGGAATAGCTATACATGTTTACCACGTTTGACTTTAGTGATAGCCTGTCTTAGGTCTATTACTGGTTCCCTACCTGGGTTGAGTAGACAGCTGTTCATGTCTTGCCAAGACTAGTGTTACTGAACGGTGGAAGTACAGAGAGTTTCTTTGTGTCCATTGATCTTACAGTTTCTATATTACCAGAATCCCTCACCAGAGGGTGGATATTTTAAAGTTGATAACCCTATATTGAAATATCACTGTCACTCAAAGCCCACAGCTTACATTTGAGTTTACTCATGGCACTGTCCATTCTATGGCTTTAGACTGAGATTTTAAGACTACTTTGATATTTTTGGATAACAGCCTTTTGTCAGCCTTGTCAACATTTTCTCCCAGTCTTTGGCTTATCTCCTTGCTCTACACAGACATTTTTAATTTTACTGAACTCTAGCAGATCAGTCTTTCTTTCGTGGATAATGCCATTGGTGTTGGATTTCAAGAGTTATCACAAACCAGGACTGCTGGCAGGTCTGTCATCTCAGGCATTAACAAAGCTGAGTAAGCCTTCCCAAATTCAAGGCCAGACTGGGGACAAGGTGAATTCAAGGTCAATCTGGGACAACTTAGTGAGACTTTGACTCAGAAGAAACAGCAAAGAGAGGAGGGAGGGTATAAATTAATCTAGAACCCTTGTTAGTATGCACACAACCCTAGGTTTGATACCTAATATTATAAATTACCAACAACACTTTCATCACACCCAATATTATCTAGATTTTCCTCTATATGAGTCTTACAGTTTTGCTTTCAACCCTTTGTTCTATAAAACATTTGAGGTGATTTTGAGGAGGGTTTAAGATTTTTGTATAGATAATTTGTTTTTGTTCATTCTCTTTGGTACATGAATGATCAACTATCGCCGCACTATTTGTTGAATAGACATCTTTTCTTTATTGTGTAGTCTTGGTTTTTTGTCAAATGGAGGCACATTGGTGGCTCCATTTCTGGTGGTCTGTTAAGTTCCTTGATCTTTTTGTGTTTCTTTTCGGAAATCCCATGCTGCCGTTAGCCTTACAGCCAGTCCGGAAGTCAGGTGCTATTAGCTCTCCAAACTTGTTCTTCTTCAGCAGTTAATTGACTATTTTGTTATTCTTGCTTCTCCAGGCACACTTTAGTTAGAGAGATAGTCTATACAAAATACCTTGATAAAACTTTGACTGGGATTACATCTGATATGTAACTGAAGTTGAAAAAAAATTTTTTTTACAATATTGAACCTACCTATCCATAAAAATGAAGCATCTGTCAATCTAGTTTGATTCTTTCAGCAAAATTTGGCTTTCAACATATTGCCATAAGTGTGCCTATCTATCTGTCTATCTGTCTGTCTATCTATCTATCTATCTATCTATCTATCTAATCTATCATCTATCTAATTTTGGGCTGCAGAAATAGTTTATTAGTTAAGAGCACTTATGGCTCTTATAGAGAACTTGGGATCAGTTCCCAGCACCTACAAGGTATCTTATAAATGCCTGTAACTCCAAGGGATCTGACACTCTCTGCTGGCCTCTGCACGCATCAAGCAAATATGTGATGCTCATATATGCTTGCAAGTAAAACACTTATACAGATAAAATAAGTTAAAAAGAATTATTTCATTTGGGTGCTATTGTACTTTAAATGGCAAATTCTACTTCTGCATTTTTGGTGAGTTGGAAGGCAATTGATTTTCATATATTAACCTTGTGTGTTAGGGTTAGACTTGGTTCACATAATTATCATTAGTTCCAGAAGGATTGGGAGGATCCTTTCAAACTTTCTCCATGGACAATCATATCTTCCATGGGAAAAGAAAATGTTTTCCCTCTTTTCAATGTGTATTTATTTAATCCGTATTACTTTTTGTCTTATTCTGTTATGCTTCTAATATAATGTTGGAAAATAGTCTTAGAAAAACAATTTTGCCTTGTCCTTAAGTTTAGCTCAAAAAGTTTTATTTTCTCAGTAAATATTTTAAATAAAAGAAAATTAATCATTGAAGCTGTATATGACATAGAAAAAGAAAACAATAGCTTCCATTTTATCTTTGAGAATATTTTCATCTCCCTACATATTACTGTGTCATAGGTCAGCCCTACGTATGTCTTCTATTCACTCTTAATGACTGAAATGGAAGCCAAAGGACAAAATTATTTTGACTTTTTAACAACAAAAAAAAAATGATTCTTTCCTTCTTATATCCCTGTGAGCAGTGGAAAATAAGAGAACAAAAGTGGTTTGTCCATGTGGCATTAGGAAGCAGCCACTTGTAATTTTTCAGTGGCCTCTTCAACCATGAGCACAGCATTTATCAGACACAGAGCTGTGTCAGGAGTCCATGCTTCTGCAGATGGTAGATACTGATCGTGGAAGCAGAAGGGATGATGGAACCTTTCCCAAATGGTGCATATCAATACTTCAAAGACTTACTTTTGTTGTTTCTCATCTTTCATAACATTTGTTTTCCTGAATAGACAGCAGCTGTAGGAAAGGTTTAATGGAAAGACCTGCTTGCTTTGGGAGAGTCCCTTAGAAAGAGAAAGATGATCACATTTGCATAAGATCAAGTCATTTAAAGACCTGGATATTAACATCAATAGCAAGAAAGCTATCTTTTCGCTTGGTTTAGCTTACCCACTTTTGCTATTCTGAGTCACGATTCTGTAAGGATAATATACTCATATTCTTAGTGTAGTGATTAATTTTTGTGTTTCTAGAGAAGATCTTATTCTGCAGCCTGGGCTGACCTGAAACATGCTGTGCCTGTCTCCATCTCCCCAGAGGAGGGATTAAAGGCACATGATTGTCTTATAATCACTGACAGTTGTTAATTTGGTTGTGTATTGGATTGCTCCAATCTTAGAAGGCAGTCTTATTTTGTAAAGGCAGACAAGGTGAAAATGCAAGCAGGTATGGAGATTTCAGAATCAAATAAAACATCTTCCACATGAACGGCCCACTTAAAAGGGGATGTTATCTTCTTTCCACAGAAGATAAAACATGTTTCTATCAACCGACATGTTTGACATCCCTTAATGCTTACCCTTAAGGGGAGTAGAAAGTTAGAGCCCACACAGTTTGTTACTGTTACTATGAAAGGTGGTCAAAATGAAGACTTCTATCTAAATTCACTTCAAATTTACTAACTTTGACCTCAAAGGAGCTAAATATTGGCCAGTTAACAAAGACTCCTTCATTGACTTTCATCACCTGTTCACCGACTTAATATGACGGTTAAATTCAATGGAACTCCAAAAATATAGCTTATCTAAAGAAACTGACACAAAAGAGTTTCCAGTCTAAATGGGGTAATGAATATACATGAAAACATGCAACATCTGCTTTTGACTCAATTCCAACCCATCTGTCTACCTTCTCTAAGGGATTTGTTTAAGTCAGTTTGTTCTCTCCCTTTGGTACCTGTAACCTCTTGCTATTTGCTTGGGCTTTGCCCAAGTTCAGGAGCTTCCTCAAGTGTTAATATCTAAAATCAACTGTTTGCCATTCTATTTCCTCTAGCTACAGTTCAATCCTTTGCCCTCCTCTTCTGGGAGTGTTTATTGCAATAATTATTATCTTTTCCTAAATCAATACTGTTTTTAACTATATATTTCAACAAAAATTAGATTGAGTAAATGTTACACTGATGGTGGCATTGGCACATGTAGTGAACAGTTTTCATTCATGACATCATGGTGAATCTTGACATCACAGACCAGCATGGTTTTGGAATGCTATTCCATGGATCTATGAATCTACCTTGTTACTTCCCCAGATCACTTATGGTTTGCTTTATTTACAATACAATATATTCTATTTTAAAATGTTTTATGTGGAATGACTGCTCTCAATCATCCTTGCAGCCATCTTGAGCCATATACCCTGGCAAGAGGCTTGATTACAATAGCCTACAACAGCTGAGCGTACTCTGATAACATCTTGTTTTAGATACCCAGGATCTTCCCTTGGGTGTGTGAGACTTAAAGGTGTGATTTAGAGCTGAGACTTAAGGGCATGACTTAGAGATTAGATTTAGAGATGAGACCTAAGGGCGTGACTTAGAAGTGAGACATAAAAGGAGAGAGGCAGACAGAAGAATTCAGTACAACTTGGAGTTAGTTATTAGGCACTTGGTACTTGGAGGAAGAACAGAGAATTAGAGTGTTAGACATTAGGCAGTAGGTAGAAGACATTTGGACTAGAGAACTCGGAGGCACTAGGGACTAGGAACTAGGGACTAGGAACTCAAGACTTGAGACTTGGACTAGGAAGAGAGACTGAAGAATAAACAGGATTGAATCACACTCTGTCTGGTCTCCATTCTTTGCGTCCATCCTCACTGTCTCTCTTGCTGAACCCCCGACCCGAAGACTGGAACAGCCTGGGGCAGTGCGGGCTGACAAGTGTGCCCACATTTTGGCGCCTAACGTAGGGTAGCTCAGGCCGCAACAGTTTTTGTTCTTGGATAATTGGGTTCTTTCTTGTATGATTCCCAATATGCAGTGAGTTCTCTCTAGAGTCTAAATACTCAAAGCATTAAAACAAAAGGAAATATTTGAAGTGAATTATCTAGTGATTTTTCACTTTGTATGTGCAGGTGTGCATGTGCACATACGCTCACACAAGCGTGCACACACACACACACACACATACACACATAAACACACACTAGAACAGCTCTACTCTACTTCCTTTGAACCCACCCAAGAGCTCTGGATTCACAAGTGAATCTTTCTCTCTCTCTCTCTCTCTCTCTCTCTCTCTCTCTCTCTCTCTCTCTCTTTCTCTCCCTTTCCCCTTCCTCCCTCCCTCCCTCCCTCCCTTCCTCCCTCCCTCCCATCCTTTCCCCTTTCTCTTGGTTCCTTGCCTACAAACTCTAAAAGTCCCACCTCGATCTCCTGCCCAACCATTGGCTGTACGCCAGTTCTTTATTACCAATCGAAGCCAGCTGGGGACAGGGACCCTCAGATCTGGAAGCGGCTTTAGAGAACCAAATTAAGACAAAGCATTAGAACCAATTCACAACAATATTGCCTACACCAAAGTCTGGCCTTGAGCTCTTGATCCACCCATATCAACTTAACAAGCATTGTGATCAAAAGTGAGAGCCAACATAACTGGTCCACAAATGCTTTTAATATATAAAGAACACTTGGCAGTCTGATTACTGTGTGATCTGATTGGCTAGCCTGCAACTGGATTGTCAGTAACATTGCTGTCATTTCATAATATTAATAAGCGTTACAGATAATTATTGACAATCACAGAGACAAGGAAGCTGTCTCATTGGAAACACAAGCAGTAATAATTTCATCTTGTCACAGAAGCTGAGCTTGACACTATTAAACTGTGTCTGTTACACATATTATAAGCCTGTGTTGTCTACATAATGATGGAACTATAGAAGCTAGAATCTGTCCGGGGTAAACACACTTGCCATGTAAGTCTGACAGCCTGAGTTTGATTTACAGAATCCACATGATAGGTTGGATGTGATGGTGCACATCTGTTGGAGGTGGAGACAGGAGAATTGCCCAGAAGTGTGCAGGCCAGCTGGCCTGGAGTCCACAGTATGGCAGAAACAACCAGAGATGAACAAGATAAAATGACAGAACTAATTGCTGGATATTGTTGTCTGACTTCCATGTGCTCTGTAACATGCATGTGCATGCAAACATACACATGCAAAGTAGTAACAACAGCAAATAATAAAAAAATTACTAATAATAAGTGTAACACTTTCATCCAAAAATTTAGTTACTTGGCCAATGCCCTTTGGTCAGTGCTGAGATGCTTTTGGAATTTCAGAACCATAACTATGATCTATGGAAAATGATGGCTTTAGCCATTCACACTATCTTGGTGTATGGGGGACAGAGCTGTTGTTAGCCTAACATCATCAGTGAACAACGGATGATTCTCACAGAAGCCTTTTGCCATAGCTGTAACACTGTAGCCCACTTAGCTTAGGTTAAGCCAGTGTCAATCCCTACATCTTCCTTTGAGATACCAGATCTTTCATGTTAAGTAAGATATAAATTCCATAGTTTTCTTTCCTGCTGCTTTGTGGTGAGTCCCTTCCATCCACCCTGATTCCTAACAAGCACCGATCCAATTCAAGTCTTAAGCATTTCTCTTGTAGATTGTCACATGGAAATGGAAATAGAATAGTATAGTATAAAGCCTTCATGACTGTCTTCCTCCACTTAGCATCATACTTTAAGATTTACTGTTACTGCAAGTACCAGAATTTTATGGGGGGAAGTGTTCCATCATGCTGACAGTTTTTTATTCTTTCCATAGCTGAAGAACTTTAAAGTGGTCCTAAAATAAAGCTGCTACTTATCTACCTATTTATTTATTTATTTATTTATTTATTTATTTATTTATTTTCTAGTATTCTGCTCTTACAGAGAACCTGGGTTCAGTCCACAGCACCCACACAATGGCTTACAACCTTCCGTAATTACAGTTCCAAAGGATCTGATACCTTCTTCTGGCTCCCAAGGTATTGGGCATGTATGTGCTGGTACACATGCAGGCACAATGCTCAGACATAGAGTGATAAATAAATAAATAAATAAATAAATAAATCCCTTGAACTTTCTCCTTTCTGCTTTTATTCCAGTTCTTGGGAGAGTTTTTAAAAGTTCTAGCCTTCCCATAGGTGTGTGATGACATCACAGAGTTGCTTTGTTTGTAGCTTCCTGATGCTTAGTGAAGTTATCTTTCTCCAAGTTTCCACTGTTTATCTTCCTTCCAGCTTGTTGCTTTTATTGCATGTTTATTTTCATTGTTGGTTTCTGTGTCTTTTTCATGCTTTTAAGAGCTCCCTATAGTGTATGGATACAAGTTCTTTGTTACTCTTGTGCACTGGAAATAGCTCAACTCATATGTTTGTAGCTCAATTTATTAACAATATGTTTACTATCTATTTATTTAGTGAAACAGATTTATCTATCTATCCACCTACCTATGTATCATCTTTCTATCAATCTGTCTGTTTATATACTTCCATTTACTCAGTGAGACAGGATCTTACTATGTAGTGCAGGCTAGCTTAGAACTTACTATGTAGTTCAAACTGGCCTTGAACTCATGATCCTCTGATACAGACTCTGAATGCTGGGGTTATAGGCCTGTATCACTCCCCTTGATAACTGTATCATATAAGCAGAAGCCACAAGATTTTATCATATTCTATTCATCTTTCTTTTCTGTCATGGTTTGAATCCATGTCCCCTATCCTGAAAGCAGATCTTGCTACAGATCACAGGCTGGTGATCTTGGTCCTCTTGCCTCAGCTTCCTGGTATTGGTGTTACAGGTGTATGTGCCATACCCAGGCAATCTTTACATGGCCCTATCCATAACCATTTTCCCATTTTCTTATAGAGGTTTTTAGTTTTAGATTTAAATAAGCCATTTGGAATTTATTTTGTGGGATATCATGATATTTTAAAATTGTGTATATCTAATTAGCCTTGTACATTTATTGAAATAATGACTTTTATCCATTTAATTTCCTTGACTGGGGGTAATGAGAGACAGAGAAATTGTAATCAAATGAAAAACTATTTCCATTGACACCTTTGTTAAAAACATCACTTGTCCTTTGTCCATGTATCTGTGGGTCCATGTGTCTACACTGTACTGAGCTCTAACCCACATTGGATCTGGTATGTGCTTTTTTGTTTTTTGATTACCATATTGCCTTAATGTATTTGTTTTGTTTGATTTTATTATTTACCATTCTTTTAAATTTAAATATATCTTAAATTAACATCCTTCATTGTTCTCAATTGAGACATTATACAGGATTAGAAGTTGTACATTTGGGCTTGTAACTGTGGACTTTAATCAAGACCACAGACACTAGCTTAATATAACGTTCTATTACTTGGAGTTGGGAGTGGCTCTGTGTTATTCTTGTGGGCCTGGTTGAATCCCCTGCAGACACACACACACACACACACACACACAGAGAGAGAGAGAGAGGGAGAGAGAGAGAGAGAGAGAGAGAGAGATAGATGCATGCATGCATGCATGCTCTCACACAGACACACACCTTTTTGAGACATTTTTCAAAGTAGTATACTATATGAAAAATATAAAAATGTTAGAACATTTGTTGTGTACTTGGTGTGATATGTCAGAAATATGAACAAACACATGAACTTATAATGCCTTTCAGTGATAATGTATTCTGAGCAAGTGATGTTATCAGTCATTGTGGGGTAGTGGGCTTCAAGAGGCAGCTGGGTACCTGATTGAGCACAGGCCTTGAACCCAGATATCCTAAAGGGACAGTAGGTGTTTGCCTTGCTCCTGGGCCCCAGTTCCTTTCACTTATCCACAGCCCCTCCCAAAGAAAGGTTTGTGGCCTTAGGTCACATAGCACAGGTAGAATAGGTAGACTGCGTGACTACAGACTGCAGAGCCTCAAGAGACCTCCATATTAATGAAATACCTAAAGACGTAGCCAATTAAGCATTCCTTCCCAGACCCTTCTCTTACTCACAAAAGGTATTTAACCTCGGGCCCGCCCTGAGGACATTAGGTGCAGCTTCATCTATTTTCAGTCATGACAATAAACTTTTTAAAACCATGGCCTTCCTCTTGTCTTTGGGGCCCCGCCATAGAAAACTGTAGAGGGGGCCTTCAACCAATGAGCCTAATCTCCCGCTGGAGGCCTGTCAACTCAAGCAAGCTAGCCAAGCCAGCCATGACCCAGCCAAGTGACCAAGAGTCTCATCCACCCCAGGAGTGCTGACAGAGCTTTCTCTTTTACCCCTTTCAGCTGTGGGTCAGTCCAATCCGTATGCCTCCCTCCCCCGTGCTGTTGGGATTTCCCTCCCCTAGTTCTTCTCTGCTGCAGGCTGGTCCAGTCCATATGTCCCCAGTCTCTGTTCTTCCCCAGCTCTCAGTGGTGTCTGGGGCCCAAAGACAGAGATCACTGGCCTCCAGGTCAGCCATCAGCCCGGAAACCTTCTCTCAGAAGCCCTGCCCCCTTGGGACCTCCACACCTGGGCATAGCCCCACAGTATCTGCCAAATTCCCTCGCTTCTGCTGTCCAGAGCCTCGGGATCCACAACTCTGCCCAACAGGACCCACATCCGCCCCCACGCACGAGCTAACCGCCCCACAATGCTGTCCATATTTCTGTGCCCTAAATTCCTGCTTCCTTTACACAGGGATGTGAGTGGTCACCTGTAGGTAACAGGCACCTCAATCTCTGTTCTTCTGCTACCACTTATAGAATACCATATTTAACTGTTGCAAACCATAAATTGTTTAATGACAGCAGTTTCCTGTGAACACTGTACTAGGACATTTGTGGTGTTGTAACAAAATTCCATTATCAATAAAGACATAAATGAAGACATTTATTCAACTCTCATTTTTTCAAGTTCATGAACAGGGTGAGGGCCCCTCTGGTAGGTCATAACATGGCAGAGCAGAGGAAGAACTGCTAGGGTGATCAAACATTTGAGATGCCCTTGCTTTTATGTCACTTGCTGTATCTGTTGTTCTCTGATGCTGTGATACAACAGCATGATCAGAGACTTATAGTCCAAAGGGATAGTTCGTAATGATGAGGGAGGCATGGTAGCAGGAGTAGGACAGAGGAGGAAGCTGGCTGCTGACATTTCTATCTGCTTACAGAAGGCAGAGATAACAATCAGGAAGTGGGGAGAACTATAGACTCATAAGTCTGCCTCCAGCAATGCTTCCTGCCCCATGTCTCCACCTCCTAAAGGTCCCCCCAAACACCACACTAACCTATTGACTGTGTGTTTGAATATGAGATCCAATAGGGGAGAGTTCTCATTCAAATTACAATACCTGCTGTCAAGAAACCTAATTCACTTCATGAGACCACCATTGAAACCTTCTGAGGGATGCCCCAGGATGGAATTACTTTCTACACAGCTTTCTCTGTTAAAGGTTTCATTACCTCCACATGGCTACACTAAGGGTCAAGCTTTTAGCATAGGAACCTTGGAAGGACACATGCCACCATGTCCAAAGCTAAGCCTTTCACACATCATTTGTTTAATCTTCTGTTCTCACTCCTTTTTGCCTAGTTTATGAGGAAAATGTATTTTAGCCTTCTTTGTTTTGTTGGCACATTGTTCCTCTATACCTCATTAATCTCTTATTGTGAACCACATTTAACAGAATAACAGTGAATCATTTCATTGTCAAACGTTGTTTAAAATAGGGATCAGGGATATAGCTAAGTATCTCTAGCAAGTACTTAACATGTATGGAGCCCTAGGCTTTCTCATTTCTAGCACACACATGTGCACACACACACACTCAGAAACATACACACACACACTCAAACAGACATACAGACACATTCACACACATTCATACAAGCTCACCCACATGCATGCACATACACACTCACACAGTTGCACACACACTCATATACTCACACAGATACAAATATACATGCACACACACATACATACATACTCACATATTTGCACTCTCTCTTTCTCTGTCTGTCTGTCTGTCTGTCTGTCTCTCTCTCTCTCTCTCTCTCTCTCTCTCACACACACACACACACACACACACACACACACACACACACACACACAAGAAACCGACTGTGAAAATGGGATAGAACCACCATCGTGCCCATTTCAGATCAACACATATGTGTTTCAGTGTCCTCCAAGGGACCCCTCTGATCAGGAGGACCTCCTGCCTCTATAAGCAGGAAAGGGGAACGAAGCTTGCTAAGGGGATAGAAACACTGTGTCCTAAAAGGTCAACTATTTCCAACAGAGGTTATTGTAGGAGTAGGTCTGATGCTGGCCTGTTCCCCAGTTGGTTCTTGCTCTATCAGTAAAGAATTCATGGCCAATTGCTGGGTAGAAAAAATAGGCGGGACATCCTAGTCCCTAGAGGAAAAGAGACAACCGCAAAAGAGGAGAGGTAGAGTTTGGCCATGTTTCTGAGGGAGAAAAGCTGTATGGTCCTGTAAGATCTTGGGAGGAGGGGTAGCCTGTGGTCGCTCTTGCAGGTATCTGTGAGGGTTTAGCAGGGACAAGATGCAACTAAAGTTTAGGGCAGGTAGAAAGGTGCCGAGATAAGGATATTGATAAGGCACGATTTTCCAGGAGGAAGATAGGTAGCCCTCAGCAATTGTGTCAAAGGCAAGTTGAAATTAAACCGCTGTGTGTCTGTGTGTTTTATCCATGGATTCAAAGGAAGCTGGGTGGGGGCTAGCAGGGCAGCCCTTTCCCAGAGCTTCAGCAGGGTAATAAAAGCTACTTGCAACAGGTTTCTATTGTTTATCCCATGGAATAAAAGCCTATGATGGGAACAGGAAGTGGGAAGTCCGTCCATAGAGAGACAGCTCTAGTAGGAACTCCAACTGTCTTCATATTCCCAGTCCATTTCTGCACAATGTTGTAGGCTCTATGATTTGATGCCATTCCCATTGCTTGATTGCTCAATCAAACTACTATAGTTGTCTCTACTGGATGTTGTAGGCTTCTGATTGGATGATGTTTTACTCTCTATCTGCTACTACTTTTTTTAATCTATCTATCTATCTATCCATTAATTTATCTACCTGCTACTTGATCTTTTTCTTTTTTAAATGCTTAATAAACTCACTCATATACAACTAAAAAGGATGATTATTATTGTCACGACCATCCCAGAAAAAACCAAAATCCTCTAGCACCAATAGTTATCTTAACATTACTCTAGAACCCCCATGTTCCTGGTGCTTAGTTGTATAACTAGAAAAACTATATATAGCTCAGCACATCATAACTTATATTCTTAACATTCGCCACTCAGACTGAGAAGTTTTGGCTCCTTTTGCTACCCATAATGTCACACCCCAGTAACTGGAAAGTCACCCAAATCTGTTCCTTTAAGTAATATATGCCATCCATCACATTGTGAGACATGATTCTTGCTGCTTCTGGTCATCCAAAAGATGAGAGAGTTGGAGAGAGCGCAACACTTTATGGAAAGCTTTATAAGGGAAATAAATTTTTCCTTTCGTGCTGTGGATGAGTTAACTAGTTAAGAATGTCTAGAATTTGGAAAGGATTCTCAATCTTTTAAACAAAATACCAGGTATAAGGGAGTTAAAAATATCCAGTTCTAGGTGTCCAGTGCAGTAAAAACAAACACTATGGCGGCAGACTGGGCTTTAAAGGGACAGAGTTAGCTGGCAATTTCGTGTAACCTCTCCAAACCTCTTCCTCTGTGTGACTTGCAATCTCCTTAGTCATAATCATGTCTCCACATATTTTCACTCAAAGTTCTCAAACTCACAAGCAAAATTAAACCATAGGATTTTCTCACTCCACCCAAGAAGAATCTATGATTCCGCTCACTTGTTTAAAAAAATTATTTGGCTGAGGTTTTACACTACTTGAGTAGTCACAATGCCTGTGTTTCTACATTTTTCTCCGGAAATGCAACGAGCTCCTCAGAATCCCTAGACTTTTGTTTTTCCACAAAACACTCAATGACGGACTTGTTTTTTACATTTTTACAGAATTTGATCTTGTTTTATCTTTTCTGTGATTAAACTTACAGTAAATGTAAAACCTGGAACTCTGACAGGACAGACACCTACGGCACTGCCAGACCGGCACCCTACTCTCCAATTGTTCAACAACTCCAACAATTCCTACTTCAAGGAATGTAGATGAAAGCCAACCAGACCAATACATAGTCACAGTTTATTGGTCCAAAAATTGAGACACCTGACTCCAAAGCAGCCAATCAGATTCCTTCCACAAGGCATTTTAAATTAAATCCAACACTGAGGGTTTCTCTTTCTCAAGTAGTAGATGCCACACAGTGATAAATTCCAGTACATGTTGGTTTTTAATGAGCTTGTTCCCTGCTCCATAAAGGAACATCAGAACATAAAACTAAGTTAAAAAAAAGAAAGAGCGAGAGAAGGTGAGCGAGTGAGTGGGAGAGAGACAGAGACAGAGACAGAGAGACAGAAGAAGAAGGGAGAAAAGAAGAGGAGGAGGAGGAGGAGGAGGAGGAGGAGGAGGAGGAGGGGAGGAGGAAGAGGAGGAGGAAGAGGAGGAGGAGGAGGAAGAGGAGGAGGAGGAAGAGGAGGAGAGGAAGAGGAGGAGAGGGGGAGGAGGAGGGGGAGGAAGAGGAGGAGGAAGAGGAGGAGGAGGAAGAGGAGGAGGAGGGGGAGGAGGAGGAAGAGGAGGAGAGGGGGAGGAGGAGGGGG
>JANHMN010000004.1:134750297-134785719 GCA_030674055.1 Rhabdomys pumilio | reverse complement strand
GTGAATAAAGTGTTTTGTTTCCTGTTATTAAGACATTGACATAAATACCCATGAAGTAAGGAAGAAAGGCTTCAGGATTCAATTGAGGTTTCCAATCTTGTCTGGTAGGGATTCTACTTGTCTGCCCCCTCCTGTCTTTTAAATGGAGACTTCACGCAGCAGGGAACTGACAGACCTTGAAATCAACAGGAAATGAAGTCTTTCTGCAACACTGCTTAGTGCTAAGGCCAAACACTCAGTCCTTCTAGAGCCCTTGTGAAAGAAGGAGGTGTGTTGGAAGCAAAATGAGGTAGAGGCCACTGGGAACTGCCAGGTTGGCCCAGTCTCTCAGGCTTGCCCCTACCATGGCTGCCACTAACATTGTTTTTAGGCTGTTTGGTGATGAAAGAAGTTGAAGTTAAAGGAGGATGTTTTCAACAGATTTCCATCAATGGAGTGAATGAACTAGAGAAAATAGTAACATTTTTATTTGTTAAAGTAACTTCTCAAAGAGGAGCTGTCAGAATGGTGACTCGGTGTGTTCATTGCGAAACTCAACACTGTTACTTGAAACTTCGGCTTTGTTTTTCTCTGTCGTCTTCTGTTCCAGAATTTCATGATGAATATGACTGTGTTGTTCTTTTTTTAATTCACTTTTTACATTCAATTTGCTTGCAGGTATGGTGACTCACACCTTTAATCGCAGTATTCCCGAGGCAGAGGCAGGAGTTTGAGGCCGTCCTGCCCTACATAGTGACTTCCAGATCAGCCAAAGCTACATACAAACGAAGCTTTGTCTCAAAGAGACAAAACTAAAGAAATAAATAAATTCTTTTACATTGAGTGTGTAGATATGTTATTGTTCTGAAAACGTTGTTTATTCAAATGTATAATAATACTTCAATAAACACATTTAAGCTTAAAAACCCAAAACAAACCCGGTATGGTGGTGCATGCCTTTAATCCAGACACTCCGAGAAGAGGCAGATGCAGGAACAGGCTGATCTCTGTCAGTCCAAGACCAGTCTGGATTACTCAGTGATTCCAGTCCAGTTAGGACCATATAGTGAACCCTGTTTAAAACAAAACAAAAAGCAATATGGGCTTCTAAAGGGAGATTTGAGACAGTTGCTTTTAAATTTAAAAAAAAGTCATTAAATTGTTTCTTTTTGTTTGTTTCTTTGTTTTGCCAATTGTTTTTCTTAAACTTGAAAATATCATGGACAGTTATGGATTTCAATTATGGATTTTTTTTTCACTTTCCACTGCCAAAACTTTCAAACACATACAAAAGTATACAAGCTTACCCAGTAAATTCACAATGTACTCTTGGATCATCTGAGCAGTAGTCAACTGAAGGACAGTGCTTGGGGAGTGGAGGAGACAAACAAGCCCAGTGGACACAATGCATGCTATATAAGCATTAGGACCTGAATTCAGTTCTCAGAACCAACAAACCTGTAATCTCAGGTTTGGGGAGGCAGGAGAACCCCTGAACTGGCTGGCCAGCCAGGTAAGCAAAATTGCTAAAATTCAGTGAAAGACCCTGTGTCAGAGATTATGCTAGGAAGTAATCAGTGAGAGTACTTGCCATTGGCCTTTGGTCTCTATGCATGCATATGAATACATGCAGACACATGTGGACACAGGCATGCACACACACACACACACACACACACACACACACACACACACTATTTATATCTATTAGAAATTCAACCACAAGAACATGTTAGGATACTGGCAGATGAAGAATTCCCAAACTGATGGTAGCATAACCAAGACAGAACAGCCTAAATTCCCACTGATGGACAAAAAGAAACATGCTGTGGATTGGAAACACAGCAAAGTGGTGCAGCTTCTTGATTCAATCAATTCTCAGCACCACCAAAAGAGAAGAAATGAAGAAAAAAAAGGAAAGAAAAGAAAATGGAATATTTTTAGCATTAGAAAAGAATATTATAATGCTTGTGACAATGTGAATAGACCTAGAAGACACTATACTAAATGAAGTAAAAAAGGCATAATATACAATCTCATTTAGTATATATTTATTCGATTGGTTCTTTTTCTTTTGAGAACCCTGACTAATACAGAATTGAACTCAGAGCCTCTCTCATGTCAAGCAACTGCTTTACCACTGAGCAACATCCCAGCCCTGGTATTCTGTAAAAACATAAACATACATGCTGTCCTCCAGGCAGTCCTACAACTGGTAATATTTAATAGAAACCTGACATTCATTCTACAGGCCATTTCCCACGAAAGAATTTTAAATCATCCAGTTCATAGAAGCAATGAGTATTACTACGAGTGATTGCTACAAGCCAAAGAAATGGAGACCACAGGGAAAGAAGACAGACCAACTTTGTCCTCAAGTTATAGAATACAAGTTCTGGGCATCTTCTATAAAGCACAGCACCTATGGCTAAGTGCATAGCATACTTAAGGTTTCCGCTGAGAACATATACACTTGTCACCGCACACAAAAGCACAGTGGTAGTAGTAGTACAGGTGTCGGGAAGAAAGTCGGCAAGGATTTGTTCGTGGCCTTGATGGTAATGATGGTTTTATGGCTGTTTATGTACCTCCATAATTATCAAGTAGCATGTGTTAATTATGCACAGCCTTTCACATGTCAATCATATTTCAACTATGTAGTGCTTTTAACCCATTTACTCCAGCTCTGAGGTATTCATTATCTACAACGGATCTGAAACCATTCATTTGACTAAAGATCCTGGCTCATCGTTCGTGGGAAATGGCATGTAGAAGGGCAAGATTTTAGTATTACCAGTTGTGAGACTGCCAAATGGCATGTATGTTTGGTGATTTTATGGAAAATCGAAGCTGGGATATAGCCCAGTAGTAAAGCAGTTGCCTGATGTGATCAAGGATATGGCTTCAATTCTGTCTTAGTTGGGGTTCTCTAAAGGGACAGAACCAGTAAAATGAATATGTACTAAGAGGTTTGTTAGATTGGCTTTCATGATAGGGTATGAAGAAAAACCAACAATAGCTATCGTACACTGGAGAGGCTGAGAACCCAGTAGTTGCTTGGTACATGAGGCTTGATATTCCCACACTCCCAGCATGGAACTGAAGGCCAAGAGCATCCCTGATGAAATGCTGATCTACAGTTCATGTTGGAAACCCAAAGCTGGGTCTGAATATCAGTAAAAGAATGCATTGGTAGCAGCAACAGGGTGGGTGAACCTGCCAGTGAGAGTGAAGCAGTCCAAAGCAAAGCTTCCTTCCTGCATCTTTTATGTCCACTGTCAGCAGAACATGCTGGTCACATTTAGGGTGGTATCTTCCCACTTCAGTAACTGCATCACAGAAATCCCTTGAGAGGCTCCCAACACCTTACCTTTTAGTTGCTTTCTGATCCACTCATTGACAACCAATACTGAAAATGCCCAGTGTGAAAGAAAGAAAGGGAGGGAGAGGAGGAGGGAGGGGCAGAAGGAGGGAGAGAAAGAGGGAGAGGGAATAGGAGGAAGAGGGGGAGGGAGAGAAGGAGAAGGGGGAGAAGGAAGGAGGGGAGAAGAAAGAAGAGAAGGGGGAAGGGAGGAAAGAAGGAAGAAAGAAAAACAGAAAGAAGAAAGAAAGAAAGAAAAGGTGAGTCAAAATATTACAAAGAATGATAATTTGCATTGTTTCCATCTTTGCCATTATCCCCAGGCCTAAGAGGTTAGGAAATACTTTTTTAAATAAAAGAAGATATATTTCAAATGTCTTATGGCAGCATAGGCTCATTTTAATATAATACTTTTATTAACTTGTTGAGAATTTTATATATGTATGTGATGTATTTTGAATTAGGTGCTACCCACATACTTATGGATATGGAACCATCTACAGCATGACCTACCAGGAGCCAATCTCTTAAAGCAGTGCTTCTCAACCTTCCTAGTGCTAAGAATACTTAATACAGTTCCTCATGTTGGAGTGACCCAACCATAAAACTTTTCCATGGCTACTTTATAACTGTAACTATAATTCTGCTATTGTTATAAATCACAATGTATCTGATATGTAATGCCTATGAAAGGCGTCTCAACCTACAGGTTGAGAACCACTGCCTTAAAAGACACTGGCTCACTCTCAAGTTATCACAATTTATCAACTCTCAATAACACCTCTTTTAGGGGTGAGTCCCTTGAGCCTCATCATGCTGGAATGGGGACTAGCTTGAGTTCTCAGGTAACAGCAGCTGCTTTGAGTTCGAGTGTAGTGGTCTGTTCATATCCAGAAGACATTGCTTTGTTCAGGTCCTGTGACCTCCTCAGTTATGGTTTGTAGACATGTTTACAGTACTAGTACCTGTAGACTAGGTCTTAAATCCAATAAGAGAACAGTTAGTTACATCCATAGCAACCATGTCACTATTGTACCCATAGATATATCCTGCCATGGCAGTGGTTATTATAGTTCACAAGGTTCATGGCTGTGTGAGGCTGCTGATGACTCTTCTTCAGCAGCCTGCATATTGTCTTCTAGTACTATGAAAGCTAGCCAACAGAGAGGAAGCTTCCTGGTCAATTCCAATGATTCCTTCACGTCCTGTGACCAATGTGTGAGGTATCTCCAACAGCAGGATCTTACCATCAAGTTCTGGTGGGCACATGCAGGCACATATCTCGGATATCTGTTCCTTAGCAGGGTGATATTTTGTGAAGCTATGGAACTTTCTGCCACCTGGCAGAAAAAGTGCACTAATATTGTATATTAAAGGCTGTAGGCCAAGCCAGGCTTCCTCTTAGCTCTGTTTACAGTCTGCCATGATCTGAACAATTCTCTTTCACATAGAGCTCCTGGCATTAACTAGACTCCACTCTATACCTGCCCTGGCACAGTAAACTGAAACTCTCTGAAATCAGGAGCAGAAATAAATCTCCTGTAAGCAGATTTTCCCAGTGGCTGTGGCCAGTGACATGAAGAATACAATAATGATGAATACAATGTGTGAAGTACAACTTAAACTAAGACAAAAGTTTAATCTCATTAATCTTTTGTTACATCACTATACACTGAGTCTCTGTTCATAACACCAGTTTCTCGTACTCCACAGGGTGAGCAAGGGGGTGGGATGGAGACAAAGACAATCACTGGAATATAACACCAAGTTCACAGATGTGGTGTGTGAGTGTGTCTGTCTGTCTGTCTGTGTGTCTGTCTGTGTGTGTCTGTCTGTCTGTGTGTGTGTGTGTATGTCTGTCTGTGTGTGTGTGTCAGTGTCTGTGTGTGTCTGTCTGTGTGTCTGTGTGTGTGTCTGTGTGTGTGTGTGTCTGTGTGCGTGTGTCTGTGTGTGTGCGTCTGTGTGTGTGTGTGTGTGTGTCTGTGTGTGTGTGTGTCTGTCTGTCTGTCTGTCTGTGTGTGTGCAGTACAAAACATGGAACCAGGAACCTGCACACGGCAGGCTAACACTCTACTAGTGAGGTATACTCTGAGACCTTGTCTTTTAAGTGACTCTCACCTTTTATAAAAGTAAGGTCTTCTATGTTTGTTTGTTTTAAATATATTTAAGTATATATATTTACATATATATATATATATGGGAGAGAGAGAGAGAGAGAGAGAGAGAGAGAGAGAGAGAATGTGCCACAATGCTCAATGAAGGTTAGAGGACAACTTCAAGAGTCAGTTTTCTTCTTCAACTGTGCATCCTGGGGATTTACCTCAGACTCTTAGGTATATGACAAGTGCTTTTACCTTGAATTAACTCAATGGCCAAGTTTCTGTGTTTTAAAGACATCTTGTAGGCTGAGTGCAACAGTGAGTACCCAACACTTCAGAGGCCGAGGCAGGAGAATCAGGAGTTTGAAGCCACCCCTTGCTACTACATAATGAGTTTGAGCCAAATGAAATGAACTCTTGTCTTTAAAACAAAAGAATGGAACAAACAATCCCCCCAATGGAAAACACCACCACCGAAAAATTATTGTTTCCACAAAGTTTTAGTCATTTCAACAATTAGTCATTTGTTCCACTTGAGCTTAAGTTTTTGATCTTTAGGAATTCTTTAACATTGGATTTTGTTCTATAATTACATAAAATGTTAACAGACTTTGAAATGCAACAGGAGGTCTTCTGAGAATTTCATCCAAGACCTCTCTGAAACAGTTTAGTTTTAATTCTGTTAACTGCTTAATAGACTAGCTCTAAACTTAAGTCTACATTCTCTGAAGAATTCTCATTTGTTCTTAGGACAGACATTGTTTCCCTGCTTAACAAGCAGTCTCTCTTTCTTCTATGGCAACTGTGGGTCTCTCATTCTCTGAGAGTGTAATTGATGTAGGGTCAAGAGTAAAATCCAACCCTGGCCAACAAAACCAGAGCGATTAATAAAAATAGACCTTATCCGAGAAGTCAGACACATAACTTTCCTAAATGTTAGTTCTTTCTTCTACAAATGATACCACGAACAATAATAAAAAGCGAAGAGATACAAAAACTAGAACTTAGAGATAAAGCCCTGATATAGGGTGTAGTTTCTACTACCCCCGGGTAGACTGACTGTGCAACCAGCCTCTGCCCAGGTTCCCTTGGAGCCATGGATGAAACACACACGCGCACACGCACACACTCACACACATACACATTAGCTCATTTTTAACCTGTCTCACGGTTCGATGGCTGGCCTCTTCTGAGCCTCCCTCGCTAGCATGCCCTTCTCTTTACTCCTTACTCAACACCTCTGAACCTGCCCTCAACTTAGTTGCCCGGTTACCTTCTCCTTGCCCAACACTTCTAAATCTGCTCTAACTTAGTTTTGCTTCTAGTCTCCTGCCTGCTACCTCAGGGGAAGTGACCAATGACCACTCTCACCAGGCTGTTGGCTCTATCTTCCTCGGAAGCATTGCAAATCTCTTTCCTCTCCTGAGTCTCCTAGCCTGCCTGTGGGAACCTGGAAGTCCCACTTCTTCCGCCCAGCCATTGGCTGTTGGTATCTTTATTGATCGATCAAGAATTAATTGGGGGGGGGCTGGAGAGATGGCTCAGCGGGGGATGGGGGGAATGGGTTAGGAACTAATTGAGAAACAGGACTTTCAGTGTTCACATACAGATTCCCAATCAAAGTATCAGAACCACCCCCTACACCCTTGTGTAGCATATGCAAACTGAAGCTGTAGAGAAGACAAGGACAATCTTGGGGGTCGCAGTGTGGCACACACCTGTAGTCCCAACAAAGACTGCAAGTTTGATGTTCCTCTGCACTGCACAGCAAAACCTGTATCAAAATAAAATACTGTATTAACTCCTCAAGTACAAGTTGGGATTTGTAGTGTAAATATAAGAGCTTTTTACTTACAGCCTCGGTTGTTTGGGAATTCCCATGGGACCCCTTTGGACAACAACTCAATTAGATGTAACCCAGTCACAGTACTAGAAGCTTCATTTGGTGACAAGACATGGACAGTTGGGACTCGGTCTCCCATTATTTAGCAATTTCATTTGATTGCCTTCATAAGTGTATATATTTTTTAAAGAAGCTTCTGTATTAGGTTTCCAAACTACCCCTTAAATGGCCTTAAGTTTTAGCTATCTCTCTTGATATTCCCTGGCCCTCTTCCCTTCCCTCCTCACTTGGTCCTCCTGTTCCGGCAATTTCATCCATCCATAATCAATTTGCTTCCCCTTTTCTGACAAGATCTATATCTATTTACCTATATCTGTGCCTCTTACTTTACATCTAATCTCTGTGATACTCTAGATTGTAGCTCAGTTATCATTGACTCAACAGCTAATATCCACATGTAAGTAAATACAAACCATATTTGTTTTACTGTGTCTGAAATATCTCACTCAGGAAAACTTTTTTTCTAGTTCCATCCATTTACCTGAAAATTTCACAATTTCATTTTTAAGGGTTAAGTAGTATTCCATTACTTTATGTGGTGTACATGTACCACATTTTGTTTATCTACTTATCCACTTGTGAACTTTTAGAACGCTTTCAAATTGAGGCTATTATGAATAGATCACCTTTGGATGTAGTTGGGCAAATGTCTCTGTGATAGGATGAAGCTGCTTTTAAGTCTACACCCAGGAGTGGTATAACTGGATCTTGAGGTAGATCAATTCTCATCTCCCTGAGGAAGTGTTACTCGGCTTTCCATAGTAGTATACAAGCTTGCATTCCCAGCAGCAATGGGTGAGTGTTCATCTTAACCCATGCTCTTGCCAACATGAGCTGTCACTAGTTTTATTGATTTTAACCATCTTGATGGATGTAAGATAGAATCTCAACATAGTTTTGCTCTTCATTCTCCTGATTCTAAGAATGTTGGACATTTCTTTAGCCATCTGAGTTTCCTCTTTTGAGAATTATTGTTTAGATCTGTAGCTCATTTTTATTGAGTTATTTGTTTTCATTGTATGTAGTTTTTTGAGTTACCCGTATATTTTGGAATCACCCTTATATCACAGGCATAGTTGGTAGAAAAATCTTTTCCCATTCTGTAGGTTGCAAACTTTGTCCAAATGCTGGCTTCCTTTGTCATGCAGAAGCTTTAGTTTCATGAACTCTCTTTTATTAATTGTTGATCTTGGGGCCTGGGCTCATAGTTGGAAAGGTATTCATGCCAATGAGTTCAAGTTCATTCTTTACTCCCTCTTCTATCAGAGTCAATGTATCTGGTTTTGTGCTGAGGTCTTTGATCCATTTGGAGTTGAGTTTTGAGCAGAACGATAAGTATGGATCGATTTGTATTCTTTTACATACAAACATTCAGTTTGATTAGCACCATTTGTTGAAGATGTTGTATTTTGTCCACAACATCTTCTGTATACAAAATCAGGGGTCCTTAGGTTTATGTGTGGATTTCCATGAGTCCACTGATCAATCTGTCAGGGTTGTTGTTCTTGTTGTTCTTTGGTTTTCAAGACAGAATTTCTCTTTGTAGTCCTGACTGTCCTAGAACTCTGGAACTCAGGCTGGCTTGAACTCAGAGATCCATCAGCCTCTACCTCCCAAGTGCTGGGATTAAAGGCATGTGCCACCACCACTCAGCTGATATGTCAGGTTTTGAGCCAATACCATGCTATTTTCATTACTACTGCTCTGCAATACAAACTAAAATCAGGGATAGTGATCCCTTCAATGGTCAGTTCTTTAGTTACTCAAGATTGCTTTAGCTATCCTGTTTTGCTATTTGTCATTCCACATGGAGCTAGAAATTGCCCTTTCAAGTTCTGAGAAGAATGTATTGAAATTTTAGTGGGGATTGCTTTCAAATGGATTACTTTTGATAGGATATTAATCCTACTGATCCATGAGCATGGGAGATCTTTCCATCTTCTGATATCTTCTGCAGCTTTTTTTCTTCAACATCATAAAATTTTTTATCATACACATTTTTATTTTTTGCTCTATTAGCATAACCCCTAAGATAGTACATATTATTTGAGGCTATTCTGAAATTTTTCATGATTTCTTTCACACTCTGTCATTTCTATTTAGGAGGGCTACTGATTTTTGTGAATTAAATTTTTATATCCTGCCACTTTGCTGAAAGTGTTTATTATCTGCTGGAGTTTCCTGGTGAAATTTTAGGGTCATTTAATGCATACAATCATATCATCTGCAAATAAAATTATCTTGATTTCTTGATTTCCAATTTGTAGTCCCTTATTCTTCTTTAGTTGTCTTATTGATCTAACTGAGACTTCAAGTACTCTGTGGAACAGATATGGAGAGGGTGAACCACCTTCTCCTATTTCTGATTTTAGTGGAATCACTTTGAAGATCCTTTCATTTAAGATGACTTTTGCTATAGTCTTGCTATAAATTGTCTTTATTATATTGAGATATGTCCCTTATATCCCCAATTTTTCCCAGATTTTTATCATGAAGGAGTGTTGAATTATGCAAAGGTATTTTTGCACCTAATGAGGTGATAATGTGGTCATTTTTTCTATATTTTTGTTTATGTAATGGGTCACACTTATCAATTTTCATATATTGAACTATCCCTGCATCTCTAGGATGAAGCTTATTTGATCATGGAAGATAATCTTTTTTTTTATGTGTTCCTGATTTAATTTGCAAGGTTTTTTGATTGCTTGTTTATTTTTCTTTTGTTTGTTTTGCAGTGCAAACCTGGTTTTATTGGTCCGACTTGTTCACAGGACCTCTTCCTGTTGCCCAGGAGATGAGAACCAAAGTCTGGTTAGCCCAGGGAGGGAACAAGGGATAGAAGGAATAGCTGCATGGTGTGGGGTGGGCTCTGAGGTAGAGGAGTCACCTAAAGTTTTTTATTACAGACCTACAAAAATGAAAGAATTGTACGTTACTCTATCTTCTTAAGCTTCTGGCTTCCTTTTCAAGCAGAGGTAGGAGAGGAAATGTGCCAGAAGCAAATTTGTAGGGCTGCAGGTTCAGATCAGAGGACCATGAAGATGAGGACTGGTCAACCACCTGTACTGTCAGGACACAGGCTGGTCCAGGGTTTCCAGCATCTAGAGAAATAGTGACAGGCCCTAGAAGGAGCACACAGTATCACAGTAGGAGGTGCACAGGATGCTCCCCAAACCCTCAGCAGCATTGCATCTCTGCTGGCCACCCTGGCTGATAGCTGGCTCAGAAGCACTGGTGGCTTCTAGGTTTGGAGGTCTGTGACCAAAGGTCAGACCCATAGAGACAAAACAGAGGAGCAGGGTATGAAGGATGACAGCTGAGGGCAAAGAGATCTAATTAGGCTCTCCCCAAAAGAGCATACAAGGGCAACCAGACCTATTCCCTATGTGTCAGTCAATGAGCTTCCTCAGGAAGGCTTTTAGCTGGACCTTTTTGATACCCACAAACCTGTTTGCCAAGCCATTTGTGATAGCAAGGTCTATGTGGTTGTCAATGTCCAGTTTGGTCATCACCACCTCCCCTGCTGTGCTACAATCTCTCTCTGTGGTCCTAGGATCTTCCAGAGACCACACCACTGAGCATGAAAGTCCATAACAACTGGTATCTCACTGATGAATACTCTCTCTTGAAAGTCAGCTCCATCTTGAACGTCAAAGATTGATGGAAAGACTATGGTGTTGTATACCATCTGGGCTAGGCTAGGTGTTCCAATCAGACCACCAACCTTACACTGCATGGTCCTAGAGGTGAGAGAAACCCATCCACCATGAGGGAGCTTCCTGGATATGACTGTGAGGAACCTCCTTGAGAGAAGCAACTGAGCAATCTCCCAACACTGCAAGCAGAGGGATGCAGAGCCAAGCCAGCTTGCCCTTCAAGGCCACTCCTGTGGCCCCAATTTGTGAGTATTTTAACTAGAACTTTTTCATCTGCTTACAAAAGTGAAATGAGTCTGTAATTCTCTTCCTATTTTTTATATTGGATATTTTATTTATTTACATTTCAGATATCATTCCCTTTCCCCATTCACCCTCACTAGAACCCTCTACCACATCACCCCCTCCTCCTTTTTGTTTTTATACCATCTGCATTCCATGCAAATGTTCAGGTCAGTTCTAGGTTGAGGGACTAGCAATATAATAGATGCAAATAGTCAAGGAACAAGCAAGACGATAAACACAAATAGTCAAAGAACAAGCAAAACAATATAAAAAATTCTCTGAAAACTCTCTTGATCATTGTTTCTAAGGGTTTATCAGGATGACCAAAATATGAGCCAACTTCTCTGTCCTAGCCCAAAGTCGTTTTCGGGTCTGAAGCCTTCCTTGTTCTAGACTAAAACTGAGATTCCTACCTGACATTACTTCTTTGTTCTACCCTAATATTTAGATTCCTGCCAGAGATTACTTCTTTGTTCTAAACTAATGTCCGATTCCTGCCTGAGATTACTTTTTTGTTCTAGACTAATGTCAAATTCCTGCCTGAAGCCTACTTTCTTGACTTTGGCCAATGTCATATTTCTGCCAAGCAGCCCATTTCCTTGTCCTTGGCCCAGGTCAGATTTTTGCCAAGCAGCCCCAAAGGCTCTCCACCACTCCCCCTTTTTTATTTCATTAACAAGACTGAGTCTGTCTTAGGTCATTCTGACAAGAATTACTTCTTTACCTGTCATGGAATATGCATTATCAAAAGCAATGCAGCTCTGTCTTAGGTTGGTAAGGATCTGTGTAGAATCTTACCTGTCCTTGGCTTGCGAGCCTATTAATTTAATGACTGTCTGGGGGTCCATTTTCAGGTCAAGCCATGTACTTTGGCTGCCAACATATTGATGTTGTTAAAGACAAGTTTAACACAATGGACAGGAATAAAAGTATTCTGAGGACAAAAAGGGCTAGCATGATCAAGCTATATATGCCATTCTTGCAGCTTGACCAAAATAGAAATAGTAACCTCAGGCCATGAGTAATTTTATCAGCAGTATCTACCTCATTAACACTCAGCAGAGCAGTATTCGTGAAATTCATAAGCTCATTATGTAAAGTTAAAACATCCAGAGAAGTGTTAGAATTTTGCCAAATACACTGCAAATGTCTTTAAACTTCTTCCTAATTATAGTGACTACCACTGTAAGTTTTAGAACTAACATGTATCCAATGGTATATGGCATGACACTCAAGATGACTCCTTCCCCTTAACTTTTGAACCTCCTTCCAATAATTTGAATAGGATAAAGAGCATAAATCTGATCTTCCAAATGCCTATCTAAATCCTCTTGTATAGTCAATACATTACTAACATCGTTTGCTAAATGATGAACAAAAGTAGCTCTCTTAACTTCTTGTGACAAAGCAATTGCAAAAGCACTGGTGTTAGAAATTAATGTAATTAAAGCTGTTATACTAGCAATAATCAAGCCCCCTACCCTCTTGCTTCTGCTTAAAACCTCACTCCAGTACTTGCAAGCTATTTTTTAGAATACCAAGGTTCTGTGACACTCAGGGCACTAAAACAAAAGCTGATTGATAGACCTCTGTACTGACTTGCCAGATTTCAAAACATAAACACAGTTAGAAGGTGCATAATCAATGTGACTTACATTAAATACTGTAAAAGAAACCAAGTAATTTTAGCTTAACAATTAAAAGAGCCTTAATACATGTGCTAACACCTGTTTGAAATCCAGATCCTGCCCCAACTTTATCTCTTGCTAACATAACATCATAGAGAACTGCAGCTAACTTCCAACTATATCTCTGAAAATGCCCAGAACAAAACTTTCAAATGAAGACTATTATTTCCAATACTGGATTGATATCAAGACCAGTAGATGATTGAGTCTGAATAACAGGTCAAACTTAAGAGCAATACAAGAGTCATTATAACTTCTCTTTTTGATTCTCTGTCCCACAAGGTCTAAAAACTTGAGGCAAGGCAGTTTGTCCAATCAGGAGTATACATAAGCAATGGTAGGTCGGGAATATATGTCCACTACAGCTTTCCTGTCACCATTGTCAGGGCACTCAACAAGCTCACAGGTCAGCATCATTCTTTGTCCTGCCATCAGCATGTCTCACCCATCACTCTGGAAACCACTATACTCATTCAGCATCCTGCAGAAAAAAACAGAAATTTGCCCTCTTTCTCATATTTAATGACTGATCAGGATCATGCCATATGCCAGTAAGTGGATACTTTCCTTTCACCTATACATAAGTGTGCCTAGTTGTAGAGTGCCATAGATACTCAGCAGAAAGTTCCTTGGCATTCAAATTAAAAAAAAATAATAAAATAAAAAATAAGAAGAATATGATTTAAATAAATTTGTGCTGTACAGGGATATATCTCCCCCTTTTTTATTTTATGAAGGTATTGTTTGAAAGTTCCATGAGATCCTTCCACAGTCTCTTTTCCTTGACTATTATAAAGAATCCCAGAAATATGGGTAATGTTAAATTGCTGCCAAACAATGTTAAATTGCGATAGCCGGTTCCATTATCTGAGATGTTTGTTTGTTTGTTTGTTTGCTTGCTTGCTTGCTTGACTTTTTTGTTTTTTGTTTTTTGTTTTTTGTTTTATTATTATTGGATACTTTATTTATCTACACTTCAGATGGTTATCCCCTTTCCACATTTCCCCATCCAGAAACCCCTTATCTCATCATCCCTCCTCTTATTTCTATGAGGGTGTGCCTCGACCCATCCACCCACTCCAACCTCCCTGCCCTCAAATTACCCCTCACTGGAACATCCAGCCTTCAAGGGACAAAGGCCCTCTTCTCCCACTGATGCCAGACAAGTCCATCCTCCTCTACATATACAGCTGGAGACATGGGTCCCTCCATGTGTGTTCCCAGGCTACCTGTTTAGACCCTGGGAGCTCTGGTTGTTTGGTATTGCTTCTCTCCACATGGAGCAGCAAGCCCCTTCAATTCCTTCAGTCTTCTCTGTAAATCCTCCACTGAGGATCCTGTGATCAGTTTGATGGTTAACTGTGAGCATCCACCTCTGTATATGTCAGGCTCTGGCAGTGCCTCTCAGGAGACAAGTATACAAAATGCCTGTCAAGCATGCACTTCCAGACATCCACAACAGTGTTTGCATATAGTGATGGCATCTGGGAAGGATCTCCAGGTGGAGCAATCTCTGGATGGTCTCTCCTCCAGTTCCTGCTCCACACATTGTCTCATATTTACTCCTGTGAGTATTTTGTTACTTCTTCTAAAAAGAACAGAAGAGCCCATACTTTGGTCTTTCTTTTTGGGGGCTTCATGTGGTCTGTGAGTTATGTCTTGGGTATTGTGAGATTTTGGGCTAATATACATTTATCAATGAGTGCAAACTATGTATGTTCTTTTATAATTGGGTTACCTTACAAAAGATGATACTTTCTCATTCCATCCATTTGCCTAGGAATTTCATGAATTCATTGTTTTTAGTATCTGAGTAATACTCCATTGTGTAAGTATACCACCTTTTCTGTATCCATCCTCTGTTGAAGGACATCTGACTTCTTTCCAGGTTCTGGCTATTATAAGTAAGGCTGCTATGAATATAGTGGACTATGTGTCCTTGTTATATGTTGGAGCATATGTTATATTCTCAGGAGTGGTATTTGTGGATACACAGGTAATACTATGTCCAATTTTCTGAGGAACCACCAGACTGATTTTCAGAGTGGATGTACCAGCTTACAATCCCACCAACAATGGAGGACTGTTCCTCTTTCTCCACATCCTAACCAGAATCTGCGGTTATCTGAGTTTTTAATCTTAGCAATTCTATCTTGTGTGAGGTGGTATCTTAGGGTTGTTTTGATTTGCATTCCCTTGATAACTAAAGATGTTGAAGATTTCTTTAGGTGCGTTTCCACCATTCAATATTCCTAAGTTGAAAATTCTTTGTTGAGCTCTGTACCCAATATTTAATAGGGTTATTTTGTTGCCTGGAGTCTTATTTCTTGAATTCTTTGTATATTTTGGATATTAGCCCTGTATCAGACATAGAATTGGTAAAGATCTTTTCCCAATCTGTTGGTTGCCATTTTGTCCTATTGACAGTGTCCCTTGCCTTACAGAAGGTTTGCAATTTTATGATTTCCCATCTGTCAATTCTTGATCTTAGAACATAAGCCATAGATTTCCTATTCAGGAACTTTTCCCTTGTGCCCATATGTTCCATCCTTTTTCCCACTTTGTCTTCTATTAGTTTCAGTGTGTTCAGTTTTATATGGAGATTCTTGATCCACTTGGACTTAACTTTTGTACAAAGAGATAAGAATAGATCGATTTGCATTTTCTTGCATCCTGGTCTACAATTGAATCAGCACCATTTGTTGAAAATGCTGTCTTTTTTCCACTGAATGGTTTTAGAACCTTTGTCAAAGATCAAGTGACTGTAGGTATGTGGGTTCATTTCTGGGTCTTTGATTCTATTTCATTGATCTTCTTGCCTATCTCTGTACCAGTACCATGCAATTTTATCACTACTGCTCTGTAGTACAGCTTGAGGGCAAGAATGATGATTCCTCCAAGAAGTTCTTTCATTGTTGAGAATAGTTTTTGCTATCCTGGGTTTTTTGTTATTCCAAATTAATTTGAGAATTGTTCTTTCTATCTCTGTGAAGAGTTGAGTTGGAATTTAAATGGGGATAGCATTAAATCTGTAGGTTGCTCTTGGCAAGATGGCCATTTTTACTATATCAATCCTGCCAATCCATGAGCATGGGAGATCTTTCCATCTTCTGAGATCTTTGATTTCTTTCTTCAGGGACTTGAAGTTCTTGTGATACAAATCTGTCACTTGCTTGGTTAGATTCACACAGAGGTATTTTATGTTATTAGTGACTATTGTGAAGGGTGTCATTTCCCTGATTTCTTTCTCAGCCTGCTTATCCTTTAAGTAGAGGAAGGCTGCTGATTTGTTTGAGTAAATTTTGTATCCGGCCACTTTGATGAAGTTGTGTTTCTGGGTTAGGAGTTCTCCGGTGGACGTTTTGCAGTCGCATAAGTATACTCTCATATCATCTGCAAATAGTGACTTTTTGGCTTTTTTTCAAATTTGTATCTCTTCTATTTCCTTTTGTTGTCTTGTTGGAGAGAGTGGGCAGTCTTCTCTAGTCCCTGATTTTAGTGGGATTGCTTCAAGTTTCTCTCCATTTAGTTTGATGTTGGCAACTGGTTTCCTTTATATTGCTTTTACTATGTTTAGGTATGTGGCTTGAATTCATGTTTTTTCCTAAACTTTTACCATGAATAGGTGTTGAATTTTGTCAAATCATTTCTCACCATCTAGTAAGATGATCATGTGGTTTTTTTTTCCTTTGAGTTTGTTTATATAGCAGGTTACCTTGATGGATTGCTGAATATTGAACCATCCCTGCATTCCTGGGATGAAGCCTACTTGAACACGGTGGATTATTTTGATGTGTTCTTCAATTCAGTTTGTGAGAATTTTATTGAGTATTTTTCCATTGATATTGATAAGGGAGATTGGTCTGAAGTTCTTTTTCATTGTTGGGTCTTTGTGTGGTTTAGGTATGAGCATAAGTGTGGCTTCATAAAATGAATTGGGTAGTGTTCCTTCTGTTTCTATTTTGTGAAATAGTTTATAGAGATTTGGTATTAGGTCTTCTTGGAAGGTCTGATAGAATTCTGTACTAAAACCATCTGGTTCTTGGCTTTTTTTGGTGGGAAGACTTTTAATGACTGCTGCTGTTTCTTTAGTGGTTACAGGACTATTTAGATGGTTTATCTGATCCTGATTTAACTTTGATGTCTGATATCTGTCTAGGAGCTGTCTATTTCATCCAGATTTTCCAGTTTTGTTGAGTATAGGCTTTTGTAGTAAGATCTCATGATTTTTTTTTAATTTCCTAAGTTTGTTTTATGTCTCCCTTTTCAATTCTGATTTTATTAATTTGGATACTGTTTCTGTGCTCTTTGGTTAGTCTGGCTAAGGGTTTATCTATCTTGTTGATTTTCTTAAAGAACCAGCTCCTGGTTTTGTAAATTCTTTGTATAGTTCTTTTTGTTTCTACTTGGTTGATTTCAGCCCTGGGTTTGATTATTTCCTGCCATCTACTTTTCTTGGGTGTATTTGCCTCTTTTTGTTCTAGAGCTTTCAGGTGTGCAGTCAAGCTTATATAATGTGCTGTCTCCAGTTCCTTTTAGTACGCACTTAGAGTTATGAGTTTTCCTCTTAGCACTGCTCTCATTGTGTCTCACAAGTTTTGGTATGATTTTGTGGGGAGCCTACAGAAGGCAGTTATCATCTTTGCAGCCATCTTGAGCCATATGACCTGACAAGAGGCTTGTTTTCAATAGCCTACAACAGCTGAACACACTCTGATAACATCTTGTTTTATATACCCAGGATTTTCCCTTGGGTGTGTATGACTTAAAGGTGTGACTTAAAGGAGTGACTTGAGTAGTCAGACTTATAAAAGGTGAGGGGCAGACAGAAGAAAGGACTGGAAACTTGGAACTTGGAGGCACTAGGGACTAGGAACTAGGGACTAGGAATTCAAGACTTGGGAGTTGGACTAGGAACAAGAGACTTGGAAAAAGAGAAGAAGAGAGACTTGAGACTAAACGGGACTGAATCACACTCTGCCTGGTCTCCATTCTTCATGTCTGCCCTCACTCTCTCTCTTGCTGAACTCTGACCCGTGGACCAGAGCAGCAGTATGAGCCAGGACAATTTAACCCCCAAAGCTTGGGGCAGTGCGGGCTCTAACAATTTTAGCCCCCAAGCTTTTGGCAGTGGGGGTTAAAACATTTGGCAGAGAGGTCCCTGACATGATGTGCCTTAATTTTCACTAAATTCTAAAAAGTCTTATTTCTTTATTTATTTCTTCCTTAACCAAGTCATCATTGAGTATAGTATTATTAAGTTTCCACGTGTATGTGGGCGTTCCATTGAATTTATCATTATTGAAGACCAGCCTTAGTCCATGGTGATCTCTTAGGATGCATAGGATTACTTCGATTTTCTTTTATCTCTTGAGGCCTGTTTTGTGACCAA
Organism: Rhabdomys pumilio; assembly: GCA_030674055.1. Classification (NCBI taxonomy): domain Eukaryota; kingdom Metazoa; phylum Chordata; class Mammalia; order Rodentia; family Muridae; genus Rhabdomys; species Rhabdomys pumilio. Next base: position 134,767,356 of record JANHMN010000004.1, on the reverse strand, counting down.
TTACATGGTAACTTTTAGAGAAGGTACCATGAGGTGCCAAGAAAAGGGTATATTCTTTTCTTTTTGGATGAAATATTTTATAAATATCTGCTAAATCCATTGGGTTTATAACTTCTCTTAGTTTCACTGTGTCTCTGTTTAGTTTCTGTTTCCATGATCTGTCCATTGCTGAGAGTGGGGTGTTAAAGTCTGTTGTAATAATTATTTTATAAAAGCAGCTGCCAGTCAATCCAACAGTCTAGGCTGCGTTGTCTCTGGCTAGATCAGGTGCCATTTTCAGTGGCCAGAGGCCACGTGGGCACCACAGCTAGAAACAGCCTACCAGAAACATCAGCCCTGCCACCCACAAGACGCCAGTATGGGAGATGCCTCTGCCAATCTTCCACACTGTGTCTACAAGGCTGGGCATTGCCCAGACCATCCTGCCAAACACATGGGTTAGGTACAGATGAGACTCTAAAGTTTAGATTATCCAAAGACTTTATATATTTGGTAATGATCAATAACAAGATGACCATACAATCAGAAGTGTGACCCAATACCCAATCTAGATATATCAACTACCTTTGACTGGCAGAGACATGTGAACATCTGCCTCCATGTTTGCCTCTCTCTCCTCTCATCTCCCCTAGCTCCTCCTCTTCCTTCTCTTCTTCCTCCCTTACTCCTCCTCTTTCTCTCTTTACTCCTCCCACCTTAGCTTCTCCTACAGAAGTCTGCCACTATTATTGTGTGAGGTTCAATGTGTGCTTTGAGCTTTAGTAAAGTTTCTTTTATGAATATGGGTGCCCTTACATTTAGTGCATACATGTTCAGAATTGAGATTTCATCTTGGTTGATTTTTTTTTTTTTTTTTGCCAAGTATGAAGTGTCCATCTTATCTTTCTTGATAACTTTTTGTTGAAAGTTGATGTTATTCGATATTAGAATAGCTACTCCAGCTTGTTTCTTGGAACCATTTGCTTCGAAAAATGTTTTCCTGCCTTTTATTCTGAGGTAGTGACTGCCTTTGTCACTGAGGTACATTTCCTGTATGCAGCAAAATGCTGGGTCCTGTTTATGTATCCAGTCTGTTAGTCTATGTCTTTTTATTGGGGAATTGAGTCTATTCATGTTAGGAGATATTAAGGAACAGAGATTGTTGCTTCCTGTTATTGTTATTACTAGAGGTGGAGTTATGTTTGTGTGGATATCTCCTTTTGGCTTTGTTGGAAGAAGATAACTTTCTTGTTTTTTTCAAGGGTATTATTTCCTTCCTTGTGTTGATGGTTTCCCTATATCATCCTTTGTAGTGCTGAACTTGTGGAAAGATACTGTGCAAATTTGGTCTTATCTTGGAATATCTTGGTTTCTCCATCTATGGTAATTGACAGTTTTGCTGGGTATAGTAGCCTGGGCTGGCATTTGTGTTCTCTTAGGATCTGTATGATATCTGTCCAGGATCTTCTGGCTTTTATAGTCTCTAGTGAAAAGTCTGGTGTAATTCTGATAAGTTCACCTTTATATATTACTTCACCTTTTACCCTCACTTCTTTTTAATATTCTTTGTTTTCTGCATTTGTTGTTCTGATGATGCCAAGTTGTCTTGGTTTCTGTTGCTTGGGTTCTTGTGTTTACCTCTCACCATCTAGTTATCTTAGGTTTAGTTGGTCTTGCTGTCTCTGACTGGAGCTTGTTCCTCCTGTGAGCCTGTGGGCATGTAATCTTAGGTGTGTCCACACTCCTGGGAGACTTGTTCTTTCTGGGCCAGATTTGGGTGTGGGGAGCTGTGTCACAGGTGTGGCTCTGGGTTGCTGATTGAGACCTGAAGTAGCTGATGCAGACCAGAAGGATTCTGTCCCTGGTTCCCTGCAGTTCCCGTGCCCTGTGTGCTCCTGGTGGGTCCCTCTTTGGCCAGTTCTTGGAGCAAAAGTATTGGTCTCTCCTGTAGACTTAGTAGTGACAGCACTCCTGAGAGACTAGCTTTCTCCAGGCAGTATTTGTGTATGGAGAGCTGTGCCACAGAGGTAACTCCAAAGCCCAGATGCAGATCAGAAAGATCCCCATTTTTCATTCAGTAGTGAGTTGTTCAGTTTTCATGAATTTGTAGGCTTTCTCTTCTTTCTGTTGTTCAAATTCAGCTTTAATTCCTAGTAGTCTAATAGGATGCAGGGGTTTTTTTCTATTTTCTTGTGTCCATTGAGCTTTCTCCAAAACTAACAACATACTTAGACACAAAGAAAGCTCAATGAGGTACTAATAAGGTATATTCTTTTGTGTTTGGGTGAAATGTTCTATAAATATCTGTTAGTTCCAGTTTGTTTATAATATCAGTTAACTTTCTGTTTGGTTTTTATCTTGATGACCTGTTCATTGGTGAGAGTGGGTTGTTGAAGTCTCCCATGGTCACTGTGTAAAGACTAATATGTGATTTAAGCTATAGCAGTGTTTCTTTTAAGAAATTGATTGCCTTTGTGTTGAGGGCAAAGATGTTAAGTAGTGCAATAGCCTCTTGGCAGATATTTTCTTTGACAAATACGTAGTGCCCTTTCCTATCTCTTTTGTTTAGTTTTGGTTTAAAGTCTATTTTGTCAGATATTAAAATGACTATATTTCCTTGCTTCTTATTGTTCATTTGCTTAGAATATCTTTTTTATCTTTTACCCTGACGTGATGTTTATCCTTGATACTAAGGTGTGTTTCTGGGATGAAGCCCAAGGAAGATCCAGCTTTTAAAACCATTTTGTTAGTCTGTGCCTTTTTATTTGGTAAGTAAGACTTTTAATGTTAAGAGTATTATTGAACAGAATTTATGCATTTTCATTATTTTGTTGTAGCAGTGTGGATTTTTTTTCTTTCTTTCTTTTTTTTTTTTTTTTTGCCTCTTCTTTTGATTTGATAGTCTTATAATATTTATTACTTTTCTTTTCTTGGAAAACACACAGTTAATCTCTTTGATTAAATTAAATCCTTTTTCTAGCACCTTCTACAGGACTAGGTCTATAAATAGATATCACTTGTATTTGGTTTTTATCATGAAATGTCTTTTGTTCTCCATCTATTGTTATTGAAAGTTTATTTGAATATATGTACTGGCTGGTTTTGTGTCAACTTGACACAGCTAAAGTCATCAGAGAGAAAGGACCCTCAGTTGATGAAATGCCCCCGGAAGCTCTACCCATAAGGCATTTTCTCAGTTAGTGACCAATGGGTAGAGCCTAGTTCATTGCAGGTGGTGTTATCCCTGGGCTGGTAGTTTTGATTTTTTTTTTTAAAGCAGGCTGAGAAAGCCATGTGAGGCATGTCAGTAAACAGTGCCCCTCCATAACCTCTGCATCAGCTCCTGTCTCCAGGTTCCAGCTCTGCTTGAGTTCCTGTTCTGACTTCCCCCAGTATTGGACTACAATCTGGGAGTGTAAGCCAAATAAACTCCTTCTTTCCCAAATTGTTTCTTGATCATGGTGATGGTTTTTTGGTTTGGTTTGGTTTTGTTGTTGTTGCTTTTTGTTTAGTTGGTTGGTTGCTTTGGTTTGGATTTTGTTTGTGTATTTGGGTTTTTTTGGGGGGGTGTTAAGATTTATTTTCTTTTATGTATATGAATACACTGTCGATGTTTTCAGACACACCAGAAGTGGGCATCAGAACCTATTACATATGGTTGTGAGCCCCCATGTAGTTGCTGGGAATTGAACTAAGAACCTCTGGAAGAGCATCCAGTGCTGGGTATTTTATAAAATATCCACAAAGCACGTGATAAAATAGGTAAGGATGAAATATCTGAGTCCCCTTTGGTCCTTCTCAAAACTGTCCTTCAATGAGAATGAAGAAAAATCTTCTTTAACATGCAAACCAGAAAAATTGTAAAGGAAAGAAAAGAAAACAAGAATAATAGATGTTTAGAAACTGAAGTATAGACAGATGAGAGAGCCACAGCAGTCTCAGGAAACACAATGAATGATGCCTGAACCAGTGGAGGGGAAAGTAGAAAGAGGAGCCACTTTACCCCAGAAGATCCCCAGAGGCTCTGGATGCCATGATACAAGAGACTTCTGGAAGTGGGATGGATGGAGATAAACACAAGGTAAGTAAAAACAGTTAAAACCCTGAAAAGAATCTGAGTCATGTGTTCTCCAACACCCCACAACTGATGATTCCACTTCACTGGAGTTAGGGACCAGAGATGGGTTCTTCAGAAGGCCCTGAGACAGGGGGCTGAAGAGCATCAGGCCCAGATGGTTGGAGGAGAACCTGGAAGCACAGATTTCTTATCTTCTACCCACTTCTGCTCCCAAACCACAACGGAGATCTGGAAGTCATCTCCTAGATTCTAAGTAACACAAGAGGATGGAGATTTTTATATCACAACTACACACACACAAACACAGAGTCTGGCCAGGTCACTAAGGGTGACAACAGTTGCCAAATCTGTCCAGACTCCAAGCTTGCACCACCCAACATCCAATATATAATTGGCAACTCGAACATGAGAGATTTCAAGACCAGTGATGCCACAAGACCAAACAGACAAAAATAACAACTGGAAAGCAGACACCATTAAAGGGAAAGGTTTTTCTTTAAAATTATACTTGATCCTTTTTCTTTCTTTTTGCCATTTGGTGATATTAATCTCAGCATTTTGGAGGCAGGTGGATCTCTGTGAGTTTGAGGCCAACCTGGTCTACAGAACCACATCTAGAATGGCCAAGGAAACCCTGCCTTAAGAAACCAACCAACCAACCAACCAACCAACCAACCAACTAAATAATTAATTTTGAGACAGTGTCTCACTATGTAGCCTTAGCTGACCAAAAACATATTGTATAGATCAAGCTAGCCTCAAAATCACAGAGATCTGCCTAACTTTGCCACCCAAATATTAGAATTAAAGGCATATTTCACCACAGTATCCTGATACTTGATATTTTCAATGAAATCACATAAAACTTTATAACTGTGTAATAAAAGCAGGACGTTTTTAAAAGAAAATCTGGTAACACAAAACAATGTCCTCAGTCTCTTATAAATTAAAATATGCCTGCAAATATAAAGTAGAAATTCACAGAAGAAAATAATAACAGTTTTCAAATAAGGAAGAGTTGAATGAGATTAAAAACATATACCAGTGTAGATAAATGCAGGTAAATATAGGATATATATATACATATATATATACATATATATATATATATATATATATACATATATATATATATATATATATATATTTACAGGTATACAATAACTGTATATCATTATAGGTATATATGAACTATATATAATTACATATATACATGGAATATATATGGATGATGTATAGGTATAAATATATATGTACTAGTCTGAGAGATCAAGAAAGCAAAACTAATTAGTAGCATAAAGATTGTCAGCATAAATAGATGCCAGAAGAAATGGAGATGTTGCTTAGTTAACAGTATACATTAGGGCTTGAGTTTGGTGTACATTACCTTATAAACTAGGTATGGTGGTGTAATGCTTTAACCCCAGTGCTTGGGAGGTATAGGCAGAAGAATCAGAAGTACAAACAAAATCATCCTCAATAAAGTAGCAAGCAGGTAAATGCTTGGCAGAAATGGCCAGAGGCCAATCAAATTGAAGCAATTGTCTCCTCTTCAGCTTAAGTTTCCTCTGCTACAATGACAGGTAGCAAGAGAAAATTACTTCTAAACATGAAAGTCAAAACTCTTAATGGACAGGTCCACCTTCATGACTTTTTGCCCCCAGAGCCCTGTAAATTACTTAATTGATGCCTGCTTTTAGATAACACTTGGGAAAAACATTCTAATTGAATTTTTTAAATTAACTTAGGCAGCAGGAGGGACTAACACCATAAATGCTGTGAAATGGATGACCTCATGCATGGCCCAGTGTCAAACCAGAGGACCCTTGTGTGACATCTCATCTTTCTTTCTAATGTCAGAAATGCAATAGCTCCCAGCTTAGTGGGCTCATTGTGTTAAAGTGTGTATTGGGAACTCATTGTCTTTTCTGCTGAGTAATATTCCCTTTCATAGGCATAGACATTTTATTGACATGCAGGTTGATTCCACCTTTTGGTAGACCATGTAAAAAATGCTGCTGTGACCATCTGGGTGTGAAGTACCTGGAGACAGAAGGCTGACTAGAGCTTGCCAGGACTGAGGTTGAGGAATACAGGGGGTTGAGTACTTGCTGGGTGAGAGGTATCCTTTGGGGACGATGACATTTTTTTAAACTAGAGGAACTACACAACATTGTGAGTAGCTTAGTACTTGACTTGTGTACTTTAAAATGATTAAAATTATTTTAGGACAATGTGAGCTGAATCTTATCTGAAAGCCTCTTTCTTACAATCTAGCTTAGTATTAGAAAGTACTAAGCAAGCTGCCAAGGGACGGAAGCAATTAATAATCTTACCCAGTTCTGATGCTCATGAACCACAATGACCAGCAAAGTAGGATATCCCTAAAAATACAGTAAGCAGTGCTCTCACATTGGTAGTAGTAACATCTGCTATTGGACTTGAGGCCAACTCAACAAGAGGAAAACTTTCCTTGTACTAGAAACCTAGCCAACTAAGGATTCTGTGGTAATCGAGGTCAGATCTTAGAAGAGAATCTGCTATCTCCTCTTTGCTAGACCAGCACAATTCTAACTATATTCTAAATCTTTTTCTTATATCTACAGATAAGTACAATTTTAATCCTCGGCAAAGAGGCTTTTCTTTACAGTGAGTGGAGAAAATCACAGAAAATCATAGCTAGATACAATGCAAAGGTCAAATCATGGGGAATCCATGCCCAGTGGGCACATCTACTTCATAGCTCCTTCATTGATGACTTTGGACATTATTGCAAAAGAGGAGCAGAAAGACTGTAAGAGACAGGACGTCAAACAAGCTCTGAACAATGACAATATCAACAGACATGCTAATAGGGAAAACGGGAAATCTCACAGGATCCTACCCCTTGACAACAAATGTTTCCAGAAATAACCTCTCCCAATGTGCACCAAAAGCATACATGCATACAAGGCTCCTAATTTCTTATTAATACAAAGTTTTCAGCTTTGAAAAAACACAGACACTCCATTTGATGTTAGTGGGATCTCATTCCTTGAAGATTAAATGGGGTGATGCTGGTCCTGAGTATGTCATGGAATCCACTGGTGTCTTCAGCACCATGGAGAAGGCTGGGGCCTGCTTGAAGGGTGGGGTCAAAATGGTCATCATCTCCTCCCCTTCTGCCCCTTCTGCCCCTTCTGCCCCTTCTGCCCCTCCTGCCAATTCTGCCCCTTCTGCCCCTTCTGCCCCTTCTGCCCCTTCTGCCCCTTCTGCCCCTTCTGCCCCTTCTGCCCCTTCTGCCAATGCCCCCATATTTGTGATGGATGTGAACCACAAGAAGTATGACAACTGACTCAAGATAGTCAGCAATGCATCCAGCACCACCAACTATTTAGCCACCCTGGCCAAAGTCAACCATGGCAACTTTGGCATCATGAAAGGACATATGACCACAGTCCATGCCATCATTGCCACTCAGAAAACTGTGGCTGGCCTCTCAAAAAAGCTGTGATGTGATGACCATGGAGTTGCCCGGGACATCATCCCTGCATCCACTGTTGTTCCCAAGGCTGTGGGCAAGGTCATCCCAGAGCTGAATAGGAAGCTCACTGGCATGGCCTTCCATGTCCCTATCCCCAGTGTATCTGTTGTGGATCTGGCATGCCACCTGGGGAAACCTGCCAAGTATGATGACATCAAGAAGGTAGTAAAAGTCGGGCGGTGGTGGTGCACGCCTTTAATCCCAGCACTTGGGAGGCAGAGGCAGGTGGATTTCTGAGTTCGAGGCCAGCCTGGTCTACAGAGTGAGTTCCAGGACAGCCAGGGCTACACAGAGAAACCTTGTCTCGGGAAAAAAAAAAAGAAGGTGGTAAAGCAGGTATCTGAAGACTCAATAAAGGGCATCCTGGGCTACTCTGAGGACCAGGTTGTCTCCTGTGACTTTAACAGTAACTCCCACTCCTCCACCTTTGATGCTGGGGCTGGCATTGCTCTCAATGACAACTTTTTAAAGTTCATTTCCTGGTATGACAATGAGTATGGCTACAGCAATAGGGTGGTGGACCTCATGGCCTACATGGCCTCCAAGGAGTAAGAAACCCTTGACCATCCACCCCAGCAAGAACAGTGAGAGCAAGAGAGAGGCCTCTGCTGTAGAGGAGTTCCTGTCCCAACTCAGTCCCCAACACTGAGTATCTTCTTCACAGTTACCATCCTAGACGCCACCATAATAACAGAAGGGGCCTAGAGAGCCTACGCTCTTGAATGTCATCAACAGATTTACTGTACTCCTACCCCACTCCCCAGAAAAAGAAAATAACATAGACACATAAACAACAATAATGGACTCAGCAGGACAAATTTATATATTTGTGAACATATGTGTGTGTGGCAGTAATAATCAACGAAAATGGCAGGCATTTGAGAGTCAGGATAGGAGGGCAGGGGAGGGTTGGGAGGAGAGAATGTGGGGGAAACTGGAGGGAGAAAAATGAAGGGGGAGAGTCATATATATTTTAATTAAAATGTATTTAGGAACTAGAGAGATGGCTCTAGGGTTAAGAGCTTAAGAGCACAGAGCGCTCTTCCAAAAGACCTGGGTTCAATTTTTAGTACTTAAAAAGTGACTCACAACAGCATGTAACTCCAGTTCTAGGTTATCCCTTCTTCAGGTCTCGTTGAGCACTGTATGCATTTGGTACACATACATTCAAGCAAGGAAAACACCCATATGCAAGAAATAAAATGTTTAAATATTGTGTTTTTTATTTTGCCATAATAGTAGAAAGCAAACAGCTCACTTGCCTACTTTTTTTAATCTGTATCTAGAGTTCCATTTCCTTTGTGCCCACTTTCTCTCTGCTGCCCCCACACCTACCTTCCCCTTCCAATATGTATTAAGTGCCTCTGTGGAGCCTCAGCTCTGGGCTTAGTAACACTTTATCAGAAACTCTGAGAAGAACATTCCTAAAGCAATTCAACAGACAGCAAAGCTCACAGCATCTGAATCCTCTGCACAGGACCCCAGCACCATCGACAAGTATGGACCCCAGTTCCAACCACACCTGTGTGGATCCCAGCTCCATCCATGTCTGTATGGACCCCAGCTTCATCCATGCCTGTGTCGATCCCAGCTCCATCCATGCCTGTGTTTACCCCAGCTCCATCCATGCCTGTATGGACCCCAGCTCCATCCATGACTGTATAGACCCCAACTCCATGCATGCCTGTGTATTGCTCCTTGTTTTCATACCTGAAACTTTCAGTCTCTGCTAAAATGGCTTCCCAGATATAAAGACCCCTGCCCTTAGTGTCAGTTTCTGTGACTTGTGTATGCTCTCTGTGTGTGGAATGAAGATATAGAGTTCTTGAAATGGACTTTTTTGCACCCCTAATAATGCCTGTTATAAATAATAACTAATAAACACCTATTTAGCTATGCTCCTTAACTTTTACAGGGAAAGATTTAATTTACCCCCTATTACCAAAATTTGGCACGACACTCTCCTTTCATTTTATTCCTTCTTAAATAATTTCTTTTGTCCTTAATAGAACATTCCAGAAATATATTCCCTGAGTCACTGTTGACTTACAGACATTTTTAGATGTGTTTGTTTTATATGACAAATTCTCCAGAGACTCCCCTAGAAGCTGAATGAGTCACAATCCTGTCTTCTCTGTCTTTCAAAATAGATTTGTAAAATAGCTGCTGTACTGAGATACAGTCCACAGACCACGTAATTGCCCATTTAAAATGTGCACCATAAAAGTGTCTAGTATATTCACAGAGTTGTGTAAACATCATTTCAATCAATTCTAGAGCATCTTCATCCACCCCAAGAGAAAGACACGTCCATTAGCCGTCACTCCTGCCTTCCTCTCAGCCAGCTCACTGCAACTCCTAATCTACTTTCTGTCTCTGAGGAGTTGCTTATTCTGGATATTTTGTATAAATGGAATCCTGCAGTGTTCACCCTTTTGTGTCTGTCTTCCCCGTCTCGCAGCAATGTTATAATATCAGTTCTCCCTTCCCTTTAGAGCCAATTAAAATTTCATTGTGTGGATATGCTACTTTTATCCACGTTAATGGACATTTGAGTTGTTTTCATCTTTTGGATATTGTATGATCCGCATTTCCATTACTGGACAAAATACTAGACATAAACAAGGCTGTTGTAGTACATGCCTTTAATCCTAGTACTCAGCAGACATAGTCAGGTAAGTCTCGGTGAGTTTGAGACCACTGAGGCCAGTCAGTCTACACAGTGAGCTCCAAGCCAGCTGGGGGTACATAGTGAGTGAGACCTTTTGATTTTTGAAACCTGTCTACACTAACAATTTTAATTCACATTTTCAACCGCTTCATTCTGTGAACACATGGACCAAGCATTTGGACTGTAATCTCATGGCCCCAAGCTTTCAGATCTTTGCATCAGTACATTGTGGCAAAGGAGACTGCTCACATCATGGCAACTGAGAGATAAGGGAAAGACCCGAAAAGGTTGGGATCCTAATATCTTGTCAATGGCATACTCTCAATAACCTAACATCCCTTTATCCCTAAAAAGGTTCCACCATCTCCCAGTGGTGCCAAGCTGAGGACCAAGCTTTGTGATGTACACTTTGTGGGAGCGGTCGGATCCAAAGTACAGCAGGCAGAACATTTGAAAGAATATTTACTTAGAAGTCTTTTGGAGGACACGTTTTCATTTCTATCCTTAACTTTAATTGCCAGTGGCTAGGGTCATCTGAGAAGGGAGTCACAACTGAGAGCTTGCCCATATTACACAGGCTGGTGGGCATATTACACATATATGTAATATGTGCCCATATTACACATATCTGTGGGGGATTTTCTTGATTGTTAACTGAGGTAGGACTGCCCAGTCCACTGTGGGTATACCCTGGGCAGGTATCTTATACTATATAAGAAAGCTTGCTTAGCATAACTTTTAAGTAAACAAGCAGCATTCCTCCATGCCTCCAAGTTCCTACTTGAGTTCTTGTCCTGACTTCCCTTAGTGGTGGGATGAAATGTATCGGCAAAATAAACTATTTCCTCTCCTAAATGGCTTTTGGTCATGGTGTTTGATCAACTGAGATCCCAAAGGGGAAAAAATTGCTTTAACAAATTGTTAAAAATTAAGAACTTAAAAGCAATACTTCTAATTCTTAGTATACATCCCTTTAGCTCATCAGCAATGAATTAGAATACCATATTCAGATACATCTATTTAGAAAAATTTTTAATTGTTAATAATTTTTTAAATTTTTTTCTTTCATTAAAAATGTGGGGTTTTCATACAAAATATTCTGGTTTCCCCTTCCCTTCTCCTCCCAGTTTCTCATCATTTCTCTCCCATCCACAGCCACACTCTTTTTGTCTCTCATTGAAAAACAAACACAGGGGGCTGGAGAGATGGCTTGGCAGTTAAGAGCACTCATTGCTCTTCTAGAGTTCCTGAGTTCAATTCCCAGCAACTACATGGTGTCTCACAATCAACTGTAATGGGATCCAATACCCATTTCTGATACGTCTGAAGACAGCGACAGGGTACTCACATAATATAAATCTTTAAAAAAGAAACACAGGTATCAGAAAAATGATAACAAAGTAAAATAGCGTACAACAAGAGAAGAGAAAAACAAGTTAGAATAGGACAAAACAACCATACAGGTAAACAAAGTAAAAAAAACAAAAAAAAAAAGAAACTTATATGGACTTGTCCACATACACATGGATCCCATAAAAACACAAAGTCAGAAGCCATAACATAAAAGACTTCAACAATGAATGGGTGTCCCCCTTATTCCACATCCTTGCCAGTATGAGTGATCACTTGTGTTACTGATCTTAGCCATTCTGACAAAATAATTTTCCAAATTATTTTGTGTTGTCTTTCCTATCCCAAGTTTTTGTGGTTCTGTATAAAGCTGAAAATTCTTTTCAATGTCTGTGAAGTATTGTGTTGGAATTTTAGGGGAATTGCTTTGAATCTGTAGATTAACTTTGATAGGATGACATAATTTTGGTAGGATGAGGTTTTTTTCCTATGTTAATACTGTTGACCCATGAGCATGGGAGATCTTTCCATCTTCTGATATCTTCTTCAATTTCTTTCTTCAGTTTCATAAAGTTTTATGACACAAGTCTTTCACTTGCTTTGTTAAGTTACCTCAAGATACATTATATATTTTGAGGTATCATTAAAAGTATTGATTTTCTAATTTCTTTCCAAATCATTTGTACATAGAAGGGCTGATTTTTGTGAGTTAATTTTATCTCCAGATTTTTTGTTGGAAGGATTTATTAGCTGTAAGACTTTCCATGTGGAATTTTTAGGGTCCCCTATGTATACTATCATATCATCTACAAACAAGGATACTTTGATTTCTTCCTTTCATATTTGTACTCCCTTGATCTGTTCATTTGTTTTCTTGATCTGGAAAGAATTTCAAATACTACATTAAATAGATATGGAGAGAGAAGAACCTTGCATAGTCCCTGATTTTAATAAAATTGCTCAGAGAATCTCTCCATTTAAGATGATGACGTTTTCTTTATTGATTTTATCTCTACTTTCATGTCTTAAACTGTTTTCTTAATTTCATTTCATTTGTGTTTTCAGAGATTTCTTTAATAGATTTATTTATTTCTTCTTTACGAACCGCTAACTTACTCATAAAGGTCCTTGTCTTGTACTTCAGCTACAGTTGCCTTTCTCAGGGCCTACTGTGATAGGGTTGCAGGGCTTTAATGGAGACATGTTGTCCTGGCGTTTTTGATTGAATTTTACACTGGCAGCTAGGTGGCTGGGTTTGTGATGATTGTAACTCTAGGTGCTAAAATCTGGTCTTGTTTTTGTTGGATGGTTGTTTTGTTCCTTGGTTTCTGTTGCCTTTTGGGGTTCTTAGGAGAATGTGGTAGTGTGGGTCATCTGGTGGGGAATAATGCTTCTTAGATGCTGATGGGTGTAGCTTTCTGGGTGCTCTAGATTGAATGGTTTTCGTGGTATTAGGATCTGACACTTAGGGATGAAGACAAGCTAAAGGAGTCGACAGGATGAAAGACAGGAGGGTGTCCCACCAGGATCTGCTTGGTTCCCTGGGAATGGGAACAGAGGAGTGGGAGCCACAGTGGGTGGTCTGCCCTGGAGCTGAGGAGGAGGCAAGAGGTTTGAAGGAGGGGAGGGAGAGTGGGGTCTACAGGTCCTCTACCTGCTTCTCTTGTTTATTTGTTTAAGGTTGGGATGAGCTAAGATTTTATTTCCCCATGAGCACAAACAACTCTTCTTGTTTATCCAAACCTCCTCTCTTTCTCCATGTGCTAAATAAAATGCATTACCTAAGTATTATATTTATTTTTTAAAATAATTTCACTTTACAAATTTGGAAACAGAAGGGTTTTTTGTTTTGTTTTGTTTTGTTTTGTTTGTTTTTTTGAATTACATCATTTTATACATAATGAAAAAGAACACTGAAGGCAGAAACGTGTGTGAGTGTACCCAATGCTTTTCAAGTGCTTTGCCCTGCTGGTGGAAGTTGGGAGCACCCACTTGGCCCATTACTCCTGCCTTCCCACACCCCAACTACTGTTTCAACAGATTATGAATCTTTAACAACCTCCAAGTGCAAGATTTGTAAACTAGGAACACTTCTATATAAAGCTATAATGAAACACAATAAAAATATAAAGTCAAACCATTTCTAAATAAAATACTATACATCTTTCTCCAAATGTATCAAACCAAGTGACATTTTTTTCTCTAAACCAAGATAGGGAAGTGCATTCTAAAGTCTAAAGTAAATTACTGCAAATATTCGTGGTTACGGTGTACTGAGTTAAGAACATGGAAGGCTCGGCCAAGCTCACAAGATTGTGCTTTCTATTTCTGGAATAGGGGCACATGACATGTGTCTGTCTTCCCTACATTTCTTTTTTTAAAAATTCCTTCATCGGATTGAGGGCAATAGAAATTGGTTATGCGTGTGCTCCCTCTGAAGGCTACATCTCCATCCATATGACTTTTGTGTGCATGTGTATGTGCATAGAACTGAGATCAACATCGTGGGCTTTCCTCAGTTGTTTTCCACCTTATATTTCGAATGAGCTTCTCACTGAACCTGAAGCACAGCAAGTTGGCTAGCCTGGCTGACCAGCAAGCCCTAGGAGCTCTCTGTCTTCCCGATAATGAGATTACATATTGTACCACCAGTCTGTCTCTCTGTCTCTCTGTGTCTCTCCCCGCTCCATCTTTCTTTCCTGTGTTTTATTGCAGGCTGAGAATCCTAACCCATGTCCCCATGCTTGTGCAGCAAGGCCTGTACTCACTGAGAAGTTGTCCCACCCCTATGATCACTCTTTTTACAGGAAAAAAAAAAAGCCTTTATTGTCCTATTTAGCATATATTATAATTAAATAGAGACAACAGAAAATCAAGGGCTGAAAATATGTACTTTGTATCAGATAAGAGTGATGGCAATAGCACACTTGAATTCAGTTGTGACCAATTAAAGTAGCTTCTACAAAGGGAGACTTCTGGACACAGCTGGGTGGCCAAACAAAGTTCATGAACTAGTAGTATATTGGCCATATTTTCCAGGCTAAAATCACAACACGTCATCCCATAATAATTTTTTAAATGAATGACTGAATTTATTGGTAGAAAGGTATTTTGCAAAGATATTAAAATTAAAAAGCATTCAAGGAATTTTAAAATGAATCACCTTTGTGAAAAAAGATATACAACTACAGTATATTGTATTTGGGAACGATCCCAGAAAATGGAGGACTGGTTATTTAAAAAGCAGGAAAAATGTGCAGTTGCTACTCTGATTTCTCCACAGGAAAGTCCTTACGGCTCTGCCAGAGCTGAGGAGCTCCGTGGGACTTGTTCACCTCCCTTAGCTTCTGGCTGAAATCCAGAGGCAGGAGATGGACTGCTCAAGCCAAAAACAGACATACTTTTCACTCCAGAATGAGATAGTTTTCGGAGCAAACTGTTTCTAGAAGCAAGGAGAAATCACTCCCTGCATTAGCTTTATTTCAGGGTCATTCACATGGAGATTCTAGGCTCTTGCCCTCTCAGCTGAGAAGCTCTCCTCTAATCACTTGCTTGCACTCCAGTGGAGGGCTTACTTTGGGTTTAGTGTTCTCTGGTGAGTTAGGCAACCTGCTATTTTCACAAGTGGTCTGGGAATTCTTCAGCGGAGAATGAATTCTTCCAAATTCCAGGTCTATTGTCCTTGCCTATAACCTTTAGCCCCGGTTTAAGACTTTTCATAGTCTCCCGTGTTTAGCTTCAGGACATTCTGCCAGACCCAATGCTTCAAAGCCTTTTGAGCTTTGGCATCAGTGATCAGCCTTATCCCTGGATAGCTGTTTGCTCTTTTTGCTATACCTAGTAGAAAAGAGGGTCAGCATATTTACTAAGGCAGACTCGAGGTAAACCGTTACTTACTTCGATGCCCATCGGTAATTTGATATTTGTGCTTAGAGGTTAAATCAGCCTTCCTGGCTCTTTCATTTGTTCCTTCTCTTGTTCTTTTAGACTACATCAAAAATCATAATGCTGGATTTGTGACGTCACTCTCAATTGTTTCCAGATGGTTTCTCAGGCTGATCAAACAGAAGATGAGTCCAGTGGATGTGAGTGGAAAAGTAGATCTTCAAACAGAAAAAAGGTTCAGGAATAAAAAGTACAATAATAATAATAATAATATGAAGATCACAAAACAACCGCAGGTAAAGTAAATTGCCTTTTCCCTCTGTCTCAAAACAGGGTCTTTGATCAATTGTGCCAGTGTATAAAAATTTGAACTCTAAAGAAGCCAGGCAGGCTTCTAAAACCCAAACATCAAAAGCTTTGCTTCCATTAGAGAAATTTAAAGCCATGATACTCTGAATGGGTTTGAAATTCTCTAAAATGAGTTCTAATAATAACCTTCACAGACAGAAAGGAAAAGAACAGTAGGTTACGTGGCTTCATGCTACCATTTTCTCTGGTACATTAGTTTTCCAAAGATGGCATTTTGGCTTGTACCAAATAAAAGGGCAAAGGTTACCAAATGCAAGCACAGGGAAGCCAGAAACCAGAACAGCCCTCACAATGGAAGGGGAAATCCAAGCTGTCAGCTCTGAATAGAGAGAAATTGTATGTGTGAAATTGACAACCAGCAGCGGCCTGGCACCATCAGAGAGGCCAGGAAATTAACTCAACCAGGTTC
Organism: Rhabdomys pumilio; assembly: GCA_030674055.1. Lineage (NCBI taxonomy): Eukaryota > Metazoa > Chordata > Mammalia > Rodentia > Muridae > Rhabdomys > Rhabdomys pumilio. Next base: position 134,751,092 of record JANHMN010000004.1, on the reverse strand, counting down.
CTACTTACTGTATTAGAGCTGCTGTTCTGTCAAGATGTACTCAAGATTCACACCTAGAAATCTCCAGGCCCTTGATCACATTGGCGATGTCGGGTTTTAGTTGCAAAGCATTCTAAACAAATAAAGTATCGGTGAGAACAATTTTTTAATGACACAGAAAAAATATAAACAAATACAAACTACCTCTTAAGAACTGTTAACAATGTGTACATCTGTCTTTTCCTGCATGTTGTTTTACCAACTGGAAACCAATTTGTGTATACAATGTTTTTATGTGTTTTATTTAGTACTATGCAAATTTTTGGTTGGGGAAGACAAAAATCACAGTCAGTAATCAGGGTGCAAGTAGATGAAGTTGGCCAGAGCTTGGTGGTTGTCTCCTTCTTTGCAGAAACAGCAGAGAGAAAGAGACAATACAAAAAATGGGGCACACTGCACCTGGGACAGACTGTGGCACATATCCATTGTGACACACACAACAGAAAAGAAATGAGACAAACACAGACACTAGACATGGACTTCTGAGAAAGGAATCACACAACAATTTCATTCTCAATGGGCTCAGAAGAAATACACACACACACACACACACACACACACACACACACACACACACACACACGCACGGACACGCACGGACACACACACACAGACACACACACTCCCCTTACCTCACCTCACCTTCACTTCTCACCTCACCCTCACCTCACCCTCATCTCACCTCCCCTCATCTCACTTTACCCTCACCTCACTTCACCCTCACCTCACCTTCACCTCACCTCACTCTCACTTCAC
>JANHMN010000004.1:134739602-134749748 GCA_030674055.1 Rhabdomys pumilio | reverse complement strand
TCCCTCCTCTCCCTCCTCTCCCTCCTCTCCCTCCTCTCCCTCCTCTCTCTCCTCTCCTTCCTCTCCCTCCTCTCCCTCCTCTCCCTCCTCTCTCTCCTCTCATGGCCTGGTTCATTCTGGACATTTCCAGATGCCTCTGGCCAGTCTCACCTTCATATCTACAATAAACTCCTTCTCCTCAACCACACCTTGGGGAGATCATGTCCTCATTTTCATTCAGTGTCCACAATGCATCACATATTTATGGGATACAGCTCTAAACTTGCAGATGTAAACACAACATATATGACAGGGATCTGTCCAGTTGTGACCATTTCATCCTTTAACATGCCAGAAACTCTGCACACCTGGTTCTCCTTTGTAGTATTGTCACTAGCAGAGATGTCCAAGGACTTGCTAGTCAAATACCACTTCAGAGAGGAGTGTAAAAAAAAAAGGAATTTAAGATAAATGCCAGTGCATATTTCTTTTAAGTTTATATAGGAGGATGTAGAGACTGCTAAACTTTTTAAAAATTAAATGCATAACTACCTTATCATTAGATTCATTCATGTTTAAAAATCATCTATTAGTAATACTAGTCAATATGCCGGGCTCAGTTTTGGGGATCCCTGGTTTCTGTATTTTACGTTATCACTCATTTGGAAGTGATGGCTGAAACCTGGGCCTGTCCCGACTGGGTACCTGTTCTTTCCACTGAGCTGCACCTCCGAGCCTGACATGCACCTCCAAGCCTCCACTTTTTTTGTTTTGACTTTGCTATAAAATTGAACTCATTTTTAGTGAAGGCCAAACAGCCTAAATGGAGCATTTTCCTGCTTATTGTTTATTTTCAGATTGCTCATCTGGCATCTCTGGCTCAATGGTGTGCTTCTTACATGCATGGGCTGAGAGTCTGATGTTTCCAGGTAATGGGAGCATCCCGAGGCGTGATTCAGGACTTTAAGTTGTCTTTTTAACCGAGTTTGTTTTTCAGAACAACCGAATACAAACACGTGCTTGTCACTTGATGGCTTTGGGATCTGAGGAACTTTCTACTAGCTGACCCTTTAGAGACCAATCCCCCAAAACAAAGCTCCCCTGGATTCAGATTATTTACATGGGTTGATTTTAAATGTCTTCTCCCTCATCCCCCAGTACCAGTTCTGAATTTAACCAAAGTGAATTTTAACCAATTTAATTCTTCAAAAAGTATCTTCATAACTTCATGGTCCATTCAGTGGATATGTCGAAAATAATTTCCCATGTATATTTTCTTTTGACTTTTTTTTTTATATGATTACCTAAATATTTTCCTTAAGAGAGTTTGGTTACCAACAAATAAACTTAACCCATTTCCTATAAAATGTAGACAGTCAGGCAATAAAAGTGGTGTACAGTACACATCAAATTTTCTTTATTTTGGAAAACCGTTCAAAAAATATTTCAGGGGGAAATAAAAACCCCATAGCTTTTTTTTAATGTCGAAACACTTTCCATTTCCCTTTGGCTTCCTTTAGATCTAATTCCTGATCCTATGGTTGAGTTCTCAGTGGTTTGCACTGTTATCAAATGGGTCTTGAATATAGAACTTGTTCCTGGTTCAGATGAAGCATCAGGAAAGTATGCTCAGTGCTGCCCTGAGAAAATAAAGCAGCTTAAATTCCCCTGGGGCCAATCAAGGGAGTTGGAGGTGACTGATTAGGAATGCCATTTAATGACTGCCACAGGGATATTTGCCTTATTTTTAAAAATCAAATACATGCATCTATTAGGCCCCACAGAAGATACAGAGGCTGCTGTAGGTGTAAACAGCAGACATTCTGGTTTCCCTGCCATCCAGTGTTTCTGTTAACTGACGAGGGAACTCTATTCAGGACACACATCACAGAGACCATTTCTCCTCTCTCTCTCTCTCTCTCTCTCTCTCTCTCTCTCTCTCTCTCTCTCTCATTTATTTTGGAGTTTTGTTGTTATTACTGTTGTTCTTGTTTGTTTATTTGGTTGTTTGGTTTTAAACAGGGTCTCACTGTGCAGCCTTGGCTGCCTTGTAACTCACTACGTTACCAGGTTGATCTTGAACTCACAGAGTTCTGTGTTACAGATCATTCCTTGAGGACTCACCACAGTCTCATCTCAGTGCAAACATCGGAAGATGCTTCTGCAATTACAGAAAACTTCCCTATATAACATGAGGGCAGCAAGGCTATAGGGCGGTGAAGGAGACTTGGGATGAATTACCATCCACCTTAAATTCTCTCAGATAGAATGCAGAGTGCTGAGAAAAGAAGAAACTCATAGTGAGATAAATTCTGAAGGTAGGAATTCATGTCTAGACCCCTCCTTCTTGCTAGATGTTTGAACTTTTCCATCGCTCTTAATATTTCTAAACCTCGATTCTCTTGTCTATGAACCAGAGCTAAACTTAGGACCTTCCACATCACCATTTTGTGATGCATAAAATACTAAGCTGAGCAAATACAACAAAAACCTGGACTTCCACAATTATTACTTATTATAATGTTGAGTATAGAAGAATTTGGGGAAAAAAATCTATGCTTTTTGGTGATTGACTAAGAGGGGAATGGTTAAAATCAAAAATGTTACCTTTATCATTTATTAAAATATATCAGCCTTTGCAAGGCTTTTCTTAACAGAAGAACATTAAATAATATTTTAAAAATCCCCAGAAGTCTTTTGGAAGAAAAATTGTGATAACTAATTTTGTTTTCAAAATAAATAAGATCTGAGGTAATGAACCTTGAAAGAGTGTTGTCTTTGGACCACTGGCTTTAGTATTGTAATAAATGATATTGGAATTAATTAAATCATTAGTTAGAGATCTGTATTGCTGAAAAGCAGAGAGAAAGAAGCTGCTTCCAGGATAGCTTCTGACATATTTACTTGAAAGCAAAGCTTTTGTTAAGTTGAACTAGAGAGCACTGTTTAGCATAAGAAAGAGTTAATTGCTTACAGGTGTTCTAATTTTTTTTTTTAAAGAAAGATTTGTTGGAAAATACTTGACAAATTTCCCTTTAAATGCAAAAAAAAAAATATTGTGACTGTCCTTTCTGCAGATTCACCAGGGAACTTAGCCGATGGGAAAAAGACTGTGGCTGTCAAAATAATAAGCAAACTACATTGTATAACTATCAAGAGGAAAGCAATCCGTTTTCTATTATTTTACAGAGGATTCCCCACCCCACTCCCATGATCTATTGTGAATAACTAAGGATGGTTTTCTTATGGGTAAGTTAACAACAGTGATTTGTTGAATATTTTTTCAAAAGAATCTCAGAAAATCTAAATTTTTATTAAGCCTGTGGAGTTCACATAGGATCCACAAAACATTGTCACTTGTTTAAAAGGACAACTAAAATAAATAACAATGAAGAAAATTCAGAACCACTAAATATTCATAGTCAAGGGCAATTTTTTTGCATCTGTAAGCTCTGCATCCGTGAAGACCATCATAATAGCAAGTGTGTGTGGGCAGCTGTTTCCCAGATGTTTCTCACGAACTTCTGAAATGTTCACTTTCCAATACCGGCGAGTGTGAGACAGATATTATTTTCCTTTTATGTGTATTTTTTAAGTTTCAATTTTTTTTAACAGGCCGTGTGATAGACAGTGCTCCTCTTAAACGTGCTGTGGCCGAAGATAACATTGACCTTTGATTCTCCTGCCTCCACCTCCCAAGTGTTGGGACTGCAGATCTGCACTGCCACGGCCTTCAGATCTCCACCAACTGAGCCCTAAGTCCCAGCTCTCAAATTTGCGTGTTGGGGTGAGAAGAGCAGGTATGTCAAGCTGTCAAGTCTGCTTTCCAAGGGCTGTGCTCTCAGCAGGTAAGTGTGCAGAAGTGAATTCCAAAGCCATCGAATCTCAGGCAAACAGGCCCTGCTGTAGTCCTGGAAGTAGAATGTGCATGTGCTATGAGGCAGGTATTCTACAATACCTTATGCTGTATGACATAAGTAGTTTGCCCCAGTGGTAGCACCTTCCTGTCATTCCAGCACCTGGGAGGTAAAACCAGAAAGATAAGGAGTTCAAGGCTATCCTCTGCTACCTAGAGACTTGCAGGTTTTAGGAGATACTGCCTCAAACTGCCTCAAAACTCTCTTTTTCTCTCTTCCTCCCTTTCATCTCCCCCTCCCCCCCCCACACACACACAAAGTGACTTACCATGCCAACACTTGTGTGCTGGGTCAGAAGAGAAGAGATGCAAAGGACAAATAGAACTTGGAAGTTAATCGGTTTGGAGGCCTATGAAAAGAACATTCCAGACTCTGGTCTCAAATTCAGGATCCTCCTGTCTCTACTTGCCATGTGCTAGGATCATAGGCATGTCCTGTTTTATTCTTTTTGCCCTGTATATTCAGTTCTCTGTTCCCCTTGGTTGTATTGCTTGGATGGTTGTTGGCTGGACCATCATTTTTTTATTTTTTCAACTCACATGAAGCTCAGCTTCATATTTTAAATCTTTCAGTCAAGTGTCAGGAAAGCTGTCAACTCTTGATTTTTGTATGCATGTCCCTGGATGAAAAGCTTCAAACCTTTTTAAATTTCTTAGCCATTAAGCAAGAAACTGGGGCATATTCTTGCCCTACATTCAAGTTGCCATATGACCCTGAGAAGGAAAAGTTGTAGTCCAGGATCAGATACCTATTGCTTCAAAAACCATTTATGTAGCATTTATACCCCTGATATATCCCCAAACCTCTAAACCCAAATATGAAAAGTGTGCATGAAAGTAAGACAAGAAGATGAGGTCTCTTGGGGTCTGTCCCACTTTTTAAGGTAAAGCATGGCTGGCCATAAGAAAATACCACTTTGTCCAGTAATTCTGAAACAAAGCTAGCTCTCTTGTCCTTACCTACATAACAATGCCCACACATGTGAATCACTCTGATAGCTTAAAGAAGAAATACCACATAGCTGAAAATATTTTGTGTATTTGAATTCACACTGGCTCCTTCAGTAATGTAATACATCCACAGTAAAACATAATTATTGTAAGAGAATGTTTGCAGTTCTGAATTTGTCTCTAAAAATAACTGTACATTGTTTTTTAAAAAAAAATATGTGAGTTAATAGATTAATTCTTGAAGTTTATTAGAGTTCTACCCCCGGCTCAGAGATTACTCTTATGCCTTCCTGGGGTGTGTTTTTGCCTACTATTCTCTACCCTCCAAAAAGCTCCTACTGTATATTCTAGACACCGAGTACTGCCCATAGCTGCATCCAGGTTTCTACCTGCCTCAGGCTGTGGCGATGGAATTGGACAACTAACAATGGTTGGGCAAGTGCTTTAATACCAGGTCAAAACCACTGCCACAGCTTTCTGCTTTTATCTACATGACTAACAATGATTGGGCAATAAACATATTACAAAGCAAAGATAACAACTAGATTTTCTAGATTTAAGGTATGTTCCATACTACTTACCTTATGGTCCCACAACCATACCTGCAGGTCAATGTAACCAAATCCCAGAACCCTATTGCTGAAATTCCATTATTACCTCTCACACATTTAATACTCTGCTTTAATGTGAATTAAAGCCCAGGGCCCCAACATCACTGTGATGGTTTGTATATGCTTGGCCCAGGGAGTGGCAGTATTAAGAGGTGTGGCCTTGTTGGTGGGGGTGTGTTACAGTGGAGATGGTCTTAAATACACTCAACCTAGCTGCCTGGAATCGAGTGTTCTACTAGCAGCCTTCAGATGAAGATGTAGAACTCTCAGCTACTCCTGTACCACTCCATCCTGGATGCTGCCATGCTCTCATCTTGATGATGATGGACTGAACTTCTGAACCTGTAAGCCAGCCCCAATTCAATGTTGTCCTTTATAAGACTTGCCTTAATCATGGTGTCTCTTCACAGCAGTAAAACCCTAAGACAACCACTTTCTACAAATATGAATTTTGAATTGATTTCTAGGACAGCTAGAATTGTATTGCCATAATTCTATGGAACCCAATATTTTGGACTAAATTATCCCATGTATGGGTCACTCTTTTCTAAGTCTTTCTAGTTGCAAGACTTAAAGTATATCTGTGGACACATTATAATATAAATGGCATGGGCCAATTGTTATACATGTCTCCAGTGGCATGAGACATTACATGTCCTTTGTCATTTGCTTAACACACCAATTTTAAGGAGTGCTTTCAGTAAAGCAAAGGTTTTGTCAAGGTAAGGAACAGCTCAATTATGCACTGTGTCTCTGCTTCTGATACTCAGATTACAGGGGATCTCAGAGGCCAACCCCACGCTGTTTTGTTTTTATTTTGAAACAAGATCTCATTATATAGCCAAGACTGTCCTGCCATTTGTATGTAGTGCATGCTAGCCTTCAACTCATACTTATCTTGTCCTTGTCCCCAGATGCCATATTTGGGGTGTAGCTCTCTGTTAGACCACTTTCCCATAATGCTGACGCCTGGATTTGATGCCCAGAAATATAAAAGGGGGGGGGTAGAAGAGAAAGAGATTGCATTAGATTTAGGAACATTTTATTTCTGATTAATCATGCATGTTTATGTACATATGAAGGCTAGACATTGACACTGGGTATCTTTCTTGGTTGCTTTTCTCTTCCTTCCTTCCTTCCTTCCTTCCTTCCTTCCTTCCTTCTTTTCTTCCTTCCTTCCTTCTTTTCTTTCTTTCTTTTTCATTCTTTTTTTGAGATAGGACTCTCACTGCAGCCAGAGCTCACCAATTTTGCTAGACTTACTGACCAGGGAGCCCCCAGGGAGCACCCTGCAGTCTCTTCCCAGTGCTGGGATCATAAGTGTTTGCTACAGGGTCCAGCTATTTTTATATGCGTTCTGGAAGATCAAACCCAGGTGTTTCAGTTACTTTTCTATTACTGTGATAAAACACCATAACCAAGGCAACTTATAAAATATGGGTTTAATTTGTGGCTTAGGGTTTCAGAGAATTCGAGGCAATGATGGAAGAGCCAAGGCAAGACAGGAACAACTGAGAACTTTTATTTTTGACCCACAAGTGGGAGGCAGAGAGAAACACTAGGAGTGACATGAGTCTTCTGAAACCTCAAAGACCTCCTCTAGTGACACACCAACCTTTGACAAGGCCACACCTCCGAATCCTTCCCAAACAGTTCTACCAAATGGGGAGCAAATATTCAAACATATGAGCTTTTGGAGGCCATTTCATTCAAATCACCATACGAGGTTCTCATGTTTGCACACCAAGCACTTTACTCATTAAGACATCTCCCCAACCCACATTCCTAATTATTCTTTTTATGTCCAAACCAGTGTCAGAAAAATGATGGGATAGGGAAATATGATGCTTCCTTTCTGATCTTCACAATATTAAACATGGCCAATAACAAAAGCTTAGCTGCTAAACTGTTTCTCTAAATTAAGAAAGGTGATTATCCGTAGAAAAACACTAAATTAAAATTGAGTTTGAAGCTGGCAAGAGCAAGAAAGGCACTGCTTCGTAAGCTGATGACCTGAGTCTGACTCTTTGAAAAGGAAGGGCAGAATCTATTCTACAAAGTTGCTCTCTGACCTTCATACTCTCAGGCACTCAGGCGCACACACACACACACACACACACACACACACACACACACACATCATAAATAAAATAGTTTTTAAAAAATCATTAATTTTTATTCTGTTAATTATTTTATTCATATAATTTTATGTCTATGAATGATTTGCCTGTATGTATGCAAGCGCACCACACATGTGTCTGGGGGCTGGTAGAGGCCAGAAGGATGAATCAGATCACCTGAAATTGGAGTTTTATGAAGTTGAGGGGGTGCAGGGTGCTGGAAACTGAACCCAGGTTCAGCAAGTGCTCTTAACTGCTGAGCCATCTCTCCAGATCCCTTAATATAAAGTTAAGCTTATTTTAACTGAGCTGTGTCTAAAGAAGTCAAATAAGCATAAATTAGGAATATCCCTGGTTGGCTGAGTTCTCACAGTTGGGAACATTGCTGGGAAGTCTTTTCCTTCTCCTTGTCTGACACTCACCCCCGAGCCCCATCCCACAACCTGATTTTTTAGACTATAGTTGCATGCAGCACTATCTAAAAGCTGAGTTGCTCTGCAGATGTAACCTCCCTCCACACCCAGGCCATCTCTCTCTCTCTCTCTCAGCCTCTCTGATTACTGGGTTGGTATTCTTGGCCAAGTGGCATCATCAGGGGAAAAGACACAATACTTTGAGTGCACCAAATCCTCATACCAGACTTCTCCCCCTCCCCTCCCCTCCCCTCCCCTTCCCTCCCCTTCCCTCCCCTCTCCTTCATGCTGGCTTTGTTCTCTTTTTCTGAAGCATGACAAACAAGTGGTTTTTCTTTTTTACTTTAATGGTTCTTTCAACAAAAAGGGGTAGTGTCGGGCTTTCTGATAGGTGTTTCTGTTTAATGAGGTTTTTATTATACTGTATTGGTTTCCCTGAAAAGAAATTATGAGCAGCAAACAGCTGATAATGGAACATGAAGGGAAAGAAACAATAACCAAAAGAGGCAAACATTAATGCAGCAGCAGATGCATTTGTTGGAGCTGGGGGATTAAAAGCCACTTCCCTTCTCCCTTGACCACCATTGTGCTAGCAAAAAAGTGAGAGTGGGCCCTCATGCGCCGCCAGTTGCGTGTGTGCGAGAGATATGGCTATAGATACAGACTCAGCTAAACTACCATCTGTGGAGGAAGAAGGGTGGAGAGCCCAGTCTAGACAAAGATGAGTGAAGCTAGGAGTGCCGGGTTTACAAGGGCTGGTCGGTTACCATGGAAACTAATTGGAGCTAATAAGTAAAGGGACATTTTAACTGTGGGAACAGAATAGGAGGGGCCATTCTTCAATATCACCGTTACCTATTAATCTTTCATTTTAGGAGCGTCCTGCCTCAGTTTCTAGGATGAAGCAATCCATTCCGCACAGAGTTCCTCCATTCTGCTCCTTCTTTACAATGCTGGATATCATCTTTTAAAATACAATGTATTTTAAGTTTAGATCTTTCAAGGCAGAATCAATTTCACTTTTTTTCCCTTAAAAAAAAAATAAACTGTTTGCAGATGGCAAGGAGAAAGCAAGGGAAGTAATGGAAAATTCTTAACTTCTAAACGGGCACTGCACTGAGCAGGGAGGCAGGCTGGAGGCAGGGAGGCAGGCTAGAGGCAGGGAGGCAGGCTAGACGCAGGGAAGCAAGGAGGCAGGCTGCAGAGAGGGGAGCCAGGACCTTAGCCTGTGGCATCAGCCTCAGGGATGAGGTTGAGCTGATTTTTCCTACCAAAAACATTTCAGAACAAGAAAAACATGCATCTTTGTGGACTAGTTTCACAGTCCACCTGAAAGGTGGTAGCACGGCCTTCCACGACGCAGAACACAGAACAAGCATGGGCCAGGATCTTTGGCAGCCTTGTTCTGTTTAACTTTAAAAAGAGTGTTAAATGGGATGAATGGCTAAAATGATCAAGAGAAGTAATAGCCAACATTTAATGAAAAGGTCTACAGTGGAACATAGAATAAAAAGTTTGCACTGAAAAGCATTTCACACAATAATGTAAGTCAGAGACAGGACCCCTTGGGAAACGTCTCCAAGAAGAGAGATTGAGTCCAGGGTGTATGAAACATATTGATTTAACACCTTTACAGTTTCTTAAGTTTTACTTTTGTAACTCAACTTACAGTTTAAGAGATTGCAAACTGACTTAATAATGTCTCCGGGGTCTTTCCCATCTACACAGTTGAGGCAATCCAGATTTCCAGACTGAGGTCTGGCTGGATTAACTATTACCCACCCCTCCAAAACCAAGACAGAATAAAATTGCCCTACAGTAATTGGCACTATTAAAATTTTATGATGCCCCAGGGAAGTGTTAGGTCTGTCCTGCCAATTGCATTGTTGACAATGTCTGTGTTGCTTATGTATCTGGATGTAGGTGCGTGGGAGTCAGAGGTAGTGTAGTGAATTTGTGAAACATTGTAAAGCAGACACCTTATAATCACTCTGGGAAGACAATAAACAAATGAAGTCAGAACTCCCACCTCCCTACTGGCTCCCCTTCCCTTTTCCTGATGACCAGTAGGGGAGACATCACTCCACAACAACTCGACTCAATTCTCCCCTCCTCTCCTCTCCTCTCCTCTCCTCTCCTCTCCTCTCCTCTCCTCT
>JANHMN010000004.1:134602177-134739592 GCA_030674055.1 Rhabdomys pumilio | reverse complement strand
CTCCTCTCCTCTCCTCTCCTCTCCTCTCCTCTCCTCTCCTCTCCTCTCCTCTCCTCTCCTCTCCTCTCCTCTCCTCTCCTCTTTCTTCCTCTGTGCTTTGGAAACTTGCAACAGGAGGAACTGCAAACATCCTAATTAACATCACAGAAACATGCAAAACAGCAACAACAACAACAACAACAGCAACAACAACAACAAAAGCCAATCAGTCAACGTTGCTTGTTACTGAAAAAAATTCTTTTTATGACATTGATATGCCAAGTATCAGCTACCTATTTGTAATCTGGAGATTTTTAGGCTTTGGGGAATTTTACATCTCTCTCTCCCCCTCCCTCTCTCCCCCTCCCCCTCCTCCTCCTCCACAAGTGATCGGTTTTCTCACCACAAACCTCAAAAGGTGTAATATTTAAATGTTAGCTTCCAGCAGGCACAGTCAGGCAGGAGATGGAATTTAAAATTCCTCTTTACTCTTTAAGATTACCCAAATTCCTTGGATGTCTGATGGAATTTTTGAAAGGATAAGATTTTTTTTTTTTAACTAATGGATTTATTTCTCAATATCTTCTTATATGTAACAAATGTAACACTTTCTGAATCAGTTTATCAGTGTAATTACTTTTATAAAAACCAGAGAAACTGCAGTTTGGGAAAAAAAAAAAAAGCACACAAGATGATGTATTAAAACAACCCCAAATTGAAAACATTTCAAAGCAAAATTGTTAATGCTATGCTTGAGCTACGTGGATGTTATAAGCACAATTAACTAGAAACCAATAAAAATAATTGCTGGCAGAGTGTAGCCTTCTAGTACCTTCTATTACAGGAGCTGTAATCCAGAGATGGCTGTGGATGTCGGAAGTGGTTAAAGCCACCTTTATCTAGGAAAACATGAAGAACTGCTTTAGAGAAGTAGAGCGAAATGGTTTTCATTGACTGCCTCTGCTTTAGCCGAGAAGACACGTGAAGAGCCCAGTGAGAAGTTTCGGCTCAAAGCTGCGACACCACCCCCCAAGCCCTTCCAGGAATGTTGGAGGCGGTCGCCCCCAATCAAAGGGAGGTAGGAGTTTAGATTTCAAAATGTAGATGTCACGTTTCAGTGCAAACTACTCCCACATTTAACACTTTATCAGCATGACAAGAAGAATCTTTTATCTCCCTGAGGTGACTCGGGGAGCGGCTTTGCAGAGGACACTGCCCTCAATAGATGAGCTGTAAAAGATTTTTAGTGTTCCTGGGCATCCCACTGAGAATCTCCTCCACCCACCCAGGAGCACAGAGACTTGTGAAAAGTAACGCACAACTGGCCACCAGAAGAATTCATTCGCTCTACCTTCCCCGCCGCACCTCCCACGCCTCTTTTTGTAGCAGTCCTTTCTCTCAGAAAATCTCAGGTTACTTGGCTGAGGAGTTCTCCGACCTCCCCGTCCCTGCCCAGCCCTCCGCCTCCAATCCGTACGAGACTCCCAGCCCCAGCAATTGGATTGGGCAGCCTGTCTTGACACAGCACTATGCTGAGTGCTTGAGGACGTGTTTCAACAGATGGTTGGGGTTAGTGTGTGTCATCACATTCGAGTGGGGATTAAGAGAAGGAAGGCTGCCCTGCTGGAGCTGTGTGGTCTTCTCCAAGTGAGAGTTGCAGACAAATCCAAGTACTTGTCTTTGGGGAAGAGGAGGAGGAATTCATTTGCAGCAGCCACAAGAAACGCAGTATTTTCAGGTAAAGTAAAAGACACCAAATCAATTCATTCTCTCTCTCTCTCTCTCTCTCTCTCTCTCTCTCTCTCTCTCTCTCTCTCTTTCTCCTCTCTCCTCTTCTCTCCTCTCTCCCTCTTCTCTCCTCTCCTCTCCCCTCCCTCTCTCTTTCTCCCTCGCTCCCTCTCTCTCGCCGTAGTTTGGAATGTAATGCTAGCCCAGCACACTTGTCAAAGCCAGTCCTCGCCGTTCCATCAATGCTGCTATTGTCCGGCTGACAGATAACAGTGCACATAGCTCTGGCTCGGCTGTCTTTGTAGCGCTAACGCTTCTTGTGCGTTGCTTTTGAAGGTGTAACGAGGAAATTGTCTTTGGGAGCCCGGGTGCCTTGAGGTCCCCGTTATAGGCGCAGAAGAGTAGGTGCGGATTGCTTACCAAGGATGGGCAAGGCCAAGAAAGCGTTTATTTTAGCTCTCACCATTAAAGAGTTCACTTTGAAGCTGTTGCGTTCTCTTTCTCCATAAGAAAAGATTCTTCTAAGGGTATATGACCAGCCGGCAGAATCAGAAACGCTTTGTTAACCGAATTTATGCAAGGTAGATTGAGTCGATTTGGGGTGGAGCAAGAGTGGTTTTTAATAATTTTTGGAGACTAAGTCTGGGAACTTCGGAGAAAAGGGCTGGCTACCGTCGGTACAGTCTTTGGGTCGGCTCTGAAACAAAAATACTTAGAGCTGGAAGCAAAGCAAAGAGGGGAGGCAGGAGGAAATCGCTCTCTAACATAGCCCAGTTGCAGCTGCAGGGGGAGCAGATGGATGTAATTCACTTGCAGATCTGTGTGTGAGTTTTACAAGTCAGGAAAAACTAAAGTAGCCTATCTGGAATGGATCATTAAACTCGCTGCATTTATAGGCTTTCAACAGTGTTAATGAAATGTAAATAGATGTTCAGCCCCGGCTATAAACAAATAAACAAAAAGATTTTAATTACAAATTACTCATTGGAAATTAATGGTCATCCGGGTGCCGAGCAACAGTAAGTGAGTTGTCATCTGATGTGTGGCTAACTGTTCTGCCAAAAATCACCCACCAGGATTTAATTGTATGGAGTATAACAAGGGGCATTACATGCTACATCTTACGTCGTTTAAAAAAAAAAAAAGCCTTTCAAATTGGTGCCTTATTTTCTGAGGGTTTAAAAAGCTGTTTTTATTTTTCAAGTGTTTGAGCAAAATGGGTGAGTCTGCGTTACTTCTTTTACTGCACTCAGAGACTGACTTGCTTTCTGAGAAACCATGTACCTGCACTATGGAAGAACCTGGTCCCACAGGAACTGAGAATTGGGTAGAGAAATCCAACCTGCTCCTTACCCTTTGCAGGTGAGAGATTTTTGTACAAACACTGGGCTGTTTGCAAGTAGGAACTGTGTAATAGAAAGAGTAACAGGATGAATGCCTGGGACGCTGTGATTTGACTTAAAGTCTAACATTTGGTTTCAGGTTTCGGTCTTATATTTCTGTAATCATAGAGCTGACTTTAAAAAACTCATCTTTTTAAAAAAAAAAAAAGTTAAGGCAAAACCAGTATCCCAGTTCGGTGCCGAGGTGTTTGTTGTTCAGAATGTCCTGTGGCCAAGGTCTGAACATCTTCAGTGGAAAGCATTCTCCCGCCAGTGATTCTGAGCATTGTTTGAGCCCTAATATTACATAACCAAAGTGAAATAGGACTTAGTTCATAAGCTGAGGCCGTTTGGAATTCCATTCATTCCATATTAGTTTTGCTGTGGAACTGAGGTTTCAAAAGGGAATAGGGAAAGGGAGACTAATGTCTCCCATCATATCAGGATGGGAGCTCCTTATGGCATGGAGCAGGTTCAGAGTTTGCTGACCAGGCCATTGGGTACCATTGTAGCATTATTTCAGGACAACATAAAGTCCTGCTGTTGGGTTGGCTTTCACCCAGGGAGTTGTTCCACAATGGTGTTCTAACAAAGGCAAGAACAAGGTTCTGCTTATGAATGGAAACACTACAGTGGCCCCATGAGCCTATGCCTGGAGACTGATCACCAAGTTGGTTGGTCAGGAGGTAGATAATATGGGAGACTCCCCTTCCCCCACCCCAAAGAATCACCTGTCCAAGGCAGCAGGATCCTAACAAGACACTGAGTGTTGGAACAGTCAAGTCACACCTTGAAGACACAAACTTATGTTTTTGTCTCCCTAACAGAGCAATGTAAAATAACCCACTGAACAGAAAGTGCTAACTTAAAAGACAGTGCCCTCAGGACAGTCTCTGTTTCTTGTCAAAATCTGGATCTACCCATTCCAGATGGCAAACACTGAGAGACTTACTTATGGTGACTTCTACATCCCTCAGTGTGACATTTGGTCTCTTCCTGACAACAGTGTACTGCTGACAGGAAAATTCCCATCAGTATTCTAACACACAGGGTCCCTCCCAGGGAAAGAACCAAAGTAGGGTGAGGTTCTGTGTGTCCTGTAGCTATGTCCTTTACCTAGATCTAAATTAAGGTGACACTTCTGAGAGATGGGTGGAAAGGTTGTTTCTTTCCACATCCTTTCCATGAAAGTTATAAAATTCACTTTTATGATGGAGCGGCTTACTGAAATACATTAATTATTGTCTTGACAGATTGAATGGGGACCTCCATTAAGATGCTAAAATGAGTGTCTGTATTCTGTTTCCGTCTGGGGAACTTAATGGGCCACCAGAGAGATTGTTGTAACCATTTCTGTTTGTCATGGTTCAGTCAAGTGGCAAGTGTGACACTTTTCTTTTCCTAACTCCCTGGGCATAGAATAAGGTTTGGGAGTTGAAACTTCTGCTCTTTCAGTCCTCAAAGGAGAATTTCCAATACCGAGCTGTGTATAGTATTGGCTATCCCCAATCTTTGCCATGTGAATTAGGACAACTCATGGGTCCAGTTAGGACATCTGGTTCTTTTTTTTCTGCATGAAAAACTGTCCATAGCCAGAATGAATTTAAGGGGATTTCAGCTTTATAAGCTGCTCTAAATATTCGTATTTTTGTCATTATTGACATTGGGACAAAGAGGCTCTTGTATAAAATTAAGTATGAGGCCATATGATTAACTCACCTTTCTGTAAGATCCATGAAAAAAAAAGTCTAAAGAAGGTATTTTGCAGGGAAAAAAATGCCTGAAAATGTCTCCTTCTTAAAAATAGTTTCAATTCAATCTCACTATGCTGGGGAGGAAGGGGAAAAGTCTGTGAACTCCCCCTCAGCCTCTTCCTCCACCCCAACTTCCCTATTCCCTACAGCCAATCTGTCATCAAATCCTAAGAGTCCTTCCTTTAATATATCTTCCACATCTGGCCTGCAGCTACTGCCCAGTGCAATGATTCTCTTACGTGTGGGCTGTCGCAACAGTCTCCTGACTGGTCCTCTTTGTCTCCATTTCCCTCTGTTTGTGAATGTGCTGGCGATTGAGGCTTCAGGCACAGAAAGCTGTGTAGTTCCTCCACTGAACTGTACCCGCACACGCTGGCCCACTGATGTTAGCATCAGCTTTCCAACCATATTCCCACCCTGTCCCACAAGAGCAAAAGCTATGTCTTGCCCCCAACTACTGTGACCACGTCATTCTAATCATTTGCAACCTTGCTGAGTGGGAAGTGAGTTCATATCATGTATGTTGTTCCTCTGGGGGTCTAGGAATGGAACCCAGGGCCTCTGTGTGCTAAGCAAGTGTTCTCCACTGAGCTATGCCCTAAGGCCACGTGGTTCTTTCTGGTTCTACAGTCATAAGCCTGTGT
The DNA here is from genome assembly GCA_030674055.1 of Rhabdomys pumilio. Lineage (NCBI taxonomy): Eukaryota > Metazoa > Chordata > Mammalia > Rodentia > Muridae > Rhabdomys > Rhabdomys pumilio. The sequence continues at coordinate 134,734,105 of JANHMN010000004.1, read as the reverse complement.
ATGAAAAGGATCATTTCACTTACTCACATCTACTTACTCGTCTTTCAGAATTTTAGCTTGATTTCTACATTCTCCCAAAGGCCGCCAGCCACTCACACAGATGGGAGCCTTCCTTCTCCCAACATTGGACCTAGCATAATTGCTTTATTATATCCTGCTTTGGTAGTTTGCTTATTTTACCTTGTTACCTCCTAGGGTAAGGTGACAGGGACTAAGCTGGTTTACATTCATCTCCATAGGGGACATAATGTGTGTTCGCCAACACACAGAGACACTCAGACATTAAAGGTATTTTCTAATAATCCCATTAGAGCCATGAGCCAACTCTTACTGTTTCCTCCTCATCCATCCATTACAAAGGAGGAACAAGCATGAAACTCAATTGGTTTTATTTTAAGAGCCCTTAGGGGAAGCACCACTTGTAGTTTAAATGTGAAATTACTGTCCCAAGTCAAGAATGTTAGGTAAAACATTCTCATCTATTTCAACATTTTCTGATGATTCTGACAGGAGTTAGAACTACGAGGTGCCTCTCGGTCACTTAAAATACCAACTATGGCTGTAGATCTGAATAGTCCCAGCCCAGGTTCTAATCCAGAGATGATATTACTCGTCTACACAGCCTTGAACAAACAATAGTTAGTTAAGGGTCTGTAAGATGAATACAGGGGTACTTACCTTAGAATGTTGTGAATAAAACATTCCATATATTAATATATGGCAGCATGTCTATTACTGGATTATTAGTAACCATGGGAAGTGGACAGGTGCCCTCAGCGATCTAGACCCACAATGTAGAAATGAGCTTGGCTCTGTCACTCCATCATTCTCTCTATCTTGGCCTGTGCTCTACTCAGCATTTCCAAAGGTAGAAGTGGAGACGAAGGGGTGGAAGGAGAAAGGGAGTTTGGACCATGAGGGATTTGAAGTAACTGAGTTGATGGATCTGTGAGATCCACACTGAGCCAGTGCTCGCCGCCTGGATGAGCAAGTCCTGAGTTTAGCACTAAGGATAATAAAGAGCAGGGGAGACAACGTGGACCATTCTCCACTTCTCATCTGGCATTCAATCTAGAAAGAGAACAAAAAGACTTAAGAAATGGTTCAGCTGTTAAGAGCACTGGCTGCTCTGTCAGAGGATCCAGGTTCAATTTTCTGTATCCTTTTTGGTGCCCTCACACTGTCTATAGCTGCAGTTTTAGGGAATCCAGTGCTATATTCTGGCTTCCATAGGTATTCAGGCAAGTAAGTGATTTACAAACATACAGGCAGACAACACACACACACACACACACACACACACACACCCCAAACCAGACCAAATAAACAAAGGATTTATGTCGGACTTCCAGAGTAATTGGTTAAGAAAAACATGTAGGCAAGACAGAGAAGGGATCACCACCTCTAAAACAAATTTAACACAAAGCTAAATGCAGTCAGCCTGAGTCCCTTGCTTGCTCAAACTATCTACCAGGGAACACAGAATCTTCCGTTGGTACCCTTTTTCAGGAAGTGCAACTGAGCAAAAAATTCTCTCACATAAGCTTTGTATTCCACGTAGCAAAACGTGCTTGTGGAGGGACACTGGTCATTTGACACATTTTCAGGAGCCTGGAAAGGTCAAAGGGCCTTCTTTCCACTGTGATCACCTGGGCTGCCACTGCAGCCACTGGCCACTAAAAACATCAGCCCCAACACCTCCCACACCTCCCCCACCCCACGAAAAAGTAGAGGCTCTGCCCCTGCGGCCCCCTGCCCTTGCAGACTTGTCCCTAGAACTTTGAAAAAGAGCTGACTTAATTGCCTGGCTCCATTTTCAGCTGTACCAGACAAGCAACTCTACTTTGCCCTCAAAATATGTGGCTCCTGTATTCCCAATTAATAATGTACTAACGGCTTATTAATTTATAAAAGGCTCTATTTTCAAAGTTAAAACCTTGCCTGATTTGGTTTCCCTTGAGATGATTTTATTGTGTAGCCCAGGTTGCCCTGAAACTCGGGATCTTCTTGTCTCTGCCTCTCAGGCTCTCAGATAACGGAGATACGGGTTCACACTGTCGGCATCCACCATAATATCTTTTCTTGTTTCTAATTTTTGTTTTTTGTTTTTCTTAACAACACAAGTGCCAATGTAGGAGACAATGTCTGTGTTTCTAAAAATGTGAATCTAAGAGACAGGAGGGCACACCTCTGTCTAGCTGCAGTGGCTGAGGTTGGTGACATTGTGTTTCTGGGTGAGACATCTTCGTTATCAAAGGTAGAGTCTCCCAAACTTGATCTGGAGATTCATGTACAAATTCCAACAAGAGTTAGAACCAGGAGAAATCTGGGAACTACCAAGACCGGGTGGCTCTTGTTTAAATAAAGAAGGCTGTCCTGAGGTGCCTCGGCTGTTAAAAGCATTTGTCACACACCTGGCAACTTGAGCACAATTTCCAGAGTCCACGTGAAAATAGAAGGAGAAACCAATTGGCAAAGATTGTTCTGTGGGAGCATACTCAAGCACAGGCGAGCGCACGCACAATAACAATTAATAAATTTAAAAGAAAGATTCCCCCTGAGCAAGCCTCCTCTTGGGAGGCTGAAGCGCTAACCTTACAACAAGTTCAGAAGGCTAGCCTAGGCTACGTAATGAGTTTTCTAAGGTTATGATGAATTCAGGAGCTTTAAGGAACTTTCTAAAGAGAACTGTGTATTGTAAGATGGAGACTCAACCTAAGCACCTAGTTATAGATAATTTGAGGGCTGTAGAGATAGTTCCGTGAGTAAGAGCCCTTCCTGCCTGGGTCCCAACACCCAGACAGCAGTTGCAGCGCTCTGTAACTCCAGTTCCCGGGGAGTTAATGCCCTCTTCTGGCCTTTCTGGGCATTGCATGAAAACACTAACTCTTATACTGCATACAGAAATAAAAATAATAAATCTCTTGATAATAATAAATTTAAAAGTATATGTTTTGAAATCAGAGAAATCAGCCTTGCTATTTTTCTCTCCTTACGTGCAGTGTTGCTTTGGTTTGATTTCTCCTGTTTTAAGCTTTAACCAATGTTGCCATGGGCCCAGTCTTCACCTGATGTACAAATTGTAACTATGAGATCCTGGTTCTGTGGTTGCAACAAGCTGAGCTATTGGTTTTGGTTTGTTTGTTTGTTTGTTTGTTTGTTACTCTTCTTCCATAAAGAGTTTCTACTTCAGAAACTACAGAAAAGTCCACAAACAGAATGTTTCAAGAACTTGGGGAAAATCCTTTATTTCTTTAATGAAAACAACCATAATACCATCCAGTCTGGGTCTCTACCCATTTTTCTGGGCAGTTAGAACATCCCTAAAAGGCAAAGTGGATCCCGAATGAGGGCTTTCAGTCCTCCACTCCACTCCTGTGACAGAATGTTCTAACTCTAGTAACATGGCTTGCTGTGTGAATTCCAAGCACTGTCTTAAGGTGTGAGCTTCAGAAGAATCACATGAGCTAGGGAAATGATTGTTTGGATTCAGAGTGTGTCCTTTTCGATGTTACTTTACAAGTATGAGTCTGTAAATATCATCTTCAAAATGCGAACCACAAATATGGCTTAGCACTCATTCGCCTTTCTATAACACGACATGCTCCCTAAATAGACTTCCTGCTGGTACAGAGCCTCCTCCTTCACCTTCACCTGCCAACAAGCAATCATCTAGAGAGCAGAAAGAACGTCCTGGAGGACAGATGGGCTTGGCAGCATCCAGGAATTTGGGAAAGTTCAGCTTTCATCTTACAGCAAGCACATCCCAGAAGGAAAGGCCCCCACGAATCCTGTTCTGCATTTCCCTCCTAAGATTTCCCTCACTCTGGTCAAAGCAAAAAAGGTGTATGGAGCATGACAGACAGAAAAGTCATAGGATATGTACTATTTTATTTTATATTTGGCAAAACTTAGGCTTCCCATGACTTACCAATTCTTTTTCTCTGTATCTCTGCACTTATCACGGGGATTTCGGAGTGCACTCATCATGAAAGAGAGCAAAATCCACTTTCTATATGTGGCTTCCATGTTCTAACAAAGAGCTGTGCTGGGCATCCTAAATAGAACCGAAGCCCAAAAGGAACACGAGCAAGAAAGCATCACCTTGGCTGAGGACTTCCTGTATGCATATGTTTATTCTGTATGTGGAGAGATTTGCAGAATGACAAAGGGGACCCTGCTTTCCCTGAAGGGATATGTAGAGTCACTGTGTGTGGAAGCGTATACACGCGCAAGCACACACACAAACACACACACACACACACACACACACATCATAACAGTGCAGAGAATTCTGTGATAAAGTGTCAGTTCTTAGTGCTTATTAAATAAAAGGGGTGCCAACAGAGCCCCCTGATGGAGGAGTTAAAACTTGAGTTTGGCTGAATATTGCCATATGCAGATGTGTCAAAATGTGATTCAGGCCCAAGATTTCTGAGCTGCCATGTTGGGGACAATTTTCCTATCTTCTCTTTTACTGTTTCCTTGTCTTTAAAATGTGAAATGGCCATCACATATCATGGTATATTACAGCTGCACGAAGGTCTGTGTTGGCCCCTTCCCTGGGTGCAGAAGAGAACTGTTTGGCTGACACTTGCCCCTCAGTACTTGCATTTGCCCATTTCTACCAGAAATGGAATCTCTGAGAAAGCGAAGGGGAAGGAAGAGAGAAAGAGGAAACAAGAAAAGGAAAAGAGGAAAGAGAAGAGGCAGTTATGGCTGACCCTGCTAGCACTCTGAACACATCTATAATAATAAGTGTGTCAGGTCCTATTTAAATCAAGCCAGATTCCAGACTGTCTTGACACATCAGGTGTTGTCAGTTAAGCCAAAGCCTTAAAAAGGAGAGACAGGGCCGGTGAGATGACTCAGTAGGTAAAGGCAATCTGTGTTCTGCCTAGGATCCCACATGGTGGAAGGGGACAACCACTCAAGAAACTTGTCCTCACCTTCTCCAGAGTGCTGTGACATGTGTCTGCTCACATAAGCACAAGCACACAGACTCCTAATAAAGGGGTTGGGGGAGATACGGCTTGGTAGTTAAGAGTACTTGCTGATCTTCAAAGGACTGGGGTTGGCTTCCAAGCCCCACAACCACCTGTAACTCCAGATCTAGCACATCCATGCCTCTTCTATCCTCTGTGGTGCCAGGTATGAACATGGTACATATACAGACATACGTGCAGGTGAAACGCCCATAACATAAACAACTAAAAATTTTAAAAAGGGGGTTGGAGGGATGGCTCAGTGGTTAAGAGCACTGACTACTCTTCCAGAGGTCCTGAGTTCAATTCTCAGCAACTACATGGTGGCTCACAATCATCTATAATGGGATCCGATGCCCTCCTCTGCTGTGTCTAAAGACAGCAACAGTATTTTTCAGACGTTATTATATAATAGAGGTTTGTTGCATTCAAATCACATTTGGAATAACTCCATGATGCAAATATGGGTAAAATCTGCAAACACAGGCTGATGAGATAGTTCAGCAATTGTGCACTCATTTATGCCCCCCCTCGCACCCACCACAAAGAGAAACAGACACACACACACACACACACACACACACACACACACACACACGAATCCTTCTCTTGCAAAGGACCCAGGTTCAGTTCCCAGCACCTACATGGCAGTTTACAACTATCTACAATCCAGGTTCCAGAGGAGCCAATGCCCTTATCCAGCTAGCTATCTTGGGCACTGCATGCATGTGGTCCACTTCCATTCATGCAGGCAAAACTTTCATACTTACAAAAATAAATAAATATTTAAACTATGAGAATGCAAATGCAGACCAATAGAGCTCAGTCTGACAAAATCTAACTCTGATCATTGACAGATAGAAAACAGGAATCCAACCTATGTTTCCAGAAGAAGCAGGGAAAGGAATTACTGATTGGCCGAGTAAAATTCTGGTATTTCTAAGTTTGAGGAAATAATGACTTTTCAAGTCAGAACACCAAACTACTTCTGCAAAACACTTAGAAATCTCTTTTTTTTTTCCAGCTAAGATAATGCTGGTGGAAAAGAATGTAAAATGTAGAGTCCAGAGGCACAAGAGATGAAATATTTACGTTGCTTCTGCTCATAAACCTTCAGATTTTACCATGGAAGAGCTTGATTGATAGCCCCTTACAGAATGTATAAATGACATGTTTTACAAATAATATACACACTCACAGACCGCTTTCTTCACTACAAAACAAGTAGTTCTTTAAAAATATGTTAATTGGTTCATGGTAATTGGACAAATTTGTGGAGTCAAGTGTAACATTTGGCACACATTTACAGCATACAATGATCCAATCAAGGTAATTAACATAGAGCATAGTTCTGAATTTTAAGATTTGGGGAAGGTTCCAGGCTGGGCTGGAAGTTGCTGTGCACCCAAGCCCTGAATTCTTCAATCTCTCATTCCTAGCTCCTCAGAAGTCCTGCTTCCTCTTTGTATCCATTTTATTTCGGTCCTGTAATTACCTCTGTAAGACAGGAAGCATTCCTAGTACAGTAGATGGATTCCAGTCTTAGCTATTGTTTTCATTCAAGAGGACGACGGCCACATTGGTCGTTTCATCCTCTTTTTCTGTATCCTGAGGGCACCGTGACCAGAGGAACACAGAGCTTGAACCAGCATAATTTGCAATCGAAATATGTTTCTTTAAAAACTTATTTTATTTTTAATTACGTGTACACGTATATGTGTGCATGTTTGTGCAAGCATGTATGTGTTTGCAGGTGTCCATGGAGGGTAGAAAAGGGCACAGATTTTTCTGGAGCTGGAGTTACAGGTGATTGTCAGCCATTAATGGGACTCTGAACTGAACTCTGGATAGTTATCTGCAAGAGCAGTATGCACGCTTAATTGCCAAGACATTTCTCCATCCCTTGAAATGCATTTTCTAGTTCATGAAAATGTGTGGAAATAGCAATGACCATGGAGACCTAACAGCATTTTGGTTTCTCAAAAGGGACTTGGGTTCCAGTCAAGTTTTTAATGAAGACTTTGGCCTGGATTATATTATGCAGCTGAGTGCTCCGAACCAACTACTTTGGCTCCTTTGGGAGATTCACCAGCTACAGTCTCAGAACCTGTAATCCATTTCTCACTCAGAGTTGCCGGGCACGAGGGTATGATTGACATGAGCCAGTTAATATTTGAAAGACATTAATGGCTGGCAATTGAACTGATGAGACTCCAGCTCAAGGGTGGAAGACCTAATACCCAAGCTCTGAAGTCAGATCGATAGCGATCAAGTGCAACAGAGCACAGAGCTGGGCTGCATAGCCTCAGGCTTCCTCCGGCAGCCACCTAGCTCAATGGGATGGTGTCCTTGAGGGAAGGCTCTTCTGTGAGGTCAAGGAACAGGAGCTATTGAGGAACTTACATTGAAACAGGATCTTACGTAACTCAGGGCGGCCTCAACCTCACTCTACAGCCAAGGATGATCTTGCATTTTAGATCCTCCTGCCTCCATCCCAGAAGTGCCAGAATAACAGGTGTGCAGAGCCTCATCCAATTCTCTGAACGGCTCAATTTCAAATTCCAATTCTGATATGTGTTTCTGCAGGTTAAGCCTCTAGGCCTGTCTATTAGAGTCACAAAGTCTTCTTGAATTGGAGAAGTTCAGAGTTCTTGATAAAAGAAAAAGAAGTAATAAAGCAGAATGAAAAAAATAATACCTATGCAGTCAAAACACATTTTGTCATGAATTCACTTTCTCAACACACACACACACACACACACACACACACACACACAAAGGACAGAAAACAAAGAAAAACATTAAAATTTTCATGTTGGGCAGAGGAGATAACTCAGCTGTTAAGTGTTTGCTTTGCCAAGTATAAGGTTCAGCCTTCAGAATCCACATTCCACATTTAAAAAGAAAAAGGTCAGCCGGGCAATGGTGGCACGCACCTTAATTCCAGCACTTGGGAGGCAGAGGCAGAGGCAGGCGGATTTCTGAGTTCGAGGCCAGCCTGGTCTACAGAGTGAGTTCCAGGGCTATACAGAGAAACCCTGTCTCGAAAAACCAAAAAAAAAAAAAAGGTCAGGGGTTTGCGCGTGCGTGCGTGCGTGCGTGCGTGTAAACCAGAGACACTCGCTGAGCTCCAGGCCAATAAGAGACACTGTCTCAGAAACCAGGTGGATGGTACCTGAGGAATGATACCCAAGACTGTAATCTGGCCTTCACATGCATTTGCTCCAAGAATATCGATCAATTTTCTGGTACCAGTCTGATCCAGTCTACAACTAAATCAGGAGCAGAAACATGGGACTGTAGGAATAGCTGAACCTAGGCTGCTTCTTTGGTTCGTGTGAATTATATTTCACAGTGAGCAAATAATATACTAACACACACACACGTTGTTGCTTCCTTGATCATTTGTCAAGACTCAAATGGAAATGGAAACAATGTGCTGAGTAATGGCAGTGGTTACCTCGAAGACAAAGCAGCAGGCGGTGCTGTGGGAAACAGCACAGATCCTGGGAACTCTAGTCTGAGCTCCAGCCAATAGCGAGATTAGAAACAAACTGATAGTCTTTAAGGAACTTGTTGTTTCTTTGCCTTTGTGTTTCCAATATCCATCTAGGTTGGTCACTCTTCTCTTTCATTGGCAAGTTCTTCTGTTTCCTTAAGCCTGAAGGAGTAAACTGTTGAGCCGACACAGTGGCCTATGTCTGTAATCTCACACTTGGGAGGCAGGGGCTGGAAAGTTCAAGGCTGCCTGGTCTACAAAGTTCCAGGCCAGACAGGACCTATATGGTGAGACTGTCTCAAATCAAACAAAACAAAGGTATCCTTGCAATGAATGCAGTGGACAGATAGAGGGACTGGAACAGTCTGCAGCCCTTTGTGTTTCTGAATTGAGTTCTACCCTCTCTGCTCTCCACTAACCTTGCATACCTCTGTTGGATGGGTCTCTCTTTCATGTCACCGTGAGAACAGCTCCTTAACAGTTTTTACAGCTTCCACTTAGGGACATCCACACCCTTTACACATTGTCCTCCCCAGTCCCCCTTCCATGTACTTTAATGCTCTTGACTAAACTGGTCTCAGGCTTCCTGAGCTTACTCTTCAACTCTGTTATAAACCACTTGCTCACACTGCATTCTAGGCTGAGCCTGACTTCCATAATGGTTCCACAGACCAGAGCTCATCCATCTTGGTTTGAAGAGAAAGATTCTGGTACCCCAACCCCAATGCCCACCCCCATACCTCAGTGCAACTTTTTCCCCCAAACTCTTACAGCCATCAATAATTTCCTTTTCTGTGTGCTCTCTTTCCACTTAAATTTTGTCATCATTTTAGCCCTTGGTTATGCACAAATTTGCATTATTGCCATTCCTCATAGATTTGGCTTCCTTATCCTTGGGTTATTAGACTCACTAAAGCAGAAATTGAATTTTAAGCCTCTGTTGTTAAGCGTGGCTTGGATATCATATATCCTTCCATGCTACAGACCCTCATTACACTCACAGAGTGGTCAAAGATAACTGGGCTAGAAATTATACTTTGGTCGTTAAGAATTTTAGGACACTAATCAGCACAAATCCATTGCTACCCCGGGCATCTTTTGACAACGTGGAAGACACTCTCACAGACACTGATTGTCTGGCTCGAACATTTTTCCGTCTTCGGCCCACATCACTCTCCAGGACAGCGTTAGAGCCAGCTGGATTCCAGCCAGAAACAGATTCAGAGAGACAATAGGCCAACTCTCATCCCCATCTTTCTTGATTAAATGTGAAATTGTGTAGCTGGGTGTCTTTCACATGCCAGCCACTCGGAACTCTGTGTTGGCAATTAATTTCTCTGAGAGTTGAACTGAGGAGGTAGTGACAATTACCATTTTGAGGACCTGTAAAACTAAAGCCAGACCAGATCGATAGGAAAGGTGCTAGAGGAGAGACCCATCTATCTGCTGCTCTTCATGAGTGGAAATGTCTATAAATTCCATGGAGAATCTCTCTCTCTCTCTCTCTCTCTCTCTCTCTCTCTCTCTCTCTCTCACACACACACACACACACACACACACACACACACACACCAAAAAATGCAGTTGATTATAAGAGTTATTTGTCTAGGCATGGAAACCTTTGTGGGACAATTGTGGGACAATTAGCAAGCACATGAGAAGACATGACTGATACATTCTATAAAGACAGTGAATCTTGTGTGCTAATTTATCTCAAATAATTTAAAATTGGGGATTCTAGGAAGTTACTGAAATAGAGAATGCTACAAGAACAAATATCTTGGAGAACTTCTAAGGAGCTTTTACATCTGAAGAGAGATGAGGTAAACTTGTGGAGAGAACTACCATAAATCAGAGAATCTTTCCATTATTATTATTATTATTATTATTATTATTATTATTATTATCATTTGTTTTGTTTTCTGTTTTCCAAGACAGATTTTCTCTGTGTGGCCCTGGCCATCCTGAAACTCACTTTGTAGAGCAGGCTAGCCTCAAACTCAGAGATGCACCTGCCTCTGCCTCCTGAGGGCTGGGATTAAGGATGTGCGCCCTTCCTTCCTTCCTTCCTTCCTTCCTTCTTGTAATGGGATCAAACCAAAGGCCTTGCATGTTAGGCAAGTATTCTGCCACAGTTGTCTCCCTAGTTCCCAAAGAAAGTTTCTGCCAGAGAGAATTCCACAATGCAGGAATGTTAGGGTTGGGGTTGAGGTTGGAGTTGAAGTTAGGGTCAGTGTTAAAGTCCACATTAAAGCTGGAGAGCTGCCTGAGTGGTTAAGGGCACTGGCTGTTCTTGCCACTGTGACTCCAGTCCCAGGTGATCAGACACCCTCTTCTGGCTCTCATGGGCACTGCAGTGCACACACTTATTCACACAAAGAACAAGATAAATAAAATGTTTAAAAAATCCAAATCTCCCAATTACCAGTGGGACTGATGTGAGTTCATGTTCAGCTTCATGCTAAGACCCAAGGGCATAACTTTCGTTTCTTCCTCAACCATGGACTCTCTTGAAAAGTTCTCAAGTGAAAAACTGAACACCACAAAGAATGATAGGGAAAAATATCTTTTTCAGGTACATTTATGTTGAAAAATCTATTCCAAAACAAACAACTAGCATTGTTGCTCTGGAGAACGTGTGTACCTCTACGCTAAAGAACTTTGCTTTTCTGTTCATTTGGGGTGTGTGTGTGTGTGTGTGTGTGTGTGTGTGTGTGTGGTGTGGTGTGGTTTTTGTGGGGTTCTTTTGAAGACAGTCTGGCTTCAAAGCCTAGGCTGGACTCAGCTCAAGTCCTCCTGTCTCCTGTCCACTTCCCAAGTGCTCAGACAACACAAGTGTACCCCTATACTCTTTAATGGCATTTTAAGAATTACCCACTAGATAGGTATCACTCCTTCCAAATGTCTAAAGGAAGATTGAGCTACACCATGGGTAATTAGCTGTATTTGAGAAAGCAAAGAAGAGCTGCCACTGTTGAGCACAGAAAGGCAAAGTTGAGGGGGCACAGCATTTCCCTGATCCCAAGGCTCTCAACTGGAGGAGGAGCATTCAGTATGAGAAGCCAGAGTTTTTGGTGGGAGTGATGGACATTCATTGCAACGTCCCTCAATAAGAAAGTGACTGAGCTCTATCCCTACCCGTAAAACTCCTGACTCCTGACTCCTGACTCCTGACTCCTTTGCTCTTCTATTTAATTTTTTTTTCAAAATATAGCATACTTTGTCATTAGTGGACAATCTTACTGAATATGAGCAGCTGAACTGTCACTCAGCAATATCATTTGGAAGATTTCCTCAAGTAATGCAGCTTTTCCAAAGGAAATGGAAGAGCTCAGTTCTGTGCTACAATTAAATTCAGGAGTGTAAGAGCCGGGCAGTGGTGGCGCACACCTTTAATTCCAGCACTTGGGAGGCAGAAGCAGGTGGATTACTGAGTTCGAGGCCAGCCTGGTCTACAGAGTGAATTCCAGGACAGCCAGGGCTATACAGAGAAACCTGATCTTGAAAAACAAACAAACAAATAAATTCAGGAGTATAGATACAATTATGCATCCACATAAGTTATGTTTAAAACTGATCTATATGCAAAGAAAACAAATAACAATTGGTTTACAAATGTGTATCATACTCCTTATTCTACATTTCTCATTTTGCACTATAAGGAATCAACTTAACAATCTGAAATTAAAAAGATTTCTTGTCAAGGAGCAAGTGTGGTTTTTTTTACTTTTTGAAAATTGGCTTTTTTTTTAGTTCCATATTTCCTCTTTGTTGTTGTATGTAGCTAAAGGAAACCATTATGACTTTTTAGAGCAGTGAAAGAAATATGTCATAAGACAAACAGTGAGTTCATTGATATATTTTGCTCATGTTTTAATTTGCTAGAAAATGTGATGGCAAATCTGGCTAGGATTATGCAAATGTTGGGCTTACCTAGATTACAGCTTCTGATGGATTATTTTGTTGGGAGTGTGAAGGCAACGTGGCAGAATGATAACCCATTTCTGTATACAGGATCTGTGCTATAGTGACTGCTAGAAAATGACTCTCCGCGGTCACGCCTTCTGTGTGCACAAGACCTGTGCTCACACCATCTCCAAGTAAGCCCTGCACTCACATCGCAGTGGTCCATAGTGAAAACAAAGCACAGCATTGTTGTCTCTGTTGGTCACAGAAGAAACCATGGTTGTGCTGCTGTTGCTGATGCAGCGGTGGTGGTGATGGTGGTGGGAGCGGTGGCGGAAGCCCCCCCCCCTTAAACCACTCTTGTTCTGCTAACTCAGTTCAGTCCTTTCTACTGTCTCTTCTCAAAAATCTATCAATTACCACCACTCGAAAACACACATGAAATGACAAACTGCTAAAGAAAGACTGAGTCCCAGAAGGCACCAGGCCTCATAGAAGGACAATCCAAAATGACGAGCAGGAGACTTTCTCTTGTTCTCTCAACACAGAGACAAATCTGGCCCCAGTCATCAGCTTGTTGTACTGTGTTTTGGCTTCTTGTCTGTACTGTACTACAAGTTGTGAGCCCTCGGAACATAATTTAATTTTTCCCTATAGTTTATAAAATGTACGTTTTTTTTAAAATTATATTTATATATTTATTTGGAAAGAGGCATGTCACTGCACACACATGTAAGTCAGAAGACAGCTTTCTCCCATCACTATGTATGTTCTGGGGAGCAAATCAGATTGAGGGTTGGTGGCTAGTGCTTTAACACACTGACCCCAAGTATACATGATTAAATTTCATATAGCAGCTGGCACCTGAGACTGTGTAAACCCTTTTAAGCATTTCATTTAGTTTTTACAACCTTATGGAGAATATTACATAAGTAAATACCTGTCCATTTTTAAGGGTAGGAAACTTTAGTAAATAATACACACCAACATGTTAATATCTAGCCAAAAAGACCATACTCTCTGAAGATTATTCTCAATATTTTTAAGAGAAGGAGCATTGTTTCTCTTTTCTTCTTATGCTTCTAGTTCCTTCAACACACAAACAGACACACAGAGACACAGAGAGACAGACAGACAGACAGACAGCAGACAGAGACTCTGCTCTGACACAGTGGTTCAGCTTAATGGTTAACTCTGCAGTCCTAACTTCTGAAGGAACACCCATCCGTCCACCCTGCTTTTCAATTGTCAGTGTAGTAGTCAATGAATTACCTAAGATAATCAACTATTTGTTGTAAAATCGACTTTGCCTGGGTGGTTTTGCCGAACTGGAGACTGACGTAAGTGATCTGAGATTGTTATACATGTCTAGGTAATGATGTTTGAAAGCATACACGTACCAAATGCATCTTCAATTAATGGTATTTTTAGTTTTCAAGAGCTCGATCTGGCTGTAACTCCCCCATAAGTTGAGGGATCCATGTACCTGAGAATGATCTTTATAAAGCAAGCCAATTAGGACAGTTTATCAACCACAAATTCATCTGACTAATTGATTTCTTGTTGTCTTATCATTTTCCATTAAATTTGCAACTCTTTTTAATTATGTGGATTTTAGTAAAGAAGTGCAAACATGAGAGAATTAGTTAATTTCTCACACAGTAGAACTGATGAGCCACAGCGTGAAGGCTACGGATTGATTTCACTAGCATTTCTGTAATCCATTTGTAGAAACTGAGAACCAGGGTCACGCCATCTTCCAACCAGTCACCAATACCAGTGCCACTGGTCAAGGACAATTCATAATGGAAATTTGGATTTTTTTTTTTTGAGATGAGAATCTCATTATGTTGTTTAGGAAAAGTCTTAAATCAGACTGAAGCAATCCCGTCTCCGCCTCCATCTCTCTCTGCCTTTGCCTCTGCCTCATACATTATGTAATAATTTTGTATTCTTAGGTAAAATATTAAAATTAAGTCATGCATTATGTAATATTTTCATTTCTGGGTAAAATACACTGAAATATTAATACTTAGGAATATAGTCCCATGACGTGTGCAGATGGTTTCCAGTGCGTTTAGGAGAAGGGATGTTTCCCTTTCGTAGCCCTCCTCCCTCTCGTTGGTTTCTTCCAACTTCTGTGTAATAAGCTGAGCTCTGGCTTGACTTCTCCAGCAATGTTAGACACATACACACCAAAGCAGGTTGGGATACCAGGAAACTAGATACTACACTCTCTTCCATTCCCTGAATAGCATCTTTATTCATGTATTTATTAAAATTGTTATTACATGTATTTATTTGTACATGCCGAGGTATGTGGAGACCAGAGGACAACTTTCAGAAGTCGTTTTTCTCTTTCCACCATGTGAGTCCAAGGGATCAGACTCGGGGTGTCAGGCTTGGTAGCAAGTGCACTTACCCACTGAGCCATCTCAGTGACGCCTACATGTATGTACGTACAGATGCAGATGCATTTAAATGCATTTTTGCTATGCTAACATCTGATGCTGGGCTCCCAATCCTGAGCCAGAGCCCTGCCCTGGGTGTTCCCATCACTCTCTGCTCTTCCCTCTAAGCCTAGTTGAGAGTTTAATCAATTTCTTTTCCTTATATTTGTTAAAAAAAATTATATCTGTAAAATTCTATTCAAGAACATAGTTTGTTAGAATATATATTTCTGTTAAAAGACAGGTTCTTATCTGAATCCACAGCAGTCCCTTGTCCGTTCTACATTTCAATAATTGCTTGTTTAATGAATGGATGATGTTTAGAGTTCTCTATTAAAAAGCTTTTAAGACATTGTGGTCTAAATACTTAAACACAAGACCTAAAATTTACGTTGGCTCAATTCACCAAACCTTAGCTTTATAGCAGAGCACAGTTTTAAAGCCAGAGAGAGAGAGAGAGAGAGAGAGAGAGAGAGAGAGAGAGAGAGAGAGAGAGAGAGAACAAATTATACTTTTAAATGACTAAGTCAGCCCTTGGAAAGCTGAACTGCCCTCCTGATAATTTGACAGATGTGGTCTTTGACTGGATAACTGTTTAGATTACAGTCACTTGTCTGTCTGTATGACAAAAGGAAAAAGTGAAAGAAAAAAAATGTTCAGGCGCACTGCTGGTTAGATTCTATGATTTCTCCTTCCCTCTGCTCTAAGCAGTTAAATAAAGAATTCCAAACTTTGGCAAAGGGCAGAGCGTGGCTGTCTGTAGGAGACACAGGCACTTTCCCACCAAGCAACGAGTCAGGGAGGGGCTGCGGTGGCAAACACCTTTTCACCTTGCCTCTGCCTCCTCCTCTTTCTTCCTTAAAAACCAAGCAAAAAAAAAAAAAAAAAAAAAAAACCAGGGTCTCACTATGCAGCCCAGGCTGGCCAGGAACTTGCTATATAGATCAGGCTGTCTTGATGTCACAGATCTGCTTTCCTCTGCTTCCCAGATGCCACACTCCCCAGCCCATGCCCCTTGAAGGCACGCTTCCATTGGTCTCTTTTGTGCTGTCCTCTCACTGAACTTTCACACGCCAATCATCCAGATACACTGTCTGCCCAAATAAGACAGGTGAGCACAGAAGCCCACGTTCACCCAGCTCCGCTTCTGAAAAGCCACCATTGCTTTCGACCAGAGACTCTTGTTCAACACGGACACCTCAGGCACACACCCGACGTTCCTGCTGTGTGAGGGGATTGTGGGTAAAATCTGCTTGGCCCGGAATCAGGCAGCCTTGCTCAGGTTGCTCAGCTTTGCCTTGCCTGCCTGTCATCACTTCTTTTCCTGCCTGTCCCACTTGTCCTGGCTCAAGCCTTAGCCTCTGCTTCATAACAATGTTGGCAGTTCTCAGCCCCAGACAATGGCTCTTGCAGGTTCTGTCTACTGAGGTCTTTTCTCTCTGTGTCTCTAAACATCCTTATCAGTATCTCTCAGTCTGCACCTTTGCAGTGGATGGCATCCCAGGTTCCACGTCTTACAACCTCTGCTTCTTCTTTGGGCTCCACCCAGCCTGTTCTTCTTGCATCCCCCAGCACCTGCATGCCTGGCGCTACAATAGCATCTGCACCTCCACTTGTGTTCACAGAGACCGCGTGATTTAGTTTGTGTTCAGTGTCTTCTGTCTCTCTGGCAGTCTACCCTCCCCCTAGTAGACCTAGGCTTAGATCTTAAAATTCTAACATAAAACATGGAATTGGGAGCTCAGGAGATAATTCAGTCAGGAAAGTTCTTGACACCTTGAATCCAAGCCCTAGAATCCATATGATATTAAATGTGCTTTTAATCCTAGGACTGGAGAGGTAGAGACCAGCAGATCCCAGAGGCTGGATGGCAAGCCAGGCCAGTAAGAGACACTGTAGTAAGAATCCAGGCAGAAGGCATCTGAAGTGTGTCAGAGGAAGTTAATCTCTGGCACCTACATGCATCTATACACAAACACACATATATACTCACATGAAAAGTTTCATTTCCTAGACTATCAAAGGTCTGTTTATTCCTTGGTCTAAAGCCAGAGAAACATTGAGGTTATTATTAGTCTCCATTGCTTTGAAATCTCTGGTTTCCTATATACATACATATGTATGTATATATGAATGTGTATATATACATATATATATATACATATGTATATGTATGTATGTGTGTATGCATGTACGTATGTATTGCAATTGTGTTTGGGGGCTATCAAGGAGTGGACAGGCTTGGCTTGTGCTGAGCCAGTGCTCTGTCATAGTGCTATGCCATCAACCCATGCCTTCCTCCGTACACGTTAAACATACAAACCTATGCCTATCTGTGTACATGTTTAAACATACAAATCCAAGAGGCTAGCGGGATCACCTCTCAACCAACACTTCATGGAAAGAGAATATGTTTCCCATTCCCTAGAAAAGGTAGCCTTGAGAGAGTGCCTACAAGATACTCAGACTCTAAAATTTCCTGAGGAGAAGCTTCTAAACAGTAAAGTGTAGGCATCAATTACATGGATAAAGTTTACATTTTTTGACAATTTACACCTTTTTTCCAGACCAATTATACTTCCCAGACAGCTAGAGTGCTTCCTCTACAATTTCTGAGGTTTTCTGAGTAAATAGGTTAAAAAAAAAAAAAAAGTTTGCTGTGAAACTTTGGAGGAAGAGAAAAGTGAGATTCTGTTTTTTTTTAAAACAAACAAACAAACAAACTTGTTAGCTGTTGTGCAACCCATCATGAGTGGAAGGAGGAGCTCCAGCAGGCCACACCTTCCTGCACATTGCTGCACAGTGGCAGGCTCCAGAGCAGCACTGGTTCTTTAAAGGCAGCCCTGGGAGGATGAGACCAGTGCCCAGTGAATACTATAGTCTGTTTAGACTCCAGGGTCTTACAAGGTTTTGTGATGTCCCACTGCTGTTTTGAGTAGGCGAGCTATCTGCCTGCTTACTCAGCATGTCCTCTTGATTTCAGTGTCCTAGGAGACACCACCGAGTTTATTTAGTAAATGTGGTATGTTTTCCTCCTGTAGAATGCCAATTCTTTTCCAGCTTCTTCTGCATCTCATGCTGACTTTCAACCAACTTGACTCTACATGTCCTTAGGAAGCTACTGGAAGCCAATTTATTCGACTAATTCACATCAGTCTAAACAATTTCTCCTGACAGATTACTTCCGTTTTGAGCCTCAAGTACGTTTTAATCTTAGGCAGGCTGTTGCTGACGATAAATGATTTCACGTTTCTCATAAAGATGCCAGTCATTAAAGATATTAACACATATTCTTTTCCCTTGGGTGTAAGGGAGCTGTCGATTTTAGCAATGGTGGGTGCGCCAGCCTTCCTATTGTCAAAGGCAGCAGACAATGAGAAAATCAATGCACTCTTCAGAATTAGTCAAGTGTGGAAGCCTTTGAAGTGAGGGGGTGGGCAGGGTCTCATCTGGCTTCAGGAATAACATAAAAGCTCAGTATATACGTCTATAAAATGTTTTGAAATTTCACAAGAGCTAGTTCCCACCCCCTTAGTAGAGGTTTCATGAGCAATAGATAGGGCTTAAATGAGACCCTGTTCTAATATTTTGTGTTCATACTCGGACACAGCACCTGAAAGACAAGGAGGTGTTGTGAAGGCAGAGCCTCAGTGCTGAAGTTGGCAGGTCTGAAGGAATTCAAGTGGACTTTGTTATTGAAGTTTTCCTTTTGTGAGACTGGCCATGTAGCCCAAGTTGGCCTTGAACTAAGTATAATGGGAAAGGGATAAAAAGACATTCATTGCTATTGCACATTCTCTCTCACTAGAAAGGCCTAGATCAGAAAGGGTACTATTTGAGAAGAAAACAGATACCATCTGGAATAGGGCAGCATAAGGGACAATGACAGGGATAAACACAAGCAAAAGTGGATGACAGGAAACTGTCACAAAGAAACCCAGTATGATGGCACATGCCTTTGATCCCAGCACTAGGGTGACAGAGACAGGCTGATCTCTAAGTTTGAAACCAGCCTGGTCTACAGAGCGAATTCCAGGACTACAGAGAGTAACTTTGTCTTGGAATGTCCCCCCCCCACCACCACCACCACTATCACCATACACACCCTCCAAAAAGACAAAGAAACCCAGTATTTCATGCACTTACTAAAACTAAACGAATTAAGTTAAAAAAAATAAAAATAAAAACAAGATTTAAAGACGAACTCACTACTTAGCCTTGCCTAACCCAATTCTGCGATCCTCCTGCCAACACTCCCGGAGTTTCCCATGCCCAGATGCAGCTGGGCTTTGCATGCGCACCTTTCCATGGCAGGAGGGTATCATACACTTTACTCCTTTATCTTGTAGACTGAGACGTGGGGGGCTCCTCACAACCCTCCAAGTGCTCTGTGTCCTGACAATGGCTAGCCGTTTTCCAGTTCTCTTTCTCCACCCACAAAGGGAAGATTAGGTCATTGTTCAAGAATGACAAGCATTTCATATTTGGAAATGACTAAATAATAAAGTGCCTGGATTCTATAGAAATACAAGGAGAGAAGATTAATTTCAAACCAAAGTCTTGTGCAAACATGACCTTTCCATTTGTAAATCTCATGGACAAGGTTTGTTTCTAGGGCTGAGAATTCGAAAATGTATTAATAATAGGATGTCTCAGATAAAAAGAAAAAAAAACCTGTTTATTGTAATCTGCCATCTACGAAGATGAGAAAAATTCCTTCTGCTGCTTTTTCCTGGAAGAATGCAGTTAGTGGATATAAATGACAGCCATGAAAGGGTTATCTTCTTATCCTTTGCCTCCAGGAAGGGCTGTAGTTAAAGCTCGCTCAAAGAAAGGGAACATGCTGCTGACCTCCCAGACCTCTAGGTGAGCAAAATACAAATTAAAAACAGCAGATGGCAAAGCTCAGGGGTGTAGAAATTAATAAAGGTTAGGTCTGGTTGACATTATTTGAGCTAAAATTTATTTCTACTTGAGAATAGCATGACGCTTAGCAAAAGTCCAAAGATGGTCTGTTTGGCAGTAGCTCTGTGTAATAAATTCCTTTTAGTATTAGTATTAATGTCTGGTCATTGTTTTGTCCTCTCAGTTCCACCCTAGAGCCCTGGGGACATTAGAGCTCACTGCAACCGATGTCACGATGTCACGTACTCACCACCTGGGGGAGGAGACTCAAGGTCATATCACTCTGGGACTGGGAGCACAGTGAACCGCAGAACCGGGGGAGGCTGGCTTCTTGTAACCAGGATGGAGTGTCTGGGTCTAGCCAGGGAAATCTTGCAGGAGAAAACAGGATTGGCTCCTTTGACAAATTCCATGGCAGGACTGAGCAGAAGCCCAGGAAGCTGAGCTGTTGGGTTGATGGCTGGATGAGGTATACTGATTTACTTGACAGGGGACCAAGCCAAGAGCAGAGTCTTTAATACTAGGGTGGCTACAAATTGGAGAAAAATAGAGGAACTTATGGGTTTGGGCCTTAGAAAGGTTCAATGAGGCCCCAAGATATCGAGGCAGCATGTCAAACCCAAGGCTTCCAAGCCTAGTCATCTATATACCTAGTGATACCAGCTGGAATGATGCTCAAAGAACAGAACCAAGCCAGGTTGGGCAGAAGTCTGTGGAACCATGATCCACGGTGAATCCTTAATGGTTGCTTTCCTCAGGGATTGTGTTATACAGATAAAAAATGAATTATCACAGCCAGACTTGGTTTTCCCATTGGTAAAATAAAGACTAAACTGACTGTATTTCAGGATAGTGGTAGGTTAAGAATGCTCTTTAGAGAACTAGGGTGATAGTTCTTTCCCGAATTGAGATCTATCTCCAGCACCCTATATGGTGGCTCACAACCATCAGTCCCAGAGGATCCAATGCCCTCTTCTGCCTTCTAAGCACACTGCATACATGTGGTGCACAGACATGCACATACATGTGGTGCACAGACATGCATGCAGGCCAAACATCTATATGGACAAAATCATCCAACAATAAGAACATTTCTGTAAAGGATGGCTCATTAGGGGTGTAGCTATGTAGAGGTCCAGGATCTCCAGCCCCTCTCTCTAAAATATAAAACAGGAATACACAAGCATAGCTAGCTCTAGGACCTAAACCCCAAACACTCGAGTTGAGGCTGAAATTCTTTTGAACCTGAAGTGGTTTTGATTGTTCCAAATTAGAGAAGGCGGGAAAATTCTACTAATTCACTGGACATTCTGTATGCATTGGAGAGCGTGTGCCATGTAGAAACAGCTCAAGTCTCTTAGATGACAGGATGAAGATTCCAGACACCAAACGTAGAATTTAAAGCATATTGCTTTGGCCAACGAACACCAGAGGAAATGTCGCTTAGAACATGTTAATAAAAAGCCTCAAGAAGGTTGTGTTCACCCCGTGTGGTAACCCAGAGCACAGTGGCGTGTTTCCATAAAGTGTGTCCTTAGCGTGTAAATGTTGAAAACCCCACTTTCGGGGATTATATTAAGTAAGCTGTACTTTATGTCTTTTTAATTACACTGATTCATTTATTCATGTTAGGGTAGTGGTGTTGCAGAGGTCAGAGAGCAACTTGCTGGAGTTATTTTTCTACTTTCGCAACATGGGTTTGAACTTAGGTTGTCAGGTTTAGCGGCAAGCACTTTTACCTACTAAGTCATCTCACTGGCCCATAGGTTGTCCTTATAGGACACCTTCTGTGGGTAGCAGGAAGGGGCTTTCACAGGAGTTAGCAGCCCTGCTTCTCTGCGGACTTATGTCTGAAAAAAGACCACCCAAACTTAACGTTCCATAAAGGCTGACCCTATGTTTTTGCCAGTTCAAGGATGGATCCCAGGGTCTCGAGCATGCTAGGCAAGCATGCAGCCCAGCACCAAGCCATGCCTCACCCTCTCCCTTTTAACCTTATGAATATTCTCAGTCACTCAAACACAGGAGGGGTACCACAGACCCTCATGAGTCTACTACATACACATCCGCAACAACCAACTTCTCCGTTCTTGGGTAGGCTCTTCCGTAACTCAAAAGGCACAGGTGAGATTCAGTCAAGCTGTAAGATAATTCAATAATAGCCAGACTTGGTGGCTCAAACCTTTAATACTAGCAGAAGGGAGGCAGAGGCTACAAAGTGAGACTTGATCTCAAATGAATTCAGTAAACTCACTAAGCTACTGCTGTTCCAAGGCTAACTCAGGCCATCACGATCAATGAGGAGGGAGGTTTGGGAAAGCTGATGGGGAACAGTTGCAAAATGCACTGTAGACAGTAAGACACAGAGAAATTGGGGTGAACTTTTGCAAAGGAGCAGAGATTTGAAATGAAGAGCCCGAATGTGGGTGTAAGCTTCTAAACGCAAGGACTGCTCAATCCACCTGTTGAAAGCAATTCACTTTCTAAGATACTGCCGGGCGCTGACACTGAAGGGCGGCACCGGAAGTGAAAAATTACTGTGCAAACATAAACTGTGGGCTTTAAGTGCCAGGATAGGAGTCTTCACACCAGGAGGGTAATGCTAAGAGCAGGCACAGCTAATAGTAATCTTAGAGAAGCAAGCTAAGAGATGAGGACCGTGGCAGGGAACGTTCTCAGATGACTCTGGCTTGTAGGGGGAGGGAGGCTTTGCTCTCACAGAGGAAACCAACAGAGACCCAGACAATTTCAAACAGAACTCCTCAGAGCACAGGAGATTCCCTACAAACTACCATTAGGAAGGAGAGACCAGGAATAAAAGAACAGAGCACCAACCAGGCCCGGGTTTAAGAACGATCAGTGTTTACTAAGTACTTGGCCTCTGGAACACCTGGTTTTCCAAAGCCCACATCTTCCTCTTCCCTTCCATCCTGCCACAGGCAGCTACTGTACTGAGCGCTCCAGGCGCCAGAACCGCATGCCTGGAAACCCTGACTCCCTTCCCGCCCCCTCCCCTCCCAGCCTGCCAGCTGCAACGCAGTTTGTTTGCATACTCCTATTGGGTTGCCTGTTTTTTTTTGTTTTGTTTTGGTTTTTTTTTTTTTTTTTTTTTTCAGTCAGTTCAGCAGTGTCCCGAAATTCACCCCCAGTGGAACTTGTGCCTCTGCTCCTCCTCTTCTTGGAACTGCCTTTTGTTTGTCTGGCAGAGCTGGGTCTATGGGGGTGTATGATGATAATAATACGCCAGGCTTATATAACTGCATCTTACAAGCATTTCGCAGACAGTCCCTAATGAATCTTGGAGCTGGTGTCAGGCCGGGCAGCTTTATCTGCAAGTTGGAAATCCGAGGCCCAGAGGCCAGGAGAAAGGGCGGCTGGGATCAGAGGCCAAGCCTCCCTGGCTCCTGGTGCCCCTCAGAGGTCAGGGCGATAAGGAACAATGACTGTCCCATTCTGGAGGAGGAAGGAAGTCCCGCTGCCACCTAATCTCTGCTCCTCTGCCTCTTCCCTGCTCCCTGAGCCTTTCCTCTAGAGAAGACTTTCAAGGCGGCTTTTGTAAGTATGATCTACTTTTGCTAGGAAAAAGACAGGTTTCCCTTCCTGCCTCTTGTGCAGTTTGTGTTTTTATGATCCTACCCCTACTTGAGATGCTTAAATGATGAAAAATGTGTCTCTGGCCAAAGTTCTTCACCCTCCTAGTTTGATCTTTCCTAAGGATATGAGAAAGGAAAAAGGTTTCAGATGATAATTGACTTGACAAAATAACACCCGGAAGATATGTTTAGATTGACCAGTCTCACTCAGTTCATTCTAGTCTAGCCTAGCCTGGCTTCATGCAGCCTGGCTCACAGCCCTCACAGGAAGGAGCCTGGTTACTCACTTGGTTTGTTGGGCAATGCAGAGATTTTAACTGACTTCATCCTCAGTTTATCTGTTTTGGCTACTCACAATTTCAGGTAAATATAATTGCTGGATGTTACACTATGAAATAAATACCAACTTCCACAGGAGGCTTGAAACTTTTGTCTGCTTCTGTAAACTGTAACAAACACGGTGACTCCAGTGGGCATGTTTGCTTTCGTTAATTTTTTTTCACTCTATGACCAAAGGGTTTAATATTAAAAAAGCATGGACAAAAGTTACTTAAGCGCTGGCAAAGCCCGGAGCCAAATTATTAAACTTGCTCTCCATAAAGAATGTGACCTTCCTGAAATATTCAGCTCAGGGGTGTGGTGTGTGGCTTTTAGATGTCACCTCTCTACAACCCTGTAGAGCAACAGAAGAAAGGTGCATGCTCTGAACATGCAGAAGTACTGTTGTTAATTGAAAGCCACTGGGATAAAGTTCTGTTGGAGGTAACTGTATAATTTGCATTTGTAAAACCATGACTGTATCTCCTCTTACGAGAAATGAAAAATTATTATTGCTCACTACTGTTTTGTGAAAGAAAACTTAGAAATATACAAGGATGCCTAAGGTTAAATGCTCTAGGCATTGTGATTTATCCACTGAGCTGTCATTTGCTACATTGACAGACTTGTGTCCTGCATAACAGAGTTGTGTGTGTGTGTGTGTGTGTGTGTGTGTGTGTGTGTGGTGTGTCTCCCTCTCTGTTTTGCATGCAAAATGGACCAAATGGAGAAGTTTCTTATCAAGTTTTAAAGACTGTAATTAAGTCAGATGTGGTGGCCCATGTCTATAATTCCAGCATTCAGAAAACTGAGCCAGGAGGATCATGAGTTCAAGACCAGCCTAAGATACATAGGAAGATCTTATCACGGGGGGAGGGGGAAGCAAACAAGTAAATTATTTAAATTAAATTTTAAAATCTTATTTAAATTATATTTCTACTTCAAATTATCTGTGATTATCAAGAAATTGTAAGATATCATTGAAACTGAGCCCTAATTATTTTACCTCTAAATTTGAGTGGGATCCATCAACACTGTATGTTATGGTCTACAAAGACCAGCCCTGTCATCTCAACCTTAGCCTCAGTTACAGCAGAGGGGACATAGACAGATAAGATCCAGGTCAGAGTTTGTGTCACTGTCACTTGAGAACCAGCAGCAAGACATAGCAGCAGCAAGCCGTCTAGGAAATGAGACAAAGCTCCACACCCCAGGGGACGAGTGTTGGTAAGACAGAAAGAAGTAATATGGAAAAGTATCTAGCACAGAAAGAAATATAGAAAAGTACCTAGCAAGGAAATAATATAGAAAATGAAGTAATCTAGAAAAAGTATCTAGCACAGGAAGTAATATAATATAGAAAGGTGTCTAGTCAGAACACAGCACTATTTTAGTTCACTTGGGGCTTTCCCCATTTATTCTTGTTTTCATCTTTTTTAAAGATTTATTTTTATTTATATGTATGCATGCCATGGGTTTGTGGGTGCCCACGGAATCCAAAAGAGGTCTTTGTTCTTCCTAGAACTAGAGTTACAAGTGATTATGAAGCGCCTGAGATGGATGTTGGGATTTGAACCTGGGTCCTTTGGAAGAGTGAACAGTAAGTGTTTCTTCCTAAGTGCTGAGCTATCTCCCCAGCACCTGCTTTTGTCTTTTACTTCACTGGTGAGCATCTACTATGGAGAGATAGCATGCTGTGTTAAGCAGCATCCATACACAGGTGGGTACAGTGTCTTGGCGTGGAAGAGTTGTTCTAAGGAACAAACCAAGCAACAGATAATCCCCTAATCGTTAGCTTTTATAACTGAAAAGAAGCGGGTTCAGGACTGAGAGAAGGTGCCCAAATCAGGTTGTTACTTCTGCCTCAGGAAGCCAGGAACTTTTCACCAGGTAATGGTGATGAGCTGGGTTTCAAAGAATAAGCAGCTGGTGGGAAGAACTCTCCAGAAGGCAAGAGCACTGCTGAACAGAACAGGAGGGACAGACTATTAAAAGGGACTGGGTACTGAATCCAAGAGAGTTACATCAGTACAACGGGGAGTTCTGTTAATTCTAGTGAGATACACACCCACAGACCAGCTACAGTTTATAGTTCCACTGGAGTGTGTTACTAAGACATTGAGATTTACATTTATTTTTACTTTATGTGCATTGGTGTTTTGCCTGCATGTATGTCAGTAAAGGTACCAGATACCCAGGAATTGGTACTACAGACAGTTGTGAGCTGCCATGTGGGTGCTGGGAATTGAACTTGGGTCATCTAGAGGAGCAGCCAGTGTTCTTACCTGACTGAGCCATGTCTCCAGCCTCTGATAGTGTTAATTCATCTGTCTGCTGTTTTTGCAGCAAACCCAGGTCAGTGATGGAAGAATCTGTGGCCCAGAGCTCCTACTTCTCCATGTTCATTGGTTTGGGGTCTGCTTTTCACTCAAAGAAGAGACAAAAGAATTTTTATAGAGCTGGGAAATGGAAAGCAGATGTGACAACTCATATTTTAGAAACTCTTATTTGTATTCTCAGTACAGGGAATGAAGTCTAGGACCTTCTAAATGCTAGGCAAGGACTCCACCACAGAACTACACTCTGAGTCCTAGAAAGATTTTTATCTGTGTCTCCTACTGACCATATGAAATATGGGCTATGCAAAGGCCAGTGAGTAGAACTCTGTGAACTAGGAGAACAGGAAAAAGAGATCATTGTGACCAAATGGGAGATGCTGAGGTCCGAGCTGTGAAGGTGGACAACAGACTAAGATTCCAGACATGTTTAGAAGGTATAACATTTGTAATGTAGGCTGAATTCCTGTATGGATGGAATGAAGAGACAGGAGACATCTAATGTAGTTTCAGATGTAGGCAACTGAATAGTTAGCTAGGGAGGTCACAATGGAGCAAAAGAAGGGGCAAGCGGAGAATAGAGTTCTCTGACATTTGCAGTGTAAGTTAGTAAGGAATTGTACCACTGAATAAAGATAAAGAGGTGTGTGTGTGTGTGTGTGTGTGTGTGTGTGTGTGTGTGTGTGTTTTAAGATGTGTAAGAGTGTGTGTGTGCACATGTGTGTATTTAAATGCATTTAAGTAAGAGGTATGTAAATATGTTTTTAGGTAAGTGTGTGTGGGCACATGTGCGTATTTAAATGGGTGTAAGTAAGAGGTATTTAAATATGCTTTTTGGTATGTGTGTAAGTGTGTGGGTAGATAAATGTGTGTAAGAATTTAAGTATGTGGGTGTCTGTGTGTGTGTACCAGAGGACACCCTGGGTTGTTTGTCTTCTTTAGGCACTGACTGGATCTACCTTGTTTTGTTTTGTTTTGTTTTGTTTTGTTTTGTTTTGTTTTGTTTTGTTTTGGCTTGGTTTAGTTTGGTTTGATTTTGAGACAAGGTCTCTCACTGGGACCTAGGACTCATTAGTAAGGCTAAGCTGACTAGCCAATCAGCTTCTGGGATCCTCCCAGCACTGGTATTACAGGCTCAGACCACTGCCATGCTTGGATTTTTATTCTGAAACCTGGGGAGTAATTCCAGGTTCTCACACCCAAATGGCAGTGCACTTTGTTGACTGAGTGCACTTCTCCATCTTAAAAACAAGTTTTTACGAGTATAAAATGGACAAATTTTCCTCTCGATGTAATTTTGAGTGGGAAGGTAAAGACTAAGCCCTCCTGTCTTAATGTTCCCAAGACACATCTGCATCCTGGCTCACTGGACTTACTGCTTTACTCTTGGTCCCTGCTGTCTGTCTAGTGGATTGTGTTCTCATTAACTTCAGAAGAGGAAGACCATGTCTAGCTGACCTTAGTTTAGCCTTTAAGATGTTTGAATTTACCTTGCTGTGAGCACTGGGCAGAGTAGAGAGCTTTCTGGAGCATCATATATTCAAAATTTGGTCCTATTTGCTCATCCAAAAGAAGGCTTCTCCCTAGGCAGTTTTCCCTTTAACTTGGAGGAGGAACCCCAAGACCAAAGCTTGTATTTCATTACCTGGCCCAGAAGAAGACTGCAACCATTTCTCCCAAATTCCACCCTCAAGCTCCTGCCATTCCACAGTATGGGAGTACGGAGGAGGGGTTGGTGAGCTTTGTCATTTATTTCCTTAAGAATTTATTGTTTAAGTATGTGTATATGGGGACAGGCAGATGATACCACAGATCTTGGAAGCCCTTGGAATAGTTACAGGTGGTTACGAGCTGCTTATGTGGGAGATGAGAACCAAACTCGGGCCCTCTCTAAAAGCACTGAGGGCTTAACCACTAAACCACCCTTCCAGCCCTGGCAGCTAGAAGGCAAATTAACATTTTAGGCAAACAGAAAAGCCTGCTTAACAGACAGGAAGCTGAAACTTTTTCCGATCTTGGGGGTCTGATTACTTGATAACCTTGGGTTTCTCAAACCCTTTGACCCTTCCTATGCTCAGCACTTAATCTTCTGTGGCAACACATCTCGGATTTCCAGGATTTCTGAGCTCTTCCCTCCTCATGAACATGGCAGAGTAAATGCCATTGATTGTGAAAGAGACTTAGCCCCAGACATTGTGGCTCGGCTTGTAGACTTGTATACTATTTCCTCTCAGGAGGTGAACTGTTTAAGCACGAGTTGGATTTTAAAAGTGATTTCTACCTCTAACATAAGAATTTTAAAAATCATTTCTTACATGGTATTTGATTATAATCTAAATCCCACTAGCTTTCTGATGGATCATTCCCACCCCCCCAATGACTAAAACTTTGAAAATTATTTTTGACTTTTGGAGGAGTTGGAGACTGGGATTAAAACCAAACTTTACAAAGGCCTGACAAATGCTCTGCCCTGAAGTTATATCTCAACCCGTCTGGTTTTCATATGATGGAAATGTTCCTGGCTTTACCAAAATGACTTGTCATTGTGTGATGGGAAGAAGACTCTAAGGCTAGACATGTGGCTGTGGAAGAGACTTGTCTAGCATGAGTGAAGCTAATCTTTTGATCTCTATACACATCATGTCATATGCATATGGGCACATGCGTGTACATGGGTGCACAGGCATACACACACACAGAATAAAAATCTAATTAAAACTTTAAAAGAAATGAACAAATATAAGGCAGATAATATATATCTTTAATTCCAGTACTTAAGAGGCTGAGGTATTGTGGACTACAGGTTAGCCTGGGCTAAGTAAAAATTATCAGGCCAACCTACACTATACAGCAAGACTTTATCTTTAAAAAATGAAGGAAAGAGAAGAGAGCAGGGAGGATGAGGGGAAGAAGGGAAAGAGAAAGGCAGGAAGACTGTCATGAGTTAAGTAGTGAATTCCAGGCCAGCCTGGGCTACAGAATAAAAACCTGCCACACTCCTGAAATGAAGAGAAATAAGAAATGAATGGAGAATGAGCAAGAGAAAGACGTTGGGTGTGGTGATTTATGGCTCTAATTCCAGCACTTGGGTGAATTTCTGTGAGTTCTTGACCATCCTAGGCTGCATGGTAAAATTCCAGTTAAGCCTGCACTATAGGTTAAGATCCTGCCTTACCTCTTCCCATAACAAAGAAAAGGGGGAGGGGGGATGAAAAGGCAGGAAAGAAAGAAAGACAATTTTGGAGATTCTCAAAAGCACAAGAAGGGATAAGAAGAAACTACAGTTTAGTGTGTGGTGTCAACCGTCCCACAAAGAGGCCTGAACTACTAGTGTAGTCCATGAGTTCTCTGGGTATGCTGACAAGGGTTTCCTCCATGCAAACTCTGAGTCACAGTGCTTACCTCTGTAGCATCAGAAGCATAGATGAACACAGATGGCTGAGTTCAGAGGATGCTTAGTTGTAGGCTCTATGGAAGCTGGAAGTTCCCCAACTCTCTTGGGTTTGGCTTCTTAAGTTCTCATGTTTTCTGGTTTTATGTCATTGTATCTGAAGTAATTCTGTCACGTGAACGCACCACTCACCATGCCAGAATTTGTGTGGTTTGGGGCAATTTTCTACTGAGGACATTTTGGGCATTTTGACCATCCTTTAGGGAAAGCCGTTTAGAACTAGTTTCCAGGGACAAAGGATCCAGGGAAGAATGTTCTTCAAAAGCAAGACTGAAGCCACTAATGGGAGACAACAAAAGGACATCTACCTTCATAAGGAGCCATTCCTCACTGAGCCATTTCTAATTGTGTCTGTGCAGTGTGCAGATAAAGCAACCTCCAAAACAGCTTACAAAATAATCCATCACCAACACAGCATTTCACGAACCTTCCACCAAAGCCTGAAGACTTAACAGTATTTCTCTGCAGCAAATTCTGATGAGTTGGTGAAATTGGGAAGCCAGAAATGCTCTGTTTCTGAACATCTGAAACTTGGGGCAAGAAAAGAGCAGAATTCAGTCACCACGTTTTGTAGCAGAGACTCATAAGCACTAAATTCAGAAACACAGTGGCACAAATCAGCTGACCCAAGCTTGGTAGGTACAGCTAGGAAACTAAGTTCTACTTCTCTGAAGATTATCAGTAGGTAAGTCTGGCACTCTTCTGTGGATGGCAACGTTTAATGAACTGGCATATGTGTCCGTCCCTTACAGACTTTAGGACCAAGATTTCAGAAGTCTTTCATGTCTTACCTATCACCTCATTCGAAGAACAAAAGACAGATTCATGAACACAGACACATACACGCACAGATCGAAACTACCCACTTCCTGGTCTAGTTTCACAATGGACTAAGAATTAATTCTTAATTTTGCATCTTTTCAAAAATGGGTTTGCTTTTATTTTATGTGTCTGAGGTGTCTGCCTGTGTGTATTTTCAAGCACCATCTATGAGCAGTGATGACCAAGGCCAAGAAAGAACACTGGATCCCCTGGCACTGCAATTATAGACAATTGGGAACCCACATTTGGGTGCTAGGGGTTGAAACCAGGTCTCCGCAAAAGCAGCCAGTGACCTTAACTGCTGAGCTATCTCTGCAGCCACTAATTTTATAGTTTTTAATACCATTAAAATTGATTATTTTTTAACCAAATGTGAACAACTCTAAGCCAAATCAAAGATCACTGCTCAGTTCAGATTCTGATGACCTGGACTTTATGGTGCTGACCAGTTACTGCCCCGAAGTTACTGGAGCTACACTGTGGCAAGAGATGTAGCTTCATGAACTACATCTCCATGTGGAGATGTAGCCTATGACCTAGCCCTCCATGAACAATCTTCAAAGCTGACAGGAGAAACAAGGCAATAACAGAGTGCTATGTTGCGTCTCAGGTTCTATGTGCTGATGGAAACAAGTGAACACCGAGGTAGTCAGAAGGGAATCTGTGCTGGGGAAAGGGAGTGTGGAGCATGCCAGAGTATAGAGTAGAGAAAAGAAGACATTTTAGGCCAGCAACAGCAGACGTGAAACCTGGGAGAAGCAAGATGCTCTGGTGATTTGAATGAATGAATGAATGAATGAATGAATGGCCCCAATAGGCTCATATGTTTGAATACTTGGTCTCCAGTTTATAAAGCTGTTTTGGATTCATGACCTTATTAGAGGTCTACTACAGCCTTGGGAACAATGTTGTGATTTCAAAAGACTTATTTCCTAGTATCTCCCTGTTCCCTTCTTGCGGAACAGGACGGGAATTCTTAGCTGTTGCCACTAGAATGCCTTTGCTGTGTTGTCATGCACTCCAACTCTCTGAGACTGTAAGGGAATGACTTGTGTTGGTCATGGTGTCTTATAGCAGTAGAAAATTACTGAGGCAACAAGCTGAGGAACTGGTGCCACGGAGATCTTTAGTCACATTTTACCCAGGACAACTGCTCTTGGAAACTCACCTTGGTTTACATTACCAGACAAAATTACCAAAGCTGGGGTAAGGTGTCGTGTCTATAAGCTCAGCATTTAGGTACTTAAGGCAAGACAGTTGATAAGAGCTCAACCTAGCTTGCATAGTGAATTCTGACCAGCCTGAACTACAGAATGATGCCCTATTGTGGGTCTCCATTTCCTCAGGGGTCATTGGTCACCAGCCTATGGTTCTGTGTTTCCACGTTACCGCTGGGGTGTCAAAACGCTACTCAGGAAAACAAAACACAAAGGTGCTAGGCTATGTTTCTTTCTCCCTGTTGGGGTGCTAGGCTTGTGAGACAAAGCCATGCTGCACAGGATAAACACAGCCTAAGGTACCTAGGTATCTATAGCTGGTGTTTAATTCTGAAAATCAGTCTGAATCCTCAAGTGACTTCTATAAAACAGTATGCATAATATTCAAATGTAATGTATGCATATGTTTCTGGACACTTAAAACTACTTGTAGATTAATTGTAACACAAATCTAATGTAGATACTATGTAGATAGCTGTTATGTTAGCTAATAGTTATCTATAGAATAAATGAAAATGGCGACAGTCTGTGTATGTTATGTACATAGGAAATTTATTTTTCAAACATTTTGATTCTTGGCTGGTTGAACTTGAGGGTGCAAAATCTACCAACTTACTGCATATAAAATCATTGAAATTTAAAATAACTAATTAAATATGATTTAATAACCAATCTAACCAATAATATCAACTCCACTTTTCACAGGCGGTGCTAGTTTAATAACTATGGAATAAATTTGTTTTTATCAGGAACTCATTAACAAACTTTAAAATTTTTATTTTATTATTTATTTTACTTTATGTGTATGAGTATTTTGCCTGCATCTATATGTCTGTACCACATGCATGCTGAGCCCAAGAAGTTCAGAAAAGGCCATCAGAGGCCCTGGAATTGGAGTTACAGATGGTTGTGAGACGCCATAGGTGTGCTAGAAACAGAGCTTGAGTTGTCTGAATAGACAGTCAGTTCTCCTAACCCCTAAGCCATCTCTCTATACCAAAAAAAAAAAAAAAAAATTAGTGAATTTTTATTGTATATTCAGTGTTGGGTGTGGCTACAGTACCAGCTGTGAACTAGCAAACCAGGAAAGGGGTCTGGACCATACACTTCCTAGGGAAGAGATTACAGACTGAGCACTGGGACGGTCAGGTTAACCTAATCACCTTTCTCTATTTTGCAAATAGACAAGTCTCTCTACAGTGGGGTACAGGTGTTTGACTCTGCGTGTATATGAAGCAGGCATAAATCCAGGTTGTCTTATTCTCTTATTTTCAGCTGCCTGTAACAGATTGCTAAGCTGACACTTTAGGCATAAAAAAAAATCAAAGTCTATATTGATAATTTTTTAAAAATTCTTGCAGATGTTTTTGCTCAACCAGGGACAAAGGTATATGTATATATATGTGTAACAAAAATAAACCCACTTTGCAACCTAGAATTCATTGTTCAAATTACCCAGGTAATAATAGCTTGTGGGAGAAGCTCTTCATGATTTTTAAAGAGAGTGTTCTTATATAATCCTCACATCAGGCCCAGGGAGTTCTCACACTTTTAAACCCCTATTCTTCAAAGGGTATACTGAGGTAGAGGCTAAGTATCTCACTCCAGGTCACATAGCCAGTAAGTACTGTCACCTGGGATCCCACCATCCTCCCACAGAAGTGTGACCAGATCAGTGTCAGAAGACATATAGGCTATCTTGATGTTATACTACGCCAAGCTAACCACACCTAGCATCCTGTATCACAGCAGAGACTGGCTGCTCACTGTGCTGAGGGTGGAGCCTAGAACTGCCCACACCTAACCTAAACCCACAAAGCCAGTCCAGAGCAAGAGGTTGCAGGTCTGTGGAAGCAAAGACTCTGCACCCACGGCCTCTGGGGATTCCTCTGTTTAGATCAACATACAATTGCACTCACCTGTAGGAAGGTAAGAAAATTTCAAGCTCTCTATAAAATCTCTCTTAAACACTGTTGTTTTCATGAGAAAGAGAAAGACTTTAAAGGCACAGGACGTATTAAATTGTGAGATGGTGTGACATTTTCCTATTCTATCCTATTCTTTCCTTGTCTGATTTACACATTGTACATACAGACTATGTACATGTGTGGTGTGGTATGCTTCATGAAAGACGCGGAAGCACGTGCTGCTTCTCGGGTGACGTGTCTACATTTTCGGTAGATATGTTTCCACCTGTTGTAAGTACACAATGGAAACAAGCGGAACCTCTTATAAAGGCTCCCTTTGCTACTCATCAAATAACAGCTTTGGAAAGATTCTATGATTCACCGCATTTTCCTTTAAAATAAATCCCACAACCTGAAATTAGACGTTCCTCAACATTTAAACGTGAGACACACTGTAAATCTTTAAGAAAAAAAAAGGCACTCTTTTTTATTGGATGTATGAAACCCAAGCAAAGAATAGTATGAAATGGAACTAATGGAAGCCATTCCCTTAAAGAGAAGGCAAAATAGAAGTTTCTAGAATATAGCTGAATTACCCAGTATGTTTCAAAGAATTAATGTGTGGTTGTCAGAAGATTATGCCTAATGATACTCTCCTTTGGAGGCTATGAAAGGCTGACATCTGAGAGATGAGAAATTGCTGGCAAAGATACAATTGATAACACCTTTGTTCTCCATCACAGGTGCTGAGGGCCAGCTGCCATCAGCTGGAGACGGTGAATTTGGCAAATGACATGAAGATTCTTCAAGGCAGAATCATTGCAGGGAAGCTTCAAAGGTACTCATCAAAGCTTTGTCTCTTAACTACTTGAACCAGGGACCACCTGGGTGCTGTGTGTCACTATGGCTAGTAGATGGGAAAGCTTAAGATCTAATGGGAATCAGAGTCCATCCGTGTGGTCCAACCCATTCCTAGAGAGAGTCAAGAGAGGCCTTGAAGGTGGCAGAGTCATATCTTGATATCAGTCCTCATGAATGTCACAAACTGCATAATAAATAGGACTCTAAAGAGACACAGGACTTATCATATGGTTCTCAAAACATAGGTAGATTTCTGCCTTGAAAGAGTCAGAAAATAAATGACAGGCCAGCCAGCCACTCTAGTGTACTGCAATATCAGGAGTGGACAGATGTCACATGTCCTGTCCACAGCTTGTCTTCATGGTTACTTATCTACAAGGGGTATCACCTAGAATGGGAGCAGGGAGAACTGTGGGGAGCCACCAGGGCAATTAGACATTGATCACAAGAACACAGTGAGAAATTGGATTTCCAGGAGTCTAAACTCCAACAAGCTGTTCCTCGGATGTCCAATTCAACCCCAGCCCTAGCTTATACAGTATAAACTGCTGAGTTCTTTTGTCTCAGATTTCTCCTCTTTAGCATCCTTCATCTTTTGTTTGGTTTTCCTTCAAAGGCTTGCATTGAGCCAGGTTGTCTTGGAAACAGTCCTCTAATCACTAGAAAGTTCATGAATCTCACACAGGAAGAGAAAACAAAACAAAATCTTCCATTCTGTCTGGATTTCAGGTCTGTCTTTTGAGGGGCGTTTTTGTATTCCATTCTCCTATACATAACAGTGAAAAGGGAGTGGTTGGAAGGTTCTTGGCACCCCTTGTGACTTGAATGTCTCAGTATTCAATCTCAGACACTCGCCACCAGTTTCTCTGTCTGGGACATCACTATGACAGTCAGGCTACTCCACTTGTCACTGGAAGTGGAGTCGATAGTAAGCTCAGATGTTGGAAAGGAGACCTCCTTATGTCAAAGCTGGGAGCAGCTGGGAGCAGCTGGGAAAGGTGCAATCCCAGGATTCAGAAGATGAGGAAACACTGTATACAGAGTGCAAGGTGGGCCAGGGCTACCTGGCAACACCAGGTCTCAAGAAATGCAAATGCCCCTGACTTCGGGAGGGAATCATTTCCAAACAGAAAAGGACATGCTTTCTCCTAAGGCACATGCTTAAGAGAAAGTTCGCTCCTCCATCTCTTTATGAACCAATGTGTCTGCATTCTGAGACCAAGGTTACCATCAAATATGATACCACTGAAAATTAACTACAGAGGAGATTAAAACATTAAGCATTGCTTTCCGGAGGGACTACTGAAGCCAGCTACCCCATAGCATCTTAGGTTGTCTCGTATTATGACATGGCCACGTTTCTGGAAGTCTGTTGCTTTTATCTAAGCAGTGACTTCTCATTTCACACTTTTCTCTCTGTAATGAGAAATTTTCCCCTTTAAATCTCGTACCCTTTTTGGTTTTCAGTGTATTCTTTTTATGAGGAAGTAGATTGTTTTCTTTACTGCTGGATCAAGTCCTTTGCTCAAATTTAACATGCAGGACACGTATTTCTTAGCAATCTGCCGGCTCCCTGCAAAGCTGGTTCCAATCTCCTTTTTCCATTTTTGGACAGAAAAATTCAAACATCAGGTCTAACTGGCTGTCCTCCTGAGCCACTTCTGCATTCACATACCTGATTCTTCTGTGCAGGGAATTTTGTAGAAAGAAATAGTTCCTGTGAGAGTGTGTCTGGACAACTGAGAACATTTTACTGACAAATGTGGCCTCAGAATTGTGGCCTGTGCCATTTTCTTTGCTTCTCTATTCATGCCAACCCTGGCGAGTGTTCCTTCCTTACTGTTGTTGAGTGTTAAGACCTACTTGTTCAGAATAGTGAGGAGCTTCAGCCTGTAGAAGTGCTGGCCTCTGATGCATGGGTTTGAGTCCCAAAACCATGTAAAGATGAAAGAGGCCAGTCCACAAGGTTGTCCTCACACCTGAAGCATATCCATGCCCTTCCCACTAATAAGGTTAAATACATGTGTACATACAAACGCATGTGCGCGCGCGCAC
Organism: Rhabdomys pumilio; assembly: GCA_030674055.1. Taxonomy (NCBI): domain Eukaryota; kingdom Metazoa; phylum Chordata; class Mammalia; order Rodentia; family Muridae; genus Rhabdomys; species Rhabdomys pumilio. The sequence goes on along the minus strand of JANHMN010000004.1, from coordinate 134,697,800 downwards.
ACACACACACACACACACACACACACACACACAAATACACACACGAACCACTTGGACTGAGAGCAAAGCTAGAACACATTTCTAGGGTGAACGAGGTCTCTGTTCATTCTCCAGCATCACTAAGTCAATCTGCTTCCCCAGTTTTAGAAGTTCTCATTACCACCAGACAAACAGAACCAGGAGGTGCTGTAGGCAAACCTCTGGCACCTCCTGAATTTCTCTGTTAGTGACTTAGCTTGCCATGGTGGCATTCTTGACAGGAACAAGCTAAGGAAAGGCAAGTTATCTTGACTCACAGTTTCAAGCCTGCCATGGCAGGCCACAGTGGCAGCAGAGTTTTGTCTGTAGGATGAGAACTCACAGAATAAACTCATTCACATCTTGGCAGTTCAGGAAGAGTGTTTGGGTGACACTAAAAGTAGATAACACCTTCAGGGGTCTTCCCCGAGTGGCCTGTATCAACTGTAGGGCCTGTTCTAAGCCTCCCAGAGAATGTCAGCAGTTTGGACCAAGTATTCAAACCCATGGGCCTGTGAAGGACATTTCATACTTAAACCTCGTCAGTTGGGTTGCCAGAAGACTGACTTTTTAAAACAAAATTTTTTATTTTTTTACTTTATGGATGTGGGTATTTTGCCTGCAAGCCTGGTGCCCACAGTGAGAGATGTCAACTGGAAATGCAGTCAATTGTGACCTACCATATGGGTGCTGAAAATGGAGTCCAGGTTCTCTGCAAGAGCAGTAACTGCCCTTAAATGTTGAGTCGTCTTAAAAAGACATTTAAATTTATTTTTCAAATTGCTTAGTAGGTGTGTAGGTGTGTGTGTGTGTGTGTGTGTGTGTGTGTGTGTGTGTGTGTGTAACAGAGAGAAAGAGAGACAGAAAGAAACAAAGGGTATTTGTGGTACTACACAGATGTGTCTTTCGAGCCCCTAGAAAGCTGGATTTTGTTCTAAGGACAGATAAATTGTGATATGAAAGTCAACAAAAGAACACTGAGAACTGTCTCAGGACATTTGGGAACTTTAGGATTAATGTGGAAAGTACTCCCACATGGGAACAGATAGTTAACTTTCACTGAGCACTGTTTCCTGTCAGAATAGAAATGGCTGGTATCATCCCTTCTGGGCTCTGCCAAGGCACTGTTGGACAAGGTTGGGTGCACCTAGATGGGTTAGCTTAAGTAATGGCTAAGGAAATGAAGGCCTTGTGTAACGCTGTTGGTGGCTGCTCCCCGTTGTTATGACAGGGTCTCATAGTGCAGGCTGGCATCAAACGCACTATGTAGCCTTCCATTTCTGACCTTGCTACCTACTTCCCACATGTTGAGATTTTAGGGCCACTCAGCCCAGTGTTAAAGTTTTGAAGATTGAACCCAGGGCTTTGTGCGTATTGGAAAGCACTACACCCACAGTCTTAAAGATACCTAACTGAAATGGAAATTTAAAAACATATTTTGTCCTATTTACTTAGAGAGTGTGTGTGTGTGTGTGTGTGTGTGTGTGTGTGTGTGCGTGCGCGCGCAAAAAGAAAGAGAAAGAGAGGGAGAGAGAGAGAGGGAGAGAGAGAAAGATTACAGACAGACAGACACAAAGACAGACACAAGAAACAGAGAGAGATACAAAGAGAGACAGAGACAAAGAGAGACAGAGACAAAGGGTATCTTGGGTACCACATGGGTTCATGGAGGCCAGAGGGTATTAGCTCCCTTGGAACTTGAGTTACATAAAGTGTTTTAGTTAGGGTTTCCATTGCTGTGAAAATACACCATGACCAAGGCAACTCTTATAAAGGACAATATTTAATTGGGGCTGGCTGACAGGTTCAGCCCATTAACAACGTGGTAGGAAACATGCCATCGTCCAGGCAGACCCTGTGCTAGAGCAGAAGCTGAAAGTTCTGCATCTTGATGTGAAGACCACTAGAAGACTGACTGACTTCCAGGCAGTTAAAAGGAGGGTCTCAAAACCTATCCCCACAGTGACATACTTCCTCCAACAAGGCCACACCTCCTAATAAGGCCAACCATATTCAAACTACTACAGACAGTTTTGAGTCATCATGTAGATGCTGAGAACCAAACCTACGTCCGCTGAAGGAGCAGTACACGCTTAACCACTGAGTTACTTCTCTTTTTCCAGGATGGAAACTTTTATCCTCATAAGCATGCCTCAGTGCTTTGACACTTTAGTCTATATGATATTTGTCTTATGAGGACTCTTTCTTTGAGCATTTCTCCTTAAAGAAGGCAACCGAATGCTAATATTATTTAAAAGTATGCATTGTTAGACAGCATAATAGTGGACTATTGTGAAACTTTAAAAAGCTTTAAAAGAAAACAGAAATGACACAAAATTCAAATGCATCAGCCTTTTCTGTGTGCGTATACATTTGGTATAATAATAGAAACTTGTCGCTATTTTTTAGTCTATATGATAATTCTATATGGTAGTGTTTAGTGTCTCTTAGAACCGCACAAATGGAAGATAGGAGATTTTACTCTGATTGTCCTTCTATTGGTAACAAACACCTTGTAATAGTGTGTGCATTACCATCTTAGTACCCCCTGACTTGTGCAAAATGCTCTCTTACATTGGCTGGGACACGTAAGTTGCTTTTGCTCTTTCCCTACAAGAAACAACATTCCAGAAGTACAGTGGGTAGGAAGGAAGTCTATGTGGCTGTATTCCAATGCTGCTTTTCATTCAAACACATTCTATGCATTGTCCATTCAGCCTTTTGAGGCTAAAAGACTTTGACACGTGTCTCCAATAAAAATCTATGCGAGGAACAAGGGTTAGTAAGGAAAAGTCACACGCACTTGTACACAGTTAAAGTAGGTCCTTTTAGGTAGCACATCATCAAATACTGGGCTTCATTTGTGGTGCTGAGAATGCAACTCGGAGGCAGATCTCTCTACTTTGGACTCCACTTGCAGTCTGGTGAGTTTGTGTTCAAAGAATATAGCAGATACCAGTGGGATGAGAAACACGGGTCGGTCCGCTTGTACCATCTCTCACTGGCACCACCTCTCTTCTCATTTAGTCATGACCTGTCCCAGCATTAAACAAGGCTACTTATCAGCAGCTCTGGCTACCAATAGAACAGTGCTTTGTTTTACAGGAGGACAAAGCCAACTCCAGGGACCTTGATAGTCAAGGAAAGCCTGCTCTTGCACATTCAGATGGAAAGTTAGCAGGAAGAGAGCTATTTCCCTGTTGAGAGAATGTAGTCCAATTATGTTGAGGGCTGGGACTGCCAGACATTCACAAGTGACCATCAAGGAAAAAAGAATGGGGTGATGTCATTCTTTGCCAGGACAATCACTGAAATGAAATCAGGTCACACAACAATGGTCTTATTCTGTGTTTGGAGCCAAAAGTTTTTAGAACAGATTTCTGTGCCGTGGTATTTCTCAGAAACTATCTCAGAGCTGCTATTCACGTGATTCTGTCTCTTCCTCAACCCTGGAGACACACACACACACAAAAGCAGCATGTTTCCATCCAGTGTGGAAATAATCCACACTGGTTCTGATCTATAAAGAAACAGTACAGCAGCACAGCTTGGTACCAGATCTGATGCGTTAAATCAGTATTTCTTCTCGTAGGAGAAGTCTAACACACTCAGGTTAAGAAGGAATGTATTCCTCTGTGCACCCTTTCAGGAAGGTACTTTCCGAAAGGCAGCACTGCCCTTTGCCTGAACCGTTTGATTTGTGTTGGTTGATCCTGTGTTCCTAGTTCCAGCCACAGGTATACTGAATTTCTTCTCTCTGAATACTATGTTTCTTCTCTCAGGAATGACCTAATTTGACCTTAAATTTAATTGCTTAAATTTCACAAGAGTGCATGATAATTACAAGTGAAGGGTACACTTTCGAAGAAGCCATCTCCAGAATAATTAGGGAGAAAGGTCAAATCTGTTGTCACTGCATTAATAGAGCTTCAAAGGAATTTGCCATTGGCTGAGCCTTTTTCTACATGGTTTTACTAAGAGCACTGAAATACAGTGTGCAGGCTCTTTACAGAAACATCTGTAGCTTGGAGACTTGTAGAAAACGCTCGTTTTTGGTAAACCAGTTGTCTTCAAGAACACACATACATTCAGAGTTCATGTCTTTCTCTTAGACTATGTGAAAATGTAAAGCAAAAATAATGCCATGGGAATTCACATTCATCTCCTTATTGTGTTCTTGAATTACTAGGGAGTCTGATCTTTTATCTAAGATATGTGACACACAGGCTTGAGAGTTCTTTGGGCTACTGCTACCAAACTACAAAGAAGAGCATTTAGATAGAGCCCTGTAGGGGCAGATTGTAAAGTAAACAATAATTTCTACCACCCTTATTTAGAAATGGAAGGTAGACTAGATAAAGGGTATTTGAGAAAACATAATTAGTTTTTATAAGATTAACTGTGTTTTTATTAATGTGTATGTATGTTCACATGCCCAGAAAGGCCAGAAAGTGGAACTAGGTTCCCTGCAGCTGAAGTTACAGGACTGTGAGCCCTCTGAGATTAGTGCTAAGAACTAAACTCAGGTCTTCTACAAGAACATTAAATACTTTTAATTGCTGATGTTTCTCTCCAGCCCTAAAAAAGTAAGGGTAATTATTTTACACTTAAAAATAAATAAATATTTCTGAACAAACTGTCAACACTATCATAAGCTCCCAAATTTCCATTTTCCTTCCTTTCTTTTTGTTTTAAAGGACACCTAAGCTCCTTGTTGACCCTCAGTGTACACTAACATTTAGAATACACATGGCTTTTTTTATTGGATATTTTATTTACATTTCAGATGCCATCCCCTTTTCCCATTTTCCCTCCCTAGAAAACCCCTATCCCATGCCCTTTTCACCTTTTTGCTTTTATGCTATTTTTTTTCATGTTAATCAAAGGCTTTATAAGTTTGGTAATGCTCAATATCAATCAGAAGTGTAACCCAATATCCAACCTAGATATATCAACTATCTTAGACTGGCAGAGACACAAACATTCACCTCCATGTCTCCCCCTTTCCCACTCCCCTTTCTCTCTCTCATAACCTAGCTCCTCCTTTCCTTCTCCTCCTCCTCTCTTTACTCTTCCTCTTCCTCTCCATACTCCTCCTACATATCACCCTTCTTGTTAAAATAAAACTTTTCTCTCAAAATACCATTAGAGCATAACTATACCAATTTGGGTCAGTAAGGTACAAGATAGACCTAATACCCAGTCCATCATTTTGTTGACTAACCAAAACCACTGTCATCCTTCCTAACTAAAAGACTTAGTTCTGAACCTGCCTTTTTTCTTGGCTTTAGAATGAATGTCAGCTGAAAACCATCCTCTCAAATCTTTTCTCTTACGAATGACTTTTTAAGCAAATCTATTTACAAACAAGGCAACTTAGTCCTGGCATATTACAAAGACATTCACAATAAAACTAACTTTCAAAGCTATTAGCTTTTATATATTTCACCAATAATGGAGTTAAATGAGTTGATGGATTCTTGTATACTACAGAGTGAAAGATGGAGAAGAAAAAGCCCAAAAGTCCCAGGCATTTAATTAATTTGATCTGTCCACATCCTGTAATTCATAGAAACCTAGTCCAGCCAAAGGTACATATTCGATGGTGCTTAACACTTGGAATGGCTGCCATTCGAAGTAGCCAGTGCTGTGCTATATAGACTCCAGGGGGCTTGTCTCTTGATAAGAATATAGGACTAAGAACCAAGATTGAAGATGCTGGCTCTGGTGTTAGGCACTCAGCCTGTAACTTTCTAGGGAATTAGAATGTACTTGTCTCATTTTTTCCCTAGCTGGGATGTTGTAAATAAAGAATGCAAAAGCACTTTAGGAGGGAAACAGCACAGGAAGCCACTCAAACATAACCTCTTGCTGTTGTTGTAATACGGAAAGACTAAGGCGTTGTGTGGGACCATTGCTTCCCATCAGGCCATGCTGTTCCCAGCACCTTCTTCTCCCTCATTATTCTTTTAGCTCGATGTCGATTTGCCAGTAAATGAATCCCAATGTGTGTTTTTGATGGTTGGCACGTATTCAAAATGGTTTTGCAAAGAAGAGAAGCTATAGAATCCCCAGGGTTTCAACTCCATGTTCAGTACTAGAAAACTGTAAGTCAATCTAAAACACAATGAAGACCATTTGTGAGCTTTAGCACTGGAGGCAAAGAGAATTAGTGAGAATATAATATGGTCACAGTTGTTGACGTTCAGCTAAGGGCTAGCTCCAAAATCCAGACAATTAGAAAGAAGACCACGGCCAGACCAGCTCCCAGTGGAGGGCTCTACAACTTTTAATGTTGATTGACTCCTGTCATGCGCTAAAATGATCGAGAGACTGTCTCTATTGGGATTGTTCTGACAGAAGCCAGGGACACCCCCCCAACTCAAAAAAGACACCCACAGCTTGCTGTCTGTGTGTGTCATGCACTGCTTTCTCTCCAGAGAAATGTTCAGTTTTCCTGTTAGCCTTTTCCACCCTCAAGCATTAATTTATAGAAGAACCTCTCTCAAGTACGGGGTCTCAGTTTAGTAGTGCTGAAATGTCCTTCTGGGTGGAAAGACAGGAATGTGGTTTACATTTCTCATTTGGAAGTCCATCTGGTTCAAAGAATTTTCTCCGCAGGTGTGGAAATATTAAGACAGAGATCATATAGCATGGCTTGCGAATACATGTCTGAGCATCCATTCTAGCAGTTACTAACCCCTCAAGGTGACAGACAATTGTTCTGACTGTCAAAACATAGGGCTTTTGTCAAGCAGCAGCAGCTGAAAGCCAGTAGGCACTTCAGTGGACCTGGTTGTAACTAGATTGAAAGGTTGGCTTTTTTGCATGTCTGGAAATGCTGCCCACTGAAGTGGCCTTTGAAGAACCTTTCCTACCTGAGGGAGACTGCGGGAAGAATAGAGGAGTTATCACCAGCAGAGGTGTCTGTCTTGAAATGCAAATCCTCCTTATCCTGGTTTATACTGGTCTGTGAGTGGGATAAACACATAGTAGGAATACAGGTTTCTGCTTGAGTTTGGATCCCCTGCTGTTGTCTAATTGTCACTTCATTTCTGTATTATGGGTCAGTTGGGAATGTCTTCCAACAAACAAACTTCCTGAAAGTCTCAGTCATATCCTCAGTGGGGTGCTCAGAGGTGGAAAGTACTAGGATCGGACTAACCCGCTACTGGAATCATAATTTGATGACAACCTTGGAAAGAGGGGCTTGGTTTGAGAAACTAACTCACTAGGGGTATACCCTTGAAGGGACTAGTTCACTAAGGAGCTAGGTCACGAGAGGTAAGTCCTTGAAGGGCAGAAATCATCCCTGGCCCTTTCATTTCTCTCTTTTTCCTCCTCTCTTCCTCAGTCTCTTCTCTTGATCTGCTTCTTGATGGCCTTCAGTGAGAAGCTTTCCTCCATCATTATGTTCCTGTCTTGTTAGGGCCTAAAAGCAGCGGGACCAGGTGATCATTAGCTAAGTGAAGCCACTGACACCCGTACAGCAGAAAATAACTTTCCTTCCTTAAGTTTTTTGTCTCCCTGACAAGACAGTGACTTATACAGAAGGTTAAAGAAATGTGAGATGGTGGAGGAAGAAGAAAGAGCTTGAGAGAGGGGAGTGGGGAGAGAAACTCAGTATGGGTATGGGAAGACAGGGTATGGGACGGCCTTGGGTCTCTCCTTAAGTTAATTATGAAATTTGAAAAGAGAAATAAACGAGACTAGTGAGTGAGGCCGTGAACAACAAAGAGAACAAAAAGAGCCTCTCGACAGCTGGAGAGGAAGGGGCAGGCTTATCTCTGAGTTCAAGGCCAGCCTGGTCTACAGAGTGAGTTCCAGGACAGCCAGGGCTACACAGAGAAACACTGTCTCAAAAAACAAAACAAACAAACACAAAGAGCCTCTACTTCTACTCTGTGATACCCTTGTCAACTTTTGTTTTTTTCATTCTTCATGACGGTTAGCTCAGCCATCTTGTTTCTGGTACAAAAGAAGCGTACAAGGTTGCTAAATATTGTAGGAGTGTGCATAGGGATATGCATAGGGAGATATATATATATACATATACATATACATATACATATACATATACATATACATATACATATACATATACATATACATATACATATACATATACATATATATGGAGAGAGAGAGAGAGAGAGAGATGTTCTATACGCGGTAATGATCCAAAAATCTAAATGACTGTAAGTATTTTAGGTTTCAGATTATTTTATATCTTTTAGATTTTAGAATAGTTACATACATTGTGAGATCTTAGAGATGAGACTCAAGTCTAAACACGAAAGTCATTTACATCTCATTTGAACCTTGAACACAGCCTGATGGTAATTTCACACAATCTCTTCGATGACTCTATCTATGAAGTGGTGGGTTGAATTTCTGCTTGTCATGCAGTGTGGATACTAAAAGTTGAAAACTCTGAATTTTAAATTTATCAAAGGCCTATGGCATGTAGGTTTTTACAGCGTTCACTACACTGCCCTCACCCTGTTTGTGGCTACTTGAGCCTTTGAAGTACTTTTCCAATAATTCTTTCTTCAAATATTTATTCATTCCCACCACTTTTTCCCAGACTACCACTATATCAGTATCACCCCCGCTGATGCTAACATCACCAGCCACCTCCAGTTACTGAGACAGAATTCACATCTTCAAAGGCTTTGGTTTCACTATTGTGGTTCTTCCACTTAGTATTTCTATTTGGTTGATTTGGGTTTTTTCCCCAGTTGCCATTACTTCCTTATGGTCTACTTTTTCTTAAAATTTGTTGTTGTAGCCATGCAGTGGTGGTGCATGCCTTTAGTCCCAGCACTTGGGAGGCAGAGGCCAGCAGATTGCTGAGTTCGAGGCCAACCTGGTCTATAGAGTGAGTCCCAGGACAGCCAGGGCTACACAGAGAAACCCTATCTCAGAAAAAAAGAAGAGGAAGAGGAATAGTGGGGGAGGAGGAGAAGGAAGAGGAGGAGGAGGAAGAGGAGGAGGAGGAGGAGGAAGAGGAGGAAGAACTTCACAACTTTAGGATTGTACTCAAAAGGAAGAAAAAACCATGTTTCCCGAGACTATAGGATAATGATGTAATGACTGGAAGTGTCTACCTTCAAGGGTTTCTGCCTCAGCGCATAAATGGCAGGGTTAGAACTTCTAGAGTCTTCTTAAGTACTCTAATAAGTTTTTAATTTAAACTTGGTTGTCTTTTGGACTGCCTGTCTTGCTGCGTTCCTATGTCAAAAAGTTAAAAGAAAAGATAATCAAATTGCCATGAAGGACAGGAAATGTCCTCCATTTTCATCTTCAAGATTTTTTTCCTAAAATCTTATTTTAAATATTTATTTGCTTTTATTTTGTGTGTATGAGTTTTTGCCTGTGTGTATGCATGTGTACGATGTATATCTTGTATCTTTGAAGGCTAGAATCGGGCATCAAATGCCCTGGAACTAAGGGTTGCTGAGAACTGAACCGAGGTCCTCTGGATGAGCAGCCAATGTTCTTATTCTTAACCTCTGAGGCACCTCTCCAGCCTCTATAAAATCTTAATTCAATATCTTGAAAAGGGATATGATATGAAATAATATACATAAATGAAAAATGTAGGACTTAATAGAAGTCTCTTAACAAACTGTCGATGTTAAAAATCTCTACGTTGGTTCCATCTTTCCTACCTATCATAGCTTCAGTTCATTACTAAAGGATCCCTAAAATTCAGAAGTATTCCAACTGTATAACTTAGAAACACACACTGCCCACGTTGTAGTTCAAATCCGGTTCTCACAATATTTTTATTATCAATACTACACAGTCTTTTAGTCTTTTAATATAACAGTGGTTCTCAACCTTCCTAATTCTGTGACCCTTTAATATAGTTCCTCATGTTGTGGTGACCTCCCCAACCATAAAGTTATTTTGTTGCTATTTCATAACAGTAATTTTACAACTATTATGAATCATAATATAAAAATCTGATCTTCAGTTCAAAGTTGAGAACCACTCATCTACAGGGTCCTTAAAATCATTTGTCCCGTTTCCTTCTGTACTTCTTACCTCTTCAGCAGATAGAAGTATTTAGGTAAGAAAGTCTGCCATGAGTATAATGTCTCTTTGTTTGTTCTTCTAGTTGGCTTTGGCAAGTCACCCTTTAACTCTGTTCTTTGATTATGTGGAAATATTTTAACCTCTGCATGCATGTTGAGGACCCCAGCAATTTTAACAGCAGAACAAAAACCTCGTGCATTGTTGTGGCAAAACATTCAATGTAGTGACTGTTCTGTTTCACATCAGAGTAAGATGATGTTAAAAGAGCAGAGATTTAAATTGGCATTTGCAGAGCTGTTTAAAACTAAGGGTTTAGTTTCACTTTGTTTTTTTGGGTTTTTTTTCCCCCAAACATTCTCCCCTTGGTTTACATTGCCCAGTTAAGAATTTAAAAGGAGCCTTTGCCAAAGCCTCAGGTTCCACCTGGTTTGGGGTTGAAACCACTTGAAGCCACTGCATTTTCCATTTGAAAAGATCTACCAGCCTGGGTTCTCTTTCAGGGTGGGCCAGGCTTCTAGGAAACTTGGCCAAACCTTTAGATAAACCTGCTGGAGGTTGTGGTTTTATATCAGATCCTCAAATGAGGCTACTCATCTAATTTCACCTTTTAAAGCTGCCATTGTAATGTCCCCAGAGTGTGTATAGCCATTCCTAAAGGGTGAGGTGGATTGACACCTTGTAGTGTAATGGGGGGAGGGGGAGAATTTTTCAGTCACTTGGCATTCATTCACTCTAATTGGGAAACCAGACAGGCTGGGGAATTGAGGCTCTGGTGTCAGGCAAAGTATTTGAGGAAGGAATTTCTTTTGATGTCTCAACAAAAGGATTTTCAAGTAAATAGCTTGGAGACCTATTTAATTCTTTTTTTGCTTTGTTTCTTCTTTTACTTAAGCATTCACCAATGCAACCGATATTCACTGAACATTCCTACAGGCCAGGTGTGTTTTAAATGCCCATCACTGTGACAAAATACCTGAGCAGTCAACTCAGGAAGCTTTGTTTGAGCTAATGGACCTGTCTCAGGAGAGTACTACAAGACTGAAGTGTGTGGCAGAGACGACTGCTCACTTCATGGACAAGACAAGGATCCCAATATTCTCTTCAAAGGCAAGACACTAATGGTCTAACTTTCTTTCACTAAATATGACCACCTAACGCTTTCACTGTCTCCTGGAACACCAGAGGTGGTCAATGAAATGTTCAATGAAAGACTTTTGGGGCACATCTAAGAATCAAACTATGGAACCAATCAGGTTGCCATGTGTCCATAATTTCAGCCCTCAAGAGGCCAGTGCAGAAGAGTCACAAGTTCAAATGTGAGCCTGGGCTACATAATAAGACACACTATAAAATATAAAACAAACAAATAAAACCAAAAAGTAATCAAACTATACACTGTGCCAAGCCTCATTCTAAGAATAGGAAATGTATCAACGAGCAAAATAGAGATCTAGAACTCTGGATATCACATTCTAGTAAGAGGAGGAATCTACTCATATCTACCAAGTCTGTATAGTCTATTAGAACAGGGAGCAAAATGAGCAATTAGGGTACATTGCAATAATAAAGGACTTGGCAAAAGGTTTGCTGAGCAAAGGTTTGACCTTGAAGGAGATAGAGAAGTCTAAACTGGTAATCTTACAGATGACTGGTTCAGAAAATGGAGGGATGGCTCAGTGGTTAAGGGCACCCACTGCTCTCAAAGAAGAACCAAGTTCAGTTCCCAGCACCCGTGTTGACACTGACAACCACTTGTGACTCCAGCTCCCCATATGACCCCATAGGCCATGGGACGATTAGGGCTGTTTCTCTGGATGAAAGGGAAACTGTTATTGAAACTCATACCAAGGAATAGTGCTTTCTGACTTACATTTCCAAAGGTTCTTTGCCATGCTGGAAGCAGATGGTAGATGAATAACAGCAACAAGAGACTTGACAAAGATGAGAGAACCTCACACTTAACTCATAGTAAGAGAAGCTGTAGAAATAGACACCCGCTATTTATAAAGGGAGAGACAACAGTATTACCTAGTCAGTTGGATATCAAATGTGAAAAGCATTTGAAGAGGTGAGGAGGGAGGGAAAGAGGATGGAGCGACTTACCTCAGGAGTTCAGTGGTTTCAGTAATTGAGTTGGGGATGTCTATTAGTCCTCCAAGTGGAAATATCACTAGGCATTTAGATCTACAATAATTGGAAATCATTAGCCTGGTGTCCATGGTGATGGGTTTATAGAGAGACGATCTGTCGTCCTCTCCCTGAAGCATCTGACATTCAGAGCTAGAAGAGAAGAGAGAGAGAGTCGGTATGTGAAAAAACAAGCCTGCAGTCTCAGTGCTGAGGAGACTGAGGCAGGAAACCATGCGGTCAAAGATAGCCTGGGCTCAAAACACTGTAAACGTGGCCAGTGTTTACACCTGATAAAAGTGTAAGGTGAAATAAAGCACAGAAGCAAAGGCAAAAGTCTGGCAGCTCTCACAAGGACTTTGTTGTTAGTAAACGGGGGAAGTGGCACAGGACAATTAGTATTTTTAACAGGTTGAACAGAAAGGTGGTTCCGCAGTTAAGGCCCCTGCTGCTCTTCCACAGGACACAAGTTCAGATCCCACATGAAAATAAACCTTAAAAAAAAAAAAAACAACCAATTAGAGAAATCGCAGCATGTTTAGCATGTTCATGCAGGGATGGAAATGTCATTGTTTTAAGGAGGAAATGTGGGAGTTTAGACAACAGAAGAAGGTGTTTCAGGTGCTGAGAGTTTGAATATGTCAAAGAGGTGGCACCTAAGCCACAGTTAGAAGAATCCACTTTAAAAAAATGTGAGAGCTGAAGAGAAGGCTCAGGGGTTAAGAGCACCGGATGCTCTTCCAGAGGACCAGGGTCAGGGCTATAGGGACCTCCTACAATTACTCTTGCTTACACAGTAAGTCATGAAGGAAAAGTTATGTTGAAGGTCAGAAAACAATGTGGAGAAAGAAGCTAAAGTAGGTGACTGAAGGAATGGAAGACTAACAGGAGAAATAAGGACAGTTACCTGCCGTCAGAAGGGTCATTAGGGGAAGAGAAGAGGTCTCAGAGAGGCAGGCAGGGCTGCTGTTGATCTCACAGCCAGTTTACATCTGCAAGCACTCTGGTATGCGTCACAGTGGAAGTGGGGCTGGGACAAGGCCAGCTTAGCCCTGAGGACCCCGGCCTGGACTCAGATGACAACTTGGAGTGGGAGGCCACAAAACCTGATTATAAGAATTAATTTTATGTAAGATGAGAAATAGAGTGATAGAGTTAGAGAAAGTGAGAACTGAAGAGAGGCAGACCAGGCTAGCCAACTAGATGGGCATGTGATGGATGCGCCAACTTTGCATCCAACTCTCTAGGTTATTTAAAGATAGTAAACTATAGACCTAGACAAATCAGTGCACTGTCTGTAAAATCACAGTTTGCTAAAGTGAAACGCCCAGTAACAACTTCTTCTAGTTACACAGGGAAATAAACAGAAAAAGACTTTGAAAAATGCCAAGTGTCTGCACAAGAGTCCAGTGCGGGTATGGGAGGGGAAGGCTTATTTTATGGCAAAAAAAAAAAAGCAGCCATCTTCCCTGGGAGAAAGCCGCGGTCGCTGAGAGGCACTGGAGACAGTAATTTCTATGCAGAACAGTGGCTTGGTTCCATGTAGATTTACATTGTCTGTTTGCTTTGACAAAAGATCCTACAGAACGGGGCTTCTTTCAGTGAATCTTACACAGGCTTTGTTCCACAAAAGCCACGCACAGTATTTATCCTGTAACTGCATAGAAGATACAATCGTTTATATATATTGTAGTTGTGCTGTGTTCCACTCTCGATGCCAGAGAATTTTTATTTAACTGTCTGGAAACCAGCTATAGCACTGTGACCAGGGTCTGCATAGTCTGAACCCAGATATGCCCAGAAAATGCTCAGTTGGACTCAGCCCTCTGTTCAGCTTCTTAGTGGCAAAGAACTATATTTTCACTTAGAGAAAAATGGAGAAAGGTGGCCAGGTAGGATTTCCCTGGACCAAGTTTTCTTTTCATGATTATCAGTTATGTCCTTGCCTGTGGTGAGTGGAGGCCAAATGACAGCACGTAGCTCCTTTTAAAAATCAGTAAGACAGAAGCTGTCCTTGTTCTAGGAAAGCAGGGAGCAAAGGGAAAGAACACTCAAATGGGGACGAGACGTTAGGTTGATAGTTAACTGAAGTAGGATCTTCTTTCTTATAAAAGGCAGTATTATAAGAACTGCGGTAGGCTCTACTGGTAGGCGACACACAAAGCAGCTTTGGAGGACTTCGTGTCACAGGACGGCTCATTCAGTTCACAGATGTCAACATACATTTCCTCTCATGGCCCATGGAATGGGGCTGCCCACAGTTAACACGGGAACTCCCATCTCACTTAACTTAATGTAGATAACTCCTCATTCATTTGTCCAGAGATGTGTCTCCTTGGTGACTCTAGAACCTGACAACTTGACATTAACCGACACACAATGTATGCTTCTTGTTGTTCATGTTTCTTTGGGATGTTTTTGAGATAGAATCTCATCACATAGCATGGTTGGACTTGGGCTCACATCAGTCCTCCTGTCTCAGTTTTCAAAGTGCTGAGATCACAGACACATTCCACACTTAGCCTTTTGTCTATGCTCTCAGGCACTGGGCATTGTGCTGGGTGCTGAGGCCTTGTGTAAGGCATTTCTATGGACACAGGAACTGACATCCTAAAATGACTATGGCTGCTATGATGTGACCTAAAGTTATCACTGCACAGCACAGGCATGGAGACCCTTGGTGTGACCATTAGAGACTATGAATAATTTAGGGAGGGGGTGGTGAAGATGAAGAGCTGTGGGCACTTGTCCTGCATTTCCTGAAGCTCTGTAGTTCGGGACAACTAGAATCCTATTGATTATTCTCATATACTTCAGAAAGGTGATTACTTATTAGTGTGAGAGTTCATTCAGTTTCCTCCTGGGACTGAAAAGCTTAAAAGGACAATTGATATATATATGGAAGTGCTTGGCTTCTGCAGTTGCCTCTAGCTTTGGATACTTGAACAGTAGCAGTCAGTCCTGTGAACCTTGACACCTAAGGCTTATAAATACAGTACTCTAGAATGTGTGAAGGTGACCCTTGCTAAGACTCCTAGCAATGGGGGATAAGAAGCTGAACCAGCCATCTTCTGCAACCAGACAAGACTTCCAGTGGAGGGATTGGGACACCAACCCAACTACAAGACCTTCAACCTACAGTTTGTCCTGCCTACAAGATATCCTGGGACTTCTCACCCTCCCTAAATCATAGTCTTTCGTGGTCACACCACGGGCTTCCATGCCTGTCCTGTGCACTGGAACAAAAATTGAGGGAAGGGCCAACCAAGAACTGGTCCAGTTTGAGACTCATGCCATGAGAGGGAGCCCACCCAGACACTGCTAATGATATTCTACTGTACTTGCAGACAGGAGCCTAGCATAATCTTTATCAGAGAGGTTTGACACAGCAACTGTTGGGAATAGATGCAGAGACCCACAGCCAAACATTAGGTGGAGTTTGAAGAATCTGCTAGAAGAGAGGGAGGAAAGATTGAAGGAGCCAGAGGGGTCAAGGACACACAAGAAAACCAACAGAATTGATTAACCTGGGTCCATAGGGGACTCACAGAGACTAAACTGCCAACCAGAAAGCGTGCACGGGACTGACGTAGGCCCTTTGTACGTATGTTACAGCTGTGTAGTCTTCGTGTGGAACCTCTAACAGTGGGAGCAGGGGCTGTTTCTGATTCTGTTGCCTGCCTTTGTGACTCTTTTCCCCTCACTTGGCTACCCCATTTAGCCTCAGTAGGAGAGGATATGCCTAGTCTTACTGCAACTTGGTGTTCTGGGGCTGGTTTTCTGAAGAGAAAAGGTATAGAAGAGGTAGATGGGGCAGGGGAAACTGTGGTCTGGGTGTAGTTAGTTAATTAATTAATTAATTAAAAATATATTATTTAACAATTTCAAAAATAATAAAAATAAATACTGTAACCCATGGGTGGCTGAGTTCAGGACATACAAAATTCAGTCTTAAAAGAAAGAGAACTTCTTTCCCAAGGCTATTGACCATGCTCTGCTATAAAGGAATATTTTAAATCTGTGGACTTTGAGCCAGTTGCCTATAGGCAGACTGAGGCAGGATAATCCAGAGTTTGAAACCAGCCTGAACTATGCAGTGAGACACATGTTTAAAAACCTCATAGACTTCTGGACTTGTGCTCACAAAGATTAATCTATCATTTATTGATCTTTACTTTTCTTCATTGGCTAATCTGTCAGTTGGCTATTCCATTAAAATAACCATTTCCTAATAAGTTGAATTTGTGCTGTAACAATGTCATGTGTGTATATATAGTGCGTTCGGATCATTCCGAAGCCTCACTCTCTCTTCACTCCCTCCAATGCCTACTAATGGCCTTTCCCATATCCATGTCTTCTTGCTTTGTGACACACTAAGTTTAACAAGGACTATTCGTGTGTCCATACATTTGGAATCATGCAATAGAGCCTTGTGTGCTCACCAGTGTGTACACAACTAAAAAACGGTGACTCCCTTTTCTAGAAGCTCGGCAAGAAACAAGTAGGGCCCTACAAGCCTCTCTTCCATCCATGTCTGACTGTGCCCAGTTTTGCACAGGGGTAAGTAATTCATGATTGTTAGTTGTGTCTTGTCTAGAAGGTGACATCTCACAGACTTTCTCCTTAACTTCCTGCTCTTACATTCTTTTCATCCCTAGCCCTGAGATGTGAGTCCATGTGTGCCTCAATTCATATGTGGAAGCCAGAAGATAACTTCCATTATGTGGTTTCCAGGAACTGGCCTGCTATATCTATTCACCTAAACAAGAGTTGTGCGTCACTCCCTAGGGGGTTATAACCAAATCCAGCCCATAGCAATACTGCTACTATTGTCCCCATGGGCACATCTAGCTTGGCAGGTTGGTATTTTAGTTCACAGACTTCAGAGCTAACAAACTTTTTATGCTTTCAAAAATCATAAACCATTTCAAAATATCTGTTCCAAGTAGCCCCTAGAAAGGCTACCTGAATTTCGCTCCAGCTATTAGAATAGCTTCACAAGAAAACTAGTGAAAAAAGTAATACAGACCCTCATGTCTAGAGGAGAATAGCTCAAAATGGTGTAAATAGCAGCAGACTTGTGCCAATAATTCTTATTTGTCTTCTGCTAGTGTCTCCAAGTCCTGGTCTCCCTTTCATGTTTACTGACAGTTGTCTTCTTTATTGAGGGTACACTGCAGGTTGGGGCTAAAGAACTGCTTCAGCATAGACATCATGAACCCCAAAGTGGTTTCTATGCAGAGCTTGGTTTTAGAACTTTACCATCGTACTATCATCTTATAAATTGTATCAAAAAAAGATTATAAAGAAAATATTATAATGGGAAAACAAAATTCGACGTAAGAGATTATCCCATCAAAAAGCCTTCAGACTGAAACCAAAAGAATACAACAAAACTGTACCACCTCATGTCATTGAGAGACAACTGAAAAGAATAAGACAAGTGTCCAGTGCAGCCAGAGGGAAGCAGAGGACACTAAGTACCAAGGCTCTGCAAAGGGGATGAAAATCCCACCTTTATACTCAGAAATACAGACTGGCCAGTACCATGGAGTCATCAGGGACTTCTGGACAGCTTAGGGACCAAGCAGGCATGAGCTTTAGTTTCCTTCAAATACCAGTTCTGCGCAGAACCTGGGACTGCAAGCTGTCTTCACAGCCAGCTTTTCTCCACATGGTCCTTCATGGTAAATAAAGGTTATGTGGAAAGATAGACAGATAGACACAGACAGACAGACAGACAGACAGACAGACAGACAGACAGTGTCAATAGAAATTAAACAGCCATCATTCATACTGAATTACAGGTTTAACAATAAATGAGGATTGTGCTGTGTGGTTTCTGTGTGTGAGCACGTGAGGCAGTGTGTGTGTGTGTGTGTGTGTGTGTGTGTGTGTGTGTGTTCACATGTATACATACACTGTAGGTTGCTTTGCATGTGCAGGGCCTTGTGTCCTCTCCAAAGCACCACAATAAGTAAATGAGCTAGTTAATTATCAAGTTTCCCCAGAGGAAGGACAAAGCAGAAAAGGACGCAGTAAGTAATAGGAGATTAAAATTTTCTCCTACATTTTCCTCAACACAGTGCCTCAAACTGAAGGAAAGCTGACTTTTCAAGGATTTTAGTTTAAGGTTAAGAATTTTAAGTGTATCTTTCCCAGCAATTCCTTTATGCTGGCAGGCATCTTTTTCAACCCTCTTGATCTCTGCCCCTACATGACCTTCAGTACCCTGCCTCTGACCTGAGAAGTGCAGAGTTCAGGATTTTTCAGGGAGATCTTGACCAAACCACCTACTGTCAATTCTGGTTTTGCTCACCAGATAGAACAATGTGGATGTAAACGTGCTAAGAGTCCCCTCCCCCTAGTTCAGCCATTCCTGTGACATGGGACACTTGTGAAAATAGGTGAGAGCTTCTCACCTCCCCTCCTCTGACCACATAGGGATGGACATGAGAGACAGTGAGTGGATTCTGAGTTTTATCTCTCTTAAGGGAAGAGGGAAATGAAAGCCAAATTCCTAAGAACTCAGTGCTGTGCTTTGCAACTGAAATGACTCTGATTTACCCCCTCAGACATAAATGTTTCTTAACTGTATACTTGTAAGCCCTGAATAGACAACCAGAATATCTGATGATATAAAATTTGGCTTAAGAAAAAAAACCCAACTTTGGGAATATAGTTCATAGAATAAAGACTCTAAGCTAGTCATGTGCCTCACACAAAGCAGGGTGTCGTGGAGTCATGGGGAGGAAAGAAGACCCTCAGTGTGTGGCTTCTGAGCTCTTCACCCCAGTGTGACATGATCACAGCTGGAGAAACAGGAACAAACAGTAAGGCAGCTGAGGAACCACAAGTGTCTAGCTACTTGTCTGTTTCAAGTTTCAAAGTCACGTTGGACAATCAGTGAGTTGGCTAGAGGAAGGGCAAATGCATTCAGGGATCTTCAAAAAACAAAGAAACCACCACCACCGCAATAAAATGGTTGAGGCTGTGAAAATAAATTAGTAATAAAAATAATACTCAGATGGGACATTCCATGTGCCAGCTGGCCGCCTAACACTTTGCATATGCTGGCTCTTTCAAAGCTCACAAATCCCATGAGCTAGGGACTATTACCTAACTTAACTAATGAAACTGGAATTCAGAAACAGTAACTCATCCAAATCTCACAGCTGCTAGCAAGTGGCCAAGCCAACCCCAGAGCCTAGGTTTTCAGGATCCCCCCGCCCAAAGGGTGTGGATCAATAAACCACCATGCTCCTTGTTAATGTTATCTTGTGTGTGAGAAGAGAGGTATGGGGGTTCTTTCTTCTGAAAGAACCATTAAGAAATTCCTTTGCACTCTTGGAATTGATGATTGTCCGAAGTTTATTGTGTTATCTACTACATAACCACTAAGTGTCTTAAGATAGTCATAAACATTGATTTTTCTGGCACCCTTTGTATAAGTCAAAAAAAATTGAAAACTGAAAATAGCTCATATAGATGGATCTAGTTCAGAGTCTTTGAGAATATAGTCCAAGGTACAGACCAGAGTTAGAGGGTTGGTTGAATAGGAGGATCCCCCTCTAAGGTCATTTACCCAAAGCTGGACTTGGTGGCATACAGTTGTCATCTCAGTACATAGGAGTCTAAGTCAGAAGATTTCAAGTTTGAGGCTGGCCAGGCCTACAAAAAGTTAGACTCTATCTCAAAGAAACAACCCCCTGCCGTAGGAGACAGAAATTTAGTTAGACCCTACCGTGCATATTACTCTCCCCCAAACATCCATGTTAGTGACTGCATTTGCATCATTCACTTCAGAGTTGTGATTACAATAATTAAAGTGAAAGTTGAGAAGTTGGTGCTATTCCAAATGAAAGAGACTTACAAAGGGACATTTCATCTTCATTTGATCATAGAGGAATATTTATGGGCTTTGGTTTTGTCTTGGAATCACTTTACAAATGTATACCCATTATAATCACGGCCCTCTGTTTCTCTTTGTCTTTCTCAGAACTGCCACAGAGACCATTTCCCTCTTCTCTTCTGTTTACATAGTGGTTCCCTAGCTAGGCACCATAACAGGAAAGAGAGACTGCTCTAAGTTGATTAAATCATTTGCCACCTTTGGGCCCAGTTGAGAGAGTTCACATCCTTACCAGACGTGTGAGGCTCCTCGGCTGTGGACCAGTTGCTAACTGATGGCTTTGATTGGATCACTCACAGCTTCGATGAGATTCCATGATTAGAGTGAGGGGTAGGATGAGAAGAAAGAACACATTGCTCTAACTCGAAAACATTGAGGAACAAACCCGTTACTGTCAGTTTTTCATTAAAGCAGAATATTTTTTTATTTTTATTTTTTAATTGTATATCTCTTATTTATTTTTACCATATGAGTGTTTTGCCTGCAATATGTCTGTCTGCCATGTATGTCTGGTCCCCGTGGAGGTCAGAAGAGAGCATAATATCCCCTGGAACAGGAATTATGGATGTTTGTGAGCCACTGTGCTGGGAATCAAATACAGGTCCTCTGTGAGAGCATCCAGTGCTCTTAACCTCTGAGCCGTCTCCCTACCCCCTCCTCTCAATAAACAATTACCCTTGAAGTCTTTCATATAACCTTATACTTTATATCACTTCAATAAAACATGATTATGCGTTGCTTCAGCATCTCTTAGATACTTGCTTCTGGACAAATAAGCACATGAGAAAACTTTAATCTTTCTTGGCTCTTAAGAATTTTCAATATTTAGAGGGGAAAATTCTTCAATTCTTTAAAAAGTGGGGATGGGAGAGAAGGACAGTCACACGTATTAACATTCTGGTCAGTGACAGGCAAACAATAGCGCCATTAGCATTGCGAAGAATAGGTCTGTAACTCCTCCTAAAACAACAAATTCCTCTCCGGTTCTATTAACTCTTGGAAAAATCTGCTCTTAAACCAGAAGCAACAGATGTTTCCCAACTCTCTCTAAAAGAAGACAGTGCGTGGTGTAAGTCTTAGATGCATTCTGCAGTTATAGAAAAGAAAGAAAGAAAAGGGAGTACATAAGAAAACTGATGCAGTCTAAGAATATGACCCAGTGGTAAGGCCTAGTATATAAAAGTATATGTCAGACCCCAGCTTCAATCCCCAGCACCACAAGTTAGCCAACAGATGGAAGGGAAGCAAATCCAAACAGCTAATATGCATTTGCCCTGTGACCATTATAAATTTATTTCTAATTAGAATAATTTTGAAGGATGTAGATAATATTTACAGATGACTCAGGATCTATTAGTAATAACATGATTATGAATTAGAAACTAAGTTGGAGTGATTAAAAACACCTGCTTGGCCCTTATTGTCTATATTACAGTCTTCTGTGTATACCATTTTAAACAAAAGCTCATGATATATTTGTCCCTGGAACGTCAGTCCCAGCCTAGCCAGAGGCAATGCAGAATGGTAGTGTCTCACTTCCAAGACCTTTTTCAAAACTGAACAAGTTGGAAAGAATGTGTTTATTTATTTCTTTTAACTGTTGGTTTGTCTCTACTGTAATATTAAAATTAAAAGCTTGTTATAAACAGTTCCAACCTCTACTCTCACAAAAGAAAGAAAGAAAGAAAGAAAGAAAGAAAGAAAAAAAGAAAGAAAAAAAGAAAGAAAAAAAGCAAAAAAAAAACAAAGAAAGAAACAAAGAAAAAAACAAAGAAAGAAAAAGTTTAAAAGGCAAACAACAGGCAGGAAGAAAATAATTGCAAGAGTGCCTTGCGTAGTGAACCATTTTTCCTAGTTTGAGGGAGTTTTACCCCTAGCAGTTATGATGATGACAGAAGCCAGGGCCTGACAGAAAAGGAGGCGGGCTCTGTGTATGGGCTGGGGAAATCTGTGTTGCTGCCATTACTGAGTCCTTCATGATAGAAAGTCAAGTGGAGGCCAGCACTTCCTAATAACACATCATGAGTTGTCACTGAACTCAGGTCTGCTTGCTTATGATTCTGGCAGGAAGCAGCTGCTAATGAAATAGACACTCTCTAAAGACCAGATGAAACCAGGAAAACTCAGGAACACTTATAAGTGATATGTTTAAATGTCTTTAGTATAATATTACATCTTTAGAATCAACTAGCTGTTTGAGAAATTCTTTTAAAAGTGTTAAATGGTTCTGGGTCAAGGTTTCTTTTTCTAGGTGATCTTGGATTAGCTCTGACTTCAAGGAATTATGTACATATCCTAAGAAATACAACAAGAATGGGGATGTATCTCTGGAGACATAACCAGGCATACAGTTTTATAATATCTAGTAGTCTTTCTAGGAAGGCAGGGATGTTATATTCTGTTCCTTCTGCCAGTTTCTTACCAATTCAGAGGAAACATTGATAGAGCCCATTTGATCTTCCAAGTGTCATCAAATTCACCTCCTTGACAACTGAGTGATTGAAAGCTGCATTTCTCCATTCATCTGAGGCTTAAGAAAATGAATCAAGACAGTAGCATGCTAAGGCAATTTGCAAAGCTGATAAGACCACTTATTTCTCAGGCCTATGAAATGAGTGTTACTTTGATAAAAATTGATGACACACATATTTTAAAAGAATTGTATTTTAAAGTAGCCTGAAGAAAAGTTATCAGTCCATAGCTACATGAGCAAAAAATTTAAATCATTCATACAAGGGCATGAAGATTAGAAATAAGTCATTCATTTCAACCACAAAACAAAAATTAAAACTGAATTAATGTGGCCAATATAGCACATCGCTCTGTAGAAATATATGGATAATATATATTCGAATTTATTTGGATGAAAAAAAACCTTTCAATCTGAATCACCCTAGGCCACAAAGAATGTGTTTACCAATGAAAACGCCACTGAATAAGACATCCTTCCCTTGGGGCTGTGCTGGAGCTCAGTAGAAGGCGCCTGCTCTGTTTCTCTGAATCTCCTGGATGACAGCCATGGAAAGCCCCACATTTATGTGCCTGTGTTTACACGTTGCTACTGCAACTCCAGCTTCACTTCCTCCCAGCTTTAGATCAATAGAGAACAGAGAATCTGCTAGCTCCACAACACAGACAGCAAAGGCTCGGGAGTAAGTCTCACTGGTCTGGAGTGATCCAGCTTTGGGTATTTATCAGCCTTTGAAGCTGTCACTTCTGCTGGGGGAATAGGAGGCAAATTTACTCTGAATCATGTTTCAATATGAAGTGGGAGTGAGGGAGAGATATGGGGATTTTTAGTACATTGGATAACATTGGATACCAAAGGGAAACAAAAGATCCCCACAAAATAAACTATGAAAGCCAGACATGGGGGCACACACCCCTGGGGAGCCAGAGTCAGGGAGATTCCAGGCCAGCTTGGGCTACATAGCTACGTGCACTGCCTTCCCACTACAAACAAAAATAAATGAATAAAAATCAGAGACAACTACAAAAGAGTATGATCCATGAACAGGAAAAGGGCAAATGCTAGCACTTGCCTCTCCTACATTATCATCTTTAAAGTAAAACGCTAGCCTCATGTCCCTACAAATACAATAGAAATACAAATACAATACAAATAGGTGGTTGGCTTAGATATGATGAGGTTTCTAAATAAAAAGTCAACTGGAAGCAGATACTAAGACATATATGCAACTGCCAGGGAATGGCTCACTTGCCCTTATCCAGTGATAAGTCAGCAGGTCCCTGCTCTCACTAACAGCTCCTCACACCCATTCCTTCTCACTAGAAACAATGACTAGTTAAACTTGGTGTCATAGCATCAGTGCCATGTGGTTTACAAACAGCATGTCACCAGTTCCCATGCTGTTGTGAACTCACCACTGCACCTATTGCCTGTTTTGGTACAGTGTGTGTGTGTGTGTGTGTGTGTGTGTGTGTGTGTGTGTGTGTGTGTTTGAAGCCAGCCTAGGCTCCACACTGACATTCTGCCTCGAAAACATTTTTTAAAAAATACAGGACGGAGCTGCAAAACTTCGACTTCTACAGACGTTTTTTCTGGGAGTCCTTCGGCGTCATTCACCAACTTCTATTCGATTAGAGCAAAATACGTTTTCCATCTTTTAAACCAGAATGCCAGACTCAAAAGCCACAGAAACAATATAGAGAAAAGGCACAGCTGGAAAGCCTGGTGAGATGGTGGAAACCATCTCTTACCCAGCCTGATCCAGGGGCGCTGGGAGGCTTCCTAGGAAGGGGCCCCAGCATGTGACTGCCTGAATTGATGGCTAGTCCCTCCACCTACTTACCATGTGTGCCACCAGAAAAAATGACTTAACCTCTCCACCTCTAGTTTCCCCAGGTAAAACATGGAGGAAACAGTCCTATACTTTCAGTTAATGCTCTGTGCCAGGTCACATCAGGTTTTATCATTAGAGGTTGTTACTCATACTGCACTGTGCCCATCTTAAAGAGCATTTGAGAAAGGAGGGGATGGACAGAACTCTCAAGCTCATCTTCTCTGTGTTTCTCTGCAGAAAGAAGGCTCTTAGCTCCCAAAGCAGGTGCAGAGACTTTCGATGTCTGTGCATTCCTCACAGCCTTTGGTATACACAGTAAGATTCCTTAGAAGATTGTTGAATGTCAGTACCCTAGCTGAAAGCTGCTTCTTATCCTCAAGGTATCCATAGCTACATACATCTAAGGCTTCTTAATGACATCATCCTAGGATCCTATGGAATGAAGCACTATTGGCAGAAACTATCGTTAGTTATGTATGATTCCCTATACAATTTCTAGTCTCAGGATCCGTGTTAAACAAATACGGATTATACAAATACCTAGCTTTTTTCCCTTCTCAATATGAATATGGGCATCATAAGGGTACTTCAAGAGTGTGAATCATTCCAGAAGGTTCTGCCTTGTGTTTAATCTAATCCCTGATATTAAAGGTAATGTGATCTATCTTTCCCTTCTCCTCTATCTCTCTGTCTCTCTTCCTCTATTCCTCCCTTCCTATTTTCCTCCCCTCTCTCCCTCCCCAAAGACAGAATTTCTGTGTAGTCCTGGCTGTCCAGGAACTTGCTCTGTAGATCAGACTGACCTTGACCTCAGATATCTGACACCTCTGCCTTCCAAATGCTGGGATTAAGGCATGTGCTAGTATGTTCAGCATATGGGTGCTGGGGGTTGAAGTTAAGTCCTCAGACTTGAATGGCAAACTCTTGAAGTACTGAGTTCTTTCTGCAGCCTCCTCTTCCTCCTCTTCTTCTTTTTAAGAAAGAAAAACCATTGGCCAGCCTGTTCAGCCTGCTCTTGTTTGGTTTGCTAGCTTACTTGTTTTTAATTTGCCTTTGCTTTCTTTTTTCTTTTAACCCTCCCACTGTTGGTAGAGGTCTATGCTTCTCATTCATCTTCTAACAGAGAACAAAGTCTTCCAGCAGATTTGTGAACTAGTGCCATCCAAGAATCTAAAGGTTAAAGAATTCTAGCTTTGGGCTGCCAGTACACTCAGACTGGCACCCCAATCTGTAGATGTGTTCTTCAAGAATCCATCTCAGCTTGTCAAGGTGTTTCATGAGTTTTGCAAGTACCCATCTAGGAGGGAAGGGAGGGGCGCTGAGGCGGGGTGTCTTTGGAGAGGAGCTTGGAAACAAGAGATAGAGCATGAGATTAAAAGAGCAGAAATACTGTCGGGTCAAAACCACCAACACTGCTTTTTCTCATATGAGCTTAAATTTATCTCTGAAACAGAGCGATAGCCAGCTTTAGCCCTGCAGCTGGATACCTTAGGACCTCCAGGGCTGTCTTTGAAAAGACAACAACGGTACATCTCAAAGTGTGTTCCTCCTTCTGCCCTGGCGTCTTAGCTGACACGCTACATTCTGAAAGACTGAGAGACTGCTTCTGATTCAAAATACCTTAGCCATTGCTCAGGGAGAGAACAATTTAAAAGTTAAGAAATGGCTTTCAGAATGATTAATAATGAAACCCGACTTGCTCATTTTTCCTTCTTTCTTTTTCTTTCTTCCTTTCTTTTCTTCTGTCTCTCTTCTTTTTTTATACTGAATAAAATTGTCTTGAATTTGAGGCTTAGTGAGAAAAGAAAGACTTCTAAAGATGAAAGATCTCATGCTATTTGAAAAAGTACTTAAATGTCCCAATCTTCTCACAGCCCACAATGATATGCAAATAAGAAAAGATCTTGTCTTCAGGAGCTTAAAACAGTCAAGCATGAAAGGCTGGGGTAGACAACGCTTTTTTTTTTTGATGCTGGAGACTGAACCCGGGCCTTGTGCATGCTAAGCACAAGTGTTCTGCATCTGAGTCCTACTCCCTCTAAACAATCAACTCCCTTTTCAAAATACAATTAGGATGAGGAAGTATCCCTAAAAGATGGTATATCACCATCTAGGCTAGTGTTTTATTGCAATTGTGTCCACTAAGCTAGCTTCCAGATGCCAAGTGAACTTTGGAGAGGAACGGGTTGTCCATTGGCGGAGGAATGCACAGGCAGTCCCAAGAGATCGGAGAAAGGAACACAGAGTTTCTACGGAAGTGAGTTAGATGCATAAGAGACTGAAATAAGTTAAAGAAACCTTTACTGGAGTCTAAAAGATTTTGGCACACCAAAAAGAACGCATCATTTTAGTGGAGGTAAAATTTGTTGGCCAAATATCAGAAAATTTTTTAAACCATAAGTGTTTTAACTTGAGAGCCAAGGGTGAGAAGGCATTGAATTTTGAACAGGAAAAACATGGTTAAGTCAACCTGGAAGAGTGCCTTAGTGCCTGGATGAATGGAATATTATTTGTTTTCTTTTTGCCTGTTTTTTAAGGCTATGGATTGAAGCCAGGTCCTCTCCCATGCTGAGTTCCCTTCTCCTGGGCTGCATCCCTCCCCTCTCATCTATACCTGGAGCCTTCAGAAAGAAAGATACTTGGAGTCCTGTTCTGAGAGGTTTTGGTTCATGACCTACCTGCTGCATGAGACATGTGTTGTCACAGTTCGTCATGGCAAGACTCTGTTGAAAGAGGAATGTTTGCCTCTTGGCAGCAGAAAGTTAAGTGGTTGGGATCCCAACACAGTCCATTCAAGGTCATGGTTCCAGTGACCTACCATTCTTTCACCTGTTTGTCTCCCAAAGATCCCATAACTTCTCAGCATGTGACAGCTAGTGATCAAAGCTTCAACACCTGTAGGAGAGATGCAAGACCTAAACTGGCACTAGGCATGTACTGACACCGTCACTAGAGTCACATGCTTGTGTGTTTGTATGTCAGTCTGTCTGTTTGTCTGTTTGATTTGAGGCAAGGCCTCACACACTATAAGGACTTGCTAGTCCTAAATTCACAGAGCTCTTCCTGCAGCTGCCTGCTAAATTCTGCTATGAAAGATATGTACCATCATGCCCAGTACAATCTCTCTTCATTTACCCAGAGAAGCATGAACTGAAATTATTTGTGATTCCCATAAGTCTCTAACCTAAGAAGCTTTTAGTTCTTTTTACATGACACTGCTAAAGAATTCTTTTAAGACACTTAAGGAGAGAGTGAAAGAAAGAAGCAGATAAGTATGTGTCTCTGGAAGGAAGAAATAGAGACCAGCTGAGCAGAATGTTAGGTGGCAGGGGGTGGGGGGGTGGGGAGTAGTAGAGTCAGTAGGGAAGAAATGGGAAAGGCTGCAGGTATGTACATTAATCTCTACTGGGTTCAGCAATGTCAACAGCTGTCATCTCTGTACACACAAGTATAAAGGTAAAATTTGCCATCAACCATGCATGACATCAGAGCTAACTAGATCTATCTCTTCCTCAGAGAAACCAAAGTAGTACAAGTAACAGAAGTGCTTTTCCCTTCTGTACCACCAGATTACATTAACACACGAATCCAAGACTGGCTGTCCCTCCTCCCATGAGAAAATGGAAATACAGACTTAGCCTTAGTGGGGGAATCTTTTCAATCAGCTACAGTGACTCTGTCACATGCAGGAAGGAAGGGAAGATACCATTTTTTAACAGTTGCCTCATTAAAACAAGGACGACTATCATCAAACATGTATTTGAAAACAAAACCCCCAGGTTCTCCCAGGGAGATGAACTTGTAAAGAATGCCTTTGAGAACATAAACAACATTTTTGCTTCTGACCGTTTGTTAAGAAAAGCAAGCTGTTTGATAAAATACACAGGAATGGTGACAATGTGTATATCAGTCATGATGTCTGAATTCTACAGGAGAGAGTACAATACCTAATTTTTAAGGGGATATACTATTTAAAACTTCAGTGTGTGTGTGCGTGTGTGTGTTGGTACATATGTGTAGGTGAGAGAACAAGTTTATTCTACTTTTATGGGTTCTTGGATCAGGCATAGAAACATAAATACTTTATGATTAAAACTGTGGACCCACCAGTTTGTAGAGGAGAGGTGTCAGAAGTAGAGAGAGTGTGAGAAGTATCCCTTCTTATGAGGCTGAGGCACCCGAGGTTGGGCACTCTATTGACTCTGTAGCCATCCCTTGGATGGAATGGTGGCCTGAGGACCACTTGTCCTTAGCTGAAGACCTGCAGCCTTCCTCTTTTCCCTCCTAGCTCATTGGTGTCCTATCTCCCAGAATTCTCTACTTGAAAAGATCAAGGGTTCTGTAGACACTGAAGAAGTTTGGAAAGTGTGTCTCAAAGTTAAGTCCTGTGTGTGATACTGACGACGTTCCTCAGTTGGAAGCAGAGTAGGCATTAGTGAAGAAGCAAACGTAGTCAAATGAATAAGCATGGAAGGATGCTGCTCTGAATTACGTGTACTACACATGGCCAGTGTCATCAAACCGTGCATTCTGTGTAAGGTCCCAGGCAAGAGGCTGGCAATGCCACCCAGTGGTAGAACGCACCCTAGCATGTACATGATTCTACTCAATGGTTCAGTTCTAAAACAAGGCGGAAACAACTACAATTTAGTCTATTCTAGCTTTTCGATTCTCTGGGTCTTTAGTTCTATGAGGCAGAGATTCCAGTGATCAACCTATTGATCCTTGTTGCCCAATCAGAACATTTCTGTTTTATTGAGGAAGAAAACACTGAGTGAAGACGTAGCTCAGGGGCAGAGGACTTGTCTTGCCTGCAAGACCCTATGTTAGATGCCCAGCACCAAAAAGAAAAAGAACAATTAAGCACTTTAGGAAAATCTTCTACTTTTACTACTTTAATCTTATATTTGCAAATTAATTGACACAGTACTTAAAAATCAATATAGCCCACTTGACTCTGGACCACAGCATCCCAGCAGCCGCTCGATAGACTGTGAAGCTTAGATTGAGGTGTGTCAAGCCATACACACATCACAGGGGGGTCAAGATCTGTCACTTCTCTGCCTTTGGAGGGCTGCGTATGGCTATGATGGCCAGTTTCTTGGGTCATCTGTAGCCATGTCTGCATAGCCCAAGGACTTGCATGGCACCACTATTCTTCTTTTCTGTGACACCATATGAAATGGTTTGAGAATCATGGTCTCAACTAGGCAGAGTTACCAAATGACTTTAATTTCACAGTGGCTAAACATAAATCCAATTAAATAAACAATTTTGGCTGTGGATTTATATGTCTTTCCTTCTAACTTTTCTAGCTTATCAATGATTACTTTAGATTTTAGTTGAAGATGTTGACAGCAGATTCAGTTTCACATGTTTAAGAATAGAATCCAAACTGCATATTCATTTGAGTTTATAAAATCTTAGTCGAAGGCAAAATAGAGACATGCAAAACAAATTCTTTCTTTATTTCCTATAAAGTATAGAAATCTTGATGTTCTCCCTGAGAATATTTTTTTGTGGGCCGGGGATGGTGTTTGAGACAGGGTTTCTCTGTATAGACTGTTCTGGAACTCACTCTGTAGACCAGGATGGCCTCGAACTCAGAAATCCACCTGCCTCTGCCTCTGCCTCTGTCTTGCAAGTGCTGGTATTAAAGGCATATGTCACCACTGCCCAGAGAGATTAAATTTTTAAAAATGCAATTTAAGTAAAAGCCGTGTTCCTATTTGCAACTGAAAGTTAAATCAAGTAAGATTTATAATAGTCAAGAGGGAAAAGAAAAAGAACCTACAGATAATAATGATATGTTTTGAATGTTTTGTTTATTATTATTTGTTTTTATTTGAGACACACCCTTACTCTGTAAAGCATGTTGGTCTAGAACTCACAGTCCTCCTGCCTCAACCCACTGAGTGCTGATAAGTTTTTCCAACCAATAAAAATATAAGGCAAAAAATGAAAATGTATCAAGATTCATGCGTAGGAGTTGTTGGTGTTACTGCCTTTCTGTTCAACATTAAGATTCTGTATTTAGGTAAGACAATAGAACCAGTATTTCTGAAAATACGGATGTTTTCAGAATCTTCATGTTGACAGAGTTTTTATATCTTTGGCTGTAGATCATGACCGTTAGCAGCCGGAAGGAAAACTCAGGAAGGGTGTGGGCGGTCTGCCTGAGCCTATTGTCCTGCTCCAATTTTACAAAAAGACTAAAGAGCCATATATACTATGGTAAAAGTCCACCTGAATCTGGAGTTATAAAGACTCCATTTTTGTTTTTTATTCCCATGGCTTATGAATGATTGCTAACATTTTTTGCTTGGTGGAGAAACCATAAACAACCTTAAACATCAGTTAAATGTAGTTGAGAACTTATTACATGAAAAGAAGGTACAAATCCCACTGGTCCCTAAGTTGTAATTACACATTATCTGTGTATTTCTCTACATTTTTATTTTATTTTATTTTATTTTATTTTATTTTATTTTATTTTCCATTGGTACTTTGTCTACATGTATGTCTGTGCACCACATACATGCCTGGTGCCCACAGAGACCAGGAGAGAGTATTAGATCTCCTAGAACTGGGACTACATGACTGTGAGCCATCATGGGGATGCAGAAAATTGAACCCAGGCCCCTCTAGGAAAGCAGCCATTGCTCTTAACTGCTGAGCCATCACTCAGGGCTTCATTTCTTTATTTCTCCAAATCTCTCACTAAACACAGGCTGTTGTTTGTCCTGTTCCAAATATAAACCAAATGCCTCTGTTTGGGTTTAAAAAACAAATGTTTTCCTAACATTTTAAACCTAAAGTGGTTGTGGAGTGAGGGAAAGAAAAACATTGCTTTTAGTTAAGATATGTCACTGCGATTTTGACTGCACATAAAAGAAATCAAAATAAGGCCTACTATCATAATAGAAGGCAGGAGCCTAACACACAAAATGAAAGTGTGGCTTGGAACAGTAGTCACTGTGCAGCCAGGCCTCCTTTCTCTGTCTACAGTATGGCACAGTCCACCTGTGACAGCACTTTGTGGCCCAAGATGGCTGCTGAAGCTCGACCAGGATCTTTGCCAAACAGCTGCTTCTCTCTCATGGAACCAGTAATCCCAGTACAGCCTTTCTTCACATCTCTCTGGAAAGCACTCAGGCATGCAAGAACATCACTCCTAGGGAAGCTGAGAAATGTCACCTGAAACTGGGCATGTAACCACTACAAATTAAATGGCATTTGTGTTATGAATGTTTAAGATATGAATGATAAACTAGGCAGTCAACAGTCAGTGCTACGTAGCTTACAACTATTCCAGCTCAACTTAACAGTGTGTTTTCTTTAGCACACAGGAACAGAGTTGGAAAGAGGCTAGAATACGGAGGAAAGTGGGTGTCACCATTATACTAAGCACGAAAAGTCCCTCATGGCTACTCTGTCCAGTACTGGTTTGTGTTCTGTAGCCTTGTTCCCAGGTCAGACAAAACAGTGGTGCATGGTCAGATTAGTTTCCAGGAAAAAAAGGGGAGGCAGTTCTCGCCTCCCTCTCCTCCACTCTCCCAACCTAGAAAAATTACATTTCTCAATTTCTGTGCAATGGGGGAATGCTCACCACGAGTCATTCCTTAATTCTTTAATTTATGTGTGTGTGTTATAAAAGCGCACTGTTCAATGAGCTGATCAAACCTCCCTACTTACTTTTTTTTAAAACACTGTTCTAAATGGTAAAAATCAGCATACTCTTGAAGCTTTCTCCTGTCATTAAATGTCACTTATCTTATAGATGTATTTTCCCGAATGTTGTTGTTTATGATTCAGTTAAAGGTTTCGTCAGAAGCAGCACTTCCACTGTAATTCAGCAGATTGCCATGTCAGGGGCAGTCACTGTTTCTGGATGTTTTCCCTGGGTTGTTCATGCAGACAAAGAGTCTGAAGCCAACATCTCATTGTGTTATAGAGAACAGAGTCCATGAAAAGGTTGAGAACCAAGCCAAAGTGTATCTCCTCTTTGCTTCTTTGTGTGTTAAATCTGTTTGTGCATTTTCAGCCTCTATGTTTGGCTGCTTGCACTGGTAACTCTTTACAAAAGAGCATACAAAAATGAATATATATACATATATATATATATATATATATATATATATATATATATACACAGTTTGTCAGGGGGAATCGCCACCAGCTAGGAGACCCTATTGTAAATTTCAGCTTCAGCTTTCTCTGGTATCCTACAAGAGACAAGGGGAGGCAGACATTCCTTATATTGAATTGAAAGATACAGTTGATTATCTATGCCAGGGACCTGTGATGTTGTGAACATGAAAGATGTTTTATCTGTGGAAAGAATAAATGTATCTTTATTAGAATATAAGTGTATCTTATAAGTGTATCTCTACTAGAATATAAGGTATAAGGAATCATTTAAACATTCGACAAATCTGGCTCAGTTATTACCAATATACATTAAGCTTTCAGAAGCTAGCTGGATGCACAGCACGGGAGAGTGCTAGCTAAGATGGGGATGTTGAGTGGCTCACCTTTGACTTGACTGTCACGTATGTTCTTTACCTTTAAAAGACAGATGTCCAACTCCACTGTAGTGTCTAGTGTACTATTAGCCTAGAAAAGCGATGAGCTTGTTCCAGGGCACCATGCTGCTGCTCAAAGTGTGAGTCTACCCATCCTTCAGGATGAGAGCAGCTGCTTGCACACTTTGAAACTGTTACAAACGGTGTCCTCTAGAAGTATCCACTCAAAGGAAGCATTTTTCCTTTCTGGTCATCCACTATCTTCTTAGGGCCTAATGAATGTCTCACACAGGTGCTCAACCAAAGACTACTAAATTATGACATTTATGGAAATTAGAATATATTCCATATTCACTGTTCAATGAACAAGAGATAAGCAGAACTTGTGCGACTCTATATTTGCTCACTTCACTGAGGAAGTGAACAAGATACAACCGGTAGTGGGATTACTTAGTCCAGTGTCTGGGGTGGGATGGGGGCTTCTGCTAGATGTGGGAAATGGCAAAGCAGAAACTTAGAAATGCCTCCTTCGAACATAATCCAAGAGTCTTCCCTGACTTTACTGTTAGCTGCCTAGTAAAAAGTAGGCAAATTCAAGAAACCCAGGACAGATTCTACAAAACCCATGAAAGATGCACATCCAAACATCTGTCGGCTGTGCCAACAATAAGAAGTGATCATAGACAGCAAAGCACACAAAGCAGCGGTGTGGAGAAATGCCACAAAGAATCTCAGTCAGCCTGTTGTCTGCATTTGGCATGTGGTTCCCTGTGTCCTTAAGGAAAGCTTGAGGTATTTCAATAACAATGTCTATGAGGAAGACCTAGATCCTCAGAAGAGTGATCCCGTCTGCGGTGTTCTGTGAAGATTAAGAAATATGTAATTAATTTCAAAGTGGGTATGGCCAAGTTATATCCAGTATACATTGATCCTTGCTCCTGTTCTGCCAGAACAATATCCCCACCCAAAGAAATAGAACCCAACCAATTTGGGTGCCGGACCAATGCAGGTGAGCAGGGGTGGGTGCCAGATGCATAGCCTGGCAGAGCCGTGTAGTAGCATTTGCAGCTTCTATCAGCAACGATGCCTTTGCCATGCAGTACAAAGTGAGAACGGTGCTTGGCAACTGTGCTCTGTTGCCTCCTCTGGAGTCACTCAGTGAGAGGACATGACACAGCCTGGGCCAAGGCAGTCACTACACCCAATGGTTTCCATAACAAAGTACGGTCATTCTCTGTTGCATGAATTCTACTTGAAAAAAAAAATGGTTTTTTTTTTTTTCTAAAGATGGTTCCTTTTCATTAGTTCTGAGTTGGAGCCTTTAAATAGTTAACAGAAGGAATCATGGGAACTCGTGTGTTTGAAGCTCCTCCTTCCCGCTATTGTGATAGACAATTGGGGCATTACTGAAATCAGCCTCAGTAAAAACCTCACTAGAGATGGTGGAAAACAGATGCAAGCAGCCAAGTACAACATCCTAACTAGACTCCACCCTGCACAAGGAAGCCAAGCCTCAGGAGGCTCCCATGGGTGTCCTGCTCGGGTTAGAGGAACAGGACCTACTGAGAGCTGTTGAAATGGGGATGTTAGTAGGTGGAATTTCCATGGACTAGAGATACTGCAGATGATGTCATTAGGGTATGAAGTAAGGACAGCTGGCAGCCACCTGCCTCATTTTAGACAGTTTCAGAGACTGTGGAGTGAGGAGGGTGGATCACTAGAATCAGTCTCAAAAGGAAAAGTCAGGTTCTGTCTTCTCTGTGTCTCTGGAAAGGGAAGTGCCCTGACACTGACACAGAGCCTGAGATTGACTGACTTCGTGACTGTGCACAAATTATTTCACCTTCTGCCTCGCCACTGAGGATTAATTAATCATGGCAAGCTATCTCAAGACTCTACAATGCTAAATACAAATACAGGAGGCCCTCTGGTTCATGGAGATGTAACTCGTGGTCTTGAATATTCATGTTTAACCATGCCAGTCCACCCCTCTCCCAGCAACCCTGCTTTTGTTTTTTGGTTTTTGGTTTTTGTTTTGTTGTTTTGTTGTTTTGTGGGGTTTTTTGGGTTTTGTTTTGTTTTGTTTTTTTCTCCACTCAGAGAAGTTCCTTTCTGTTTATAAGGTGAAAGGCAGGTTGGTTTTGCTGAGTGGCTGCCATAGGGATGCCCTGTTTTGCTCCCTTCAGAGATAGTGGAAAGCTCAGTGCAGATGCTAAAAACACCCCTAACACCTGAGGCTCAGACTGAAGTCTCTTCCCATTAATTTTACATGTTTTGATACACAGGATCATGAAAGTAAAAATGTACTTCAAGAGAAAACACAAAAAACATTTACCGAGACTCTACTGTGGGGTGATCTAGTTTCTTCTGTCTGTGTCACTTTGGACAAGAGGCCTCTCCTTAACAGAGGAAAGATTACTAATGTCTACTCATAGGTGTGGTGTGGCATGGCTCAAGTCCTGACTGTGAGAGGCATGAATTTCTCACCGTGCATTAGTGAAAAATCCTTGTGGATAAAGGATGAAGTAGCATCGAAGTGCTGGAGATACAGAACTCTGGAGAGTCAAGGGCAACAAGAAGTCAGAGGACAGGATTGTGGATGTGAGGAATGAAGGAAAAAGAAATGTCAAATGTTAGCTGGGGTTCGGTGAACAGAGAGAAGGAAGCTGTTCACTTCATGACTGTACACAGTCCTTGCCCTTGCCCACCTGATGCTAGAAGCTTCTCACTGAATCAAATAACTGGAAAATCCAGGCTTCAAATTACCTCTTCTACAATGAAAGCTAATGGGTCCTGCATCTAACAAGCGGCCCTGAAAGGTGCTGCCACCACAGGAACTGAGACAGACAGTGTAGCTTGTAAGCTTACAAGTTTGACTGGCATGAGCCATTGGACTTGCTGTTCAGCTCCCTCTGCATGTCCCCATCTTTTCCCTACTCTTCAAAGGTGTGAGGAAAATTTAGCTCAGAGTACTCCCAGGTTACTAATGGTGCCTTGCAAACCACAATGAGTTGATTTATTTAACTGATTTCAGAGTATGTTTTCTAAAGGCACCATATTTATTGGATAGCCTCTCACAGGAGGGTATGAATGAGGGGAAGAGCACCAGAGGGATTGACAGAGGAGACAATTGTACAGCATCAGAAAACAGCAGGGAGTTGTGCAGTGAGTGGCTCATTCCAGTGATCCCAGCATTTCCAAGGCCACGGCAAGAACATGGCTGCAACCTTACAGCCAGCCTGGGTTACGTAGAAAGCTCTAGATTAGCTGGAGCTGCATTACAAATTGCTATTTAAATAAAAGGAGTGGGAGGAAAAGCTGAGAAGGAAATGCCATTAAGAAACAAGTCACCTCTTCTGTTTCTAACCTTGAATAATACTTAACCCAAAGGCATCATGGTAAACAGCCGTCATTTAAAAAACATAATCAATTTCTACATCATTCTGGGCGACCATCAGATTCCATTAGCCAACCTAAATCAAGTATTTGAAAAACTGTCTTTTTCACATAATGAGAGGGAATATGTAGAAGGTGTGTTAGACATGTTGAAAAAACGTTCAAAAGACGGGTTGATATTTTCTGGAGCAAACTTAGTTTTTTCCAGTAGTCAATGAGTTATTTTTTCTATGAAGATGAAATGTGCCAAAATGCTTGCCCTCTCAAAAAGATAGTCTTCCAAAACAGCCCTGTCAGCCAGCTATAGCATCCCCAGTCAGTTCAGTTGCTCATGTCACCTTGTGATCCCCCAACTGCCATAGCTAGCGTTTTAGTCTGGGAAACTCAACCTCATAAAAAAGAGTAGGTGTGCTTGCATCACCTTCCCCTTGCAGTGCTGTCGACTCGGTGGCCATGCTATAGACTAACAGTACTAGCATCGCTTTGGAATGTTCTAGGCCCATTGTACAATCAGTTGAATTAAAGTAAGTATCCAGTCTTCCAAGGGAGTTTCCTGAGTTATGTACTTGACCTCCTGGCCC
Source organism: Rhabdomys pumilio (assembly GCA_030674055.1). Classification (NCBI taxonomy): domain Eukaryota; kingdom Metazoa; phylum Chordata; class Mammalia; order Rodentia; family Muridae; genus Rhabdomys; species Rhabdomys pumilio. The sequence continues at coordinate 134,660,893 of JANHMN010000004.1, read as the reverse complement.
TTGTCTTACGGTGGAATTGATCTCTGGAACACCTCTGCTATAGCATCTAGTCCTCTGAAACCAAGAGCCAAGCATGGAAGAGTTGTTTCTTCCAGGAAAGAAAGCTTCCTTCCACACAGCCCAGGAGCTGGAGAGAAGTCCATGGCTTAGTTGCCAGGAAGTGAAAAGTTAAAGCCAGTACTTGGATTATGAGTCCAGTCTGGATCTTCAGCTTTTCTCTCTGGCTCCACTTGCCAAGAAAATGAGTTAGCTATGTAAGTATGCAAATTCTGGAGGATTTCTTATTTGGATCATCAAAACAATAAATAAATAAAGGCACATACAGCAATTTTCTTCCATGATTTTGGAAATATTTGATTTACAGTAGCTTGACCTTCCATCCAGAAATCGATCAAATATGATCCTGGATACTTTAGTCCATAATTGTGACTAAATACAATCAAGAAACATAAGGTTCACAGGAAACACACAAACATCCTGAGCCCCATCAGAACTGGAAACCCTGGAAAATGCTGGGGCCCTGGAAAACTCGGTAGCCAGATTCGGTGGCTAAGCATTTACTTTGTAAGAATCTACTTTGGCTACTGACACCTAAGAACGCGTCAGATGTTATTTGGCACATTTCCTTCTTATTTTGCGGTAGGAGGCCAGCAGAGTGGAGTGCTTGTGATTCAAACTTCACAAAGGCCTTCGCGAAGGCTCAGGCTCCTCACCATTCATAGCTATCAGGTTTCCAAATTTTGCTCATCTGCCCATTAGCGAGCACTGTTTTACTATCTTCTCACTTTTACACACAAATTTTATGTGGAGACCCAATCTAAACCTGCTGGAGCTTTGTTTAATTGTGTTCCCCTTGATTAACAAGTAAGAATCATTTACCTTCTGTGTGTCACCAGGCTTACAAATATCACTGAAAGTTGCCGTGTGCTTTCAAAGCTTGGACACTCCAATCAGTCCAACCTCGATGCATTTTAATCTCTGATATCAACATCAGGTTTTAATAGCACCTCCCTTTCGTGGAGCCAGATCGCTAGAGAGAAGAGTGCTCGGGACTGCTTTGAAATAGGCACCGTTCAGAGTGGCCTCCAGTGGCCAGCTTTCACGAATGTCTGGTTTTACTTTGGGGGCACATCAGCTGATTTAATTACATCAGCTCTTTCTGTGTGTGTGAGACAAGAGCTGTTCTTGTGTGTGCTAAGACATGAAAGTTGGAAAACAAGATAGAGTCCTTAGTGAGCAACTAAATTCTAGGCGTGGAACATTACTGGGTGTGGGAAGCTGAGGAGTCCAGATGAATGTTAAAGGCTACTCCTCCAGTCAGTGCATATTTATAAATACTCCAGGGATCATAGACATCAACTTGTTCAAATATCCATGAGCAGAGATCATAGTCTGAGCAAGAAGCCCAGGAAGGCTTGTCTTACAAACAAGTATCAACTTTAGGGGCTAGTATGAATAAAATATTTCCACTTCCTAAAATGTTCCCCATCTTCTGTTTGGGCAGTAAACCAAGACATTCATGGGGTAAATTTCAGGTTACTACATGTCTTAGAGCCGAGCAACATCCTGTGAGCCTGTAAATGTCACTGAATTGATGGCTATAAACCCTGCCTGGTGGAGCTCCTCGGGGCTAATCTATTTCTGTTTGTGTGCTGAGATCATGATTTGAGGTTGATCGATGGATCAGATTGGAAGAAAATGCTGTAAGTCAGGCAGGTGTTGATAAGACTAGGCAGATAATTTGCATTTGTTCTATGCTTTATGGTGAACATGAATGAATCGATTTTCCTAGTGGCCTTCCACTCACTTCTCACAGGGTCTACACGGCGACAAAATGGCAAGCATGGGGATCTTGCCATGAAAGGACTTGAAATGATCTATTGAACCAATGGGATAAAAGGTCTGAAAATAATATTTCCTGGTGTGACTCCTGAAGTAGACTTTTCAAAATAGCTGTATGCAACTAACCTGAATTTTAAGCTTATTTGGAAAATGTCTCGGAGCAAAGCCTTTGACTTTAATATGGTCACTGTATTATTTTTAAAAAGTTATCCTATAAAAGTGTTTATTTATGTCCTATAAATAATAAGTGTTATCCTATAAATAATAAGTGAGAGACGTGAAACTAACTTCCATGGATCAGCCTTGGGCTAGGAGCTAGAGTCTTCTGAAGCCAGTGGGGGCAGGAGGCCAGGTTCCTTCTGCCTCTTTTGAAATGTTAGCCAATCCTTGAGACCTCTGTCTTGGTGACCACCTAGTGTGATCAAAGTGAGCTTTCATTCCACTTAGCCACTTTTTAACCCCTGGGAGCAGCTACACCTGGGAGAACCTAGATGCCACAGAGAGTAGATCACAGGTCAAAGGGGTCCACTCAGCTGGGGCTTAATTTCTTATAGTGAGGTAAGATGTTTCTTCCTCCTGTGGAGGACCAGGTTGCTGAGGAAATCCTACAGAGTTTGAATAAAGTGAAAAATGGCTCATAGGCCTCTCTCTCCCTCACCACACTGCAAGTGTAGCCTGCACTAAGTCTGTGAATGATAGGCTATAAGTAAAACACTTGTAAAAAAAAATGAGTACATCTATTTTTCAAAGAGCTAGACTGCTTTTTCATTTGTGTTCATTGTTCACTGACACAGGTCTGCCCTTTGCCGTGGCTGTGTTAGAACTGGTGACCCTCTGGTCTTAGCCTTCCCCATTCTAGACTCACAGGAGTATGCCACCATACCAGAAAAGAGTGTCTATTTTGCTCGGCTGAAATATATTGTTCTGGTAGACATCATAATAGAATCTGGCTGCACATTAACAAGTAGTTGAGGATGCAGAAATATTTTAGTGGCACTTCAAGTACTGAGATACTGAGACACAGTTACCATTACAAGCACACTTGATGAGTTTGGAGGTCAGCTGAGGTGGGAAATCTGAAAGCACGTTGATGAATTTTCACACTAATTGTTTTTCACTCATATGTGTTCACACAGCACTGAATTATACAAATCTTATACATTTTGGCACACGTTATTTAGCAATATCAAAAGTAGTATCTTTTATTTTTATCATAGCAATTATTAATATCATCACCAATGCAATTGAAAATAAGCTTTACATTTTAGGAAGCTGCAGAGTCTTTGTAAGTTGGGCACATTTCCTGAACTTCCGATTTTGAGAGCTACAAGCTTTATTGCTGTCATCATTGACAAATAATGTCTCCTTGGATCCTTGAAAAAATAGACCCATTTCACTATTTGAGAAAACGTCTGCAAAATACCCACATACAGATGATTGCATTAAGTAAGTATTGCTGCTCTGTGGATAAATGAATGGTTAGTCTAGCTTAGGGCTCAGAAATCCAAGTGCTTTCCTCTGGAAGAGCAGATGTTTGGAACAAGGCCTTCTATGTGCCTCTCAACTTAGCCCCATAGCAGTAATAGAAGCTGAGTGTGTGCTCAGTTTCAGAGGTTAATAAAGTTAACTCCTTAACTGCTTCAGGTAAAGCTGGCATCTTTAAACTGGATATAGATATTCACTCATACTCAGGCAAATTCACATTTCCTGCCATTGTTCTTACAGCCTGGAGCCAAACGTCACCAAGGCAGAAAGGAAAAATAACAATGTCTCAGTGTTTTTATCAACATGGTTCTGACCTCTGACAAATACTCAGGGTCCTCCCCCAAATTCACAGACGCCATGGAAATGGCCTTTGTGGGCATCAGCAAAGCTCTGTAAGCATTTTGGCTCCATTCCTCTTTTAATTTAGTTTTGTGGTAATCCCGCTTTAATCTGGGAATCAAACTCAGGGCCTAGTGCATTCTCGACAGATGCTCTACCACTGAACCTTTAAAGACCAGGATAAACTCTCTACCCAGCCTCTTTAAGTCCTCTCTCTAATTGTCCACACTAAGGGCTTTAGGATGCCAGAGCCCCTTAAACCTCCCGGGAAGACAGGATTCAGTTCAGTTTGAGGTTCTGTTACACATACCTCACAAAACCAAACTCACTCTCATTGGCTTAAACTCCCCTTTTATTTTATAGACAACGTCAAACAAAATGCCACATGCATAGTTTCGGTTGGTTGCCTTAAACAAGTCCCCATAAACTCCACACACCAAATGACAGCACCCATATTTGGGGTTTTCAGTCTTATGGTTTGGAGAAAAGGCTGCTTGTATCTGGTCTTAATTTGAGCATACTGCAGCAGCATCCCTCAAGGACACTTGTCGTGTGTGAGAGAGAGGCAACGCCTCCTCTACACGTCTCCCCCTTTCAACTCATTTTCAAGAGAAATTGCTAGTCTCTAAGGACACTTGTCGTGCACCACAAAGCATCGAATTCAAGCCTGGCATCCTGTCTCTGCTATCGAGTCCTGCATTGTTTTTTCTTGTGTTTTTGTTTGTTTTGTTTTGTTTCCATCTGGATTCTTTTTTTTTTCCCCCCGCTTCATTTTATTTCTTTCTAGAGATGGAAATCAGGGAGAGGATGACAGGCTTTAAAAGGTTGTCTTTGGACTGGGCAGTGGTGGTGCACGCCTTTAATCCCAGCACTTGGGAGGCAGAGGCAGGTGGATTTCTGAGTTCGAGGCCAGCCTGGTCTCCAGGACAGCCAGGGCTACACAGAGAAACCCTGTCTCAAAAAACAAAAACAAAGACAAAAACAAAAACAAAAAAAAAAAGTTGTCTTTGAATAAAGAACTGTCTGTGTGTAGTGTTGGCTTTGCTTGTTAAAAACTACTTCATGCCTGGCATGGTACTAAGGTCTCACACACGCTGGCCAATGTTCTGCTGAGGAGCCCCTGACTTGACCATAGGCTTGGTATGTTTTAGAGATTGTTTTAAAGTTATATGTGCGTGGGGAAGGTTATTCATGCACATGCACTTGTACAGATGCCTCCCAGGTCCAGAAAGAGTCCACTGGATTTTTTGGAGCTGGGAGCTTGTTCCATGTAGGTGCTGAGAACTACACTTGAGTCTGGAAAAGCCTCAGGCACTCTTAACTGCACAGCTGTCTCTTCAGCTCCGCCATTTTTATTTTAATACCATGAAGCTTTGCTGTTTCTTTAGCCCCCATTGTGTTTTTAGGGTATGTTTTTGTGTCTTTCTGGACAATAACAAAGGATGCAAGAGAGTTACGTGTAGACAGAGATGTTCCAAGGTTCAGTCCTAACTACTTTGTTTATATGCTTAAGGCATGAATTTCCTGAATTCATACTATCCTGGGAGTGTGAGTGGGCCCTGACAAGTTAACACAGAAAGTTAACAAAGAAAGAGTGTTCTATTCTACTGCACAGCAAACTGACCACTCACTGCTAATAAGAACATTGTGAGCTGAGTGTGGGGGTGCACACCCACAATTTCAGCACTAGACACTCTAAGCTGACCTGGGCTGCACAGTAAGATCCAGTATCAAGAAAAGCTACTAAGAACGCTAATTGTAGGACACAGAGAAAGACAGACCTGAGGGAGGGAGTGTGTACTGTTGACATGGGTACAACCATGTCAAGGACTCCAAAATCTTAGACCCTGGGGAGAAGGGCAAAGCCACCACAGTGAGGCTCAGAGAAACGTCCACCTTTGTTCAGGGCCTGAGTGTGGCTACTGATAATGTGTGCAGAAAATGTCCCCCAGAGTGTCTTCTCTTCACCCCTGGATATTTATTGCCTGAAGACAGTTCCCTGTCAGTAGTGGCTCCTACAGAGGTTAGCTAAGCCTGTCTACTTGATCCATCTGTATACCATCAACCCTGCCTCCTTGTTGATCTCCATACTGAGTTTCTGGGATGCTGGCGTTTCTTCATCTGACAGCCAGACCACCGAACCTCAGCTTCCTGTCCATGTGTGTGCCTTCCTTTCTCCTCATTCTCCTACCTCCCCAGTCCATCCCTGAAACGGTCCTAGCTATGGCAAATACCAATAACAAACACGTGGTGAATTTCAAAAATTGCTGACACACCGTTCTTCACTACAGCTACTATAGCTAAATTCCAAGACTTGCTGACACTAAACATAATTGATCCACAGTGCACACGTACGCCTAAGCATCACATTGTGTACCCTGCACGGATGTAAACTTAGTACTAAATTAAAACATCAATTAAAGATAATACCTTCTTTTTATATTTATTTATTATTTGTTGTGTGGAGTGTGCACGTGCCACATTGAGTATGTAGGTCAGTAGACAACTTGTTCCAGTCACTTCCTTCTTTCTACCATGTGGGTTCCAGAAATCAAGTACCCTTGTCCACTGAGCCATCTCCATGTAGCTTTTGTCTGCATCTTAGATCAAGGAAGTTTACAGACTAGGTAGGAGCTACATTGCTTTGCTCTCCCTGTGCTTTATTGGAGCATGGTTTCAGATACACATTTTTCAAGGTGCTAATTTTCTGTTTTCCCCCCCGAAGGAAGAGGTAAAGGAAATAAGATAAGGAAAAGAATAGCTAGCCATGGTGACTGGGTTCCAGGAGGGCTGTCAGCATCTTAATTGTTAAGAGTCTTCCACGCCACTTGAGCTAACCCTGATCAGTGCCGTGAGTTGTTTCTATATCACCCCTGTTCGTAGAGGGTGGGTTACACTGTACCCAAAGCAAGAAAGCCAAAGCCCAGCTCCCTCCTTTCACATACCCTTGCAGCCTCTGGGAGGTAAGAAAAGTCATGGAATAGGACCAACCCTACAAGCTTGAAGAAGGTCCGTATTGAACAGTTAAGCCTGACCCCACAATTCATGTCAAACAAGCTGCTCCCGACCCTCTGGTTTCTGCTGCTGCTCCCTCCCTCTCGTGCTCAGATTGGGTTTCTTGTGATTTAAAGCAAGTGCACAGAAACCAGGCAGCCAGTGCAAAATAATTGCAGGTTGGAGGTTGTTAGCATGCACTGCAATTGCCGGAATAACCCTGAGTTAAGGGGGAAAAGCAAGAGCTTCTGCTGATCTGCTTCCCAGAGCACAGGATCAGTTGAAAGTACCTGGCTGTTGCCCTGCAGGCAATTAGCTACTTAGGAGAGACTCATTTGCAGACATCAGATTTTTATTCAAAAATCTATATATATATATTTTTTGTTGAGTGTCAATACACACACATATACACACACACAGAGTAATTATAGGCTACAGAGTGAGAGGCACTGAAACTGTATACAAAACAGTTTTTTAAAATAATAGGGGCACAAGCGTGCATATGTTTGCACAAAACAAGCAATGTGGGTGATGGGATGTGTACATTCTTTCTTCTTTGGCTGCCTCTTGTCCATCTCTAGACTTTGGAGCACGGGCATGCATGAGGATGCCTCCCCTGCTCTGTGATGCTTGCACCTAAGGATAGGATAACTGTGCCAGCTTATTGTTGCGCATCAGCATACAGATCCTCAGGTGCGGGGCAGACTGGCTGATGAAGTGGGCTGCTGGCTAATTAGTTTCATGAAAAGCTTTTGTGGCATAACAGAGGAGGGGAAATAAAAGAGCCCCTTGCTGCCTTTCAGAAGTCTGAGAGATGAGCTTTCTGCAGATTAGTGTTCCGAAGTGGAGGGATGTTCTCCCAACCCTTTCAGAAGTCTCCTCCCGTGCAGCTTTACAAAGATTTCTGTTATGTTCCCCTCCGGATTTCATTTATTTATTTCTACTGTGGAAGGGCAGCTACTCGCCGGCAGCCTCAGAGCCAATCAGGAATCTCATTCTGCTCCTTAGTTAGATCTGTAGCAGCAAAGCCAACCCTGAAAGCTGCTCTGGACCCTGTCCTGACAACAGTCAGACTGGCGACTGACAGCAGGAGGGGACTCTGTCATCCAAGGTGCCACTGGGAGAGCCAAGGACTGAACAGGACCAGCCTTGCTGTCAAGTGCTTTGCTCTAGTGATTGATGAGGACAGTTAGGAGCTTCTCTGGGGCTTGGAAAAGGTGGTTCTGTCTCTTACTTGTTAAAAAGTCTTTGTCAGCAGAGATGACTCTCCTGGTAGTGAGTGACATGATGCAGATGACAAGGGACAGCTTTGCATTTTATTCTTCTTGGATAATGAGTCAATGAGGAAGGCTGGTGATCAAGGCTCCCCTCGCATGTCCTGCGCCAGCCACTCCCACGAAGGTGCACCTTCCCAGTGGCTGGCTCCTCTCATCCATTTGTCTCATTGGGGATTTTTAAAGATTCACAGGTCACTGTTTGTGCAGCTGCTTAGGAAGTGGAGATGCTATCGGAGCCACTGATCGGCAGTTCTGCATGTTACCCACTCTGCCGTTTACAGAAGAGAAGGAAAAAATTCCACATGTTTCAGGACATTACTTTAGATCAAAAGGCTGTTTTGAAACCCTTAACTGATGCTGCCTTTGTATTTTTCCCTTTCTTTTCTAGGACTCCATCTGCAGATGTTCTGAAAACCTCTGAGTCTAGAAATTGATTATTCACCCAGGATACCTAATTCAAGGTATTAGCTCTTGTCAGAAAGCTTTTACGTCTGAGCTTGGTGCTGCAAATTACACTTTGGCAGTGGGTGGAAACGGGAAAGTTGGATGGAGAAGAAAGGACAAAGATGATTTTGCAAAATAACCAAGTACTTAAAATCTCACCGGTGGTAGTGAGGGTCTGCTACCTGTGACACACACAGCCCTGTCCTGCCAGCCCGCCTGTCAGCTCTGCCTTATTTGCAGCCCTTTTACTACAACCTAGTTTGGGTTTGGACTTTGTTTTCACTCCCTTTTCCCCTTTTTTCTTGACACCTCCCCCATTCCCTACACCCCAGCTCCCACAACCCAGCCAACCAAGGCGTTTATCGAGGACTTAGCAACTTTGGACCGAGCACAATGAAGTATTCCTGCTGCGGTCTGCTGCTGGCTGTGCTGGGTGCAGAGCTGCTCGGAGGCCTGTGCTCCACTGTGCGGTCCCAGAGGTTTCGAGGAAGGGTCCAGCAGGAACGGAAGAACATCAGACCCAATATTATACTTGTGCTTACCGACGACCAGGATGTGGAGCTAGGTGAGAACCTGACTTTCCGTCTAGTCAGTCTCTTTTGATTCAAACGCTTTCCAGAGCCTCACCTGTATCAGAGGTATCAGTGGTCCTTTAGAGGATTGGTGCTTTTGCAGCTGCTGCTAACAGTCATCTGCTTTACGCACTGAACTCGTAACGATCATAAACTATTTGATTTGCTTTGATACTACTTCTCTGGTATTACATTCATACTGGTATGGTATTAAAGAACACTTTTAAAGTTTTTTTTTTTTTAAAGGGAACCAGGAGAAGAAGATGGGAAGCCTGGGATAAGTCTGGGAAACCACAGAGGTTGAGGGCTTGATACTGTACTTTATAAACTCTGGACTAAGGGAATGGTGGCTCACTCCTGTAATCTCAGAACTTGGAAACTAGTGGTGAGAGAATCAGGAGTTTAAGGTCATCCTTAACTAACTGCATAGTGAGTTGGAGCCAGCCTGAGACACACAAGACCCTGTATCAATAAGAAAAGAAGAAAGTGGAAAGAATGAAGTTAATTTATGAAATATGTGAGTACAGGAGTGTGACTTTCTCTGAATATATATAGAAGACTGAGTCATGGAATTTTCAATAGTTACTTATGGAGTGATTTACCCATTCGTGACTTGCTGATGTAACTGTAGAACTGTAGGTGACTGGGCTCAAATATTCATTTATTCATTCATTCATTCATTCATTCATTCATTCATTCGAAACAGGATCTCAGAATATAGCCCTGGCTGCCATGGGACTCCCTATGTAGACCAAGTTGGCCTCAAACTCAGAGAGACTTGCCCTGCCGTCTGAATGCTGGGATTAAAGTTGTGCACCGCCATGAGCAGACCTAACCTAGGTAGTCGAAATGTAACAGTGTTCCACATATCCTTGCAGTAACTCACCATGCCTGGCCTTGTACTGTGTCTCCTGAGTTTATTCAAGAGCACTCAAATGAAGTGTGCCAAGATTTACTGGCTTCAGCTCATCTCTAACCTCTTGCTGTCTTTAACTGCCTAGCCCTGAGCCCTTAGTTGTAAGCCCATAGCCAAGATCTCCCTGGCTACCCTAAGATAAACACAAAGTTCATCCTGCAGACTGCCACTACCGCTCCCCAGCTCTACGGCTGTGTTCCTCATCCTTTGCTCCAGGGAACTGATCAAATGAACCTACCTGTGCTGTTCAGTTTGACTAGAGGGAGGATTTTGTGGGGAGCTCCACAAGGTTTCTGATCTTGCGGATCAGACCATGGAATCACAACAAAGTTAATTCTTGGGGTTCAGCTGGGGGCTAATGTATTAAAGGCCAATGGGGGGCGGGGGGCATTGCTGAGTCTTCTCTCTATTTATATTTATATTTATATTTATATTTATATTTATATTTATCTTCCCTAACACCTATAACATCCTTGCAGAAGGGTCTTCAAGAGTTCCTTTTCAATTCTTTTGCAAAAAAAAACCACACCCGGACGTAAGATCAATGGCTGGGTTTTTTAATTTTTAATATTTTGTATTATCTTTAATATATAATTATCACATTTTAATTTCATCTTTAGTATGGTGAGAAATAACAGTGTTTTCCATAGCAACCACACTGTTTTTCCATCCCTACAGCTGTGTCCAAGTGTGAAAATTCATCCAGGTCCTTACCGACACGTGTCATTTCTCTGTCTATTTGTCTTTTGTGTTTGTTGTTTGCCCGTTGTGCGAGATGCTATCTCACTGTGATATTAATGAACTGGGGTTTATGTGGTTTTTACTTTTACTGTAGTTTGTCAGACAACTGCTCTCGTATGCCATTGCTTCAGTGATCTTTTTTCCTGGAAGGCTACAGGCAGTTGGCTGCTGAGCCTCCAGAAAAACTGCTACACACTTAGAAAAATGCTTTAAAAATTATGAAGTTTTCAATAGACTATTTGTCTTATTTGGAAAGAATGAGACCATCCTGAGCCTATCTGGAAAGACAAAGACTGAGCAGGGCTATGATTGTGTTTTAAGAGCGAAGCTAAGAAGGAGAGGCACTCATTCACGTTGTCCTCAACTGTAAGGGCAAATAAATAAACTAGTCTTTTGTAAAGGGAGGAAGACACATGAGGAATTCATTAAGGAAAGTGCTAGAACCTTACATGTGGTTCCAAAGAGCACTGGTCTACGCTGCTGTGAATAAATTGTGTCTTCCCACCCACAGAGACTGGATAGACAGCAGCCAGCACCACAGGAGAAAACCTGTGTGGAGCAGCTCATGACTCAGTTCAGCACCCCCTGACTTGGCATTGGCTTCCTCCAGAATTTAAGAAACCCCTGGTTTTACTTTTAACTGGACAGGTCCTACAGTTAAGATAAGGACTAAAAGACATTTATAAAAACAAAGCATGTGTTATCTGACAGCTTCTTGCAGTGCTTTCAGCATGCTCTGCCTCTGTCCTCTCTCATGCTCTCCCTGTCACCCCCTCTGTATCACTCCTTTTCCCAAAGGAAATGATCAGTGTGAAGTTCAGGGCAATGGCTGCTTCTGGGGATACAAGTCACCGAGAGCATCCTCAGCATCCGTGCTTTATTGTGACGGAGTGCACCAGTGCACGCACATGCGTGTGCGTGTGCGTGTGCGTGTGCGTGTGCGTGTGCGTGTGCGTGTGCGTGTGCGTGTGTGTGTGTGTTGAAGGAGACTTCGGCTTTGTTAGATTTAATAAAACCAGATGTGAGTCATTCTGCTCTTGCCTGCACTTTTAAAATATTTTACACATCAAAAGAAAGACATTTGGAAATACCTGAGAGACTCTTTGCTTTCGTCAACTTGAATGAACAAGATGGAGAATAGATGTTCACCCTCTCCCAGATAGTTCCTTGGTCCCACTTTGAGAAGCAAACCACTGTGGACAAATCCACACAGATCTCAGCCTGGCATCGCTCACATTCTTCGACCTTGAGCTGACCCTGCCCTACTGGTTCCTACTTTCCCTTAGATCACAAATGGAATTAAGCCATACGTATGTGGAGATACTTTGCCTATTTCAAGCACTGAGCTATGGAGTTAGTCTATGGGTATGTGTTATTTGTCCATCACATTAAAAAACAAACAAACAAACAAGCTAGGCATGGTGGCACATGAATTTAATCCCATCATTCAGGAGGCAGAGGCAAAGTGGATCTCTGTGAACTTGAGGCTACATAGTCAAGTGTCAAAAACTGAGTTTATTCAAGACTTTAAAATTCTGCTTGTTTCTTTCCTTTTCTTCCTTTTTTCCCCTCTTTTTTAATTCTAAAGAGTGAGAATTGCACTTCTCTGAGGTAGTCCCAGGCTAGCTCCCAAGAGGCACTGCAGCTATTCTCTTAGGTATTTGACGCCCCCAGGACAGCTACCTCCACTCACTCCCTTTCACCTCCCAACGCCTGTACCAAGAAGCTTCCACTTTTCAATATTCCTACCTTGCCCACATTGCACAGTCAGTTGAGAGCTATATAAACCCACATCTCTAGTGAGTTTGAAATCTGAAAAGACAAAGGGCAGGTGAGCTTCTCACATCTGCTGCTGCTGCACACGAGAACTGTGTCTGTGTACCCTGCAGGCGTGCCTCTTTCCCACCGGTCTCAGAGGCTAAGGGCCTTTACTCTTCTTTGGTGGGGGAAGGGAACAGGGAGCTTTAGTGACTTGGAAACATTCCAGACAGATTTATTATCTTTCTGGTTTCCCTCCTTTCCAACTTGTTTTTCCCTTTAGGTTTTAGCTGAAAACATCTTGGTTGGCTACCCCCACCCCTCTTCCCACTCCACTGAATAGTTTTGGCAGAAAAAATATTCGCCTTATAATTTTTCTTGTGTTTTTAGATTCAAGTATTCACTTACCAATACATTCATGTTTAATATGGGAATGATTGTTTTTGAGGATCCCATTCTTTCCCACAGAGGTGATAACAGCATGAGAAATCACGCTGCACTAGATAGGTTACCTAAATATTTAGTACAAACTTTCCCTAATCAAAAAAACTCTGACACTGGTAAGCATGTGCTCGGGTTGAAGTGAGCAGAGGGCAATTGCCATCTGCAGATCACTGGCTATGAGCCCTGCTCACCCTGCTCCAGCTGCCACGCCTGCTGCTTCTCCACCGTGCTAGACTCTTATCCCTCTGGAAGCATAAGATGAAATAAGTAAGCCATTCCTTCTGAGTGTCTTGGCCATGGTGTTGTATCTCAACAACAGAAAACTAATTCATATAGAACTCCAGCAAATACCAAACCTAGTGGATACTCAAGTCCCACATATAAATGGGATGCAGAGCCTGCCATTCACCTCAGATTGCTCATAATCCCCAGTACCATGCAAATATTTTATTAATACTTGCTATGCTGCTAACAGTTTGCCGAACAATGACGGGGAATAAAGTGTCTTCATATGTTCAGGACACAATTTTTTTTTGGTCTATTGAATTTTTTGGAACCTTTTAATATCTTTGAATGCTTTCAATCTGCAATTGGTTTGACGGCCCCGATGGGGAACCCACAGATATGGAGTGCCAACTGTGCAGCCATAGCAACAACTTTCCTGCATCAAGGGAGCCCATCATAGCAGCAAAACATTTGCTTCTTGACAGCCCTGGGAATGAGTGAGGAGCTCTCCTCTTTACAAACCGGGAGAGGTTGAGTTGCTCTGGCCAATCTGTGGCGACATCTGGATGTTGTTGAGTTGCTCAGGCTGATCTGTGGCAACATCTGGATGTTGTTTGTTTGTCTGTTATGTAAGCCAAACAGCCCCAGAACTCACAACCCTCAGACCTCTGCCTCTGGAGTACTGAGATTAACAGTGTGCACTCCTAGCCATGTTACAGGTTGTGATGGGCTTCGATAAAATTTGTCAAGGACAATCAGTGGAGCAATCAGCAGAAGTAGATAACAATGGAAGGCTGTGTGATGGATGATCATTGATCTATGCACAGCTAAAAGCAAGAGGAAAATGCTTGGTGCTTCCCTCCAGGAGCGTGCTAGCTGAGAGAAGCAGCGTAAATCCCTGTTCTCTATCAGCTATTTATTCCCAGAATCCACCCTATTAGAGGCAGCCACTGCTGAGTACATGCCTGTCAGCTATGAAAGACCAATCTACAAGGCTCCCCCACCACCCCCCAAACCTCTGCTGCCATAGTACTAATGGCTCTGGAAAGGTAGGATACAGGTGCTGGGGTCTGCTGCCTTCTCCTTAAGGCCTGATGAAGCAGAAGATGAGAATGCAGGTAGGACTTTGTTCATGTTTCAAGGCCTTGAAAGAATCCATGCTGTAGCCGATACTCAGGCCACCTGGAAATTAGGAGCACAGCTTCTGAGGCTGAGTGCTTGAGACTGTGTAGCCCTAGGTATGTGGTCTAACCCTGTGCAGCTCAGCAGTGTCCACAACACCACTGACAGCCATAGCACAAAAGGTTACTGCTAGGATCAAATGGGCATAAAGTGCCTAGAAGAAAGTTGGTCGAGGTTACAACCCATTTTCAGTCCATCTTATAGCCTTGGGATTGAAATGGTCTAAGCCTCTTAGATGACCATAAGAAGGATGCTCACCCAAGTCTCTTCCAGCTCCTGGTTTCTTCGATTCCATGTCCGGCCTTGAACACATAACCTCAAAATCTGTCCAAGTGTGGGCCAGCACCAAGTAGCTTCAGCATATAGGAACTGTCAGAAGTGAGTTCTCATCCCCAGCCCCATCTGCTAGCCAATTGCTGGAGGAATTGGTTAGGATGGCAACATAGCTCAGATAATTAACAAGACCGTTGGGATGAGAGGGGAATCCTGGCTGGGCAATTCCTGTAACTATTAACCAGGCTAATGAAAATCTAACCCCAGTTTTCATATTATTATGACTTTCAATCAGATTCCAAGCCCAGCCCACATTTGCAGTGCAAATGCATTTGTAAGCGGGACGTGGCCACTGGGGAGGGGACGTAGGACCTCTGGTGATGAGCTCCAGCTGCTTTTTTTTTTTAAACAAAGACTTATAAAGGGAACTTTGAGAGCTGGTTTTTTGAAATAGACTATTAGGCAAGCCTGCTGTTTTTCTTACCTGAGAATGAGTACCACATACCCCTAAACAGGAGAGAAGAGGAGACTGGGATATATCTTTTTAAGTCTTTCAACTTTCTCATCTCTATTCATATTCATGTTCGAGACGTTTCCTGTCTATGATCACCCAACACAAACGTAAAAGGCATCCCCTTGGACTTCTCTTTGATCTTTTGCGAGGCTCATTCTTTTCAGCTACATCTGCATCATCAATGAAACCAACCCCTCTCCAGATTCCTTCTTAGTGCGGAAGTCTGAGCCAACTAGTGAACTCACAGCCCTCTCCCATGAATTACAGCCTCCCTTGACTCTGCTTCTGGGATTCTGAGTGCTAAACCTGGCAGGGCAGGATGGGGTCAGCAGCCCTGTGGTCTTTAACGCCCATACCATTGTTGCTGCTGCAGTGCTTCTCAAAGCTTGGCTCATCACATCCCTCATGCCTGTAACTAAGATCCAACTCCACCTTTATTTTGTGGCTCTCATCAGACCCAGGATGTCTGCCTAGTGTCCGAGCTGTTCTCACTACTTCTCTGGTCATCAAGAAAAGGCTCCATGTTCTTGACATTCACAGAGCTCGACGGTTCTTCCCATCACCAGAGCCTCAGCCATCTGTCCTCTCACCCACCTGACAATTCCTTCCTCTTTTCCTGTCATCTCAGACTTCCTGTGAAGCATCCATCCTGGTCCCCTCTTCACTTACAGAGAATTTTCCTCTTTTTTTTAATATATAATGCAGTTACGCTCAGGGAAATTATCAGAGAGAGCTGAGGCTTCTAAAATGTTCAGTCTAAAGTGGGTGTGCACTATTATGTCATCATGTACTGACTAAAAAAAAGGTGCTTGATATCCGGAAAGTAACCAGAAGGAGTCAGAGCACCCTGCACAAAAGCATATTTAAGTTCTAATGAGCCACAGTTAGAAGCCCCCACTATTGTCCTGAGCACCAAGTGAATAAAAAGCTCTCAGGTGAAGGACTCCGGCAAACTGCAGCCTCTCTTTATTTGCCTCTGTTTGGTTCCATTTTCCTTCCTTGCTGGAAACCAAAGACTTTCCTCCTTTCTTTGGAAGGAGCACTGCCTGTTAGAAATCTGAGGCTCTGGGATTCAAATGCAATGGGCTTGGCTGGAGCACTGTGCAGTACATTTCTCGTGCAGTACAAGTCCCGAAAAGACAACAGCATTTGGCCTGTGCCTTTCTGCAGGAGGTGGATATGTGTCAGCAGCAGTCAACTGAATGGAGCAGATTATTTTTCTTCCTTAGAAATCTCGTCTTACCATTTCACCTCACCCTTAAAGTTAGAATGAACTATTTTGCATTCGTGCACATACCTTTTCATGATTCCAGTGTCAGGAGCCTTTGAAGATCATGAAAGATTGAGCAAGAAGACAATCTAACCTTAAAAATGGCACGTAAACTATCCAAGGCATAACAAAATAGTCTTATCCAGATAGAAACACAGGCAGACATTGGTTAGCTTGCTAGCGGACACCAAGTTACCTCAAAGATACCTCTTTCCCTCTCTCCCTTCTTACGATCCTCTGTCTCTGGTTACAAATTTTGGAGGATCTTTTGCTTTATTGGGTTTCTTTTTTCTGCATTATTATTAAGAATAAAATGTTGCATCTGCTCAACTCTGGCATCACTGGGCTTTCCCTGTGCTTGGCCAGGGTTTTCACTCTCTGTATCAAGCTATTGTTCTCTCATGATCTTCAAAGGCTCCTGGCACTGGAGTCTTCCTCATATCTAAAAGTCTGGCTGTAATTACATGATTAGCCTGCATGCTTTTCCTTTGTGATTAAAGAGGAGAGAGATTGAAATGTGTTTACTATTCTACAGAATGTCTGAGATGTCCGAATCCCAAATGGCTTGTTTTGTTCTAGAAATGAGAACTGATCAAATTATAGACACCTTCACACAGGGAAGGGAAACTAATAATCGAGAAAACAGAGTGACATATGCAAGTGAGTCCCCAGGGTACGTTTTGCTAACCAGTGCCAGACCTGTACCTTTCAGGTTCCCTGCAAGTCATGAACAAAACGAGAAAGATCATGGAACATGGTGGAGCCACCTTCACCAATGCGTTTGTGACCACACCCATGTGCTGTCCGTCACGCTCGTCCATGCTCACTGGGAAATACGTGCATAACCACAATGTCTACACCAACAATGAGAACTGCTCTTCTCCCTCGTGGCAGGCCATGCATGAGCCTCGGACCTTTGCTGTGTATCTCAACAACACCGGCTACAGAACAGGTAAAGCATGATGTTCCTTCCCCCGCAGTCTTAGATGAGGGAAGCTGCACTGGGTAGTATGATGTATGAGAAGTTCCAGGAGACTCAACAATGAAGAGTCCAGCTTCTCTCATCTCTGCCTTGATCCATGTTCTGTTGCTATAACAGAATCCACGAGGCAGGTTAACTTACTGGAGCTAAAGGTCTAAGGAGCACACAGTCAGGTGCAAGAACATGCCAGCAGCTTCCAGCAGATTTTATTCTCTATCATTAAGGCAAGGAGTGAAAAAAACAAGTTAAGTGCTCTGGGAACACAACGCTGGCCTCACTTCCTAACAACCCACTTGGCAGGCAACAGCCACTCCTAGGAAAGGTACTGAGCTCCTCTTAGCTACCCAATTAGGTCTAAAACACTCACATTTTAAAGATGAACCGTATTAACACCAAAGCAAAAAGTGTGTTTACTCAGAAGAATGTACCAATGCGACATCCCTTATAGAAAATCCAGAACATAGACTGGAGAGACCACTCAGCAGTGAGAGCAGTGGTTGCTCTTCTAGAGGTCCTGAGTTCAATTCCCAGCAACCATATGGTGGCTCATAACAATCTGTAATGGGATCTGAAGCCCTCTTCTGGTGTGTCTGAAGACAGTGACAGTGTACTCACATACATAAAATAAATAAATGTTTTGAAAAGAATATAAAAATTCAGGATTCTCTGGATGCAGTATAAAAATATCCCCACGAGGGCCCCCCCCCCCCCCCCCCCCCCCCGTGGGTGGAATATAATAATGCCATGAATGAGATTCCACTCCATTCACAAATCTCAGGGGATCATTAGAAAACTTGGGGATTTTCTTAGATGTGGCTAATTTCTTCTGATTTTTCAGAGGAAATTACCAAGGGTTGCTTTGAACTGCTCAATGCCTATGAGAGAACCCTGGATCCAGTAGATGAGCCAAATGACTTCCTGAATGGATGAGTTACCCAGTCTCTGCGAACCCTC
Organism: Rhabdomys pumilio; assembly: GCA_030674055.1. Taxonomy (NCBI): domain Eukaryota; kingdom Metazoa; phylum Chordata; class Mammalia; order Rodentia; family Muridae; genus Rhabdomys; species Rhabdomys pumilio. The sequence goes on along the minus strand of JANHMN010000004.1, from coordinate 134,642,681 downwards.
TTGATATGCTTATTTATTCATAGGTAGCTAATAGGGCTTGAACAGTAGCTTTAGCTGAAGTCATGGTCACCAAGCATTCACTGTTCCCTCCAGGAGAGGAGCTGGCTTTGTTGTCCCAGCTCCCACCACTGAACCTGCACACAGCAAAATTAAGTTTATGGTTAGCTGGGATTTTTAAAACTGGACTCTTTTGAGAGGGATTCTGAGTGTCCCATTGTGAGCAGGAATGAAGAAGAATGGCTTCCTGGGAACATTATCCTCAAAGCCCTTATGTTCAAGCACTGGGTACTGCTTCCAGTTTACCTAGCATTTCTTCTTGGAGGATTTGCCTAGTAAAAGGTAGGATTTGGATCTCCACCTCAAGACCCACTTAGTTAGATTCAATCATAAGAATTGAAGATGTCATCAAAAAGGCTTATTGGAAATAATTTTCTGACCTCCAGAGTATCTGTTCTCAAAGCTTAAAACTAAAGGATTTTAGACAAATATTCCCTTAAATCTTAAATCTCTTTAATCTCTCCTAACAGACTCGGGAAATACATAGTCATTTGCCTCTTTACAGCAAACCCCATGGGCACTTAATTCTTGTTATTTATGGATGAGATGGTTGATTGTGCATACAGGAGCTCTACCACATAGGCATCAGAGGATCTCAATTCACAGAGGAAAGTCCCTCTGCTATCTCAAGGGTGTTTGCTTCTGGTTAGTAGGGGCTTACAGAGGGCACCTTCTCCTGGTGTGTCTTCTCACATTAATGGTTTAAATTTATGGCACCTTTCATCTGAGGACTCTCAAGCAATTTGCAAATCCACCAAGCATCCGCACAGGGTTCCAGGATGGCAGCTGTGCTTGGCTGTGCTTTATAGCTGGAGTAGGGGCTTCAGATGCTGTGTATGGTTAAACCTCAGAAGCAGGTTTAAAACAGTCCCCTAATACCTGGCTCCTGAGTAACCACCAAATGTGTTTTGCTCATTAGAAGCGTGTGAAATCAGTGCCTTTGCCTTTCCCAAATTTTGTAGTTTAATTCCTAGTAGAGAGTGTGGGGCTGGGAAGACTCAGCTCTCAGCACATCCAGAGCTCAGGGGTGGAGCTGTAGGGTAGGGTTTAGGGCAGCACCTAGGGTGTGTTGATTTGTTTCAGGGATAATCCTGGAAAGTAAAGAAGGGAATGGGCTTCTGTAACTTGCCTACTTTGTTCTGGGAACCTGAGTTATGTCATCTAGTTCTTACAAGACACCATGGAGTGAGGCTATGGTACCAAGGAAGAAACCAGGACTCAAGAGAACTGGTTGTCAACAGATAAAAGTCCCTCCCTTGTTGGTACAAGGAGCCCAGAGTATCCGGCTGCACAGTTTCCAGGAGCCTTTTGTTTGTCTTTGAAGACGGGGTCTCTTATAGTCTAGGCTCACCTTGAACTCAGTACTTTGAACTGTTGATCGTCCTTCTCTACCTACAGAGTTCTGGGATTACAGACACAAGCCGTTTGTCTGGCTGTCCCCAGAATCATATTTCTGTGCATGTTATTCTCTCCTGTCTTGTTCCAAAGTGCTTCACAGACACATAGAACCCAATAGGATGCAGACCCGTGAGTATACTGGCAGGCAGAAACAAATGGTACCGCCTACCTAACGTTATGCCAAAGTTGGCTCACAAAGTATGAGCTGTGGATTCATATGGAAAGGCAGTGAGGAAGGTCTAAACTTTCTAATAGCAGAAGCAAAAATGGAAAAAATCCCTTGCAAAGTTCACAGCATCCCCAGCATGAGAATCCACCATTTGTTTGTAGGTGTCCTAGCGTCTTCCAGTACTTACTTCAGATGCATTGCGTTAGGTTGGCTAAAACTAGAAAGCATTCATCAAAGGGTTTTGTCTGTTTGTTCTACAGCACAGCATAACCTCTAACCTCTCAGCCTCTAAATGCTGACATTTTAGGCATGTGCCACCATACATGGTCATCAGTGAGTCTAACCCTTTATTTCCTTAGCAATAAATCTATACCTACAAGACAGGAGTGTTCTTGGGGATAGAGCTGTCACCAACATTTAGGAGGGCAGGGCTCAGCTTGGAATATTACTCCAATTGCAGAGATGGATCTGTGATAAACCCATGAGAACCAACCACAAAGCATCCCAGTAAAGACTGTGTGTTGTTCTCTGCAGCCCATTGTCCTGTTCTAACTTGGGATTTTTCTCCAGAAACAGCAGACCATCTCCTAGAAACAAAGGCTGATTCTAAAGCCAGCATCTTTCCAAAACTGAGACACATAGGTAATGACAGAGTTCATAGCAAGTGATCATCCTGCCACGCATAAGGAATTCTTTCAGGACAGCAAGGACTCATCCAAATTCATAGGGTAGAGAAAACATAACATTCTGCCAGGGGCTGAGATTTAGGTCAGTGGACAAATGTTTGTCTGGGGTGCATAAGATGCTAGGTTCGAGCTCAGCATCACAAATAGGGTTAGAGATCTGGGAAATTTACAATTCTATCTGATGAGAATGATAGAAGTATCTCAGAAAATTAAGAAACAAACCATCATCGTGACAATAGTCACTGATCTAACCATGACTCGTGGCTGCAAAATGAAGGGGATAGGGGAAAAGATTGTAAACCAACATAATTGTCTACAAGACACTAAACCAGTGGGGTAAAATAACATATAAATAACATATAAATAACATATAATTGGTTGTTGCTTTCCTAATTATGAACATACTATTTGGAATATTTAACTATAGACTTTACAATAACAGGGGAAACTCAAATAATGTGACACAGGAATCTCCATCTAGATCAAAACGCAAAACGACAATAAGTCTTACAAAAAACAACTCCAAGAAGACAAATTATTAAGAGAGCTTATTTTGGGAGGAATCCAGAATACATGGATTTAAATGAAATGAATTGATCCAGTATTATATTCACCCATGTATGACATTACTTTCCTCTTTCAGAACATAGGCATATTTTTGGACTAGTTGTAGCCTAAATGTTTCTAACTTTACTCATGGAAAATGTGAGTTCATGAGAGCTTAAATGTCCAAGAAAGAAAAAAACACAGGGCCGCATCTATTGCGCTCTGTCCTGGGGAATGAAGTGAGAAAGGCCGTGGCCTCTCCGTCACAAAAACACAAGTGTTCTGCCTGAAGTTTGCTAAAAATTATGACTTTAGTAGATGTTAGTATAAAACTTAGCCCCAAATCATAAGGTTAAAGAGAAAAATCATCCAAGCTTGAGAGGCTGCATTGAATAGAAGGGAAAGAAGCCAAAGCAAAGCTGAAGGGCCATGGCCACGCCTCTCTACCCTTAATCTGTTTGAAAACTTCAGGCCAGTTTTCTGACATAGTTTTCTTTCCTTTCCAAAATTACTCTGCAGGTCTGCTATGTTTGCTGAAATTACCTTGATTCTTTCCATTATGTTGTTAAAAATGCAGTTATAAACAGTATAGGAAATCACATGAGCTAAATTTTTGACACATCTGTTCTATTTCATGCTATAAGTGGAAGAAATTTGCAATGAAAACTTTAATTAATTAATTGTGGGTTGGCACCTCACTGTGCTCCGTAGACTTGTCTTTAACTCACATTTTCAAGCGAGCCTCCGTGTCAGCCTCCACTAAGACACACAGTGCTGTACTTGACTTTGCTGTCCAGTTTTTTTGTGATAAATTAATTTGCATAAAGTTACCTATGTCCTCATCCTATGTCTTTTTACAGATTTATTTTACTTGTAGCAAGCTTGTTTATTTACTCTCTAATAAAGGAATTAATTAATTTAGAGTTTTCTAAGGTAAGACAAGCTAATATTCTCGTTTATATGGATGATGATGAAGATTTCTGTTAGGCACAGAAATGTGAGATGTTGCATACATTTATTGGATCATAGAATACTAGGTCTACACCGGACCCTGGGATATAAAAATACAAGAGTCCATTCTTCAGGATGCAGCCACTGCCTTTGAGTAAACCAAATTCATAAATACAAATGTGTAAATCACAAATTAACACAATTCTCAATTATGGCATCATAACTACTAAAACATTGTCATGGGCATCAAATGTCCATGACATCAGTCACTACACTAAATAAGGTTCAATTTTTCTAAGCATCACATCTTTTATAGTTACTATGATGTAACAGAGAGAAGGCTTTTCTTCAGTGAATGCATTTTTTCTAGTGTAATAAATAGGTTATCCTAGGCAGAAGTCATTTAACACCACCACCACCACCCCCACACACATACTAACAGTTATAACCTAATCTTTCTTACCTATCTCCCCATCTTCAGCTTCAGCCACTGCCCTAAACAGCTGTGAAGGCCAGTGGTGATGGCTAAAAAAATAGAATGGTTCTGAAAGTCAGGCTGATGTTGAGTAACTCTGATAGCACTAGCTGAGTTGAATTGCCATCACCAAAGGAGAGAGAGAATTCAGTACTTATACCCAAGCCATTGACATGGTAATATGAACCTGAAAATCAAGTTCACTTAGAGAGAGATGTAGGTGAATAGCACACATGGAGCAGAATGATTGGAAGCCTAGATACTCGATTTGTAGAGCACTGCCAAGAAGTGTCATATCCAAAGAAGCCAGGGATTGATAAAGATGAGTCAGGATGGCGGGAGGCTCCACAATGATGAGAGTAAGTTCCATTGCCAGTGCCGAGTGCTGCATCCTGGGCTGGGCTCTCTTGCAGTGAATGTGGTGGGCAACGGCACATCTGGAATCCTGAGTACATTTTTCACACTCCATTAACACAAAGACACCGAAAACCTGGAGGCAGTTCTGAAGGCAATCACAGGGACTATTAAGAGACTTGAAGGAGTCATTTATAAGGGCAGGATTAAGGCAAAGGGCAATCACCATGGTAATGGCTAGAAATGGTACAAAGTGACCTAAAAAGTCCAGCTGTGAGGGAAGAGCAGGCGTGACTGGGCATGGCTACTCTGAAGGTGGGGCACATCAAAAGTAGCAAAAGAAGGTTTGGAAATCAGTTAGGGAAAATGGAAACCACAGGGGAGAGACATGGTTTCTAAAAAGTAAGTTACAGAGCAAGGTGTCCTTCCACCACAAAATGGAAAAGTATTTAAACTGCGGGATCGGGTGAGAAGCCCCAGTATATGCCAAACACTGTTTTAAGTGCTTTCCCTCTTGATCAGGCTCTTTGGCTCACACAACACCCCAGACTATGCTTGTCCCAAGCAGGTTCTTCAGAGTAGTGTAGGAAGGAGATGCCTGGGAAGCCTGCTCTCAACTACACATTCCAATTTCTATGATCTTTTACAAACCTCTTTGAAAGTAAATGGATAGAAAAGTGGGGTGAGCCCCTAGGGATGAGGAGGAAGGCAAAGAAAGCAGGGCATGTTAGGCACAAGCTCCCAGAGCAGTCCCTTTCTGAACTCAAAACTGGCAGGAGCAGGGGTCTGCTCTGCTTCTCATAGTGAGTTTTACTGTATCCTGTTAGAAAAGGAAAATCATTTTGTAATTCTAGCCTGGGGAGGAAGCCAGAAGTGTCAGACAGGCAAACCCCTGACATTTTGTCCTGCACTCATCAACCTGACTGGGAAACTGGGCAGGATCATCAAACTACAGACACTGGGTAGGTGGACTACCTGGTCGGTTCACTTACCTACACAGTCCACAAGAAAACATTTCTCCAACAAAGAAACTAGCACACTGTGCGTCTTTTGTTCTCTCTCTCTTTCTCCTTCCCTCCCTTCTTTCCTTCCTTCCTTCCTTAATGATTTATTTATCTATTTTATTTTATATGCATCGGTGTTTTGCCTGCATGTATTTCTGTGTGAAGGTATCAGATCCCCTATAACTGGAGTTACAAACAGTTGTGAGCTGCCATGTGGGTGCTGGGAATTGAACCCAGGTCTTCTGGAGGGACAGTCAATGTGCTTAACCACTGGGCCATCACTCCAGCCCCTGAATGCTGTGTTTCTTGGACTCAAGTCCAGATTGTTTTTAAAGAAAATAATACTAGGGAATCACATAAACTTAAGACATCTTAAAGAACTATATTCAATAGACACATGTTAGAAGAACAAATCAGCTTCTAAAATTTTAATTAAAGTGCAAATATACTTTTTATTAAATCCAGAACTTATAAACTCGGTTCATGAGGCTCAATGTAGGAAACATTGGTGGAGCCCTGTACTGAACAGGGATGGTGGGCGGGCCACAGGGTAAGGCAAAGGTGGACATAGAAGTTCATGGCTATTATCTTATATATTAGCACTTGGAGACAGACAGAGACAGAAGCAGGAAAAATGGCAATTCAAGACCAGCCTGGGTCGAATAGCCAGACATTTCCTCATAGACAGATAGATAGATAGATAGATAGATAGATAGATAGATAGATAGATGCATACATACATAGATAGATGCATACATACATAGATAAATACATAAAGATAGATACATAGGCAGATACATAGATAGATACATAGATGCATACATACATAGATAAATACATAGATATAGATAGATAGATAATAGATACATAGATAAATACATAGATATAGATAGATAGATACATAGATACATACATATATACATACATAAGATAGATAGATATAGATACATACATATATTGATAAATACATTAGCTAGAGATACATACATACATACATACATGATTTAAAATAAATAAAGTAGAAAGACTCTATCAAAAGGGACAAAGTTTCCTCATGAACCAGTCTATGTCTCCAAGAGGAAAGAGAAGATGCATTAGAACCACAGGGTACACAACTCTGGGTTCAAGACAATAATTTGAGTAAAACAGAGTCTACTCTGGCTTTAATTCAAGGCCAGATTCAGATAAACAAGACAGTGGAGATGGAGGGCCTCTCTGAGGTGCTACACTCAGTGAGGGAGGACTTGGAAACCTAGGAAAATGTTTACTCTGTGCATATGTGAAAAGCAAGGTGAACTTCTCTGTGGAGTTTTTGTGACTCATCACTCAAATAAAAAGTGAGAAAATATAATTTTGTCACAAAGAATGCCTTTCAGTGACCCAGTCCCCACAGGACTATCATGTAGCAGATCTCTCAGTCTGACTTTTCCGTTTCCCAGTTGACTGAACAAAGGGATATATTCTGCTTTTATTCCAGGATGGCCCTAAGAAGCAGATTCCCAAGAGAACTCTGATCATTACAATCCATGTATTTCAGTGCTACTTATATTTATTGAAAAACAGAGAGTGCAGATGTCGTGTTGACCAAGCCTGAGGAACTGTGTGCAGGCGAAGTGCCTGCAGCACCGTCGTCTGATGAATTTCCATTTCTCCATCACCTTTAAAATCCTAATTTCCTGTCTCTGCATATGTTTATGATTAATCATCTCACACGAGAAAATCATCTTTCATTTCTCATTGCAGCCTTTTTTGGAAAATACCTCAATGAATATAATGGCAGCTACATCCCTCCTGGATGGCGAGAATGGCTTGGGTTAATCAAGAATTCTCGTTTCTATAATTACACTGTTTGCCGCAACGGCATCAAGGAGAAGCATGGATTTGATTATGCAAAGGTAATTTTCAGCGTAAACCTGCATCAGTCTGCTCCTGTGCACAATGGGGGAAAGACACTTCCAGGGAGGTGAGCTGTCTGCAAGACAGGCTTTCTGTGTTCTCACAATATCTGAAGGGAAAATGTTAAGGCAATTTCCAACTCCAGACCAGAAGGCTTGAAAGGACCAGTGTGTTTGTCTACTGAGGCCTTCCTTCTCCCTCACTAGGATGAAAGGCAATCAGTCTTTGATGAAAGTGCCATCAGGAAAATCATACCTCCTCCTCCCTTGTGATAATTTCTGTTTCCTCCTCTCTTTCTCCCTCTCCCTCTCTCTCTCTCTGTCTCTCTCTCTCCCTCTGTCATTTGCATAATCAAATGCCTATCTCGTGCTGTTTCACTTCTCAGTGCTGAAAGTATATTTTGTCTGTGGCTTCCACCTTTCGCATGAAAATAAGAGCACTGTAGTGCCCAAGAAGTCTAGGGTGCTGTGCTATTCACTTTACTGCCATCTGACCAAGCCTAGTACTTGTGACAAGGACATCTGCCCCATGGCAGTGAGAGAAAGATCACAACAGTCAGCTGTCAGTCTTAAACTATGTTTAAACTAACCTAGAGAAACTGCCCATGGTTCCCAAACACTTAGGTCCTAAATTTTAAAACTTACATAAGTAAGCCAGACACAGTGCTGTGTGTCTTAAGACACCAGCTCTCGGGAGGCTGGGGCAGATGTGGGGGAGAGTTTGAACCAGCTGGGGCTCCAAAGTGAATTGTGGCCAACCAGGAGTGCTTGGTGAGACCCTAGCAAAAGCACAACAAACCACAAATATGTTCTTATGATTACTAACTTGATTTTAAAAAAAAAATGGGATTATAAAATCGAAGGGAGGAATAGCTTTAAATTCAGCTTGGCAATTTTTCTAAAATACTCTTTTTCCTTCTGGACATGTCCATCTCATTTTCCTGGAAATGCCAAAAAGCAGCTGGATCTAGCACATGTTTCAACAGGTCCAGGTATTTGATAGAAAGAGAAAGGGGACTAGATTACTGTGTCTGGCATGCCGGTGTCGTTGTGCCTGGCACAGTACACTTGAAGAGAGATAAGATGTAAGTCCGGGTCTTTTCTAACCTCCTGAAAACAAATGAATTCACCCACACAGCTGATGGGCATTTGGCCATTAGAGTTGAGAGTCCAGTCAGCAGGGACCTTGAAGGCAAAGTTGAGCCATGTCCTCATTGTAAAAGACAAGAAAGCTCAGCTTGGAGTGAGCGGTTCAACCTCTCATGTCATTTCTCTGGGTGAGAACAAAAATCACTGCAGCCAAATGATGCAAGCCATGCACACAGATTGCCATTGCTAACAGTTTCGATCTGTGGGGATGCTTTTATGCTCCTTGTTCAAGCTATTAACCTTTTATTCCCTGTTGTCCGAAGGAGAAGAAAGTAATCACGATTCTCTCCAAATACTAAATCAGCTCGGCCTGCTCATTCTCACAGCCGATTAGTTGTCAAAGACAAGTGTGTTGTAAAGGAGTGTGTGTGTGTGTGTGTGTGTGAGAGAGAGAGAGAGAGAGAGAGAGAGAGAGAGAGAGAGAGAGAGAGAGAGACAGACAGACAGAGAGAGAGAGAGAGAGAGAAAGAGAGAACGTGTGAAGAAATTAAACAGACTCCCGAATGGAAAGGGGGACAGCCTTTGGACTTGTCCTAACAAGGACATGTGACATGGATTTCTTCCCCCAGCACTGCCCTTGCAGCTGTCTGGTCCTTAAATCCACAACATGTGACCTCAGCTGTGCTTGGAAGTCATTGACATTGTGACCACTGCCTAGGAGTTTCTGACAAAAGTTTACACTGGCGTTTCAGGCCAATGATACACAGAGAGGAAGCAGGTGGCTCAGTTAAAGTTCTCATCCTCTCCTTCCCCTTTAGTCCGTTTCCTCCCTGCCCATTTCCAAGCTTGCATCATGCCCCGCCCTCTAAACTGTGGCTGAAGTCATTTTCTTAGCAAGTCAAACTCGAATGCCAGCAGCTTTACTGCTTTCTTTGTACAATTAACACAGAGTAAGCAGAAAAACATCAAATGCTCCCATATTTAAGTGCTCCAAGTGAAAGACTCGCTAAAATGTTGCAATTTGTCCCCGCAGCAGCGATTTTGACAACGCCTTCTATTTGGTAGATGGGTAGTTCAAAGGAAAGATCCTTTCCTGGCTTTGCACATTTGTATGTGTGTCCCCCTCTGTGTGTGTGTTCTGAGGCTGTGAATGTGGAGTGGGTGTGGGTGTTTCCTGCCCTTGCGGTAATTAAATGTTTTGCCAACGAGTTACATCAATGAAATCTGAGAATGAGATACGTATCCGGTGTTTCATATGCTGTTGAATTTGTATTGCCAGCTTTAATCATTATCTCTGGCAAACACAACTTGCCTCTTTTCTTCCCTAATTGCTGAATGGTACATATCTCCCCACACCCTTGCTGTTAAGTTGACTACCCCAGGAATGAACAGCCACCTTGCTGTTCTTGGAGGTGGCTGGTTCCTTGAGGGGCTTCTCCAGCTCATGCTTAGACCTTACGTCTTTATTCAGCGGGTAAATTCTGAGGGAAGCGATGCTCAAATGCGACCTTGAATGTCACCTTTTGTAATTTTTGTTTTGTGTCAAATGTATGTTTCAGGATTACTTCACAGACTTAATCACTAACGAGAGCATTAATTACTTCAAAATGTCTAAGAGAATGTATCCCCATAGGCCCATTATGATGGTGATCAGTCACGCAGCGCCACACGGCCCTGAAGACTCTGCGCCACAGTTTTCAAAACTGTACCCCAATGCCTCCCAACACATGTGAGTAACAAAATTAACAATGCACCCTGCCAGACTCGGCCCTTGTCTGGGCTCCCCAACCTCTCCTCCTCTGTCACCCTCTTTCTTTCAACTCTGTGTAGCCCCAAGGGAGAAACGCCAGCTCTGCAGTGTCAGAAAGAGAGAAGTGAGGTATTAGAATACAGGGCAGGCAGAGCTGCCAACCAGGCCTGCAGTAAGAGGGTGCTGGCGGTTCTGATTGGATGACACATATTCCGGTCTGCCAGTAGCTAAATGAAGGGGTTCATATCAGGGGAATGGGGGCAGTTTCCACTTACAGTTCCTTTCGGTTATAAATGATATTCTGGAGTATGACTTAATAGTGCTAATAGGATAGGACTGTTTTGCTTTACATAGCCGATGTGCAGCCCCTGTCTGCTCTGGCTGTAGAAACCGGGCTTTCTTTTCTTTCCTGGGGAACACAGGAGCAGCTTGGCTGCAGATGTTCAATTAGGCTTGTGCAGAAGCCATCTAGAGTAGCTGGCCGGGGAGGCCCTCTCAGGTCATGGCTTTAAAATAACCTAATGCTTCTTCTTGAGAGGAGGGGGTGGGGAAGCCCTCGTGGCAAAGAGGAGTGGAGGAAGAGAGCTGCCGTGTGCTCCTTGGTCAAGGGTGGGAAAGCCTAGGCGCCTTTGCAGCAAAGAACACAAATTTGTTGTTGACTCTGTCAACGCGGTTTCTCCCAACCTTCACGCCCAATATGCAGCCTTCCACACAGAGCATCTGGTACCTGGGCTGCGGAAAGCGCGCCCATTCAAAAGGCACCTTTGTCACAAACCTCCAAGATTGGTTCACAATCTAGCTGTGCTTAAATGCTACCTCTGTCTATCTGCCCCGGGTTTCTAAGATCCCAGACAGAAAGAACCTCAAGGAAATGGAGAAGTAACTAACTATTAATGAAATTGCCAGGCAATAGGCATCCCGTGTGGAAGTTTTATTTTTATTCTTACTTAGTATCTATCTGTAACAGTCCTTTCTGAGTCACATGACCAAGACTAACCGGAAAGAAGTCAGAGTGAGTTAGAACAGGAAGCAAAGTGGGTCATCTACAGAATGTCCCCAGGAGGATGCAAACATGCTGGAGACACACAGGACAGTCGCTCCAGCAACTGGGAAATCTGGTCTCCACGAGCTACTATCAACTTTATGGACAGAATCCTTCCCCTGTTACTCACTCTGCAGACGAATTTATGAATGAATCCTCTTAGCAGGTGGCTCTGTGGTGTAGCTCAGTTGCAGATTCAGTAAGCAGCCGTTCGGTGGGAGGAATGGATCTTTCAGGCTTCTTCAGTAATGCCTTGAAAATCACCTTTCTCTCTTTTGAATCAGAACTCGCTTGGTGTGGCTTCCTTTGTTGAATTAGCATTAGCACTTCCTATTCTAAAATGACTTTTTCTACAGCTTTTTACCTTAGGGGACTTGTCAGTTTGCAGAGAAGGGTTGATAAGATATGGCACTTCATGGTTCTTTAGAGGTCAGCCTGCCTTTGAAGCTTCAAGGCTGGGTCCTGACAGCTAGATCGAGTGTACAGACAACACTTGTACATAAAGAGGAGTCCAGTTGGGTTTGGGTTTGGGGGTGGGAGGGCACTCGGCAGTAGTTTGGAAGAGTGAATCTTGATTCAAACACCGAGAATTGCACTTTCTAAGGTTTCCGCACAACAGAAACTGGTCAAGGAATAACCAATGGGTACCCCTTAAAAACTAATAAACTATGACTTCCAGCTTGTGTTTATAAGGTTTTATTGAAACACAACCATGCTTATCTGAGATCCACCAGCCAAGTGAAGCTGTGACGTGGTCTGTAAAACTTAAAATTTGATTTATAGGAAATTCACCCAGACCAAAGTTTCACAGGGAAGATAGAAAAGTGTCCAGAGAGTCTTAGCACTAGTGGGGCCAGAGTGTCAAGCGTAGAGCAACAATCCCAGCACCATAGAGCATCATGGGAAAGAATCTGCATCTTTTGGAGGAATGGACCAACAGGCATTCAGAGTGGACTGGGAAGGACAGGCGGACATGTTTGCAGGAGACTCTATAGCCAGGAAGGTAGATGATTTCAGGGACAGAGTGTAGCACAGACCAGGATACATGTGAGAGGAGCTAAAACAGTGCTCTTCAACCTGCTGGTCGTGACCCCTTCAGCCAACTTCTATTTCCAAAAAATATTTGTTACTGTTCATAACAGTAGCAAGATTACAGTCATAAAATAGCAATAAAAATGATTTTGCAATTGGGGGTCATCACAACATGAGGAACTGAAGTGGAAAGTTGAAGCATTAGGAAGGTTGAGAACCGCTGCTCTAAGACCTGGCCCAGGCCCTGAAGAACGGGACCCAAATAAAGTAAGAAGAAGTAAAGGTTAAAGGGAAATAGTTGCAAAATATGGGGCACCTCAGTGAGTTTGTATGTAAGTGGGTAATAAGAACACATGATCCCTTGATCCCTTCCACAAGGGAAAGGGTTGGGCTATTCCTTTATACTTCTAACAAGCCAGTGGTGCCCTTCACGTAGATCCAACAAAGCAAAACCTTTGCCTGGTGGAGAAAAGCATGCAGGCTTGTCTCACCTGTCCTCCTTAAAGCCACAGGCAGTGTCTTTAGCCTTAGAGCCTCCGGGGGTAAATGGGATTAAAGGACACCCATTGGTGTGATGTCAGAAACGAGATGTCAGAGAGGCAGCAGAGGTCACGTTTCTGCATGAAGACACTGCTGGTGACCATTCTCATCGATCTTTTCTATGAAGATCAGCCATATGCAAATGTCAATATGATTGACCCACAAATAGTATAATTTCATGCTGTCTAATTTGTGGTTTAGAGAGAGCCGATAAAGAAGTCTGCACATGCCCTGTGGTGACAGGATAAATCCCTTGACAAGCTAAGAACTCACTGCAGTGGACCTCTCACACCTGGCCATTCTAAAAAGAACAGAGCCAGGCTGTCACTTTTTCTAGTTGTACATTTTTGCTCTGGACAAATGCCAGGTGGGAGAGCATTACCAGCCACAGGATATGAGCATGCACGCAGTCAGTGAGTGATTCTGCTTCTTTGCCACTAAGCCTTGGGTTTTGTGTGCCCAGCACATAGAGATCCACATGCCTCCAACAGGCCTTGAGTTCCTGGATGCCTTGTTGCAAAGGTCTCCCTGGCTGCTCATAGAGAAAGGGAGGGGATGGGTGCACAGGTTCAGAGTTCAGTCCGCCAACAAAAGGAGCGACACAAATTGAAGACAAGCTGCAGATTGTGGTGTGTGGAGCTACTGAATGGCTGGCTTCCTTAGTAAAATCATTAGCAATGCAGTCAAGCAATGGGAGGCAAGCAGTGAAGTGCTCTGCAGAAATATTTGGCAAGCCCCGTGGAAACTGCATGGAGCTGAAGACTCCTCTAGCGGGGGAAGATAGTCATGTGGGCATTTTGCTTCAGGTCTTCCTAGGTGGCCAAACATCATCCGATCTCTTTCATCCAGCCCTAAACTATGGCTATCTGACTCTCTTACACTGCAGAGAGTGGATCAAGTTTCCATGGCATTTGCTTCTTTGACAAAGAGAGAGGCCCATTCAGTATCGGCACACTGGCTTTTACTAACTGAGGGAAGAGGTTGTGCCTCCCAACCAAGAGTAGGAACGTATTATTGCTCCCTTGTTCACATGGGGGTCCTGTCTAATCAGACAGTAGCTCAGCCTGTCTTGGCCTCCAAGAAATACAAGAAAGTCTCCAACACGGAAATCCACATAAAGTCTTATCATGAAACCCTTCACTATGGCAGATCCCCTACTAAGCTTTCAGGAAATAAGTCTGGGCTCAAACTACCCACCCCTGCGACAATGAGCCTGCCACCCACTGTACCACATCAACTCTAGGGGTGACTTAATTGTTTTGTTTCTTCCATACTTCATACAGAGACAGAGATAGAGACAGAGAGACAGAGACAGACTAAGACGGAGAGACAGAGAGAGAAAGAGACACAAAGACTAGGATAGAGAGGAGGGGAGAGAGCAAGCTGCTAATTGGAGCTGTAAAGAAACATCCCCTCTTGGAGGTGAAGAAACCTCAGCAATTAAGAAAGAGTACCCAGCACCCACATGAAGCAGCCTGTAACTCCAGTTCCAGGGCAATTAATTAACTTCCCTTCTAGCCTCTGAGGGTACCGCACTCACATGTGCATACCCTTCATAAATATACACACAGAATTCTCAAAAATAAAATAAAATAAGATAAATCTTCATAAGATGTCTTGGCCTGAAAAGAACTCATATTTTTTATCTCTTTCACAAAAAATAATCCATAAAAGTTATGCATATGAGGATGGATTTTTAAATACTATACAAATTTCCAGTGTAAACAGAACTGTTCTCTTTTCTATAACGTTACTCTGATATTTCCACTGTAAGATGAAGCCTGTACCTAAATCCCTGAAGTTAGCAGCAGGACTCCAGAGGACACAGTCGCAGGCAGGAAGCACGAAGCAGCCTGTGAACGGTGTCCTAGCAGCTTTGCTCAAGGCAGAGACAAAAGAACCTCTCTTTAACCCCTGGGGGAGGGGGACTGGCACTCATGTAGTTGTAAAATTAATTTCTGTTTATCAAATGGATAATGTTGACTCCCACCAGCTAGCTGACATGAAAATAATTTTTCAGATGGAGTACTAGAATTCTTCAAAAAAATGTTTTAAGAGTTCAAAGAGCAACTATCAATTCTCTTAATTCTATGATTTTTTAAATTAAAAAAATAAAATGAAATCCCAGTTGTTTGCTTTCCTGAAAGCATAAGTGGCTTGGTGCAGGTGACATAAGTAGTTAGGGACAAAGTTAGAGCCAGATGCCAGCTCTCCGTGTCCCAGCTGTTCTGCCCACTACACCAGGCCATGTCTCAGCTCAGCCACGATAGATATCAAAGTGGATCGTACATATTTCATAATTCCAACTGGCATTTCCAGCATCATTAAACTATCCTCTTTTTATTGTATGCCTATAATCAAGATCATTTGGTCTTACTCTGCATGCGTTCAAATATTATCTGCCTAAAGACATTTGAAGTCAGGTGGAGCAGATCTCCATAAAGTCAATTAAGCAAATTCCATTTTAATGAAATTGGAGACGGTGTGGCTTGGAAGAGTAGTCAGAGTCTGCGATGTAAGGCTTTGCGAGTGTGTCGGAAGCTTGCAGGATGGACTTGTGCTCACTGTGCACCTACCACTACCCCACTACTCACTGAGCAGTGCTCCTATTGGCCTATTTTTGGTTGGTGTTTGCAACCAAAAAATAAATGAAGAAAACAGATGTTCAACACATCAACAAAAGAAATATGTTTTCACTGGAATGACAGCAAAGGCCATCAATATTCAAAAGAAACCACAAAGTTCATGATTCCTCAATATGAATTTAATATATAACACATGCATTTTTGAAGCTATTTCTTAGCTACTAAGAATCATTCTAAAAACGAACGAACAAACAAAAAAAAAACACCGAAGAGAAAAGTGACATTGTTGATTTTTCAGAATCCTTTTTTCCAATTTTTATCAAAAAGTAACACTGGAATCCCAAAGAAAATTAGCATCATGTTGAAAACTAAACTTTACTGTGCACGCAGGTGTGAGCGTGTGGTGTGGTCCTAAAGACACCCACAAAAGCCAGACTAGGGGAAAGCAGCGTGCAGGGAAGCCTCGGGAGGCCGATACAAAGCTTTTCAGCCCGGGAACAGTCGGTGGAGAACTGCAGGTGCACTTCTGAGACAAACATATCTGCTTGAAACCTTCATTTCACAGGCAGAAACTGTTACCAAGCCTGAGACAAGGATACTTCTGGGGTCGTGTTTTGCTTTGTTGTGTATTGAAGGAACAGAAATTCAAAAGGCAATAATCTGACCCTTTGTGATGTGTTTATAAAAAGATAAAGAGAAAGGGGGTATGTTCTATGGATGTATAGTCGGGTATGGGGAAAGAGGATGTCTCAGTGGGCCCAAGTCAAGGCATCCCTTCCCCCTGAGGGACCAGCCACAGTATAGGATAGGATAGGATAGGATAGGATAGGATAGGATAGGATAGGATAGGATAGAGTTTATACAGGACATGGGGAGGGGAGTTAAGAGGGTAGAAGAGGCAGAGAGAGGGAGAGAGAAATAAAGGAGTAGAGGCCAGCCATGAGCACATGGAGAGAGAGAGAGAGAGAGAGAGAGAGAGAGAGAGAGAGAGAGAGAGAGAGGAGGGAATGGAGAAGAGAGGGAGAAAGGGAAGAGCCCAAGAGGGCAAGAGAGAAACAAGAGAGCAAGAGAGGGAGGAAGGGGCAAGCAGCCCCTTTTATAGTGGGTCGGACCTATCTGGCTGTTGCCAGGTAACTGTGGGAAGGAGTTTAGATAGAGTGCTAACACTTTTGTCCTTTCAATTTTAAAGTGACAATCAGTGATGCCCACTTTTCTGTGATACATCTAATGAGCCAGACTCTGTATCTGCTGCATAAACTGATACGTGGCAATTCCTCAGTAGAAGTGAAAATACTTTCAATTGAGCAAAAGGTTAAAGATGGGAGGATTCCCTTTCCACAGGAAAACAGCTCACCTGTTACAACTGGGGTTGGGGACCTTTGTGTCTGGGAGCTTGGGTTAGTGTGACCCCACAGTGACCTAAAGCTGCTAGCCTGAGCACATTGCCAAAGGGGAGCTGGGTATCCAAATAAGCTATCCTGACTACTGGTAAGCAAGAGTAGAATGTGACCCCAAGCTGTGTTCACAGAAATCTTTCAGGCCTCACAAGAACCTCTGCAAAGTCATTCCCATTGTACAGATGAAGAAACTGAGGCATTACCCAAGCCCAAAGACCTGCTCAGAATCATGTCTTAGCACATCAAAACTGGGAAGAAGAATGAGATCTTACTCCCAAGCACTTTGGACAGCTGAAGACAGTTTCCCTATTGTTACGGGTGTTCTTTCAGTGATGCTGTCCCTGAGACAGCTCCAGGCCTTCTTTGTGGAGGTTGAAGTCAGGTCCTTAGAGAAGCAAACCTTAATTATCACTGGGGGACAGAAGGCTGCATCTTCAAGGAATTTGGCAGACCTCAGCAGGAGGCAACCACAGTCTTTGGCAAAAGATCACTTTTCAACAATGTTGTCAATTCCAGCAACCCGGGCCTTCCACCTGCGGGCCTCTGAACAGCTGCTGTTCTTGGGAGGTGGAGGGAGCAGCGGCTGTCTGTCTTCCTTTAAAAAGCAAATGTGTGCCCCCAGAGCCCTGCTTCCCGCTGGGATCCCACCTGGAATGTCCTCTTCTAAGCTAGAGGTCATCTCCCATATTGAGAAAGTCAGAAAACTACAGGGGGAGGGTGGACAGCTTTGACAACAGGCCCTGAACTCTCCCTTTTAATATAAGCCAGATTTAACATATGTCATTTGGTAAATCCAGGAGTTCAATTTGAGGCTTGTAATTTGCTGCAAGCTTCCCGGCTCCTCAAAGTGAGGTGGGGCCGCGCCAAGTACATCAAGGTAACTGGTGGAAGATGTAATTTGCCCACGTGAGCCTGCATGTCGGTTCCCTATTGTAATTTTTATTTGCGTTGAGGTTTTGTGGTTTTAAAAAAGTCAACTAGATTTATTTTTAAATTAAGCCGACCTAACTTCAAAGGCAGCGAGGGAAGGATGGGTATTATGCAGAAACCCTGTGTAATCTCTTACAGCTGTATTCCCTTTGGGGCCACAATTGGTAAAAGGCTAGGAGACCTTTAATGACCAATGTGCTGTCTTGCTCTGACCTCATACCCGCCCCCCAACTCCTCCTCCCCGGAGCCCCAGCACATGGGTGCAAAACCTTTGCTTGGGGATTTTCAAGCCTCTCTGTCCTTCTCAGCTTCTTAACCTAATCCTGTTTGTACCGCTGCATGCCGCACAGACAATGAGAACTGCAGACTCCAGCCCCTAGTACCTGCTTCCCACTGTGGCCCATTTCTAGAAAGGAGGAATCCTTGCAGGTCAAAAATTGGGACTCTTTGGCTCCAGAACCGTTTATCTGGTAGGCAGCAAACACTGGTGTTGAAAGTTTCTCTTTAACAGTCTTTAAAAGGAAGAGAAAAAAATGGAAAGAGGTGATTCATTTGAAAAGAACGGCGATGGTTCTCAAAGACTCTGTAGTTGAATGATACAGGACTGGTTCCACCTAGATATTTCCATGAAGAGAATTTGCTTATTGAGTTGTGGCCGTCTTAGAGACAACCCTGCACTCCACTCACACTGTGCAAAGTCAGGGATGCTCTTCGCGCCTCGGTTGTCTCTTTAATGGAAACAGAAGTTCTCTGCCAAGCAGCACTCGTACCTTTGGCAATGGTGTCTCCAGAGCTTAACTGATGATCACGAGGGTAACCAGGTAGCAAGATGATGTCTGCCCCCACCTACGATTATCTACTATCGGAATGGACCCTCTGGCAGGAGAAAATATGAAAATTTGGTGCCGTTTCTGTGGCTCATGTGCTCAGAAACATCTCCGTGCACAACCACACAAGTGTTGGGTAGGCAGGTCAGTGTCACAGAATCGGCATGGCACCTGAGGAGGCCTCCTGAAGTTACCTGGTTCACAGGGGCTGCTTCCAGGATCCTCTCACACTTCCTTTCCACAATCCGACCCTGTAAACAAGGGGCAGGTAAACTGATTCCTCAACACAGATGGTGGCTTGCTCTGGGAGACTGACTGGAAAGCTGTGGTTTATATTGAAAGCACTCTCAGACAGAGGACACACCCCTAGTGCACCCTTTGTTCATGCTAACATTTGTGAGCTGTGGAATCCAGGCTGGATCGATCCTGCTATCTTTGTTCAACTGTGTGACTTGTTTACCTGCCTTGGTTTACGCATATATAAAATGGGGGTAAACCTGTTAACCAAAAGAGCTGAGACAATCAAATTAGTTAGAACATATAAAATAAGCTAGATACTACTCTACGGAAAATACTTCCTCTGAGAGCTTTTAATAGCACATGAAGAGAAAGAGTCAGTGAATGCATAATAGTGTCTCGGTAACATGGGTCTACACTTCTGGAGCATGAGACGGTGTCATCTAATAGAATTAGGGAAGACGTTAATGGGAAAGTGGCCATTTTGAGTTTCCAGGGCTGTGTAGCTGATACCATTGATCTGGGCAACCTCTGACTGTAGGTGTGAAGGAGCCCATTCCACAGGGAAACCCACTTCTCTATAGGTGATAAAACCCTTGTCCTCTACCCCCTTTTGATCTCTCTATAAGGCAAGAATTTTATTGATAAATGTATAGATAGCAGACACAGTCTTGGTTATAATTCCAGCAAATACAATCGAATTAATGGTTTTAACCTACAACATGAACAAATAACAAATCTTATGACACCGTGTGAGTAAACAATAAAATTACCTTAAGAGAGTCAAAAGAAAAAAATGTGTTGGTTGTGGTCACCATCATCCCACGTAATGTGCCGCTGGCTTTAACAGGGTTATTAGCAATAAACACGTAAGGAGATGACGTCACCCCAAGAACATTCCTTTGTGGACGTGTGTGTTATCTGTAAATCTGAAATAAACATCTTCATCTTCATACTTGAATTAATTCCATGTTCAGTCCGAGTATTATCTGTGAATGCGCATGCCTACGAAGGGTATGTACATTTGGAGCAGTGGAGACAGCAGATAGTTCTACAAAGTGAGTTCTCAAGATTCTTGGGAGAAAGACATTTCAGCAGTGACTAAATTATCTTCCAGAAGTGATTATTTTACAACCTTTAACTTGAAATGTTTCCCAAAATGACTAAGTCTCTCACTAAGAAGATGTATGGATGATGATTACTTTCTGCGTGTTTTCAGAACGCCAAGCTACAACTATGCACCGAACATGGACAAACACTGGATCATGCAGTACACAGGGCCCATGTTGCCTATTCACATGGAGTTCACCAATATCCTCCAGCGCAAACGACTCCAGACTCTGATGTCAGTTGATGACTCTGTCGAGAGGGTAAGGCCGTCCCCCACCTCAGGTGGCGTGTTTTCATCGAATGTCCTCCCGTAGACTCATTCCTGTCCACCCAGCTATTGTCTCCTAATATTGTGTTAAGGGAGACAAGGGCGTTCAGTGACATCCTCATTCCTGTCCCCTTATCTGATTTCTTCAAGTTTGCTTCTTAAAGAGCCAGTGACAAAGGACAGAAAATTAAAATATCACAAATCAGAGTCTATACCCTCAATGCTTTGAGAGGGTTTTATACAATGCAATAGGGACTGGTGGTGATTGTGGCAAAATGAAGTGAAGGACCTTACCTAATGCAAACAGCAGCAACTCCTCTCCATTTGATCTCTGCAATATAAAAATAAAAATCAAGTATGATTGCATTTTCTAGCTTTTAAACAAAGACTGGGTCTGCCCAGATAGCGTCTTCTTTACCCTTACAGATAAGTAGAAGAGTGGGGATGATAAAATTTGCTTTAATCACAGATTTCCAAAGTAAAAGAAAGAAGTTGGAAAGAAGTAGTTTCATGACTTGTTTTGTTGTCTGCTTTTTTAGCAAACAGGAAACAAACCCTGTAAGCAGAATGTTCTAGATAAAGAAAAAAAAAGACCCTTTTTTTTTTTTCTTTAGTAGTGCTGGATATTTCCCACGGGGATCATATGCATTTCAAAGCTGTGGATGATGGCTCTGTTTGCCAGCTTTACCAAAGCAACCCTGGGCTTCTGAAACATGCTGAGAGTCAGGAGTGATGATATATGTCTTTAATCTCAGCATTTGAGATTAGATGCTAGTTAGTTAGATGCAGAGGCAGGTGGAGTACTGTGAGTCCAAGGCTAGCCTGGTCTACATAGGGAGTTTTAAGCCAGCCAGGGCCTTGCCTTTAAAGAAGGAGAGAGACTGGGGGGTGGGGGGTTGTGGCTAAAGAAAGAGAGAGACTGGGGGCGGGAGGGGTTGTGGCAACGCCGTGGCCGGGCACCTCACACAGGCTGTGACCGCTCCCGCTCTGTTGCAGCTATACCACATGCTCGTGGAGACAGGGGAGCTGGACAACACCTACATCATCTACACTGCAGACCACGGGTACCACATCGGACAGTTTGGACTAGTCAAGGGGAAATCCATGCCATACGACTTTGACATCCGTGTGCCTTTCTTCATTCGTGGTCCGAGCATAGAACCAGGCTCTGTGTATGTATTTCTCTGTAGTGTGGAGCTGTTACAGCTCCTGCACGTGTAAGATAGTGTGAGTTCTTAATTTACCCAGAACTAAAGCAGGTTACGGGTTGATGATTTACTGTCGCTGCCACCTAGTAACTAAAGCTACTGCTTATGAGAAAGGAATGATAACAGTAACAGCAAAGATTCCCTCAAACGGAGACGAACCTGTATCCCTTTTACCCTTGGTGTGTGGAGAGAATGTGCTCTTGGAGAATACCATCCTGAGTCAGCGGTGCATTGTCACTGATGAAGCCCAATATTACCTTACTAGCTTTTAATTTTTGAAAAGAAAATTAAAGATTAAAATTCCTGATTTTTTTTTAAAAGATTTACTTTATTTATATGAGTATGCTGTAACTGTCTTCAGACACACCAGAAGAGGTCATCAGATTCCATTACAAATAGTTGTGAGCCACTGTGTAGTGGCTGGGAATTAAACTCAAGACCTCTGGAAGAGCGGTCAGTGCTTTTAATTGTTGAATCATCTCTCCAACCCCTAAAGAGACTAGGGCCTTAATCTAGTGCCTTAGGCCACTTGGCCACACTTTTGTTTTGTTTAAGAGAAATGAGACTAAAATGAGGTATTCCTCTCCCTTTCTCTGCCAACCACCTCGTCAGAGCCACAGGTGTCCATGCCCTTTCTCTACAAGCTCAACTTGCTTTGTAGGAAACTGACACAGTGTGTATAAAGAGATGTGGAAATGGTAGAAGAGAGAATTAGGACTGAATTTCCAAACAGCATCATCCATGGACTTATACAAAACCAAGAACCACAGAGTCAGCATGAGGATGTGTCTGAGAATCCTCGATGCTGGAGGTGGTATCCTTGGTGCCCAGAGTCCAGATTCTGAATCTCGTGTCTATGGTCTCACCTGATGCTGTGCTGAGCTTATTCTGGGATGAGCTGATGAGAGGAAGAAGGTTCTTTGAAGGTTTTATTTCCATTACAATCACTGGAGGGACAGGGGCTAGTGAAATAAATGTTATATGAAAGCAGACAGGAGACTGTTTGAGCACCAGTGAGGGAAGAGAGAGGGGTTAGGATAGGGAGATCAGAAAAATAATACGGAAATGTCATCATGAGACCCATTTCTTTGTATGCTAACTTAAAATTAATTTTAAAAATTTATTACAAATTGTCTGAGAATAGTTCTATCTGTAGTTAGCTTTGTACATCAAAGGACTTAGTCATGAGGCAAACTAAAAACTATGAATCTGTGTGTGTGATTTCTTACAACATTAACTTTACAGCTTTAATGCAAAAGCAGTTCTGGAGTATAACATTTTAGAAAACATGTATCACACACACACACATACAAACACACACACACACACACACACACACACACACACACACACACACACACACACGTACCATGGGGCTGGAGACATGACTCCATGGTTAAGACCATTTTCTGCTGCTGTAGAGAAGCCCACTTCAGCTTCCAGTGCCCACATTAGATATAGCTCATAACTACCTGTATTTCCAGCACTAGGGAATCAATATGTCTGTATGTACCTCAAATGCACACACTCACATACAAACACACAACCCTACACACACATACACACACACACATACACACATACCCCCCACATGCATACACATTAAAAATTATAATGAAAATATTAAACACATCATATACAGACATACATCCTGCCTGGCTAGGGGGATCTCTCCAGCCCTAACCCCCTTGATAGCCAGCAGTGTTACTACTCTCTACCACTCACTCCTCCCTAGAGCAGATGCAAGGGCAGAGGTGCTTGCAGGCCATTGAGCCATGGCTGGAAAGTGAAGGGAGGAGCAGCTCTGTAGCCATCTGCTACCTGCTTTAGGTCTAGCCTGGAACCGTCTGTCTCCTTACAGAGTCCCACAGATTGTTCTGAACATCGATCTGGCCCCTACCATTCTGGATATCGCTGGTCTCGACACTCCTTCTGACGTGGATGGCAAGTCTGTTCTCAAACTTCTAGACCTGGAAAAGCCGGGTAACAGGTATGTCAACATGTCTTCTGTCATCCAGCCACCAAGCTCCAGCTGGTGCCCAGAGTCAGCCAGTACTGAAAACCACGGAGGTAAAATAAATTTTCTACACAAGGATTCCTGCCAGCTGAGCCTTTCCCGGTTGTTTGTGAACTGCACGTTGATGAAGATGCAGCCGTGGGAGGTGGGAGGTGGGAGGTGGGAGGTGGGAGGTGGGAGGTGGGAGGTGGGAGGTGGGAGGTGGGAGGTGGGAGGTGGGAGGTGGGAGGTGGGAGGTGGGAGGCGATTCTTTAAACAAACTGTTAGCGCGAATCCATTTGGGAAAACATTCAGATGCTAACAGTAAATATCATTATTTTGCTTTCAGGTTTCGAACAAACAAGAAGGCCAAAATCTGGCGTGATACATTCCTCGTGGAAAGAGGGTAATTATTGGTTCCTGGGGCGCTTCTGGGAACCAGCCCTAGTGGGCAGCTCTTCCTGCTTTCTGTCTTTTTTGCTTCGTATTTTGGTTTGGTAAGCATGGTGGTTTCACAAGCCCAGTTGCGAGCTTGATTTTGTTTATAAGTTCGGTGTGTGTGTGTGTGTGTACATTGCACTTACATGAAAGTCAAAGGACAAGTCTCACGAGTCAGTGCTCTCATTCTAGCACAGGTTCTGAGGCGCAAACTCAGCCAGTCATGTTTGGCAGGTGCTTTCACCTGCTGAGCCCTGTAGTCTGAATCGATGATTATCTACTCACAGCCAGTCAACAGTTATTATTGCTGCAGTGGAAGTATAAAGAATACTGTCATAGATGGAAGTGGAGCCTGCCTCTGCATGGCTGTAGAATCCCCGTGGCACTTCTCAGACTGAGCTCTTAGCAAGTCAACTGACTTTCTCAGCCATCCCTCCCCAGTCCTGTGAGCTACCCTAGCCTTGCCTAAACCCTGCTTCCTGTCTTTTTCCCTTATGTTCTTTTCATACTGTTAACTTATATACACTAATGGCATTGTGATTGTTTCCTTGGTCAGTTTATACCTGCTTTGTGATGTTTGTTGCTTTGCTTTGCTTCTTGTGTAAATTATTTATTTACAAAGAGAACCTTGAGCAGTGTTTTGTTTTAATTTTGGTTTTACAAGACAAGGTTTCTCTGTGTAACCCTGACTCTCCTGGAACTCCTTCTTTAGTCCAGGCTGTTCTTGAAGTCTTAGAGATCTGCCTGCTTCTGCCTCTTCCCCTGACCCTTGACCCTGCCTCTCTGCCTCCCAAGGTGCTGGGGTTAAAGGCATGTGCCCCCACTGCCCACCAAACCTTGAGTATTTTAATCACTTTCTGGGAAGACGGATGGCTCACCTACTGACTTTCACGTCTTCCCAGCACCCAGCATAGAACAGTCACAAAGGATTTGCCTGGTCTCCTACAGACAGCAGCAGAGTGTGTATCTCCTTGTCTGAAGGAGTGCAGAGTTGCAGTGATGGAGAAGAAGGCTGTGCGGGAATTGGGAAGGTGATCGGGTGGCTCTTCAGTAAGAAGCTTTTCCCTTTCTGTCAAAGGAAATTTTTACGAAAAAAAGAGGAATCCAGCAAGAATATTCAACAGTCAAACCACTTGCCCAAATACGAGAGGGTCAAGGAACTGTGTCAGCAGGCCAGATACCAGACAGCCTGTGAGCAGCCTGGGCAGGTAAGTGCAAGAGATATTCTCTCCTCTCCTCCTATGCTGTCTGCCGCTGAGTTAACCAATATTCAGACATTTTGTGTGCCCCTAAGGTTTCCATGTGGTCATGAGGGCAAACTCAGAGACATCTCTGCATTTGCAGATCTGTCTGTCTGTCTGTCTGTCTGTCTGTCTATCTGTCTAAGAAGCCTTCATCTTCTCAGCACTACCCAGGCTCCCTCTGGTTAACAAAAATGGCTCCCAGCTATGCCAAAGGCACTGGCTGCATCAAAGTAGGTCATCGAGCTGTGTTCTAAAGAGCTAGGTGGCTGTTGATCACTCCTGGTGATGTGATGGGACCTTCCATCCTAAGCAGAAGCAAGAAGCCATCTAACATTCGTGCATGATGGGATCTGTAGCGGAGCTGACGAAGAAAAACAGTCCGTATGTTCACTTCTAACCCACAAAGCTTTGATATCAGCTGTAATTATGCAATCTAGACTTGGCCAGTATGTCAGCTGTCATCAGTGAGAATGGAGAACACTGTACAACAGATTAACACCCCATAAAAGAGAATTGGGCCGAGTGTGGTGGCGCACACCTTTAATCTCAGCACTCTGAAGACAGAAGCAGGTGGATCTCTGTGAGTTCCAGGCTACCCAGGGCTACTTGGTGATGGCTTGTCTCAAAAAACTAAAAACACAAAGAGAGAGAGAGAATAGGAGGAAGGGGGGAGGGAAGAAAAGGAGAAGGAAGACACTGAACATCAGCAATTTTTTAAAGATTCTTTAGTTGAAATCTGTGCCAACTAAATGGAAATCTATACAGACTAAAGGAAAAGCCCATGTCCCAATGAAAAAGTAAAGCATAAAATCAGCATGGCATGGCAGAAAAAGCAAGAAGGAAGGAAGAAGTGATTACAGGTCTTGGTTCAGTGTTAAGGTTGTGTATACTTGTGATGTTTCTAGTGTATAGCCATGGGAATCCCCACCTTACATCAGGTGGCTTGTGTTTTGAAAATCATGTAAGCAGGAATTGTCTAACTACAAAACACTGGGCTGCCTTGTCACGCCTCAACAGAAAAAGATGTGCCTAGTCTTAACTGCAACTTGTTATGCCAAGGCTGGTTGGTATCCATAAGAGGCCTCCCCTTTTCTGAGGAGAAGGGGAGGAGAAATGGTCGATGGGGGCAGGGGGAAGGGGAAAGGGAGTGAAAGCTGCAATCAGGATGTAAAGTCAATAAATAACTTAATGAAAAAAAAAAGAACAAAACCAAACAACAACAACAACAAAAAAAAACTTTTCTGACCCTTAGATATCCTTGTAGTTATCCAACATTACCTAAAGGTATGAAGCTTGAGAAATTAGCCACCTCATCTACGTGCTCCTGTTACAGAAGGTCCCCATATATAAAATACAGACTTGGAACCAACAACTTGGTCCCTTGCCTCTCTTGCCTCTTGCTTTCTTGTTTGTAAAGTATTAAAGGGCAGGAGGGGTTCAAGGAATAAAGTCAGACGTGCAGTAGTCTAGCCAGCCTTAGTTTTCAGTGTTTCACAGAAAAGCTTAGACCATTTATCGCATATTACCTCAAAGTCTTTAAATATCCCGCACTTGGGAGGCAGAGGCAGGCAGATTTCTGAGTTCGAGGCCAGTCTGGTCTACAGAGTGAGTTCCAAGACAACCAGGGCTATACAGAGAAACCTGTCTCGAGAAACAAAACAAAACAAAACAAACAAAACAAAACAAAACAGAATGTTAAGTATCATGAAGAAACCTGAGAATTCTTTAGTAGCTCACAGACCGTTTGTAGTCAACAGGCTAGTGCACTTCATTTGGAAGTTGGAAATGGAAGGTACTGTTTAATGTGACTTCTGCAAATTGCTAAGCTTGTTAGGATTTGAGTCCTCTAAGTGGTGAACAAGATGTCAATTTGGAAATAAGGCACACTGCTTACCTACCTTTCAGTCTGCCATTCTGAATTTCTCCATATGGCTTGTGCTGAAACCTCAATTTATGCCCTGGAGGGGAGATATTGTCATAAGTCTCACCCTTGCCCACTGCATGTTAACTATGCTAAAAACCTAATTTTGTTTTTTCATAGTTTCTCAGACTTGATTGGCTCCCATAAAATATTCTTATGGCTGTTTCCCTAGAATGCTCTTCTGTTGCTTTCTTTTTATGTGGAAGAGTCAGAACTCTCACATGGATATCTGACAATGTCAGACCTTGTGTGTTTTAGAAACACCCCCAATAAATGGAACAAAGAAGTAGGCTATGCCTCAATGGTGAGCTTTTTTCCTGTAGAAATTCTTTACATTGGGCAGAAGCAAGCTCCAGAAGATGGGACATGAGGGGATGTCTGGTTGCCTCACTCATTGTTGCCCAGTGGACCAGTGAATAGTTACTGTGATGTCCTTGCGTGTGGTCCCTGAGGCAGCAAGATCAGTCTCACCTAGGAGCTTGTCAAAACGAAAACCCTCTGCCCTTGACCCTCTGATTAAGTAAGTCCCATGGGTTGAAGCCTAGCAGTCTGTGCACCAGTCTTCCATGGCCTACTGGTACTGCTCAAGCAGTCTTTTAAGAATCTGAGAGTGTCAAGAAAATGTTAGAAGCTGAAATCAGCTGTGGTGTGGGCTTTGTGCTCTATGGAGGTCTTGATCACCTGTTTCCCTTTCTATCTCGTTTCACTGAAAATTGTCTTCTTTTTGAAGATAATATCACTGACTTCAAAGAAAAAGAAAAGAGGTCACGTTGCTTGGGACCTGAGTGACAACTCAGTTGTAAGCTCAGGCTACAGCTGATGTGTTTGGATCCATTCTTCTATTTTTAGGACTGAATATTGAGCCAAAAGCTTTACACCTGCCAGGCCCATGCACTACCAACCGAGCTCTTTCTCTAGCCTTGACATCCACACAAGCCTGTGCCCTCCTACTGCCAAGGTTAACAGCCTTCATCCTTATGTCTGACGTTTCTTGGGAGTGCTGAGGGAAGTTCAGCACTGTTGGCTCTATTCCCTTCATTCAACCTCCAGGGAGTGTGTGCACCCCAGCACCACGCCCCCACCCCCACCTGGTCACCTGAGTAGTTACAGTGAACTCATGAAGGGGCATAAAGGAAAAAGAACAGAGAGTAAAGGCTTGGGTTAGTTATAGTACCACTCACTACCTCCTGGTTGTGTGTCCCGAACTGTTTAAATTCTCCCAGGCCTTAGCTCTTTTGTGTCTAGAATGGAGAGTGTTCACCTCTGTCTTATGAAGAAAGTGCTTTCGTATGCATAAGTGTGAGAGTGCCTGGGAGTGATTTCCTCAGGGTGTCACTGTTGTTCCAGGGACTCTCACCTGTTGTTTGTGTTTCTATGAAGCCAACAAGGGATAAAACTGGCTGGAGCCTCAGATGCTTGGCATAACTCCGTGACTGTGCACAGAACCACCAGCAGGGATTAATTATGACAACATGGACATATGTGTTTGCATTGCTTCTATGTTTCTGCATTAATCCAAGACAAAGTGTGAATTCCCACCATCCTCTCAGCTAGGAATTCTCCCCCAGGCACATTTGTATGCCCACATACTCCTACCTCATAAACACACGCACACTTCCATGCAAAATCTGCAGGTGACGTTCAGTTCCTGCTGCACATTGTTCTCACCGGGGAGGGTTCTGAGAACTATCAATGTACCTTCTTCCCATTTCTGATTCTTTTGTTTGTTTAGAGTTTCTTTTGTTTTGTTTGTTTCTGTTTGTTCCGCAGGACAAGGTCTTCATATGTAGTCCTGGCTAACCTGAACTCTCTGTCCTCCTACCTCAACATCCCAAGGGTTCAAATGACAAACACGCACTGCTACATCACACGCACCGCCACACCCGCATGCACGGCCACACTCCCCATGCACCGCCACACCACTAGCCTTTGCACTTCTGGTTTCGGGTTTGGTTTTTGTTTTTTAGTGGTTTCACAAACCTTGGGAGTGTGCTGCTGTCTACGCGCCCTTGGGCGAGTCACTTAACTGTACTGTGTCTCAATACCTTTGATGTGTGGACACAGCTGAGCCAGCCACAGAGGTTACTGCAAAGGTTATGTGGATTTATGTGTAATTGGGCTCCTGGATTGATGCCTTGGCCCACGGCAAGCCCTGCACAAATGCTTTCAGCAGTTGTCTGTTGAGCCTTCTACTTGACCTGAAGTGCTAGGGTTTTTGCCACTCTCAGCACTGCCTTATACAGATGATTGTCTCCACAGAAATTTCTGTCTTGTTCTTTTTCTTTCCTACCTCTCCCTTTCATCCATCCATCCCACTTCATCCCAAGAAAACAAGAGCTCAGTCTCCTTGGTAAACGACTCTAGTTCATGTTTCTGAGAAATTTTTTCATTGGCTTGAGCTAAGTTGTGGTTTGAACAGAAATATTTATAAGGTTTTTCTCTTCCCAACATTCAGTTTGAAATTTTCAGTGCACCGCCACCAACAGGTAATATGTTCTGTGATAGTGACACTGGCATAAAAGTTAATCAGGTCATCACAAAACTACTACATTGTGAGTACATCTCAGAAAACATGATTTGACCTGTATTATGATACATATGAAGACACACTTTGGAGAATTAGCTTATATATATAAAACCAATCTTTTATCTGGTCCCTGGACAACAGTAGATATTTGAAAAAGAAACTGAAGCCCATTTTTTGTTTATTTACTTCTTAATCAGGCAAGCGCATACTGAGGTGTAAATCAAAGCATCCCTATGCAATCTGGGAGATATATGAGGTCCAGGATGTAGAACCCATGACGACTACCAAGTGATTACTCCAGGAAGAAGTAACCAGAGTAATAACATTGCTAAATGTTGCGCTAGGCAGTCCATGCCTGATTTACATACAAAGAGACTGAGGCTCAGAAAAGTCAATTGACAGAAACAGAACTGGAAATCGAAGTTCAAACCCAGATATATGTGAATCCGGCCATAGACAGGTCAGTCCCGGAAACCAGCATAGGAGAAGGGGAGCTTTAATTCCTGCAAGCTATCCTCTGACCTCCACACAAGTTCTATGGAATGTGCATACACACACACACACACACACACACACACACACATTAAATCAATAAAAAATGGAAAAAACAGTCACTGCTTTTGCCACAAAATAATAATCGCTATATTCCAGAGTTTCTAGTCATAAAACAAGTTGTCCAGTCACCAGATAAACTCTTTTTGAAATCAATTCCACCAACACTGGCCTGACTTCAGATATCACATCTTCTCTTTAGAACTCAAAGCATTCAATAACTTTTATAAAAACATCTGTATCACTAAAGAGAATCAGGCATTATTTTACCAGATATAGAATCTGGAAGAAAACTGAAGTTCTGTCATTTGCTCAGAGTTAGGAGAAAAAGACGATTAAAATTGAGTTGTCAGGCACTCAACCAAATATTTAACTATTAAAAATGGCTACCACTCATTGAGTTTACATTATTTCCAACTGTGTTACGAATGACGCATCAGTCTCTAGCTGAGCTGAGCTGAACACCCTTCCCCAGGTGAACTGTCCCCTGGGCTGTGTTTCCACTCACTCTCCTGAACCAACCCAGCTCCCTCATAGACAGGGAAATGTGACTCCCAGCTTCTCTAACTTAGAACTTTCCATCCAGCTACTCTGTTACTTAAAGAAAATGGTTCCTAAGTCCAGGACAGAACAGAGGCAGCCCACTACATAGTTGTAAGGATTGCATGTGACCAGCTCCTAGCATCACAGAAGCATTCAGCACTGTTGACAGTGGAGGCAAAGATGGTAATGAATGAAAATGTTTTCAAAATGTATGTGATGGTTTTCTCATCTGATTCCCCCGCCCCCATCTAGCTGCACACGATAACCTTGTGCCAAAATAACCAGGCCATCTTCTTCACCGGGCATTATTTACAGACAGATGCAAACAACCCTCAACCTGAACACAGCACATGGTCCTTGCCCCCAGTTCTAAGGCAGTGTAGTTGCAGAGGCTAAACAACAACGAAGAGAGGGATTTGACAAACAATTGTATCCAGTACACTGCGATTATAAATATGAAGAACCCTTTGAGGGGGCAATGTATGATAAATTACTGACACAAACTTACCAGTCAGGAAACAGAATCAGAAATGAAATAGTCTAATTCCAGAAAGCAGGGGAGAGGTCTGAATGGCTGGTACAGAAGCAGACAGGCTGGTATAGCAATGGACTGATTTACCAAGGAGTCTCAGGAATAGGTCAAAGCTGGCCAGAAATATCCATGTCCCATCAGCTGGTGCCTTAGCTGTGTTGGAGCTGAGCTGTGTAGAAGAACAGTGAGGCAAACACCTTCTGACCATTTCACCACTTGCAATCTTCATTTTAGAACAACTCTCTTAAAAGTTCCCTTTCTCTGATATTTCACCTATAAACTCTCCTGGTAAAGCCCCAGTTTTAGTGGCAGCTGTTTCAAGGTTTTATTACAGTCATAAAAATTGTCATGATAAGGAACACAGAAGTGGTAATTTTGTTTCATTAAAATTCCTGGTATGCTTACCCTGGGATGCTTCCCTAAGCCTCTAGCTAGGGGTCTGTGACTTCTTCAGAAGGTCTGCGGTGAAGACAATTGACATTTTTTGTCAATGGATATTTCCCCATCCAAATGTATGTGTAGATGTTTGTGTATAGCTGTGTTGTTGTGTAGAAGTGTCTGTGTGTGTGTGTGTGTGTGTGTGTGTGTGTGTGTGTGTGTGTGTACATTCAGTACATGCAGATGTATGTGTATGTTTGGCTTTGTGTGATATATTGTGTGCTCCAGAAACAGTATCAGACACTGAGATTCTTCAACTCACTCCTCAGGAAGGAACTCCTATTCCTTTCTCACAGGAAATCCATGAGGAATTTGACTGATGGCAAAATGGGCTAGATTCCAAATAGGCGGTCACTAGAAATTCTACACACACCTTTGTGTTCTACAAGAATCTACTTGTACCATCAGCTCCTCTCAGCCAAAAAGAAAAATGAAAGGCAGAAAACCTTTAATGTGTTGTGGCTGAGAAGCCTTCAGAAACTTTGAACCACAGCCCTGGGT
The DNA here is from genome assembly GCA_030674055.1 of Rhabdomys pumilio. Classification (NCBI taxonomy): domain Eukaryota; kingdom Metazoa; phylum Chordata; class Mammalia; order Rodentia; family Muridae; genus Rhabdomys; species Rhabdomys pumilio. Next base: position 134,610,439 of record JANHMN010000004.1, on the reverse strand, counting down.
TCAGACTTTACTATTTGGCCAGGCGTGGGGGATGCATACACAGGTAGCCCCAGTTGCAGGAGGCTGAGGCAGGAAGATCATTTGAAGCCAAGAGCTGAGACCAACCAAGTCTCGGAAATGATTGCTGTTTGTGCCAGAGATGGTGTGAATTGGAATTACAGATACACCTTGCCTTTTAAGAGTAAAATCAGCCCCGTGTTTCTGTGTGGCAGAGGCTGGAGCATTCCTCTGGCTGTCACTCGGCTGTGAGCCAAGTCATTGCCCACTCCTGCTTCTCCAGGCCTTAGGCATTTGCACAACGCTGGGTGTAGAGACTATCCAGATGGATGGCTGAATCTTAAGCCATTTGGATTTAAGACAGAAGCACACACTGAATCACTATCCCCAAATTTTCCAACTCTGAAAAGTTATCTCTTTTGGCAGTACTTTCCAACAATAAGAATTCTGTATGGTGTACAGTTATTTCACAGTGAAAGTGTCTTTCAGCTTTGGCAAACTTCTTTTGGGTCCCTAAAAACACTTTCACAAGCTCAGTCATCACCTCTAAATGCCAACAAACCCTGCCTACAAATTGCTAAACTTTGTTTTACATGTGGAATCCTGGAGCAGACTCTGAGGCGAAGACTCAATCATTTGTCCACTAACTGGAGAGGAAGCTAGGCAAGCTGCTTCCTATAAACAGAGCACACATTCTGACTCACAGGAGTGCAGGTCACAGTTTTTGTCCTGCCAGAATCATTTTTGAATCAATTTCATCTGCACATTTTTAGACACATCTTTCCTTGTACACATCAAGCCCCAAATGTCTGTATCCTTTTCAAAGACTTAAGCACCTGAGCTATTGAGACTTAAATCCTTTCCTTCTGCTGATTCCCACAGCAAAGATTCCAACTGCGAAGATTCTAATTCACATAAGATTCTAATTACAAGTGCCAGTATTCAAAGTTGGGACTCACTCCCAACTTTGTGACATGGCTCCGTTGGGCCTAAACAAATTTATTTCATATTTATTTCAAATTTATTTCATATTGTTTTTTTTTGAGACAAAGTCTTACAGTCCAAACTGCCTCCAGACTTATAATCCTCCTGTCTCAGCTTCTTGAGTGCTGAGAATACAGGCATCAGACACCAGATTTGTTGATTTATTTGTGTGTGTGTGTGTGTGTGTGTGTGTGTGTGTGTGTGTGGTGTGCCTATATGAGTATGTATGCACTACATGTGTGCCTGCTGTTTAGTGGACAGAGTGTTGGATTCCCTGAAACTGGAGGTCTGGGTAGATGTGAGCTGCCTGGTCCAGATGGATGCTAGGAACTGAGCCCTCTCTCCAGCCTCTGCTTCATCTTCTGCAACTTGCTTAGTAGTTAGCTGCCTTCTCTTCAGCTGCTCTTCTGTGAAGACCTTCTGTGAAGACCTTGAAGATTCAAGGCACTCCAGGCAAAGCCTGACATGGCTTGAAATAATCATTCGGAAAGACCAGAGGCATGGAGGGCTCAAGTGGGGCCACAGCGTGAATTCTAGATACTCAGGGCCTGGGTGTAGAAGCCCCGGTATAGCCCTAATAACTAAACATATAGCACAGACATACAGCTTGCTTGATGAAAATGGATGGTAATCACAGAGCCCTTACACCGTGAAGGCTCATGTACCATTTAGGATACATTTCATTTATCTGGTGACAGAGCCATCATGTTCCTTGGCCAAATTTTTTTCAAGACAGGGTTTCTTTGTGTAGCCCTGGCTGTGCTGGAACTCACTCTGTAGACCAGGCTTAGAAATCCACCTACCTCTCCTTCCCAAGGCTAGAATTAAAGGTGTGTACCACCAAGACAGGACCTATGTTAAGACATCTGAAAATGTGTGTGGCCTAACCGGTATGGGTTTTTTTTTTTTTTTTTTTGGCTTTTTTGAAACAGGGTTTCTCTGTGTAGCCCTGGCTGTCCTGGAACTCACTCTGTTGACCAGGCTAGCCTCGAACTCAGAAATCCACCTGCCTCTGTCTCCCAAGTGCTGGGATTAAAGGAGTGCGCCTCCACCGCCTGGCTGCCAGTATGGTTCTTTAGAGCACAAGTATATAGTACTGGCCTCAGCTTAGAAACCTATGCATTGAAATACACATAATAATAGCACAGAGATAACACTTGTCTGTGGGAGGCAGGAAAGATATATGTAACAGCTCCTTATCTAAGCTCACTCTGCTGTCCTGCTAATGTAAGTTCAAATGAAGGCCAGGATTCTTCCTACTGACCAATGAGTACTTTAGGGCTTGTCAGAGAGAAACTGAAATGCAAAGACGTTGTTAGGGCTTTAGGACGGAGAGGGGCTTAGAAGAGGCCTCCCAGGGTGAAGAGACATTGTTGGAAGCAGAACTGTGAACTTGCTGCATTCCCACAGCTCTGGACAAAACAGGAACTAGGAACCCCAGTGAGACACACCCCCCCCCCGCCCCCATCCCCTCCGACATGGGATCACATTTTCTGGGAAGGTGGACTCCATTTCCCTGGGGTGCACCGCATACTGTGGGTGTACAGTTTGTAGAAGGAAAATCAAAAGAAAGCCCCACGAGTTTGCCAATGTCTCGGATACCCAGAGTTGGCTCTGCCTGTAACAGCCTCAAATTAAATTCCTCTCTGTCTTGCCCCTCTGCCACTCTGCCCAGGCTCACTTTAGAAACCCAGGGGCAGAGAACAAAGCAGGCAAGTTTGTTTTTCCAGAACAAATGGGGCGGTTTGGGGTCCTGTTGGAAGCTGCGCTGACAGCTGGCTCTGTGTTGTGACACTAAGGGCTTTAACACGGTTCATTCAAAACTGTTTAGTCTGGGGGCCTCGGATCCATTTATCAGCTCCTGTGTCATCGAGGCAGTTCTGATTCCCAATGATTTCATTGTCATCTGTACGTGCCTGCCACAAACGAAATATAACTGAGAGCAGTTCCTGCAGAGTCACTTAAAAGCCAGTCCCTTTCATTTGTGCTCCAGTGAGGGATGGGGCGGGTGGGGGATGGGGGAACAGACAGACTGACACCTAGCTAGTGCTAGGGGGCTTAATAAAGAACACCTGGCTCAGCGACTGTTTCCTCTGGCTCTTGCAGACCTGGCGGTGCATCGAGGACACATCCGGCAAGCTTCGAATCCACAAGTGTAAGGGACCCAGCGACCTGCTCACCGTCCGTCAGAATGCTCGCAACCTTTACTCTCGAGGCTTGCACGACAACAAAGAGTGCCATTGTAGGGAGTCTGGTTATCGCTTGAGCAGAAGCCAGAGAAAGAACCAAAGGCAATATCTGAGGAACCAGGGAACACCAAGTAAGCCAAGCCTTGTGACCCCCCACAGGGGCAGGCCAATCCCTTTTCAAGACAATCTCCCCTCACAATACACACACACAAATTAGATATCGGTGCCTAGATTTCAGAATAAAAACAAAAAAATCATTGCTCGGTTTAAAGTAAAATAGAAAAAATTGGCTAGAATTTTCACTTTGCATATATATTCACTTAACATAGAATAAAAATGCACTTAGTGACTTCCTAAGGCCCAGAGCATCCACACACATGAAAGGGCGCCAGTGGATATTCCACGGTGCCAGTGGGGGAGGTTTAGATCCATTTGACTTTACTTACATGGCAATGTCTGATATGCCTGCCTTAAGTTGCTTTAAAAGTTAAATTTCAGGTATCAGTTCACGTGTGTTTAACCTTAGAGGAAAGACAGAAGCAGTTTCTAAATGAGTATTTTTTCATGTTTTAGACTTGTATGTACCTTTAAATGTTGTCACACATTATATCTTGCTGAGTGGCAGTATCAAGTTAGTTGAACTCAGTACAGCATATACTTAGTGCCTACAGTTTCTTTAGTAAAAACTCTCAAGTAACCGACACAAAGTTATAGACGACAGAAAACAGGAGGAACAGCTACTGAACAATGAGAGTCTACTGCCACCTCCTGGCAAATTTGGGAAGTGGCTCAAATCTGTGCCTTTTCTGTGTCTGTCAGTAAACAAGTTCTGTTTAAACTTGTGTCCACGAGTTGGACACAAATCATTTAAGAGTCAGAGCTCCTTAGAGCAGACATTTTTGTGCTGAACAGAATAGACTTGAGGACTGTGAATCCATTATCTGTGTCTAAGTGGACTAGTCTTCACTGGTTTCCACAAATTCTTATAGTGGTACATAACCAGTACCAAAGATTTATGGGATTGTCTTTCCTCTTGGAAGGAAATTTTACATTTAAACTACACAAGAAAGTCACAGCTAAAATTAATAAGGGACAAGGTCCCCTGATACAAACATTCCACTCAGCAGCAGGAACACTCTCCCCTGCCTGAAAGCTTTCAAACTGTGATCTAGAATGGAAGCAGGTTTCCTCTTTTCCTGACGTGATGGCGTTGCAAATCCTCTGTCATGGCAACCACTCCCTCACCTGGAAACTACGGGGTCCTGTAGGGAACAGTCTCCCCTGTAGGAAGACTGAAAATTGCGATTTCCCCATCTCTTCGACTCTTCTTCCTGACTTAGGAAGCTGGAGAGAAAAGACCAGGGGACTGTGCCTCGCAAAGCCCATGTGTGTAAGCAGAGTTCAGAGCTTGTACATTAAACCCTTACCCAGGACCCAGTGAACAGTAGGCAACGTGCCGCAGTTGCACGTGCGCGATGGCCTTGCTCTTAGTCTCGAGATTTAAAACATTACGTAGCTGATGCAAACTTTCACAAATTTGATCATTTTAGAGCACAGCCCTGTACTTGTGTAAACATGAGGTGTTTAGAGGAGTCATCTTTTTGAAGCAGCAGCTCAAGGCAGTGGTGAGGCTGTAGGATGAGACAGCGTGTCATGGTTCTACGACCCATGCGTCCAGGCTCTAGGACCTAGGGAAAGGCCCACAAAACTCAAGGTTTCGGATCCCTCATGCAGAAAGAATGATAGAACCAATTCATGTTTGATAGTTCATAAGTTTTTTGGTGTGTGTGTGTGTGTGTGTGTGTGTGTGTGTGTGTGTGTGTACACCATTATGACAATACTTGCATTTCAAGATTATGAATTCAGGATAGGTACACAGTACACAAAGGCCAGCTGAAGCTAAGGAAAAGATGATCATTATAAATAATAAACTACATATTTCTATGCTAACTTCCTTAGCCGTTTATGTTGAAAACTAAATGTGGCAGCTTACAACCTGCTAGCCCCCTTGACAAAAAGAATCAGCCTGAGGCCAGAGCAGTGTGATATCTATCACAGGACACATCCAGGATAAGAGCATGTGTTTTGCTGCTGTGATTTCAGGAGCTATCTCAGGACCAAGGTGTCCCATGGCTATGCAGCCTGCATTGCCTGTCCCTCTCTAAGATTCCACGGTGACCAGTGATATTGTTCTCCTCCCACCCATATCTGTTCACCTGTGGTAATAACTTTCCCTCTCATTCCAGAGTATAAGCCCAGATTTGTGCACACCCGGCAGACTCGGTCTCTGTCCGTTGAATTCGAAGGTGAAATATACGACATAAATCTGGAAGAAGAAGAATTGCAAGTGTTACCACCAAGGAGCATTGCTAAGCGCCATGATGAGGGCTACCAGAGCTTCACAGGCCACCAGGCTGCTGCTGGTGACATCAGGAATGAGATGCTGGCAGACAGCAACAATGCTGTGGGGTTACCCACCACTGTCCGGGTGACACACAAGTGAGTCTCTGTGTAGTTCCCAGGATGGAGGACAACATGACCTCACACCCCATATAATCACCATTGCAGTTTACAAAAAATAGTAGTGCCCAAAGGCTTACACGCACAGGAGGGTACAAAAAGGCAAGGAGGAGCTAGAACCATCAGAGACCTAGACACGTGCTTTGGGTTTTGTCTCATATGCTGGCTAATTAACTGTGAACCCAGGCAGAGCAGTTCTGTCATATCTTAACTTAGCAGGCATGGGTGGAATTTACACTCCCAATCATTGCCTACAGAAGTGTCTGCAAATAGATAGAAACAATTCTGGGGACTTCTGGGGACTCTTCCATAATCCGTGGTCCTCCAGATTTAGAGCATTACAGAATCAGGCTTCAGAAGGGAAGCACACCTTAAAGAAGAACAATGGAGCCCAAAGAATCTTCTAGAAAATGATTGTGAATCTGGGATATGTAAGATAAGAAAAATCTGGCTTGCTTCAGGCAGAAAGAAAGGGCTTTGGAAATCAGAGAGAGGAAACAAACACCACTATCTATAGGTTAATAGACACACACGGCTCTTCAGTGCCTCCTCAAATTAATCCACTCTTTTTAAAAAGTTTATTAGATCTTTATTCTGTCTCCAATGTCATCAGCATGGGGTGCCATGGAGTGGCGTGAGTGCTCCCAGATTTAAGTTTGTAAGAGTTACATGCCCATACCCTCCCCTTTCTATCATGGGGCTGTTACTTTATTGCAAAGCTTAATGGTAGGGAGAAACAGCTGGGTTTTCAGAATGTTTGCCTAGTATGCAAGAAGCCAGGCCCTAGGGGCTGGAGGGTTGGCTGGGAGATTAAGAACACTGGCTACTCTTCAAAGCCAGGTTTGGTTCCCAGCACCCACAATGAGGTTTACAACTGTCTGCAACCCCAGTGTCAGGGAATGCAACACCTACTTCTGCCTTCTATAGATACCACATGCACCTTGTGCACAGACATACATGCAGATAAAATACCCATGTGCATAAGTAAAAACAAATAAGCAAATAAGCCCTGGCATCTGGAGTTGATCCCAGCATCTTTTAAACCAGACACTGTAGAGTGCACTATGATCCCAGTCCCCAATGTTCAGCAGGATCGGAAGTTCAAGTCCTGCCTGGGAAACATGAAAAGAAAGAGCTAGAGTGTCTGAAGGTGTGTAGTGCAACCCTGTGTAAAGTGCTTGTCTAGCCAGAGACCCAGGTTAGAGCCTCAGCACAGTCAAACAGGAGAAGGAAAGCATCAGAGTGTCAGTGGAGTGTTGGAGGTGGGTTTTGGGTTTGTTGTTGTTGTTGTTGTTGTTTAGTAAAATGATGGAATGCTAAGTTTCTTCCAAGAAGCCATTTTTGCATTGTGACATTGAAAATCTATACACATGTACACACACACATGAAAACGCACACACACATACATGCACATAAATATTCACACATCTTTTATTTTTCTGTGTGCACTTGCTGGTACTTCAAAAGCTCAATTTGGGGAGTGGATCCTGTTCAATGGAGAATGAATGTGAAAGGTGCGGCAAGGTGTTTGGGGGGAATAATCTTGTCACAAAGCAGTGACCCTGTCCCTGGTCCAGCCAATGGCCAGGACCTGTTGTCATTTTTTTGGTGAGGGAATCAGCTCTAAGCTCAGTGGTTTTATGTACAGGAAGAGGTGAGGGTACTGAGTGTCCTTTGCTCTCTCCGGTGTTTGTTTGTTGATATTAGAATATAAGCCTGTTTCTCTGGGTCCTCTTGGATTTTGCAGATGCTTTATTCTTCCAAATGACACAATCCATTGTGAGAGGGAGCTGTACCAGTCTGCCAGAGCATGGAAGGACCACAAGGCCTACATCGATAAGGAGGTCAGCCATGGGGCTGGACAGCCTGGTCATAGAGAGTTCAGTTGTCATAAACAAGGGGGTTCCATGACTACATCACAAACATACAAACAAGCAGAAAATGGGTCCACATGGCTGTGTGCTCAGCTCCTTAACCCTTTGTGACTGGGGGACATGCCACGTGTCCGTATCCTCATTTTTGTAATTGCCTAGAAACTGGAAAATACACCAAGAGATTTAATCTTCCTCCAGTGGTAGTGGGAGTCCTACTGAAAAGAGTGGGGAAGGGAGGGTGAATCTGATAGTCTTTTGCATGTTTTTGAGAAAATTATTTAATTATAAAGAGGTATCTGCTAATGTCTCCATAGCACACTTGTTGGAATATAGGAGCAAACATGTATGTTCTACGACTCACTCTTCCCAGCTGTTCTGGGAATAGTCGTAATTACGGAATACAGCCAACAAGATGGAAGATATTCTGTAAACAAAAATCCCGATCTTACAAGGTTGTGTGATTGTGTGTTTTCCAGATCGAAGTTCTACAAGACAAAATTAAGAATTTGAGGGAAGTGAGGGGACACCTAAAGAGAAGGAAGCCCGAAGAGTGCAGCTGTGGCGAGCAGAGGTGAGCATGCATCCCAGGGAGGCAGAGGTGAGCAGAGGTGAACATGCATCCCAGGGAGGCAGAGGTGAGCATGCATCCCAGGGCAGCAGAGGTGAGCATGCATCCCGGGGCAGCAGAGGTGAGCATG
>JANHMN010000004.1:134560478-134602167 GCA_030674055.1 Rhabdomys pumilio | reverse complement strand
ATGAGGCCCAACCCTAACCAAGGAGCTGCTGCAGATGGTGGCTGTGGGAGGAGGGAGAATCATTCTTCTTTAGGGCTGGACCACTGGTAGTCTACGACGCTGCAGCACTAGATTCAGTGGGTTATTGAAGAAAAAAGAAAAGCACATGAAGTTGGGAACACGATGTGCAAAGGGAGATCTGGGATGGGGTGCGGTGTGAAGGGGACATGCGGAGGGTGGGGAGCGAAGAGGGACATGTAGGAGTAGATATGACCATATCTCATTGTACACACAGATGGAATTCTCAAAAAATAAATATTTTAAAGAAACAATAAGATATTTATTTATTTATTTATTTATTTTGTTTTTTTGAGACAAGGTTTCTCTGTGTGGCCCTGGCTGTCCTGGAACTCACTCTGTAGACCAGGCTGGCCTCGAACTCAGAAATCCGCCTGCCTCTGCCTCCCAAGTGTTGGGATTAAAGGCGTGTGCCACCACTGCTCAGCTAAGATCTTTATTTTAAAAGGTTATCATGTATAACTTGCCAAAGAATATTTAAATCCACCCATTTCAAGCCATCTGGTCCAACTAACTGGTCACTGATTCTGTGACCGCCTAATATGCACTGAGCTATCAGGAGATTACATCATTTGTCCAAAGTTTGCGGCTGGGAAGATGCATTGACTCATACCAACCTTTATTCCCATCGGAGCTTAAGAACAAGTAATCGTCAGGTTTAATAAAGTTCTAGGAGCGCTGTCACTGGGCAAGTGACACTGGCTTTATTTGAAGCAGAGGTCACCCGAGCTCACGTGTCTGTGCAAGGCTCAGAACAACCCCACTTATAAAGTACTTTCTGGTTGTCAAAAATGTTCCTTGTCTTGGTCTAGGGAGGCTGCTGCCCAGGAGGTGGACAGCAAACTGCAGCTCTTCAAGGGACATCGTCGAAGAAAGAAGGAGAGGAAGGAGAAGAAACGCCAGAGAAAAGGAGAGGAGTGCAGCCTGCCTGGCCTCACCTGTTTCACCCATGACAACAACCACTGGCAAACCGCCCCGTTCTGGAACCGTAAGTCTCCCAGGGGTACACCCCCTGGAGTGCAGAGAGCACCTCTCCTAAGCCACTCAGTCCAGGGGGATCCAAATGGGAAACCCTGCATTCTGTTCCCAAATTTTGCTAGAAAAAACAATTACTTGTCTTTAGAAACTTTGGAGGTTTTTTATTTGTTTCTTTGTTTTGGTTTGGTTTTTGTTTTGGGTTTGTTGTTTTAATTTTTGTTCTAATTTTTTTTAATTTATTTATTTTATGTATATGAGTACACTGTCTTCAGACACACCAGAAGAGGGCATCAGTTCCCTTTACAGATGGTTGTGAGCCACCATGTGGTTGCTTGGGATTGAACTCAGGACCTCTGGGAGAGCAGTCAGTGCTCTTAACCACTGAACTATCTCTCCAGCCCTTTGTTCTCATTTTTAAAGATATGGTCTCTGTATGTATCCCAAGCTGGCTTGAAATGCATAACGCAGGCCGGCTTCTTATCTGCAGTCCTGTTGCCTCAGTCTCCCAAATGCTAGGATTATGGGTATACTTTTATTTCTAGAAACGTTCGTATTTTTGTTTAAAGATACCAAGTCTCTCCTTGAGGTTTCACACAGAGGCTTCCTGAGGCAGATTCTGCCCAATAACCTCTCCTATTGGTCTAATGTAGCTGGTTGGTAGAAATAAATGCCTGGGGCACTTTTATTCCAAAAAGATTGGTTTCTGCTTTAATTCTCTTTTTTTCTTTCTAATTTCTTCTCGCTTCATATATTATATCCTGACTACAGGTTCCCCTTCCCCATCTCTCCCCTTCACCTATCCTTTCCCCCAGATCCATCTTCTGCTTTAATTATAATGCATCTGTCTTCAAAGGTATAAAAACACAGTAACGACCCAGTAAACCCAGGGCCCACGCCCTCCTTATCCTGGTCCCCTTTGGTGGAAGACCATGGGATTCACACAAGTGTTCCATTTTGTCTTGAACAGCACAGGATAGGGACTAGTTGTGCCATTTTGAAAAGAGTACACTTGCTTTCTCTGGTCTCTGCACAGTGTTCCCTAAGCAGTGGGGGAGTGTGCACGCCTAGGCTCTAGCAGGGCACACCACTGAGGACTTATCGGAAGCACAGATGAAACCCTCAGCCTTGTGAAGGTCAGTGGACGGGACCCAGGTAGCTTCTCAAACTGGCATACAGAGTTCCCCCAGATCATTCAGTAGAACATGGCAGGCCAGTCCTGGGCAGCTTGTGCCTCTCAGTCCTACCGCTGAACGAATTGTGTGGGTGTTTACACGTGTGTTCACAATCACAGTGAATCTTAGTCATAGCACGCAGCTTTTAATGTGGCTCCTGAAATGGAGTTTTGGAAATCTCTGAAGCCTTTCTGATTTCGAGGAGGAGGGTCTGTCCTTACTACACTTGAACTCTAGTGAGAAGGGGAAAGCAAGCAAGCAAATAAGCTACAGAACAATTACACTCTGTTGCCATGGAATAAAACAAATGGCTAAAGTTTCCACAGGGATTCTTTAGAGATAAGAAAGATGTGTGTGTGTGTGTGTGTGTGTGTGTGTGTGTGTGTGTGTGTGTGTATTTCCACCACTGTGACAAAATACATGATGCTGTCAACCTAAAAAAGCAAAACATTCATTTCTGCCCAGAATTTTAGTTTCCAATTGGCCGATGGACCCTCTTCCTTTTGAGCTTGTGGTGGGGTTTCATGGTAGAAGCACAAGATAGAGGAACGTAGGAAGAGCTAAGGTGGGAGGAGTAAGGAGAGGAAGAGGAGGAGGGAAGGACAGGAAGAGGAGGAGCTAAGAGAGGGACAGAGAATGAGAGAGGGGAGATAGAGGTTAATGTTGGCTTATCAGTAACAGTTAAAGGTAGTATATCTAGGTTGGATATTGGATTACACCTTTGATTGTAAGGGTATCTTGCTATTGATCATTACTAAATATATAAGCCTTTGGATAATCTAAGCATTAGAGTCTCATCTGTACTGAGCCTGTGTGGTTGACAGGATGGTCCGGGCACTGCCCAGCCCTGCAGAGACAGCATGGAAGATTAGCAGAGCCATCTCCCACACTGGCGTCTTGTGGGTGGCAGGGCTGGTGTTTCTGGCTGGCTGTTTCTAGCTGCTGTGCTCATGTGGCCTCATGGCCTCAGAACATGGCGTCTGATTTAGGCAGAGACGCTGCAGCCTAGACAGTCAGCTTGACCAGTGGCCGTTTTTTAAAATAATTACTACAACAGAGGAGTCTATCCACTTCTTGGTGCCTCGGAAGCAAGGAGAAGAAAGGACAGCAGAGCCCCACGGTGCTCATCAAGCTTACGCGCCAGGGATGTAAGACCTCCTAATAGGCTCAGGCTCAGAGAGGCTTGATGCTTCCCAGTAACACTGCTGCAGGGCCTTGAGGAACACTCAGATCCAAGCTGTAGCAATGGATCTCTTTAAAAGGTGACAATTAAGCCGGAACCTAAAGAGTTGTACGAACATTGTTCAGTGGAAGAGATCAGCATCCCAGAACCAATGTGATGCGCCAGGGACTGGAAAGCCCCTTCAAGAACAAGGCACGATGACCTACAGCTTGCCTGTGTTAGGAGGTCAGCCGCCACAGTCCTCCCGAAGCCAACACCCCAGCCACTGCCAAACCTCCTTCCTGTGTGGTCTCCCTCATCCTCTCCTCATCTCTGTAAACCATCCTTCAGAGTCAGAATGACCTCCTAATGACATCTTGTTTCCTCTTCTAGGAAAGACCCACATGGTATGCATTAGCCCTCTTCTACCATTTCCTCCTTCTCAATTAAAAAATTTAAATTATATTTGTGTGTGTGTGTGTGTGTGTGTGTGTGTGTGTGTGTGACTGTTTGTGTGTCTGTGCGTGTTTCTGTCGCTCTATGTGTCTGTCTCTCTGAATGCATGCAGGTGTGTCTGGAGCCAGAAGAGGGCACTAGGTACATGAAACTGCAGTGAGAACATTCAAGAGATGCCCACTTTTTTTACATGGGTGTTGAGATCTGAACTTCTGTCCTTTGGATTTCATAACAAGTGTTTTTAACTGCTAAAGCATCTCTTCAGTGACCTTAAAATGTTTTTTTTTTATTATGCCTCCACAAGTTACGCAGGTGAACACATTGACCATATTTAATTAGTCTCCTCTTATGCTATTATACTAACTTGATCTGTGTACTATAAAAAAAAAAACTTAACATAACTGATAACAGTAAAACCGTCTTAGGAGTTGTTTTCATTTTAACCTTTGGAGGTCACAGCCTGTAGTGCCGAGCACCAAAGGATGCTTTTCTTTTGGCTGCAAGGATGTAATGGTTATCTAAGCAAAAGATAGACGCTGTCAAATGTTGATTCGGTGAGTTGCATCATTAGTGTGCTGAGGCAAGGACGAGCTTCAATTTTTAATACCTTCATTAACTAAACAGTCATTTATTGAAATTACACTGTTAAATTTCTAACATCCTTGGGATTTATCAATTATTTGTGCAGAACCATCAGAAGGTATTATACTTGTATAGTTTATGAAACAAGTTCAAAGCCCATTTAAATTATTGATTTGGTAAATTTCTATGGAAGCTAAAAGTGTTTGGTTGCCTGGATTTTAATATGTAGGCACGAACTAATGTTCACACAAAAAGAATATAAATTATGAATAATGTACTGAGAGCACACGTTCTATGGGAAAAAAATCAAACAAATGAGAATGTTCCCTGTTTCCCAGATAGTCTTTTGTAAAAATGTTTCTGAACTGAAGGGGTGGTGAATGTGCAGAACACAGAACACAGGCAACTATCGAGCAACAAGCCCACTATCTGTATGCCATCATGACTGACACATGTCATTGGCTACACTCACCTGGCACTCAGGAGGCAGAGGCAGGACTATCTGAGGCAAGCCTGGGCTCCATGGTCCAAGCCCATATGCTGGGCAGCAGGAAGAGTAGTGGACAAATTCACCATCTGAAACAAGTAAGCCCTGATGAGGCGTGTCAGCACTGAGGAGGTTGCAGCCCTTGGTGGTAGGTTATGGTGCAGAATTCACTTTCCCTTCAGCTTGTAACTGCTTTTTAAAAAATCTGGTCTGTTAAAACATTTGAAAATGTAATCCCTTCTTTATTGTTTGAAAGATCGATCGATCCCCTTTAGCTTGGGGACCAGATCTAGTGTGTCTCATATGGCAAAGGGCAGTAGTCTCAGAGCTGACCTCAGCTTCCAATCTGACTACCCTGCTGCCTGTTGTCAGCTACACGATGCTGGGGCTTAGGTTTCCCACCTACACATGGGTATTGGTACAGTGGCGTGTCTAACTGTCCTTGGAGAACTAAGTGAGGTAAGATATACAAACATCTTACATCAGAAGTGCATCCCATTCACTGCATGTTTTAAGAAATACTTGCAGAAAAGCACATTTATGAAGCCCCATCATTACCCCTCCACAAACACACACACTTTTACAAAACGAAGACCAAATGGCTTGTTTTAAAATGTGATTTTTCTTAAATACTTTCTACTAGTTAGCCAGGAAGCCTATGTGCAAAAGATGTTGACAGTTAAATCTTGTTACATGTTAAAATATTGTAGAGAGGTCTTGGGGAAATTCAACCAGTAAAGTATTTGCCATGTAAGCATGAAGACCTGAATTCATCCTCAGAACCCATAAAAAAAAATGCTAGGTTAGGTAAACATGGTTGCAATGTCATTGCTGGGAAGATAGAAACAGGCAGCTTCCCGGGGTTTGTGGCCAGTCAGTGTAGACTGCTTTAGGGAGTTCCAGACCAAAGAGAGATCCTGTTTCAAAAAGCAAGGTGACTGTTACCTGAGGAATAACACCCAAAGTTATCCTCTGACTTCTACATGTTTACCTATATACACGAGTATACCTATGTAGACTCTCTTGTGTAGTGCGTGGAAGCAGCATCTGTCCATAAAAAAACTGATGTCCAGTAAGCTGTGGGTGGAACACCCAGATAGAGAAAGGAATGCTGGGAGATAGTCAGGTGGGAAGATTTGTCACCCTGACTCTGAGAAGACATATGAAATTGAGGAGAGGTACCCAGCCATGTGGCACACATAGAATAGAATAAACAGGCTCTATAAGTTATGAGCTAGTCAGGAAATAAACCTAAGCTTATGACCTAGGCACTTAATAAATATTAAGTCTCAGAGTTGTTATCCGGGAACTGGGGTGAGGGTAGAGAAGATTGTGGCTACACACGCATGCATGAATGCATGCATGCTCCTGTACACACAAGAACAGTGCAGGAGAGGCTCTTCTGTAATTGTAAATGACATCTCCAAATCCATCAAGCTGGGCTCCACCCCTATCTAAGACTGTCCCTCCATATGTGATTGTGACACTGGCTGTGTGACCTTGAAACAAAGCAAAGACATTAATTCTGTTGCTTTATGAAACAACAATGTTTTCCTCTTACAGAAAAGATAAAAATAACCATAAATAGAACCTGGTACTCTCCTCCCAGTGCTCAAGCCACTTGTCCCAGTTTGGAGGCCACTGCCTTTAAGAGTTAAGGAGGGTAACTTACTTAGTGGCCTAAAACTTGAGCTTGGTCTTCAGCCTGTATGAGTCCCTTGCATTTTCAGATTTCACAGCCAGTTTGTATGAAGGAAAGAATGTACTTGTCTTTGACAGCCAATCACAGCACTTAGAAGACAGGACCATGAAGTTTGTAGAGAAATATTGACATAGCCATCTTGTGAAGCTTTCTCACTCTTTTCTCTGTGCTCTTCTTTGCTCTTCTCCATCAGTGGGATCTTTCTGTGCATGCACAAGTTCTAACAACAATACCTACTGGTGTTTGCGTACAGTCAACGAGACGCACAATTTCCTGTTTTGTGAGTTTGCTACTGGCTTTCTGGAGTATTTTGACATGAATACAGATCCTTATCAGGTAAGGCGATATGTTTTCATTCAATGAGGATGGTTAGAAATGGGATAAGCTAACACATGCTGAAGGCCATTCTCCTGTCTTCTTCATCTACAGCTCACAAATACAGTACACACAGTAGAACGGGGCATCTTAAATCAGCTACACATACAGCTGATGGAGCTCCGAAGCTGCCAAGGATATAAACAGTGCAACCCAAGACCCAAGAGCCTGGACGCTGGTGAGAAAAAATATTACTTCCATTTAGAAAATTCTTTGCATTATCAGGATTTCTTTATTTGTAACTTTTCTGTGTATAAGTGTATAGTTTAGGGTAATTGAACTATATGTTTATGAGAAACTCTGTAAAACTCTGTAAACAGATCCAAACAGAATTTGATCTCTAAGTCTCTCCCTCTGGGTACAGTCAGAGGGAACTGAAATTACTGAAAGACTGAGTAAGTGTATCCCTCCAATATCTTGCATGTGTTTGTGTATTCTATCAGAAAGCCTTGGGTTTTGGCAGAAGCATCTATAGGAAGGTGAGGGTGAGGCTTTGATGAGTCCCTGCCACTGCCCTGAATAGTTCTGAGGACAGCAGGAGCTCTTTTTGTTACAGTTACTTGGTAGACACAGTGTCCTGCTTCTGCCGGCCATCATCTGTATCCCGACACCCTCATCTGCCCAAGACAAGGGATATCTATCTCTTTTGCCACTATGGCCTATTGGAAAATAGAGAATATTTAGGAAGCTCATTAACTCAGAGTCAGAATTGGCTCTGGGAAGATGTTCTGGCCCTGTCCTGCTGTGCACGCCTGATGTCTTTCTCCTTGGGCTTATACAGATGTTGGCTCTTTGAACTGTCTGCTCAGCCTGTGCCTTGCTAAGGAAAAAAGCTGTAGTTTGTATCATTTCTGTAGAAATGTAAATATCAGCTATTCGCAGAAGGCAAGAAAGGAAAAGAACTGAAGATGACCCGGACATCCCTACAGGATGACAAGCCAAAGTCACTGGCATTGGAAAGCAGTTTCCAGGAGCCACATACTCTTTGTGACACAACTTCTTACTGTGCATAGCTAAGGATGACCTCCAACTTACTGTGTGGCCAATCTCTCAAATGCTGAAACTATAGGTATAAGTCACAAAGCTTGACATATATGCAAGAACCCTGCCCCCATCCCCTACTCTGGTTTTGATTATGTGCACAGGTCTATGTCTGTATTTGGGTTTGTGCACATGTGTGCCATGCCAAAGAGGCCTGGAGAGAGTGTCGTCGTCCCCTAGAGCTGGAGTTACAGGCAACTGCAAGCCACCTGATGTGGTGCAAGAAACCAAACTCTTGTCCCCTGGAAGAGCACTATACACTCTTAAACAATGAACCATTTTTTCCCAGCATCCCTAGCAATCAAACCAATAGCCCTTTCTTTGGTTATGCCACTTTTTGCTGGTTACGGTTTTTTGTTGTGATAAAGCACGATAACCAAAAGCCACATATGGAATAAAGAGTTTGTTTCCATTCACAGTTCCAAGGGGGTAAGAGTCCATCACTATAGGCAAACATGGTAGCAAATGGTAGGGAAGGTGCTTGGAGCAGGAAACCGAACTACAAGCAAATAACAGAGAACAGCAAGTGAGGTGAGAGTGTAAATGCTCAGAGCCCACCCCCAGTGACGCCCCCCAAAGGTTCCATACCTCCCCAAATTGCTTCTCCAACTGGGGACCGAGTGTTAAAACATATGAATTGATGGGAGAATCACAGACTTGAAGGGAGAAATGAGGTTCTTCTCCCAAAAAGATCAACCTATTTGCTGATCATTCCCACCTCTGTAGGATCCCAGATCAAGCAATGGGTATCCTTCAAGACAGTCCCATGAGGATCACACCTCAATTCCCCATTAACACCTAAGGAAATTATCCAGGCAAGAAGCTGGCCCACAAAGTAGGCATTTTGGCAGCTTACTTCATTCAGCTTAAAGCTTTGGAAATATCCTGCTTTTATACTGACCTTTCCCAGAAACTGAAGAAAGAAAACCAGAGATAAACAGGGGAAAAGCCACCTTGCGCAGACCTGAGATCTATCCCAAACTAGTAGAGGCCCTGAAAATATAACACGTCTCTACCACTCCCCAAAAGAATATGGCTCCCTACCTTATTGGAGATGACTTAACAGCTCCACTGTGAGAATCTGATAGGGTCCTCAATAGACAAGTGACAGGCTGGGTCAGGCTGCCTTACTGCTGTGCACTTTTAAAATGTACTCAGAATTATATGAACTTCTGGAAACACATTTCTCGATTCTTTCAACCCAATATTTTTGTTTTTTTTTTTTTTTTGTTTGTTTGTTTTTTTTGCCTTAAACGTTTTTATTCTCAGAACTCAGTCCTTCTGAGACTAAGTAAGACCATCTCCAATGGATTTCAATGCCGCCTGTATTTAACACAGCCTGTTTCTTTCTAGGATTTAGATATTTTCGTGGAAACTGCATAGTGAAAGTTCTAAAGCTAACTAATTCCTCTTGTATTTTCCTATATTAGGAACTAAAGAAGGAGGAAACTATGACCCGCACAGGTATTCACATGTTTTTTGGTTTTGTTTTTTGTTTTTTTGTTTTTAATTTTCAGCAGTTTCTTTCTCATAATTGCATGATCCATTATTTCAACTAGTTTCTGTTTCTTACCATCTTGCACAGAGGTCGTGGTGCATGTGTGTTCTAACTGTACCCTCCTTCCCACCGAGTCCCTGGCTCCTGGCTCGTTATTCTGCTGTCAATCAATGCATCTGCCCCCACGAGATGCCTCTCTAAGCATGGACTCTCTCCTGTGCATGCCATGCCTGTTTGCTTGTCGAATGATGCCTTGAAGCAAGGAATGGGTGACCGGAAAGGGGGAGTGGCCTCGAAAATGGGAGTGGCCTCTGGGACAGTGGGGATTTTCGTTCGTTGGGCAGAGAGGATGCATGGGACAAAGTGGGAGATATTTTTTTTTTCCATTTAAGAATATTGCTAATGCCGGGTGGTGGTGGCGCACGCCTTTAATCCCAGCACTTGGAAGGCAGAGGCAGGCGGATTTCTGAGTTCGAGGCCAGCCTGGTCTACAGAGTGAATTCCAGGAGAGCCAGGACTACACAGAGAAACCCTGTCTCGAAAAACCAAAAAAAAAAAAGAAAGAAATATTGCTAATACTTTTAAAGGGACTAAGGGAAATTTCGAGAGTACTCTGAGGCCTAAGTCAGAGAGAACAAAGAATTTCCTTATGAATAGTCATTAGTCAACTTTGGTGCCAAAAGCAATTGTCATAAGCAGAGCTCAGTGGGGTGAGAGGGATTGAGAGAGGGTGCCAGGAGTTAGGAACAGGGTGTTCCAAGTCAGACAGGAAGTTCCCAGAATACATCAGAACAGAGTCCTGACAAATGGAGCCTCATACATAGCCCTCATCTTGAGATATTTTAACCCTTTAACCCTCGTCTTTTTCTCCCACATGGAGGAGGCCATACACTTGGAAGCTTGTCCACTAATTGTCCAGAAATGTCAGCCATTGCTCTTCTACCCTGAGCCTCATTGATGCTTTGGCGTGTCAAAACTCTAGTCAACAAGCTCACTTAAGTTGCTACTTTCTACCAAAGCAGTGTGAATTATTTGGTACTATCCACACGAATACCTCCTCAGAGAAACAAGAGAAGGAAAAGAGGAACGTGACATGGCGTAGGGGCAGATGAAGGATGCAGGAATGACCGTAAAATGGCTCCAGTATCCTGGGTTTGTTTTCTGTCTCTCTGCCACGTTGCCTAATGCCATTTAACATCTCTGAAACAACGAGCTGCATCTAAAGGGAATCATGTGACACACTGGGCCGGGAGGTTGGTGGAGGAGGCGAGAGGTATGATCAGGGTGCCTTGTGATGCCAGTATTCTTGTGTCAAAGGCATAAGCTCTGACTGCGCGCAGTGTGAGCAAGGATCTGCAGTTCTCGAGGGGCGTTTCTTTTTCTCTTTGTACAATGAACATCACTTCTGCTGCCGTGCTGTGATGTCCAAGAAGAGTCTTGGCAATGTGGCTAAGAGCCCAGCGGCTGCAGGCTTTAAAGTATCCGTCAGCTGCCTGGTCCACTTCCCTGAATCCTCCAGGCCACAGACTGCAGTAAGAGCCACCCTTGGCCACCAGCCTCCGTCCACATTGGGTCCTATTCCTCTTTCCCCAGAGTGGTGAAGATGGTGGTGGGTGGCATAGTTGTTCATCTCCATGGTAATGCCAGGCTGCCTACAGTTCTAACCCCAGTCTTGCTTTGTGCATGTTTGCTGTGCTTTCTGTGTGCAGGCTTGTGTGCATGCTTGCTGTGTAACGAGCTCCAGGGCATGAGAGCATTTGTTAGTAAACAGAATACAGAATGCAAATGTATTGCATGAATGAAGAAGGAATGAATGTGAGAGGAAAACAGGATGTGATATTCAATCTTAAACATAACCTAATATATTTTACAAATGTCATCCCCAAGAGATGGTGACTCTGCTTGAAACCAAGGTGTATTTTAGAAATTCTCTTAGTGGTTTCATGATCTTCTTGTTTCCAGGGTGGGGTGAGACTTCCTTGTAACTTGAAGTCCTTTACATTTATTCTAAAGATTTGCTTTTCAGAACAAAGGCAGCCACGTGTTTGCACTTTAAATAAATAGCCCAATAGAAAAGTCTGGTTTTGTGGGCTGAGAAGTGTCAGAGGCCAGGCCAGGACACAGATGGTTAGCATTTCTAGCTCAAACTGACCTTGAATTCATTACTCAGTGATCCCAGAAGACTATCTTGCATTTCTGATCCTCCTATTTCTTCTAAGTGCTAAGATCATCTGCATACACCATCACACCCTGTTTATATGATGCTGGAGATTGAATCTAGGGCTCCCATGTCTACTAGGCAAGCACTCCATCAACCAGAATGCACCGCCAGCCTAACGTCTAGTAATTTTTAATGTTCTGTCTTCATATAATTTGGCATTTACAGAAAGGCTCCAAAACATTTCACCCTGTTCACTTCTCGTCTCTCATTTTCTCTTTCTCATACAGCACAGTTTTAACTTCAATTCTGAGTCATTTGCAGTCATCATAACCCATTGTGTAGACGTGTTTTACTATGTACATCCCAAGAACATTCTTGCACATGACTGTTGTACACTACCTAAAATCAGGCCATCAGTATCAGCCAGTGCCTTTATCTAATCCATATTCAGTGGTCACATGTTGCCAAATGCTCCAATAAGGGCATGTTTATAGTGTTTTGTTTCTGGTCCAGGATTCAATTCAGAATCATACATCATATAAATCGTCACCTTTCTTCAATGTCATCTCAACTTTCCGTTGTTGGTGATGACATTCCACAGGCCACCAGCCAGTTGATTCATGAAATGCCTCTCCATTTGATATTAGTCCTGAGTTCTCACAAGATGGAGTCTTCTGTTTGGAACAGGTCAATTATAAAAACAATGCTGTCTTGAGATATCATCTCTGGATCCTTGCTTTTTGGCTAATGTGTTGTTTGCTAGGCTATCCCACTATACAGTTGCTAGTCTGCATCAATAATGCAGTGTATGATAATGCAGATACTGGCAGTTGTGCTTTTTGCCTGATCACTCATTGTGCTTGCTTGATTAGTCTGCTGTTGGAGCGACACGTCTCGCTGAGCCCTCTCCAACCTGCAGTTACTCATTATTAACGTGACAGCTGCAGATGGAGCTTTTCCCAGCTCCATCGTTCCTCCTGTTTCTCAAGTCATGTTCTACTATGAAGTGTTGAAATAATTATTTAAAAATGGCCACCTGTCAAGCCGACTGTCTAGGCTGCAGTGGCTCTGGCTAGATCAGACGCCATGTTCCGTGGCCAGAGGCCATGTGGGCTCCACAGCTAGAAACAGCCCTCCAGAAACACCAGCCAGCCCTGCCACCCACGAGACACCAGTGTGGGAGATGGCTCTGCCAATCTTCCACACTGTCTCTGAAAGGCTGGGCATTGCCCGGACCATCCCTCCAACCACGCGGGCCTGGTAAAAAAATGAGACTCTAATGCTTAGATTATCCAAAGGCTTTATATATTTGGTAAAGATCAATAACAAGATGCCCATACAATTAGAAGTGTGACCCAATACCCAACCTAGGTATACCAACTACCTTTGACTGGCGAGACACGTGAACATCCACCTCCATGTTCGTCTCTCTCTCATCTCTCTCCCAGTTCCTCCTCTTCCTTCTCCTCTTCCACTCCTTCCTCTTCCTCTTCCTCTTCCTCTCTTTACTCCTCCCACCTTAGCTCCTCCTACAATGAAGAGCTTGTCTCCCTCCTCCCCTCATAGTCATTTGTGTGAGGATAGAGCAAAGCTTCTCCTTTCTCCTCTGGATATTCTTTTTCTATCACTATTGTAACAGCCAAAGTGGCCCTGGATTGGTCACTAGTGTCCCTTGAAGATCTCTCTGGTGTAATTCTGGGAAGTCTCCCACTGTTCTTGAACATTTCATTGTTTGATGCCCTGAAATATGTCCAGGGTCATCTTATGTTTTTACCACCCAACATTCAGAAGCAGCCATTTCTGGGTACCAGTTTTGTTTTGTTGTTGTTTGTTTGTTTTGTTCTTTTGAGAGGTCTGGAAAGTTAACACAAGATGTGGACTTGAGATGTGCACAACAGCTACAGAGTTGTCTATGCATCAAGTCCATCCCTTTACCTGTGTAAAAATGTCTCCTGAGTGGACTAATTCTTCCAGTGTGACTTCACTTTGTCCTTGATCCTAACAAGGTGCTTTTAGGATATCCACTGGGAGAGAGAGAAACTCTAAACCAAGTTGTGTGGACCATATTTATGCTAAGGAAATCTTCATGCTAAGGAAACAGCCATCGATTTGTTTGTTAGTGCTGTTGCTGTTAGTGATAATTGAAATTGTCAAACTACATCTATGATATGCTCAGATAAATTTTCTCTGAAGATATTTGAATAAGTGATATTAATAGATCTGCTTTAAAAATAAGATAATGTAGAAAAATTTATTTAAACTTATCCCCGTCTGGTTTACAAAACAATGAGACTCAGACTATAGTTTGCTTATTTGGCTTTGGCAGTTACTGGAGGTTACCTCTAATCTATTTTTCTAACTGCTGGACTGGCTACTTCTCCAGCTGTTTACCTTAAATCCTTACTGTTTGAATCCTGGGTTATTTCTGTTTCAACAGTCTGATTTCCTGGGAGAGTATTTCACTTTGGCACATGTTGCTAGTTCATGTCTTCTCTGTGCTCTTTCTCCTTCTCCTCCCTTTTTCCTTCCTTGTAGTCCCTGCCTGCAACCCCAGCCAGGTAACTGAGAACCGGCCTCCTGCTAATCCCTTCAGTAATTAGCTGTAGCCATTTTTATTTAACCAATAGTTTTTCAGGAGCAAGGTTTGCACAAAAAAAAACCAGGCATATATGGGAATTTGCTTGTCTTGGAGCAACTAGATTTTGGGATACAAAATTTAACATTTCAATACATAGCAACAGACCAAATCCCACCAAGACAAATGTTTTATTCCCAGACTAAATTTTTTTGAGTCACCTTGCATGCTTTTCTAATATAACCTGGAACTCTTTTCACTAGTAGTTATAAGGGACTTACGTTAGCAGCAGTGTCTGCCTATATGGTGATTCTTCAAATAGGGTTTTAGTTTCTTAGAGTTGTTGTAGCAATTAACTGCTACTTCTCCAAACAACATGCAATTATTCTTTTAAGTTTCTAGAGACTAGAAGTCTCGAATGACTCTTCCTGGTCCGGCTGTTGGACCAGATCAGGGTGTCCCACCAGATTAAGGTGTCCAAAGGTTTGCATCCATTCAGGGCTTCAGAGACCTCTGGTTTTTTGTTCTGGTGTTTGTTTGTTTGTTTGTTTGTTGTCCTTTCTGGTTTAAGTGATTTCTATTCCTTGTCCACTGCTTCATCTTTGAAGTCAGCAATGTAAGTGTCTATTCTTCCTCTCTCTGCCTCCATCCCTGTCCTGTGCATTCCAGAGTCACATCTCCTGCTCTGACTACCCTACCTCTCTGCCTCCATCTCCCTCCCAAAAGACCCCAGTGATTATCTCGGCTTCTTCCCCTGAACATTGGGCTGCCGAGACACATGACTTAGTCACACTTGCAAGATCCCTTTTGCCTCCTAAAGCAATGCTCACAGCTTTGGATGCGGACGTCTCCGAGGGCGAAGGAAGCCACTGTTCTGCCTTAGTCTATTCTGTGTTAAAGTTGCTTTATCAAATGTTTTCTCTTCCTTTTTGTTTCCTAGAACAGTTTGGAGAGCATTAGGGCTGTAGGTGGCAACATCTTCCTGAGAAACATATGGACCAGGTGCTTCCTTATGAGTGGTTTTTAATAACTTCTCCTTTGGTGGAAATAGCTCTGTTTCAGCTTTCTACCTTTCCAGATAAGCTTCAGCAAGTTGCTTCCTGGGCAGTTATTAAGCATTTGCATCTAGAGGGCCTGGCTGAGGAGACCTGAGGATGCACAGTTGCCCCAGCATCTTTCCCTGCTCGCTCTTCTTTACATAGCTTGAAAGCCACCCTTGCCGGAAGTGCCCGTGTATATGCCAGTCCTTCAGGTCACTTTCTAATCTCATTGCCTCACACAGCAGAGGCATTAACTTCTCAAGCCAATTCCCTGTGGAACCAGGACTCTGAGTATGCTTGGCAGTAGGCTGCATCCACTTAATACAATGTATCCATTTAAAATGTGAAATAGCAGCTGGATGGTGGTGACACAACTCTTTAATCCCAGCTCTCAAGAAGCAAAAGCAGGTGGATCTCTGTGAGTTGGAGGCCAGCCTGGATTACAGAGAACCAGTTTCAGGATAGCCAGCACTACACAGAGAAACCCTGTCTTGAAAAATAGAGTTTTGTTTTGTTTTGTTCTTGAAAAAATAAAACAAAGAAAGGAAGCGGGGAGGGAGGGAGGGAGGGAGGGAGGGAGGGAGGGAGGGAGGGAGGGAAGAAGGAAGGAAAACTGCTTGTCCTAAGAAGCAGAAAGTTTCCCTGGCTGTGAGATTATATAACTCAACAGCACAGAGCTTTCTGTTTTAAACCTTTGATATTTCCAAACATTTAATGTACCTGTAGGACTGGAAGCTCAGACCTGAGGGTCTGTTTCTGTCCAGACCCATGATACACCTTGATCCCTGGGTAGTCCAAGACCCATGAGACACATTGATCCCTGGGTAGTCCACTTGCCAGCTGTGCACAAGGCTTCTTCCCCTGGGGACGTCTTCCCTGTGACCATCTGCACTCTTTTTCTCTCTGGTTGTCCTTCAGGACAGCTCTTGTCAGCTTTATATGACTGAAAAGGTGTAAGAATAGTCCATTAGATGTGGACCATCTCCACATTAATGCAACCCCTGCCCTGTCATGTCATGCACATAGCTCATCCCTCAAGGGGGCACACCTAAAGGTCTCTTAGCAGCTCCAGCGATGGTCCAGTAAGCACCCTTGCCTGTTCTGACATGTGAGCAGTCTTGGGTGAGGGCTTCTCCTGTTACATATCCACGCACTTCACCTTGCGTCTTCTGCGACATCTTCTTCATGAAGATAGTTCTCCCCTCCCCCTCACTGACACCTGGCAAGGGATTCATTCCTTTCTTATAGCTGTTCTTCCTTTTCTCGTGATTTCAAACTGTTTTCCTACAGCCTTGGGACCTGAAGGAGTGCTTGGCTGGCTGTAGGATTCTTGCTACCAACTTGATTTTCTTACTGAAGACAGTTTCATTCCCTCAATGCCTGGTCACCCAGCATAGCCACTCTGTGGGTTTGGTCAGTTCGTGGTCAATTTTCTTTTTTGGGGGGGCAGAAACATTTTCATGGAAATTTTTTTAAAAAAATTCTTGTTTCATGTTTTCTTTCAGAGTAATTTTGTGTAGATGTAGTTTGCTTTTATTCCATTAATTTGGAGATTTTACAAGATTCTATTAGTGTAACTCAATATAATATAATCTTACCATTGAATTACTAAAGGCTAGGCTTGGGGGAAGGCATGGACCCTCCCATGAACCTAAAATGTCTTCCCTTTTACCTCCCTCTTCCTCTCCCACCCACTTCCTAGAAGTATCCTTCTCCTTTTCTTGTTTCCTTTCTCCCTGGACCATGTTTAGAGCGACTACTAGCTTGAATCCCTTTCAGTACCCTCCCGTGCTGTCAGGGCCCATGACTCACCTGAACGCTGGACAGTGTCTCGAGCACACAGGGTGGCATTTCCTCCCAGGCCACTTGAAATCAACCTTAGTTTTGTCTCCACTTCTCTTCCCTACATTTCCCCCAAGGCTGGTACCAAAGTGTGGTTCACAACTCAGCCAGGGTCTGGAATCTAGTCTTTTTTCCAGCTTACAGGTGACCTGAAGATCACAGACATCTCTCTTATGGTTTCACCTAAGGTGCGGCATTCGTATAGTCTTATAGATTTCTGCACAGCTTTATGAGGAATTCATCTCACTAACCTAAGGTCCCCTTTTCTAAATTTCATCTTAGCCCAGTGTTGTACTGTCAAAAGAAAGCTGGAGTGCTCTGTGCACATACATGTAAAACCTGCTCACACAACGGCTTCCTGCATCCATGCAGGACCATGCATATGAAGAAACATTTCTGAGCAGCTGACTTGCAGAGCTTAAGATTTGTTTTTGTACTGAATACCAAGAACTACAAAATAAAGATACTTCATTGAGAATTTGCCTATAAAATTAAAATATCGTGCAGTCTATCTCTTACCTGGAACTGGATGCGTATAAGTGGCTTTGTCCTGTGACTGTTCTTACACTGAACATCTGAGCGAGCCCAGGGAGCAAGCTGTCCCTGTACTAGGCAGAACAGTTCCTGTTCCCACACCACACTATGCTCTATGTAGCCAAAGGTAGTGTTGAGTTCCTCATTCTCCTGCCTCCACCACCTGAGTACTGTGATTCCAGGTGTGCAGCTGGCTTTCTGTGCTCTAAGCATCAAACCCAGGCTTTCGTGCATTCTGTGCAACACTTCACTGACTGACCTACCTCCCCAGTCTCTCCCTTTTCTGATCTTCATTGTCCTTCTGTCACCTTCATATGCAAAGATCACTCTTCAAAAGTCAAATACCAGGAGAGCATACTTTCCATTATTACATTTCAAGTTAATTTATAGAATAGTTACATTGCTCATCCGGTTGAGTCAAAAATGTTTTGTTGCACTAATGAGGTCCTTTGGTTTCTCTTCTCACAGAGGACAATTATGGGATGGATGGGAAGGTTAGTCAGTCCAATGTTGCTTCAGACACCACCTGGCAAGGCCTGGAGGAGTTGTCCGGTGCAAACGACATGGATGAGTACAGATCTAACCCGAGACTGAGTCTGGAAGACTGGACTAATTACCTGAGGGCTGTCCACAGAACCTTTGCACTGCTGAACAGTCACCCTGATCGAAACAAAGCAAACGAGACTCCAACTGCACAAAGCGGTGGCTTCCCGGTCACCTCTGCTGAGCTCTTGGTGCCAGCAGAGATGGCTTCAGCAGAGTCAGGTGAAGACCCAAGTCATGTGGTTGGGGAAACACCTCCTTTGACCTTGCCAGACAACCTCCAAGCCCTGCATCTGAACAGACCAACGTTAAGTCCAGAGAGAACACTTGAATGGAATAACGACATTCCAGAAGTGAATCATTTGAATTCAGAACACTGGAGAAAAACTGACAAGCAGATAGGATGGGAGGAGACGCATCATCCTGAAGGTGACATCAGTGGCAACGGTGTGACAGAGCTGCTGCTCCAGTCTCATCTCGGGCGGCAGCCCACCAGTCAGCACCAACAAAACCGTTCCCAGGGTGTGGAGCCAGAGGAGGATGCTTTTGAAGATCAACTGCATCCTCTCATCCACTCTGACAGAACTCCCGTTCAGCGGGTGTTCGATGTGTCCCTCGTGGAGCAGCCTCTTCGCTCCAGCCACACGGAGATGTTGACCAAGATGGAGGGGAGTGGTACAAAGGAGTAGGTACCAAATCTCTAAGGCAGTCCCTCCTCTCTGGTCACCTCTGCTTAGATTAAATGTTGCCTAACGTAATATTTCTTTCCATGTTTTGATTAGTAAACTAGTGGTGGCAATCACGACTCCCAACATCCTGAGCTCCCCTTGCACGTAGAAGTTCATGTGCACATGTGCAGGTGATGCTCACACACAGACTCGTCGTAATTCACTGTTTTACCAAGAAGGGAGAGGTGGGGTGCATTTTCTGTTTTGATGCTTTGTTTTTGGTACTAAAACAGTATTATCTTTTGAATATTGTAGGGACATGAGTTTATAAAGTCTATCCAGTCAACATGGCTAGAATTGTGCCTTTGTATATTTTAAAAGCTTGATGCCCTTGAAGAATCTGTCAACACCCCTTCCCTGCTTGCATAATGAAGTTTGAATTAGTTTCTAACCACTGGAGTCTTTCAGTATCATCATCTTTGGTTCAGTGATTTTTGCACTTTGAGTTTGGCTATGTCTGATTGGTTGGTAGTGTTGTTATTTTTCTTTTAAACAGGCTTATCAGAGTCACACATTTTGTCCTAGGAAGGACAAAGGAATAGACCCCCAGCAAGGACACACAGTACGGATCACATATTGCTTAACGTATGCTTTTCCCAGAAAGCATTGCATGTATTTAACCTCGACGTGCTAAACTTGATTAGCAGAAAGGCATGGCTCACAATGTTGGTGGTAAAAATAAATCCTGAGGGAATAAGCAATAAATAAAACAAGAATGACCTGCTCTCTGTGCTTACTGGATAGATGTTCATGCTGCTAACACTCGGTTGCCCTAGTGAAAGAAGGAACAGGACAGAGGCTTTTATTTCAATCTTCCTCTTTTTTTTTTTTTTGTTTGTTTTTGTTTTTTGGTTTTTGTTTCATCAATGAACTTAAAAGCATTGGAAAAATACATGCAGTTTTATCTTTCTATAAGACAATTTTACTAAAGTAAAATCACAAATGCTGTAAAGTCTAAGTGCACCAGAACGGAGGCTAGCTTCATAAACATTGTGTTACACGAATACTTTTAAAACTATGGCCAAGCTCTGGGTCTCTAAGACATAGTTCAAAACTGCTTTTGAAAATCTGTATTCTTGAGCTCACCCTCTTTCTGTTGGACTTTCGGAGACCACTTGAAGGATACCTCATGGAGACTTTGCCGTATCTTCTTCCACTTCACAAGGTCTTGCTGTTGTCTGGCTTGACGGTGGCTTTGTTTTTCCTTCTAGATAATTCAAACATGTAGATAAGTTATATTTTTCTTTACGTGTTTAAAAACTTTTCAAGAAAACTTAATGTGGTATAGTTGAGTCCTTGCTGATTTTAAGTCTTTATCATAGAGTCTGTACATATGTTAAGCCTCACTAGCTGTTCATCAGATGCGATGCCACCTGCTGAATGACAGAGTGCGTACATGGTCCTGAATGGTGTGCTTTGTAAAGAGTTTAAGATATTAGGAAGCACATTTTGCTTTTTTTTTTAATCCTATGTAATACTCTGTGATACTTTTTATAAAAACAATTCTGGCTTCAGGAAAGTCTAGAAGCAACATTTCTGGAAATAAAAAGTGTTGAAACTTTTTACCGGTTTCAGAGAAATGAATTTAATACAGCGCTTGGGGTCACACATTACTTCCAAGTTAGCTGGAGTCTAAGTCTCACCTTAGTGGTAAGCATACTTGTCACACTGCCCCCAGAATCCACACATTGTAGGCCATTCCCAAGTTAGTGCCTCTCTGAATTTACCTCATCACAGTCCAGGAAGAAGAGGCAGAGCATCTCTGGACACAACCGGAGAAGGCTGCAAAGGGCCCAAAGCTCCAACTTCACCACAGTGAAAAGAATAAAAAAGCTCCACCCATGAACAGTGCCTTAGAGTTCAGAAGGAGCTATGAGCTTTGAGGCAAGCCTAACCGCCCAACAAGACCTCACATATTTAACACTGACAAATCCCAAATCCTTTTGTGAAAATTTTCTTGAAATGGCCTTCAAGTGATTTGTGTGTATGAAAGGGAGCTGGTGTTCCACTTGTGCGTGCCCTGGCCAGGTCTCCCTCTGCCTCCACTTTTCCTATGTGACCTTCCAGAATTCAGTGGTCATCATTCTTCCTTCCCAGCAGCCTCCTTTTTAAATTTTAACATGTGACAGAGATACTGCAGTTTCTTCTTCCTCTTCCTCCTCCTCCTACTCTTTCCTGTGCTGTAAATGTTCCCAGGCCGCATGTTGACTCGGCTTCAACACAATTCAGTCAATATTTATGCAGTCTACCCCATGCAAATAGGGTGTATGTCTGCACAGCTGTGTTTCAAGCCTCTTTCAAGAGATGGAAGGACCCTTAGAGACTGACTACCCAGTGATATCTTTTGATCTATGAAGAAGATGACCTCACAAAGGACTGAGATGACCTCCGTGGTTAAGTCTCTTGCCGTGGACTTAGAAGATAAACAGGGCCAGCTGTTCTATGCTTCTTCCATTTAAACAGTCACATGTGCATCGCACAAGCATTCACGAAACACATACACATGATCAGGGAGGAGAAAAGGAGTAGTGTGACCCCACTAGATAAAGCTGTTTGGTAAGAAAAAGAGTGAGCGTGACATTAGGGGAGACCTAAACCATCCTGGGGATGTAGTTAGGTGCCAGGATGTGTGGCTCGCACACACAGACTTTGGAGTGGATGTCCAGTGCTGCCCAACTGATGTGGCAGTGAGAACCCACAGTCCAAGCTCTTGGAGGTGGAGGCAGGAAGAGCAGACATTAAGGTCTTCCTCAACTTCACAGTGAGACTGAGGGATCCTGCTTAGAAAACAAACAAGCAAGCCACCCTCAAGTCATTTTGAACTCTAATGTTTATAATTATTGTGAGCTTAGGAAAGCTCTCTAAAAGCCCACAAACCTCTCTAAGACAATTGTTTACAGAAACAAACAAGGGCTTTGGATTAGCAGTGGCAAAGTACTCAGCAGATGTGCTTTCTTGTCCCAGTCTGCCCTGGGGAGATGCCAGGATTCCCCACTGAGCATCTGTGGCCTTCAAAGACCCCACGCCAGCCAGCTTCTCCTGCCAGCTGCCAGTTGAACAGATGTTGGCATCTAAGTCAAAAACCCACCAACCACTCTTAAACTATAACTGAGGCCATCTTGGTCTTCTCTAAAATAGGGAATGGGCAGGGTCGGGGGTGTGGCCTCTGTTCAATCTCCCAATAGAGTCAAATTTTGTTGGGTGTTTACAAAGTTTATTTTAGTAGACAGTACATTCTTGGATGTCAAGTAAGGTCCCCAAACAAAACATGCTCCACCTTGAGTCTTTGAGGGCTCTGTTACCCAAAGGTTGCTGTTAGGAACTATCCTCTAAGGGCCACCTGTGGTTCCTCCCAATTCCCAGCCCTTCCCACACTCAAGAAAAATTCTACTGTGACCTTGCTCACTGGACTAATGAGCTAGCCTCCCCTACACTCTGCTGCTGAAGACTTTTCCAGCTCAGGATCTTGGGCTGTCAAGACACACATGACACTGTACGTGCAAGTAGAGAGAACTACCTTTAAAATTTGACTCTTGCAGTTAGGGAGTAGAGACATCACACAGAGACAGCCAGCTAAGGGTTTTCAAACTGTTATACTTATGACCAAAAGTACCGCTTTCTACTGGGTCTCCTAGTCCTCGTACCCTAGAAAACTTCCCGAACCTTCAGGTTTGGAATCTGTACCCTCCCTCCCTCCCTCACCTCCATAAGTCCAACAAACCCGGTTCAAGGATTGAGTAGAACTAGTCAACTCTAGTAGCTGTCTTCAGAAGAAAACAGGTCCTAGACTTTCCATGCTCAGGAGCATAGAAATAGAGCGTGTGCTTTTCATAATGAACACTAGGTGGCGCTTGAGCACAGCTAGAGACATTGTCACTTCCATACATTGCAGTTTGCTCATGCTTGCTCTCCTGTATTGCATTTGACAAGAACATATCTTGATCTGTGGAAAGTGTGCCTGAAATCTCAGTTATCACAGTAGACCCAAGTGCCATTTTCTCTCTCTACTGTTTTGTGTTGCTATCATAAATTGGAACTGTGCCAAACGCTGGCTCTTAAACTCAAAGGTGAGCAAGGAATATTCATCTCCACGGTACCGCTATGATCTTCTACAATTAAAAGCACGTCTTCGCCTCACATGTGCTGAAACCATGGACACCATCTCTACTTCACTGGCAATTTTACAAAGAACTAGATGCTTTTTCAATAACACTTAAAACCCCAAGGCTGGAGTTAAAGCAAAGAAAAGAAGTTACCAAAATCTATAACCCTTCCTACTGCTATTTTTTAAAGCCATGCATGTGTGTGTGTGTGTGTGTGTGTGTGTGTGTGTGTGTGTGTGTTCAGGTTACAGAAAATGTAAGCAATTGGGGAGAAAGCCTATTACCCTACTCTGCACACACCTTAGCCATTTTTAACAGATGCTAAATTCTTTTAGAAGCAAACTGGTTCCTCGAACTAGCTTTGTTGGGTCTGTGGGTTGGGAGAGGGAGGGAGGGTACAGATTCCATAGCTGTGGGTTTGGGAAGTTCTCCTTCCAAAGTCTTCGGGTTAGGAAACCCAGTAGTGAGGCAGCAGCCTTCACTTCCATGTGAATGGTTTTCCTGGTGACTGCAATGCAGGAAGCCGGCTCTTCCAGCTGCACACACTCATTTATATACCAGCCAAGGTACTGGGGCCATTGTGACCCTCTCAGCATGCCATGAGGTGTGTAGGGGGAGCATGAAATGGAACAGTCATCTTCTTTCCAGCAAGCGTGCTCAAAGCAGACTCGGGAGCTTCAGCCTGTGACTCGTGCTGCTGTTTCTGTCTCTTTCACTTCCTGCCTTCTCACCCAGAAGTTTCAGATGCCAGTGGATTCAGGAAAATGCCCGTGAGTCAGGAGAGGCATGTAAACCCACTATTTGGTGGACTAGGAGGCCAGTGTGTTAAGTGCAATCGTGCGTCAGACACAGAGATGGCTAGCACATGCTCTCACACGTATGTGGAGGCTCAGAGTTTTAGTCTGATAAAAGTAGAGCACCTACTGGGCATGAGCAGAGGCTGGGACGGGTACAGGGCAGGGGAGGGTGAAGAGGTGATGCTTAAGAGGAACAACCTGGAACATTCTGTAGGAAGGTGGGGTTAACTGTTCGACACTTGACTGTATATCTCAAATACCTGATAGAAAAGAGTTTGGATATTTATTCCCCAACGCAAAGAACTAGTGTTAGCGGTGAAGGACAAACCAATGACATGTCTATGCCCTGAAATGTCATATGGGGCCCTAATGCAGTGATTATGTGGGGTGGAACATTTTTAAGACGTGTAACATTTTTTAAAAGTTCCAGTGCTTTTTCTACCCAGGTGAAATCTGAGCATAGATTCTGTTTCAGAGACTGACTCCAGACTATGTTTCTAACAAAGGGTGGGCTTGTCGTTTGAAAGCAGGCTTGGAGTGGGGCTTTTGACTCAGTTGTTGGCAGAGGCTTGATAATCTCAAGGTGGGAACTCATTTGCTTTAAGCTTTGCAAATCTTGTAGAAGAACAAGCCGGGCACCTTTGCAAATCACTCAGCAGAGCCAACTCTGTGGTAACAACAAACAGAAATGCTAACCTTACCTCCTATCTTCTTTTCTGGAGGCCAGGAAGTTGGGCAAACCTGGACTAACTCCATCTAGTGGCACAGGCCAGTGAGTATTATTACTTTCAGGTAAACCATTTTCTTGGACTCTTCTTGCCTTAACCCAGAAACGGAGAACAGCAATAAACGTTCAAGTGGATATTAGCCCAAAAGCTCAGAATGCCCAAGATACAACTCAAAGACCACATGAAGCTCAAGAAGGAAGACCAAACTGTGAGTGCTTCAGTCCTTCTTAGAAGGGCAAACAAAATACTCACAGGAGCAAATACGGAGACAAAGTGTGGGGCAGAGACTGAAGAAGGGGCCATCTAGACACTGCCCCACCTAGGGACCCATCCCATCTGCAGACACCAAACCCAGACACTATTGTGGATGCCAAGAAGTGCTTGCTGACAGGAGCCTGATACAGCTGTCTCCTGAGAAGATCTGTCAGAGCCTGACAAATACAGAGGTGAATGCTTGCAGCCAACCACTGGATTGAGCATGGGGTCCCCAATGAGGAGTTAGAGAAAGGACTGAAGGAGCTGAGGGAGTTTGCAGCCCCGTGTGGGGAGCAACAGTGTCAACCAGCCAGACCTCCCAGAGCTCCCAGGGACTGGACCACCAACCAAAGAGTATACATGGAGGGACCATGGCTCCAGCCACATATGTAGCAGAGGATGGCCTTGTTGGCCATCAATGGGAAGAGAAGTCCTTGATCCTGGAAAGACTCGATGCCCCAGTGTAGGGAAATTCGAGGGCAGGGAAGTGGGAGTGGGTGGGTAGGTGGGTGGGGGCACACCCTAATAGAAGCAGGGGGAGGGGGGATGGCATAGGGAGTTTCAGGGTGGGGGACCAGGAAAGGGGATAACATTTGAAATGTAAGTAAAGAAAATATCCAACTAAAACAAAAAGTTCCTCATGGTGCAGGTTCAAAATGGGGCCCCTGGCTTTCCATCCCTGAGGGACTTGTACAACACAGCCATACTGGACTCCGCAGTGTAGATAAGAATTCCGAGTGCTGTGAAGTCACTGAGAGGAACGGGTAAGCGCCCTCTATCAAGCCACATTGAGAATAGGGTTCTGCAGTCTAAAAGTCTGTTGAATTTGAATAAATGATGAACTATCTAAAAGAAATCTCTTAGGAAGTTCATGAAAACAGTGTGCTTCAAGACGCTCTTTAAGCTGTAGTCAGGACAATTTCTACACAGAATACTCTGCCTGTAGATACACTCAGTGTCAGGCTGATGTATGGCTCACTCTGGTGCCGTTGCTTCATGTCAAACAACAACAAAGACAACCAGATTTTAATCCAACACACTTTATTATTTTTTTCAAACTTGTTTTCCTTAATTTTCAGTGATCAAGTATTCATGATGTTGTAAACCCAGGTTTATTAGTCCTTTGACAATCAGTTTCATTAAACATAAAGAAATAAGTCATCGGGCCCTTACTTTACCATCGCAGGTCTCCAAATAAATATTTGTTCTAAAATTCACAGAAAATCAAACTTTACATTATAACTCAAAGCAGCCTTTCATCACAAACATGCCTCTACAGAGAAACACATAGACACACAGGCAGAAAGACACAGATACACACACATACATGTGTGTGCACACATGTGTGCACACGTGTGCTTGCATGCGCGCGTGCGCGCGCGCGCGCGCGCGCACACACACACACACACACACACACACACACACACCACAGATATCTTAATACCAGTCTGACAGTTTCACATTTCCTTACTCTACAAAGTTAAAGGCTGGCCTTGGGCTTCATGCTCTTAGATTAACATTTGGGTTTGGGGCAGAGGTATATATTCGAAGACAAATGCCCACTGTCTTACTCTTCCATTTAGTTTAATACACCCTTATCATTACTTCTGCTTTCAATAACATTAGCTTCTTATTTGGAAACATAGAGTAGACTGCCAATCAAAGTCCACAGCATCAAGCCCAAGGCTAAACAGCAGCTTGTGCAGGGCTTGAAACTTTCTGTATAAGATATAAGATTATCTAAATATTTTTTTTAATCTCTCTGAAATTATTTTCAGAATCTGCTTATTCTTGCTAAACTAAATATCAAAAGCACTGACTTTTGCGTAGAAAAGGATTCTCCTGTACACTTCTCACTTTTCCAGTATAGAGTTTCTGGACTGTGGAAATGAGGTCAAGGGGGGGCTTGTTCTCTTGTGGAAATTCCCAGGTTTCCAAACTCAAAGCACTGAAGCACTGATCTCACAGAGGAACACGCGTCTACAAACACTTTAGCACCAAGGCATTTTATATTCAATGTTGCCAAAGCCAACAGCAATACGGTGAGCTTCTGGTCACCTTTGACCCTCTTTAAGGCCGAGTACAAATTGACTGCTTAAATTAAACCTCTTCGAACAAACACAAATCTGGTTGAAACACAACAGGAAGTCTGGGACAGACAACGCCAGTAGCATCTTCTTTGCCTTCGACAGTACAGTAGACCACAGACAGCCATTAAAGATGAGATGACAGCAGAGAGAAATGATAAATAAAGTACACCAGGCCACCAGCCTCACCTGCCACTCCCTTCCTGACCATAGAAGACTACTCACAAGTCTGGAGAACAGAATTAGTGAGTCTGGCTTCTAGGCTATTTTGGGGCTTACAATGTTCTGGTTTCTACCTGCTACGTAGAATACTCAGCATGTACCTAAGCAGCAAGGTGTCCTGCACCTCTAGGACGGATGGACACACACATACACACACACACACACACACACACACACAGAGAGAGAGAGAGAGAGAGAGAGAGAGAGAGAGAGAGAGAGAGAGCGCACACACGCACACACACACACACAGAGAGAGAGAGAGAGAGAGAGAGAGAGAGAGAGAGAGAGAGAGAGAGATCGTCACAAGGTATTATCAGCTAGCACCTTAGGCAAGTGCTTGCCTTGCTACAGAGCGGGTGGGGGAGTTCCCATGGGGCTTTGGGTCCCTCCACAAGTGATGATGCTCCTTGGTGCACATCCTTAGTGCATACAGGGTTCTACAAAGCAGCTTCAAAACCAAAACAAACAAAGACGACACTTTCTGGCTACAAGTTCATCAAACACTGCGAGCTAGCACTGTGGACCAGACAGACATTTCGGATGGTTGGTGGAACTGGATTTCTAAGCCCTCTGGGAACCCCACTCTATCAACTCCTGGGGGGCGGGGGCCTGGCTTCCCTGAGTGCAAAGATGCAGTTTACTGTCACAGTCACCTGAGGCGACAGACAGGGTCTGTGGCTTGGAGTTTATTTCCTGTGTTCATTTAAAATCTTCACTAAGAATCTGAAAACCTATGGCTGTCTGCAAGTTAGCAGAGATGTTCATCTACTGACAGGAGAAAAATAAGTAAATAATACACCTGAAACCCCCAAAGCTCAGATACAACCAATCAGAATGAACCTTTTCTTCATTAAATTTCACTTTAGGAAATTCTGCAAAGATCCTAATTAATACCCAAACTGGATGTGTTCTCTATTAAACTCAACCTATAAATAAAAAGTTGAGGTAAGTTATAATAAATGACTTTAATAGTATACTTGGCTACATAAACAACATTTACTTTGAAAAATCTAGTTAAACATGAAGTGTGGGTGACTTCCACAGGTATGTGCTATGTTTCCTAGTCATACATGGAAATGTCTCTACTCTGAAGAATGTCTCTATAACCTCAAAACCAACAATGCATCAAAAAGTGATAGGTGCTAACTTATTTTACAATGGATATGTCACCCACCCCCTGTCACTGTTACTCTGAGCCACCCTAAAGAACTGGCTTTAACTTTCTGAGTATAGGGTTCAAATCTGTTTTTTTAAACAAACAAACAAACAAACAAAAATCCTCTCCAGAGAAGGCTGGGGTGCTGCTGAGGGGAGAAGGAGCAGGTGCTTAGGTCATATGCAAGGTCCGGAGCTCAGTCCTTCACCACTGAAGGAAACCGTGCTTTCATGCTCTTAACACAGAAAATGCAGTGAATGTCAAATGTTGGCAAATCGTTCTGCAAAGAGTCACCGCGACCAATGTTCTCTTTCTCCCCATCCCCCACGGTGTTCCAAATGACTTTTGACCGTTTTCAATCAGTAACTCCACTTCCCTGACACAAGACCCTCATACTAAGGAAGAAAATCAAAAGAAGGTTCTCCACCACCTCCTCCTTCAGCCCTTGGGAGTTCATAAGTCAATGAGCTGCATGTTATATTTGCATATTAAAGCCAAACAACACATTAATTTATAGAGATGATACAAGTACAACTTGCCCTTTTGTCAAAACAAGTAATTCAAAACCTATGCTCTGTTAAGAGCTGCGACCACAAGTAAAACAACCAGTTTACTAGAAACAGAAGACCTCTTCTATGTGTACGATTGAATGGTACTACCTATGAAATAGTCACTCACTGGCTAAGCAATAGTCAGATGATGCTACCAGAGCCCAAAACATCTGGGGAGCAATCTTTAATTGATATATAATACAGAACTTCATTCCCTCGTGATTTTCAGGACTTACTCTATAGTCACCACTAGCACATTAATATTAATTAATGTTACCTAATATTAATATTTAATATTTGCATACTGTAGTACACATCTTAGGTCAATGTCTTTGAGTTCTGACCCCAGCATCCCAAAGGATTTCATGAAGTGGTGACTGGTATCAACACATAACCAATGCCCAGTCAGCAATTGCTGGACTGAATTCAAGGTAGAGAAAGGGACCAGAAGCTTTCTAATTACTCTTGGTGAGCCCACCAATCTTAGTACCAAAACAGGACCAATTCCACCAGAAGTCTCTTAATGTAATATCTTAATTATCACAGAAAAATTAAGAAAGCACCACCTCTCTATAACTTACACAGCTCAGCGTCAACACCAAAGGACACTCACTATCCCTTCCTAAAAAATGACAATCACCCACAGAGGCCAACAAGGGACACCAAGTCCCAAGAGTACACTGCAGGCTAATCTGCACTACTTTATGAAAACCTCTCATGTCTGTTACACTGGTCAGAATCTGACACACAGCATTCACAATCTATCACAGCTAAACAAGACCCCACCTTTATGGCAGCTAAGCCCAGGAGTCAAAGCAAGGTTCTTCTCACCTAGGCACTAGCTTCGTCTCTTATAGACATTACCCAGTCTAAGGGTGAATTCCTCCTCCACAAACTACATGAACTCAGAAAAAAACCACTTGACTAATGGGCTTCCTTCATGGACAGGAAATCAACCCTATACCCAGGAACTGTATTAAGAACACACACAATTCTACCTGTGTGGTCTGCCAAGAATGGAGATGTCTGAATCATGACCCATCTGCCAGCCACCTCTATTCCAGATGAGGAAACATTTTCTGAGGTCGCCTTATATGACATGAGGTTCTTGACAGAGAGGCCACAATTTTATGGCACACTGGATGTCTTGGTCCATTGCAGCCAGATCCCAGGGGTTACCAACTGCCAATTCACAAAGGCTTGCCAGGAGGCCTCTGTCTTAAGAACCGTACAGGAATCGTCCTGAGCAGCACTGAAGCTGAGAGACAATGCTGAACAGCTGCCAATGGACCCAAAGTGCCTTTAGGAAGGGAACTATCCTGCCTCAGAGCCACTTAAGGGAGGATAGAAGAGCAGAGATGCAAAGGGCACCGTGAAATGATGCTAGCTTTGACAACACAGGATTCAATATGGTAGGCTAGCTTGCTTTACATTCTAACTCATTATTTAAAGTATGATCATATTCCATGTTCAGCTGACAAATGTCCCGTCCGCTGTGCAGTGATTTTTGTATCCTAGGTACAGCTTTCCTGACTGAATTATTCGTTTTCTAAGGCAACCATGACCACTTTATATACAGAAACAAAATCAGTAGAGATTTGCCAGCATGTTAGAGACATAAGTGAGGCTCCCTAGTTGGGACTCAATCTTACTTTGGGACTTTCTGTATCAACTACTTTGAATGTCAAAGCAGTAGTAACTCTTACCTAGTTTTAGTGGGCCCTTAAGAGCTGATTCCTCAGATACAAAGACCATCATTTCCTTCCTTATTATGCATCTCAAATTATAGTTTCTAGCCACACTGTCTAGCACACTAGTTTTAAAGCCCCTTAGGAAAGAATACTGTGGTTTATATATTCAAGCTCTCAGATGTATGGTTCAGCAGCCTCTTGATCTACCTTAAGATGGAGTAAACAGACTAAGAGAAAACATATCTTAAGAAATCCTTCCATTGCAGAATACAGTTCTTTGAAGCATTTGAAATTTTCTACCTGATTGGTAAGTCTGTTATGGCTTAAATTGCAATTAACAGTGCTTTAGGGAACATTCAGCTTCCACTTATGAAAAACATATCTGCTTTATTCTCTGAAAGCCAAAGGAACACGCCACATTTTTGTATTCCCAATCAAATTGCATAGTTGAGGCAAATTCAATTGTGCTTTGCTGCAGAACTCACAGTAGGTGTTCAAATCTTAAAAACGCTGACTTGCAAATGCAAAGTCAAGGTCAAGCTCACCTTTATCTGGAGTGTTTGCTACTGATATGTGTGGTCATAGCCTTTTCCATGGTCAGCCATGGATCTCAGGCTTCTACCAAACGGGAACACGAACATAAAGTGAACCTAGCAGACATGACGACAGATCTAGCTAAGCTCCTCCCTGGAGAGAAGAGAGGAAAGGCTGTCAGTCTTGTTGAGGTATCCAGCCCTCAGCAACAGTGGCTGTGTATACTGAGTTTTGTTGGTTTGAGGATTGTGTCTGTGGAGGTTTAAAAAAAGAAAGAAGGCACAGGTGTTTCTCAACTTGCCATACTCAACTCAACCAACAAAACACGTCTTCCTTCTCCAGGCTTCAGCAGGGACGCTACAGAGCAGCATCGGGGCTCTCCTCCAGCCCAGGGTCCACAGAGGAACTTATTGCTTCTGAGAAAGGTCCAGGGTATGTCTGCGTGGAACATGGGAATCCCTTTTGCAGAGCAGTTTCTTCATGGAATTCCCCCTGGGTGCTGAAGGCTGGGCAAGATGTAGCCCAGGAGTATTTCTCAGCTTTGCTGGGCCGGCCCACTTGCTCACTCACAGTACTCAGTGGGAATTCTCTGCACCTCCGCCTCTGCAATCCGTCCTCTTTGTACTTGATAGAGTACCAGGCCAGGAAAATAAAAATAAAGCCAACAAACTTGAGGCCAGCAGCCAAGCCAAAGTAGACAAAACGAAATGACGTCACGTTGTACTCCCAGCAAGAGCCCTGCACTCCGCATTCCTGCTGCCAGAGCATACAGGTGGTGTCAATCACGGCTCCAAAGTAAATCGGAGTAGGAATGTATGCTGCAGTCATGGGGAGAAAGAGAAACACAAAGATATAGCACATCCCGTAAGAGAAAACACATTTGTAATAAGCAAGCTGCTTGTTTGTCAATGCCAAGAAAATGACTTTTGTTTAATTGAATTTTGTTAAAGACTTTTTCATCTAATTGCAATTTACTTATGAAAATAAACAGCAAAGACTTATCATCTTCCACTTTACAATGTCAGAATGTCTTAGTGCTTTTTAGGTTGTCAAAAAAAAAAAAAAAAAAAAAAAAAAATAGCTACTGCCTCCTGTGGGTACCAGAGCCTTACATTGGACACTTGATAAAGTTTTCACAATGAGACTAAAACTGACACACGGCTGCTATAAGATACTAGATTGCAACTCTCTTGAGAGGGCCAGGACCACACAGCGGTGTGGACTGTCTTTGTCCTAAGAGCCTCTCAGCAGAACGGCCATGCTCAAGTCTAGTCAAGTATCTTCTTCATAAACTCCTCTGAATTTCTTACTGATCCATGCTGACATTCTTTCCTGTAACTCAGTGAAGAGACTCGTGTCTCCTAAGTGGAGGTCCCAGAAGGAGCCCCTCAGGCCGCTGAATGATGGCTCCGAGGACTGTGCCTTACACTCCGACCCCACTGCAGCTAACAAGACACACTTCAGATTTTCACTTCACAAAGGTACTTGGTGTGTGGAGATAATCAGGGTCAACAATTCATCTTTGAAGCTTCTGAAAAATCCTAGAAGTTGAATGTCTCTTGTGTGCGCTGTGTGTAACAGACATCTCTTCCAATCCACAGGAATGCAAGCTTACTACACAAAATTCCATTACACACTCTTTGCCAACATTGTACCCTCACCCATTCGCTTGCCTAAGAGCCGTTCCTTTTGATCCCTGAATCTCGTGGCCACCACTCTGTGACCATTGTGTCTTGCATGTATCTCTACTTTATCTACTACCAGTGAGCACTCAAATTAAAACCTCGGCCATTTGTCACCACAGAAAGTCCCTGATACAGAGCCTATTCCTTCTTATGCTTTGCATCCTAAGAACTTTGATAGCATTCCAAGAATGCTCCGTGCACAGAGGTAAGAGCTGGCTACACTAAAGCAGCAAGGAAGGAGGGAAGGAAAAAAGAGGAATGAGGTGAAACAGGACATCTCAGATCTCATGAATGGGCCTGCAAATCAGCCTTTGTAAGTAATTTGCACTTGTTGAAAATAAGGTCTAGGGGCTGGACAGATTGCTCAGTGGCTAAGTGAGTTGGCTGATTTTTCCAAGTCATGAGCTAGAGTCCTAGTACCCACATAGGCAGCTCACCGCCACCCTCACTCCAACTCCAGGGTATCCAATGCCCCTGGCTTCCTTAGAGACCCTACACACAGCTATACATACACATACACAATTAAAAATAATAATAAAAGTAAAATGAAGCCTAGTAGTAAGATTAGATGGTATGCTTCTTAAAGAACTGAGAAGGCTTTTTTTTTTTTTTAATTTGGGGAAAATCAAATTTGGATGGTTAGCTTAACTGTCCTTCTGCACATGCAATATAAATGAAGATGAACTTGAACTGAGTAACATTTGCCCGTGTTATTCTTTCCTGGCTTAGCAGTGATGCTACAGATGGTTCATCTTTACCCCAAATTCATATCAAGTAACCCAACTCCCTTCAGAGAACAGAGCCAAAATAAATATATTTTTCTCTATTTTTCAACTCAACCATCACTTTGACAAATTCCTGTCTTTGAAAAGCATTGGTAGTTCTCTAGTTAAAGACAACTATTAAAAAACTGAAAACACTGAATGCATGTTTCATCTGTTTAGCCAGGCAATATGGTGTACACCTGTAATCTCAACATCTGTGCAGAGAAGGTAGGACATCGTGGAAAGTATGTACTTAAGAAATTCCAGGCCAGCAAAGACCACACACATCACAAGACCCAGTGATAAATAAGTAAATAAATAAATAAATAAGTGTGAAACCCCTAAACAACAAAAGTAGCACCTTTAAGTTTATGGCAAAAAGCACAAAGCATAATTCCTAACTTTGTGCAATTTTATCTGAAATCCTCTTTAACCAGCATACTTTTAAAAAAAGAATCTTCAAAAACCTTCCACGTCTTATTGACACCAAAAAAGCCACACCAGGCTTTTTCTTTCTGTTTTTTTCTTCTTTATTCCTGCTGGAAGTTATTGAAAGTAGTCAGCTTTGACCTCAGGGTCACCAACCCACACTCACTGCAAACAGAATTCCAGGCAGTGTGAATGCTTCAGAAAAGAGGCCACTTAAAGATATTTCACCTTTCAAAACTGAACCATGAATGAAAAACAAACCAGTTTTCCCTCTTTGTCCCATGAACAATGGTTTTGATTCGTCAAGGGAAACAGTAGTTGAAGAAAACAAGAGAGACTGCCACTTAAGGGAACATGAACTTGAGGAAGTCAATGATGGGCATCAAAATGGATCAGTTAGTGGGCAGGATGAGCAGGGGCTGGGCAACTGGGTGGGCGGTCCCCACTACGTCCCAAAACTTAAAGGAGTGATGAGTTTCCTAAGGTTAGCCTCTGCTGTGTTCACACGGAGCTTTGCTTGTTGGTGTGCAATGTGCAAAGCCTCTGTGAACTTTTGTGACCTCTCTCTCTCTCTCTCTCTCTCTCTCTTTTTGCTTTTTAAGATCTTTGCCTCAGGAAACTCAGCAAGTGTACACTTCAAACAAGCCAATAAAATTACACTAAAACAGTAAGCCTGAAAGTGCCCCAAGTAAAATGCACCCGGTTGCCCTCACATTCCTGTCACAAGTCATCAAGAGACTTAAAAACCAAGATAACAAACTCATTACAAAGCCCTTGATTTCAATTTCTTACAACTGAAAACTCTGGAGGAATTTTGTACACCTTTGTATTCAGAGTCAAAAGGAAATTGTCAACTTTTAGTTGAAATTTAAAAAAAAAAAAAATAGAGAAGTGTCCTCTGATCTTGTTAGATTCTCCGACAACCATTACCAAGTGACTCAACTTCTGTTTTTAAAGGACCATAGCATTTGCCTGCTGTAAAGAGGAATTAAGGACACACTTGGAAATTCAGGGACATACCAAGTGTTCGCAACAAAACAAACTGCATTCCCAGCGCGAAGGGCCTTTCCTCATCTTCCACAGACCTTCGGGGAAGAAGGAGAAAATGGTTTAGAACAATGGTTCCAGGAAAACCCCTATGAAGCCAAGCCTGCCTTAGGCAGAACCACAAGCAAAGTATTCCCAGAATACTTAATTAAGTACAATATACTAACCATCACCAACTAAGATTCCCTTAGTAAATCACAGGCTGGAGATGTCTCCAAAAGGAAGCTCCTCTTAATGGGATCCCTCCAAACCCCTTCTACTAAGAAAAAAAATTTGTAAAACTTTATCCTAACCATTGCAGACTCTTTTTATCTGTTTGTAAGAATGTTTTAGGATTGAAGCTGTATCCAACAAAAACTACTCTCATAATTCCTCCAAAATTGGGGGAAAGTATGTCCTGGCTGGTTTTATGTCAACTTGACACAATCTGAAAGGAGGGAACCTCAATAAAGAAAATGCTTCCATAAGATTTGGCTGTAGAGTGTTTTCTTAGTTAGTGATTGACAGGAAAGGTCCCATTCAATCGTGGTTGGTGCCATCATGAGCTGCTGATCCTGGGTTCTATAAGAAATCAGGCTGAGCAAGCTATCAGAAGCGAGGAAGTAAGCAGCACCCCCTCAGGGTCTCTTCATCAGCTCCTGCTTCCAGGTTTCTGCCCTTGTTTGAGTTCCTGTCCTCACTTCCTCCAGTGATGGACTGTATTGTAGAAGTGTAAGCCAAATACACTCTGCAACTTGGTTTTTTTTGGTCATTGTGTTTTATAACAATAGAAATCCTAATTAAGTCAAAGTAAAGGCAGAAATTACGGACATACACATACACACATGACATGTACATGCACATACACATACATAAAAAGCCAGAGAAAGAATAAGCTTCATCAAGCCACATTCTCCCCTGAAAATTGATATTCTATGTAATCCTCATGTGGTGAAAAAATTGAAACCTATTGATTTTGCAATTAGCAAAGATTAAAAGACCCCCTCTTCAGAAATTCGCTGTTAGAAGTCAACTCATAAATTGCCATGCTTGAACACTTCTGAACATCTGGACAATGAGGTGACCTTTATAGAGTCTACTTCACACCTCTTACAGAATTACATTGGGAAAAGAATGAGATATTTCAGATAAGTGCCTCCTAGTGATTTGCCAGCTCTGCATACATGGCTGCTCCATCAAGATCTGCTGACAGTGAGTAAACCAGTGAGTCCTGCATGCCCTGTGTTCTTCCATTCAGGAACTGTCTATCTCAATGTCCAATGAGGAAGAAGCCAGATGTGTGTGGCACAGGCTGCCACCTCAGAGAAGCCAGATGTGTGTGACACAGGCTGCCACCTCAGAGAAGCCAGGTGTGTGAGATACAGGCTGACACTCTAAGCAAGTATGATGCTTCTGGCAAGTTGTCCTGCACTGTGGGGTTGGAAGAACCGTATGGGGAGAGGGGACGGAACAAGGATGGACTCCCTTTCTCAGGTTCTCCCTCTACCACATCCCTGCTCACTCTAACCCACAGTGTGTTCTTCAGGCTTCCCAACAGTATCCTTTCCTACCTGGTCATGTAT
This sequence comes from Rhabdomys pumilio, assembly GCA_030674055.1. NCBI lineage: Eukaryota > Metazoa > Chordata > Mammalia > Rodentia > Muridae > Rhabdomys > Rhabdomys pumilio. The sequence continues at coordinate 134,565,623 of JANHMN010000004.1, read as the reverse complement.
GCAGAGCCACATATACACAGCCTTTAATTCAAGTAATAACAAACTGATCTGAATGGAACAGAACAAAGGTAACTTCCAAGGCCTCTCCTAGGGTAAAAACCAAAACCAAAACCAAAACCAAACCTAACCGACCAAAACAAAACAAACCAAAAACCCAACCAGGATGTGCTATACAGCAATGAAAGCCCAACCTGACCAACTAGAAGCTCAGATTTCCAAGTCGATCCTGTCCTTGATTCAGCTCCAAGACTTTATACAACAGTAAAATCAGTGAACTCAGCATTGTGAAATGCAAGCCCAGCATAATTCCTCACTGATCCCAAAGGTGCAATATTAATATCCATGAAGCCAGAGCTAATACCCTTTGCAATATTCATAATCTAGTCACTTTGCCAAAGTATTCCTGCCCTGCCTGAGGGTCTGTTTTTTTTTTTTTTTTTTTTTTTTTTGAAACTAACATAGAGACGGCTTCCTTCCTTCCTTCCTTCCCTCCTTCCTTTAACATTTAAATTTAGGTGTATGCCCACATGTATATATGTGCACTCTTGCATGTCTGGTGCCTGTGATGGGGACAAGAAGGTGTCAGATGTAACTGGAGTTACAGAAAGTTATGTGTGGTGAGTACTGGAAATCAAGCTCAGGTCCTCTGGAAGAGCATCCAGTGCTCTTAACCATGAACCATCTCTCCAGCCCCATACATCTGGCTTTCAGTTCATGAAGTCTAACCTCATAACACAAAGGCTTCAGACACTAAAAGCACTGGAAAGAAAGTTTTATAAATAATCATAGTGCCCAGCTACAAAAAAAAAATTCTAGAATAAACAATGTTTCAGCCATTCTTTTCTCTCTGAAATAAAAGCTCTCCCTTAAGCCCAGAAGAACATTTATGGGTGCCCCCCCTGCATGCAGCTTTTTTTATCCCCTGCTTTGCTTAGCTTCTCTCCTCCTGGAATATGCTCTCTCTCACTGCCTGGTGCTGTTCTCACCTGAGCGTCACTATAATGGCTGATGGTTGGGCACACGCTGTGATGAAGGTAACTATGAAAAGGAAGACCAGAAAGGGGATGAGGGTATTACAGGTGCGTTTGCACTTCCCAGACACAGCGTAGCCGTTCTCATTGAGATAGGTTTTCACGATGACCACTCGGAGCTGGCTGCGCTGTCCCACCGTGGGCGGGGTGATCACTTGTCGACTTTGGACGCAGGTACACTCTGTGTAATTTCGGACCTGAGTAGAAAATAAAGATAAGTCGTATGCTGATCTAAAATAAAGCCTGGTATTAGAATATTGACCAAGTTTGAATGCTTAAAAATAACTATAGGATTCTTAAAGAATGTGAAATATTTCTTAACCGCACTAACAGGTCACTGTTTGCCTTGATAATATCAAAACCTCCTAGTCAGACTGTTTAAGCCTAAACTTCCCTAAGAAGCTTCAAACCTCAATTCTGTGGCATGTCTCATGCTCATCTGGAGTCATAAACACACACAGCTTTGATTGCTGTTGAACTTGCAGACTCTCCAACTGAAGCCCTTAAGACAGAAGCCAGCTTGGTTTTTATTTGTGCCCATCAGAGTGCCCAGCACACATTTGAGCGCACAGTGAGTCCTAAAATAAACATCTGTTAAACTCCTAATACACGCATGATGGTTTCTGGCGTGACCTAGGGATGCCGGCTTCAGTCCCAGTGGTGAGGAACTTCCCACTGGTTACTTCAGTTTGCCACTCTTTCAGTCCCCTCAGCAGGCTGGTGATCTCCACGTGGAAGGATAGAGTTGTCATCACTTCAGTCTGTACTGTAGGCTTGGCCCAGTTCTCTGAACTCTGACAGACTCCAGCTGTCTGAAACCCCTGCTGTGCTCCACACTGATCGTTCATTTTCTCCAACACATATCTGAGCCCTACTGATGTAGAGCATGCTGTCAGAGGGCACTGAAGACGGAGGGGTAAAAGGAGACCAAGCTTTCTCCAGTAACCACCCATTCTGTCTACTGAGCACAGACACAATGATCAAAGCGGAACTCGTCTTGAAGTTACTTGATGTTACCAAAACAAGATGAGAAATATTAAATGGGCCAATTAACCCTTTGTCAATTATGTTACTCCATGAAAATTAGCTGAGCTAGTTCTCGTGATGACTGCTTAAAACAGTGGTAAGAGCAGTTAGGCGTGGAGTGTTTGGCCATTTAGGAAATTAAGGAATCCAGTCCTTAATAATATAACAATGTGCCCACAAGGTCTCATTCACTGCCATGCAACAGGGGGATCACTGCAAAGAAATGATCTCGTGACTTCAATAGGGTCACACTCCAGAGCTTGTCAGCTATGTCACTGGGAACCAGCTATAATAATTTCCATGTTGCACTCTGGTTTCAAATTCAGAATAGAAAGTAGCACTCCTAAACTCTAGGTCAATGGTATAGTCTCTAGATTTGAACAGAAAAAGCAAATGCATTTTAACCTTTAAATTAGGGCAATCGCCTCCTGTCTGTCCTCATGCTAACAGCCAAATTGGGCTCAGTAAAGAATAGAGTAGAATAAAAAAAACCTCCCACAGTATTAAGGTCTATTTATAATTCACAGGGGAGAGAATTCTCAAAATAGACTATTCTTCAGCTGACAGAAATATCTTTACTCTGGAAGTTAAGGAGTGGAGGAGAAAGTTAACTGACAGGCTTATGAAAAATGGTCAGCGCCCATCTGCACAGCCTCCACTTAGCGGACCAGCCTCCACAGCCTCCAGTCTCTTTTTTCAGTGCCAACTGTGGTAACCTTGACCCTCAGATCCATTACAAAGATCCTGGCAGAGGAACAAACGGGAAGCCCGGAGTCTAACCTTATCAAGTTTCCCTGAGTTGGCATGAGTGCAAAGTAGGAGTCGGCTAATGTGGACCAGAACTCCACACCCTGATCCTACCAGCGCATTTGACAAAAGTGATAACCCTGCACAATTTGCATCTCAGGAGGTGTTTTTCAGAGGTGCCCACAGGGCTATTTGGAGCCTCATGAACAAAGGATACTGAAGTCATTGTGGGTCCCCAGGGTCCCTTCACCTGTCTCAAGATACTGGACTCACAATAAAAGAGGAACTTACGGAGTCTACTCACCCCGGTGGTAAGATTCCCACTGTTAACACAGCCAGCCAGACATGGGTTGAAGTATGTGATCCCATCTGATCCACAGACGGGCTCATATTCATGTATTTTACAACCGCAATTAACATTACAGCTTCCTGTCAGATTCCTATAGGGCATGGTCAGAGAAGGTCTGAGAGGGAGAAGGAGAAAGTGAAAAACTTAAGCAAGACTGAGAACGGAATCACAAGGAAACAGACTTGACATCAAGTGAATTGTCTATTTTAGAGATAATATATTCCCATGAATCAAATGTATGATAGCATGACGTAGCCACCTTCTATAGTTATTTCCACAAATTCACAACGAGGCATAAGGAAAAAATGTTTTTGGTTTCATCAGAATAGATGAAATGGATTTAAAAATAATTATCTGTGCTGCCCCAACCTCAGTGTCCACCTTCATCAACAGACCGATCTCATGTCTGAGTCCAGTGATTTGAATCCTCATAGATCCTTGCTGGGAAACACTTGGCTCTGCGCCTTAACAAGTCTAGATGACGATTTGTTTCATTTGATTTGATTTGATTTGATTTGATTTGATTTGATTTGATTTGATTTGGGACTATTGGGGATTAAACCCAGCAACTGATGCAAACAAAGCATGAATCTTAGCACTGAGACACACACTCTACCTTAGTTTATTTATAATTTATATATAATACTTATATACATTTGTGGAGCATTGTGCTATTTCAATATACATTACATGAGTCAATCAAATTAATCACCATATTTTTCATATCAAATATTGAACTTTTGAACTATGAAATAGAAAAAGTATATTTCATTACTGAACCTTTAAAATCATTGTGAGCACATAGACATGAAATCCACCTATCAGCCACAGTTACCAGTGTAGGTTTTACTCAGCAAAAACTTGAATTGTTCTAGAATAGTTTACAAAGGAACACAATAATCTTAGAAAACCAAAAGGAAGTCATTTGCAATGGTTAGGAATCTTGTCACTAGCTTGACAGAAATAACTAAGGAAGATTAACCAGAAATCACTAGAAACGCCCAAATGCAATTCACAGTCAAACATGTCTGGCCTTTTTCCCAATAGAGTCACTGTGCCGGATACAAAGAAGTGACGGACCATGTATGTTCAAGAAACTCCACCCAAGGGAAATCCATTCAAACCATAGCTATAAAGAGAGAGATGACATATAAAGGCACAAAATGGGGAGATGGCATAAACTGGCAGTAAACAAGGGGTAGGCAGGGTTGGGGGGACGCTGAAGAATGGGAGCGTCTCTGAAGGATTCAAACCGAGACAGTGTCTCTTACGTCACTTTGTCACCATTCCTATGCAGTACTGATAAAATGCTGTTCCTAAAGCCAAATAGATGAGCAGAGTAGGTGCTTCATGCATCTGTCCCGTAATCTGCTGCCCATCCATCCAACAAATATTGGGGAATGTCTGTTGTGTCAGGACTTAGCTTCAGTGACTGTTAGAATAACCTAGCGTAGCCCAACCCAATCACACGTATTGCTCTACAAACAGCACACATGCTGCCTATTCTAGGGCTTCTCAAACTCAGACTGGGTAGACAGCCAAATCCAAAGCTGTGCTGTAGTTGTATCAAGAAAGTTCCCTACCAAAGCAAACGCCTAACAAATCTGCTCCTCCTTCCAGTCACCCCACAGAAGAAATCTAACTCAAGACACAATCAGCATTATAAACTCTTAGTATCAAGAATTTTAATGTTTAAATACACACCAAAATAATTCTAAAGGAGTGGTTCTCAACAGGGACAATTTCGTTCTCCAACCCAGGGGACTTTTGGCGATGGGTGGGAGATAGCTTTGGTTGTCCTAACTGAGGGGTGCTGTGGACATCTGTTAGGGGTTATACCAGCGTTCCTCCAAACACAGCACAATGCTCAGAAAGGCTCCACCTTCCACAGCAAGGGACAGGTGCCTAGCCCAAGTGTCAATGGTGACTGAAGATGAGACACCCAACCAATAAGCACATTCTGAAGATGATAAGGTAGGGGTTTCAAAGCCC
>JANHMN010000004.1:134546084-134560468 GCA_030674055.1 Rhabdomys pumilio | reverse complement strand
CGGCGCCATGTTAACCATAGACATGTGGAAGCATACAGTATGGTACAGATCCACCTCACCAACACTTCAACAACTAAACTGCAAGCCATGACAAAAGAGGAGTTTTTATTAGTCTGTGCGCTTAGTCACTAAAAGTGACAGACAGATTCCAGGTCAACAGTTGGTATTGCTGTTATGTAGAAGCTGCTTGGCATTTTCCTTCTGACAGCCAACCTGCCTTCATGTGTACTCTTCATGTGCAAAGGCCACACATTACAAGTGCCTGCCACTTATGAGACTGTCCACTCAAGAGGCACAACCTAAACCCAACATCAAGGTATACTTCAATCACACAGACAAGAACATCCCTCTCAGGGCCATCTTGTTGGTGTCTATTTCAGGGAAATATTACAATAGTAAAAACTCCATGAAAAGTGATTTAGGGGCCTGGAGCGGTGGCTCAGAAGTTAAGTGCACTTGCTGTTCTTCCAGAGGACCCAAGCTTAGGTCTCAGCACCCACATCAGGCAGCTAGAACCACCTCAAATTCCTACCAAGGAAGACGTCTACTGTCCTCTGCAGAATCCCCACCCATTTAATATGTGTGTGCGTGCACGCGCACACACACACACACACACACACACACACACACAAAGTGAAAAATCCTAGCACTCAGAAGACATGGGTGGTGAGTTCACGGCAAACCTGGTCTACATAATTTCCAGAATTGCCAGGACTATATACTAAAATCCTTTCTCAAATAACAATAATAATAATAATAATAATAATAATAATAATAATAATAGCAGCAACATCAATACTTTTAAGGAAAAAAATGTAATTAAATGAAGGCGACAAGTAGAATTAGCAGGAAAGGAAGTAGGTATTCATAAAAAGGTCATTAAGAGGAAAAGTCGCCATGGGATGAAATAGAAGGCAGCCAGCACGGCTCACCTCTGCGGGGATAATTTGCAAAGAATCTTTTTTTTTTTTTCTTATTGAAAATAGAAATTTTTCTCACATAATATTCTGATTATGGTTTCCCTTCTTTTATTTCTCTCAGCTTCTCCCCATGTCTCCTTCCATCAGGATCTGTCTTTCATTAGAAAATAAACAGGCTTCTAAGGGACAATTTAAAATAAAATAATAAAACAAAGTCAGCACATCTGAATAGGACAAAACAACCAAGCAGAAGGAAAAGAGCCCAAGAAAAGGCACAAGAAACAGATGGAGGCACAGAGACCCACTCGTTCGCACATTTAGGTATTCCATAAAACCTTCAAACTGGAAGCCAGAGTATACCCACAGGACCTGTACAGTAAAAAGAGAGAAAAGAAGAAATAAAAATAAAAAGGAATAATTTTAAAGAATGTCTTGTGTGACTGACATTAACCCACCAGAACCCAGGCTGTTACCCCCATGCAAGACCCCACCCCACTTCGCTTCTACAACCATATGCCACACTGAATTCTCACAGTAGTGCAAGGGCACATCTCAAAGCACTAAGAAATCCATCACTTGTCAGGTGCAAAGCCGCGATGGGCAGGGAAAATACACAGGGACACTGCACTTACCAGCACAAAGAGAACAGTTACCATCTTTCAAAACTGTAAAAGATCGCAGGCAAGGAAGCCTTCTAAATGAACTGCCCCTGTTAACTCATGAATCAACATAGGTGAATCTCATTTTGTTGTTTTTTTGAGATTGTTTCTGGCCTCGAACTCACTATGGTGCTGAGAATGACACCTTGACCTCCTTTCTCCATCTCTCAAGTACTGGGAGTCAAGGTACACTGTCTCTGTGCCCAATGAGTCAATGTGACTTAATTTCAAGTGATTCTCAGGACCTTATTATCAAATATTTTACAATTGGATGCTCCAAACTGCTAGCATGAGCTAGAAAAATGGAAGAGGTCTCTGATATTATCTAGCAATGTTGCTAAATTTAAAGACTAAGAAACTGTGTGAGATATAGTGATCTGCCCAGTAATCACCAAGGCTGTCTTTAGCCCCAAAGAGTCAATAACAAAATAAGTATAAATATAATATTAATACAAATATAAATAACTGCACTGGTTAATCTTTATCAATCAGTGCCCAGGGGAAAATGTTTATTTAAAGTGATATATAACAGCAAAGCATACCATTGTGTAACACGACTTGACAACAAAGCTCTACCACTAGTATGTAGGAAGACAGTTAGACTCAGTCCATCACACTATATGGGTACTTGTACCATAGCAGGCTACCTCAAGCTCTGAGGGCCACTAGGCCTTCCAGTTGTCATTGCACAAACAGAAACCTGTCCTTTCTTAGACATTTGGTAGCTCCAGAAGTCACCTCTGGAAACAGTTTCATCCAGACACTGAAGTCACGAGAAGATGGCATAGTAGATTTAACTGCAAGCACAAAAAGATGACATCTGATAGACAGAAGAGCTATCATCTCTCACACCGTAGCTATTAAATGGCATGTCAAGAGACAGCATTGGTTGGCAGTGCAGTTAGCCATCAGATTTAAACTAACTTTGAGAAAGTATTTGAACGTAGAGGGGGCAGGGAGGTGGGTGGTCTCACTGTGCAATGTGTTTACTCAAAGTCTTACTTAAGCCATGGCTGTCATAAAAAATGCCAACTCGACTGTAAGATGGTTAAGATACACCTTAGAAGTCCCTAGCCCCCTAGCGGAAGGGATCCAAACACACTCACTAATTAGACTGCATGGAAAATCCAGATGTCGGGGATGGAATTGCTTGGAGTAGAAACGGATCCAGCTATCAGCTACAGTCCTGGAATCTTCATGCTGAGAACACATCGACTTCTCAAACCTGAACTTCCCTTTACATTTTATTTTTGCTTTATTATGGTTGGAACACTTTAACAGATCTAGGTGCTGAACCTGAAGGGTGCTGGCTATTGGGCATATAATATGTATGTCACTGGGCTGTACCCACAGGGGATCATTTCAGATGTTAAGCCTCCTCTCCCTTATTTGTCTCTTTCCTGACTTTATTGGATAAAACACTAGTATGTGGGCTGGGCCCAGTGGCACTCCTCTTTAAACCTAGCAGTGGGTAGTCAGAGGGGAGCAGATCTCTGAGTTCATGGTCAGCTGAACTACAGAGCAAGTTCTAGACGACTCAGAGCTACACAGAGAAGCCCCATCTTTGAAAAAAGGAAGAAGTATAATTTAATAACAGACAGAAAACTAAAGTTACTAAGGTAGGCAGCCACAGGCCACTGAGCAGTTTGTACACTAAGGAAGAAAACCCAGCCAAGGCAGTTAGAATCTCACTTTACCTACACTCTGAAAGTGTAGGCCAGAGAGGCCCTGCTGTTAAAAAATGCCTGTTCTTATCATTCTTGGAGTATCTTCCTCGAAACAGGTGGTAGCCAGAGAGGTTATCCATGAAAAGTGATCATTTCTTTTGCTAATCCACAAATGTCACTGAAATCAGTTTGTAAAGTGCAGACACCTGGGCCCCTGCTGCAGTACCCGGCACTCAAAGATGGACCTCAAATGATCACAGTCAGATGTGCTGTACCTACGATGCATGTTTGTTTGGTTGGGTTTTGGCTTTTGGCTTTTCAAGACAAGGTTTCTCTGTGTAGCTCTGGCTATCCTAGAACTCACTCTGTAGTCCAGGCTATCCTTGAACTCAGAGATCTGCCTGTTTCGTCCTCTTGATAGCAGGGATTTAAGGTGTGTGCCATCCCCACTCAGCTCTATGATGCATATTTATATGGAGATCTAATGAGGTTCAGCAACGCTGAGTAACATTCTTGTGTACAAGCAGGGGCCTGGCATCTTCTTGCATTCTAGAATGAATGGAGTTGCTTTGCATGATCTCAAGGAAAGAGAACAGGGACAAGAAAAAAATGTGCACTAAGTCCCCCTTCGTGTAAGGAAACATGAGCCTTAAACAATCTTCATAATAAAGACAATTAGCATTTGTTTAACAATAGCCAGATGCTCTAAGCTGGAGGCTGGATACAGGAGGAGGTGGTGTCTCACTTTCTCCCCTCTGATACTTTAACTTTCTCAGCATGCTGAGATTGATGGTTTCATCATTTGTACACAGAAGATAGCCAAGTTACAGCAATAGCAGATTGTTAGTGTATGTGGTGGGGGATGGGAGGGTCACACAGCTAGAAAACAATAAAGTTAACACCTGCTTTTGAGAATAATAATGTTTCAGACAAGATGGTTTTGGAGGAAACCAGGGTAGAAACCTCACTATCTCACTAACATGGAGCTGGTTGCCCACTAAGAAAAACAAAACTAAGGTAAGATTTAAAAGACTTGAGAAAAGAGATTACAAAGCAAAAATAAAAGGAACCATCATTATGAGTTTGGGGAAGAAAGCTGACTGTGGCTAGGAAAATGGATTGTTCGGCAAAGATGAGGACCTGCTAGCGTTGGAACTCATAAATTTGTTATGGAGTCAATCAGCACAATTACATAATTTCCCCTGGCAATGCTAGGGGACTAAGAAGCAATTGATTCGGGCTTGGCAGGACACAATGGCATTAAGCAAAGGCTCTAGAAGACTTGACGGGACCTGTAGTTCTAAAGCAGGTAAGATACAGAGTCTGGCTTCCAGATCTTCTAAAAAATACATTTGAAATAAATATGGATTAGAGGTAAAAGGAGTAAAATCATGTACTATTGAAGAAACAAAAAACTAGCAGCAAGCTTCACGATAGTTGCAAGCGGACAGCTATGATCTCATTGATCTGTGGAGGAGAACACAATGGAGCCCACCGAGGGAGATAAGCCATGAGTGGTCCCTTCCCTCTCACCTCTATTCTTACCACCAGCTCCAATTCAGAGCCCAGAAAATCATCAAAAATCTGTGAGAAAAACTGTAAGAAACCAAACTTCTCCTCTAGATGTTTGAACACAAAGACCCTTTTATTCTTGTATTGAGGATGGCATAGGAAACAGGCATATGTTGAGGCGTAGCCTGAGTGCTATCAGTCAGGGAAGATAATTGTCAGTGCATAGGAAAAAAACCTTTAAAACCAAAAGATAAGACGTAAGGCACAGAAATAGAGATAAAAGACCTAATTGTAAGAGATCTAAAGAGACCTTACTCTCTAAAATACCAGGATGCTAAGAAAGGGGGGCAATGAAGAATCAACAAAAAAAAAAAAAATGATCCTCAAAATGTTAAAAACTATATGAAGAATTTAAAACAAGGCTTTTGGGGGAAAAAAAAAAAAGCTCTCGGAGCAAAAATGTACATGAGATATGCCAAAGTAAGTTAACACAAAGAAACCCATTCCATAAGTTCAAGCAGAATAATAACAAGTGCCTTGGAAAGCACAGGAAAAATGAAGAGGCTATGGAGATTTGAGTAAGAATGGCCACCATAGCCTCATTTATTTGAATGCATAGTTACCAGAAAGAGATAATATTTGAAAGAATTAGAAGGATTAAGAGGTGTGGCCTTGTTGGAGGAAGTGTGTCACTTGGGGTGGGCTTTGAGGCTTCAACCCCATGCCAAGATTGGAGTGTCTCTCTTTATCTACTTATAGAACACGATGGAGTTCTCAGCTGCTGCTTCTGTGTCTGCCTGTCTGCCATCACCATGATGATAATAAACTAATAAGTGTTTTCTCTTATAATAGCTGGTTGGTCATGGTGTCCCTTTACATCAATACAACAGTAACTAAGACAGAAGTTGGTACCATAGAGTGGGGGAATTGCTGTAACTTGCCTTAGCATGTTGTTGTAGAATATAAAAGCTTCATGAATTTGGACAAAAAATAGCAGTTGAACATCTTAAGCAGGATTGTCAGGCCATCCTAGTAGGATCATGAAAGACAGTGGTGCTGAAAACACTGTAGATTATAATCACTCAGCTCAAGAGGGGATGAAAATTAGTAAGTGGCCTGTACAATTAAATAATTAATAAATCCCAGTGGTGGGTTCGTTACAAATCTCAATGCTTTAGGTTCCTGAATGAAATATACACATATAGCATTTATATTTTAATATTCCTTAAACAGCAAAATCATTGGGCCATGTGGCTAACTCCAGGTTATCACTTACTAATTCTGGGTTTTATCTTGGCAGCCCTGGAACCAGTTGGACAGTCCTCTGAACTAAGCTCTTATCTCTCTCTCTCTCTCTCTCTCTCTCTCTCTCTCTCTCTCTCTCTCTCCCTCCCTCCCTCCCTCCCTCCCCACCTCCCTTCCTCAGTCCCTCTCTCCTTCCCTCTCTCTCTCTCAGCTCCTTCATATGGTGACTATGCCTCTCTGCCTTCCACTCTTCTCAGGTATGGAATCTCTCCTCTCCTCCACACTCTTCTGGCATGGAGAATCTTCTCCTTCTTCCTCCTCCCTGTCCCAAGCCCAGGAGACACTAAAATCCCACCTCTGTTTGTCCTCCCCAGCTACTGGCTGTTGGCATCTTTATTTACCAATCAGAGACAAGTGGGGGCAGAATCCCAGTAGCTACATGTAGATGCTCTCATGGAAGCAGTTTTTTGGGGGAACATAATTAGTACGTGTAACACAAGCAGCTACTGCGGCCTATGACCATTCTTGTGATATTTTGGAGAAAATTGTGGCTGCTTTTTTGCCCTTGTCCAAAAAAAAAAGGAAGCAAGCAAGGAAGAAAAATCTGTCTGAGGATAAATTGAAGAGTTTTGGATTAATGACATTGGCAGAGATTTCAAGACAGCCTAGTATTGATTCTGTCCTGTGGATATTAGTGGTCACTCTTATGCAGATCTATAATGAAAAGGAACAAGCTGAGCAAGGACAATTGCAAAATGTACAGTTTGAGAAGTGAGAAGATCAGGAACTGTATGTAATGTGGAGGACAAAGTTCCAGTGCTCACGGAGATTAGAAGTTTAAAGAAAAGCCTGATGCTAGGTGAAATAAAGGGACTAGTGACCTTAGAGCAAGACCCCACCCAGCTATGTTTCCACCTTGTGAAAAGAATTTAAAAAGAAAGCCATAAATAATAGAAAACTGACACAAATGTAATTGAACAAAGATGCCAAATTCCAGTCCCAGCAAGTAGCAGAACTTGGCAGCTTCAGCCATATGGTTCTGGCTTTAGAGTCAAGGATATAAGAAAAGGGTTGTAGAATCTCCCTCCATGGCTAAGGAGAGCTGTTGAGGCCAGGCATGTGTCAGGGATATCTCTGCATGGAGACCCTGAGAGGGCATTCCATGAAGCTACGAAGGTGAAGCCTGGATTGTACTGGAAATCCCAAGATGTTGGAGATGCCAGAGTTGTGTGTTGCTTGTCAAAGAAAGCTGCAGACTGGATGTGGGACCAGCCCAAGACAGAGATCTATGTTATAGCCAACAAAGCTGAAAAGAGTTGGATATCTAAAGAATTCTTTGACATCAGACATGGAGATGCCCAATTTGGAGTTTGCCCAGCTGGTTTTCAGTCTTGCTTGGGTCCAGTATTTCCTCACTGTGCTTCTTTTCCTTCCTTTTAAGAAGTTAATGTACATCCTGTGCCACTGTGTGTTGGAAGTGTGTGTCTGCTTTTTACTTTGATTTTACAGAGGATTACAGTTAGGAGATTGCCATGAGTTGCAGAAGAGACTCTGAACTTTGGACTTTTAAACAGTATTAATACTGCAATAGACTATGGGAACTTTTGCTGTTAGACTGAACACATTTTTACATTATAATATTGCTATAAGCCTATGGGAGTCAGGCAATGGAATGTGGAGATTTGAATAAGAATGGGTCCCATAAGCCCATATATGTAAATGCTTAGTCACCAGGAAGTGGAACTATTTAAAAAGATTAGAAGGATTAAAAGGCGTGGTCTTACTGGAGCAAGTGTCTCTGGAGGTAGGCTTTGATGTTTCAAAAGCCCATGCCAAGCCCAGAGTCTATCTCCGCCTGTCAATCAGGATGTAGTTCTCAGCTCCTGCTCCAGTGCCTGCCTGAATACAGCCATGTTCCCTGACACAATGATAATGAACTAAATATCTGAAACTGTAAGTAAGCCCCAGTTAAATGCTTTCTCTTACAATAGTTGCTTGGTCATGTTATCTCTTCACAGCAATAGAGCAGTGACTAAGACAGAGGCAAAAAAAAAAAAAAAAAAAGGTACAGGTATAGTAGGAGGAATATTTCTTAAGTTAAAGGGGGAAAAGATGTATTTAATTAAAAGGTTTCATTAAGTGGGCAGCATAACAAATGAACAAAATCCTTTGGAGATATCTAGCTCTTCACAACTACCATCCAACCTCCAAGCTATCCACCCAACCACTCAACCATCCAATCATCCACCTAACCACTCAACCATCTACTCATCCATCCATTCATCCATCCATCCATCCATTCACCCATTCATCCATCCATCATCCATCCATCCATCCATCATCCATCCATCCATTCACTCATCCATCCATCCATCCATCCATCCATCCATCCACATAGCAAATCGTCATGATTGTTTTAGATGTGAGAGGCACAGCTATTGTATAGTCAACAAAAGAGCTTATCTCAAGGACCTACGTCAAGAAGGTGATTAAAAAGGAACCAATTAAAGAAAATAGCTTCAGATGTATTAAATGCTATGGAGAAATGAAGAGGAGGAGTAATGTACCTGAATTGAAGAGGGGAAGTCTTGGTGAAAAAGTGACATGGCTAAAACTGAACAAATCGTCAGTCACCTATAAATTCAGGATAGTAGTATTTATATAACAGTACTGTGCATTCTCACAAGTTAGTAACATATGTAAGCCACGTAGAAGAACGTTTAACATGTTCTGGGTTGAGAGCTGGCTACGTTTCATATTTTTACTAGTGGTATAGAAATATCCAAACATATTGCTACATAATAACAAAGCTCAGAAAAGCAATTGTCAAATGTTATTATAGTTTAAGTATAAAATAGTAAAAAAGAAATCAAAGCAGATATCCTTAAGTGTTATATGTAAAGAAATTTTGGAAAGATACACAAAACTGAATGAAACCATTAGCCAGATGTGATTACACACACACACACACACACACACACACACACACACACCTATACTCCAACAGTTGGAAGGCAGAAACAGAGAGAGGGTCTCTGTGAATTTGAGGCCATCCTCATTTACAAATGAGTTACAGGCCAACTAGTGCTATATAGTGAAACCTTGTCTCAAGAAGGATCAGGAGAAGGAAGGAGGAAGAGGAAGACAAAGAGGAAGAGGAAAGGAAGAAAACAATATAGATTACTAAAAGATAAGGAAGAAACTAAACTAGGAGGATTAAATAATAAGAGGGTTGGAGGACAAGTTAAAGAGGAAATATGAAGAGGCAATTAATACTAAAGGTCTTTCAAAAAAAAAACCCACCAGAAGCTGACTACTGTAGAAGTTTCCTAAAGTCTGTACATAAATTAAAAATTTAAGTGAAATTACCATATAATGAGGTAGACAATGCCCCAACTAAACACCTTATGCCACCAGTGAAATTTCCAGTTACACAGCTAAGTCTGTTGAGTCATTCTTCCTCAAAGGTCACAGGCTATTGTCAAGGCTATTGGTCTCTAAGACCTGATGACCCGATTGCTGAAGACAGCACTTATTGTTTCTACCTAAGGAGAAAGCAATCACTAATAAACCCTATGACCTAAACCAACAATCTGCCTGTAACATCCTCTGGTGCAATAGTGGCACAAATGTTATAGGAGTAATCAACCACTTTTCAAAATTAGATTTGGAGTTGGAGAGATGGCTCAGTGACTAAGAGTACTGGCTGTTCTTCTGCAGGTCCTGAGTTCAATTCCCAGCAACCACATGGCAGCTCTTCACTTTGGTTATGTAATAATGTGATCTAATATCGTCTTCTGGCATACAGGCATACATGTAGACATGCTCTCATACAAAAAAACAAAAATAAATTTTTAAACATTTAAAATAAACGTTTAAGGCCCACTTCATGAGATGGAACCCATTCCTGCTAAACTGCCCAGACACTAGATAGAACATGGGCCTAAGGGAAAACTTGATACTATTACTCTGCTAAAGGAAAATTGCAATAAAATTATTCCAAATGATATATTGCTATACCCATTGATCAGTGTTTTGGTCAACCCTCAGCAGAGATGAGTTAATTGCCATCTTGCACTAGATGGCAATTAACACAGAGACCCTCAAATGAACAGTGTGCAAAGAGTGAGAGACTTTGGAGCACTCAATCTAAGGTGAGATGTCTTCACCAAACCCTCCCCTCAAGACTCTAGAATCTTATGTAAAAAGAGAAGGCAAAAAAGACTTTAAGAGCCATAAGTTAATGCATTACTCCAAGTAACTAGCATCTTCCCAACACAGCAGGGCTGACACACCTATAATAACACAGAAACTTACCGCATGCACAAAAACTGCACAGGTTTAAACAGACAAAAATCTCAGCACCGAGAAGAGGAAATGGACACAAAGTCCCATCCCTAACCAAGAAGCAATGTGCAATTGCTACCTGCTGGGAGAGGGAACTCAGTCCTCCCAGTGAAGTCTCTCCAGGTCTATCAGGCACAGTCCAGGGCAGCCCCATGCTCAGGACCAGTTGGACACCGCAAATCGAACTCCATAGTTTTTATTTTGTATGGGATTTTGTTTTGTTCTGGGATTTTTGTCTTACTGTTCGTTTTGATATTTTTAAGAGCAAGAACATGAATTTGCCTGAGTAGGAAGATGAGAGGATCTGGGAGGAGTTGGGGGTGGGGGTGGGGAGGGAAACAAAGAGAATGAATTCTATAAAAAAGCATTAAATGAAAAAAAGGCATTATCCAGTCTAGTTTGGCAATGTGGGGAGTGGGGACTCAGGACTTCCACAGTGTACTTCACACACTTGATGGGTTTTGGTGGTGGTGCAGGTTTGTGTGGGTACATGTATGTACATTAGTGTGTGCACATGAGTACATGTATGTACAGATGCATGTGCACACGTGCTCAGGTGCTGCTCCTCAGAAACTTTCCATATTGATTTTTAAAATGGTCTCACATTAGCCAGGGGCCCACAGATAGACCTGCCGGCCAGCCACAGGCATCCTCTCACATCTGGCTCCCCAGCCCAGGGATTACAAGTGTGCGCCACTGCATCTGCCATTTTTACATGGGTTCTAGGGATCCAACTTAGTTCCTGGTGACTGACTGAGCTACCTCTCCACCCATTGTGAAAAGCACACTTTAAAAAACATTTTAATGAATACAATAAGCATCTCCTCCTAGTCTCATGTAATTAAAATGCCATGGGGGTCACTCTGTGAGGACCAAAAGGGACAATGACAAAGATGACACCCTCCGGCCTCCACCCTCAAGGTTTATGAGCTCCAGCTCCAGAGACAGAGTCCTAAAGAAGAGGATGAGAGGGACAGACAGTCCGGCCCATGTGTGGGACCACCCAGAGCTTGCACTTCACTCCCACTGATGCAGGGTGGATGATTCAGGGTGCTCCTAAAAGACACTTACCCCGTTGTGTAAGGGATGTTTATGCCTCCTAGATTAATGCTTTCACATCCAACAATAAACAGAGTTGAGAAGCACAGCAAAGACACCCCACTGCAGATCATTGCTAGTTTTGCAGATTCTCTTGCACTAAGCTTCAGTTTTTTTATGATGTAGCCTCCCAGGACAATGCCAACACCAGCGCTGGGGACAATGATGACACCTGGGAAGAGGAGGAAGAAAGGGTTAGCTTGTACTACCCTGGACTGTCAACTGTTACTGTCTCCTCTAGTTGTTCTGTCTCTGTTTGCTCAGCAGTCCTAAGGTAAAGAATCAGAATTACTCTAACTCGTAAACACTGAATGTGTAATTTTACAGTATACTACTTCCGACAGACACCGACAAAGATTGACATCCAAAAGATACAACAAATACCTTTGCAAAGGACAAATAATTCATGAAAAAGGTGAACAAAATTTAAATTGGCCCTTCACCAAAGAGAACATCCAAAAGCCCTACGCACATGAAAAGGTACCCGTCACTACTGAGTGAGAAGCACAGGTTAAAACCACAGTGGTGTTCTACCACATGCCAGTCAGACGGTAAACATTTTAAAGTTTGGTAATGTCACGTGCTGGTAAAAGTGCTGGAAACTCTCGTCAGTGGAGGACTAGAAACAGTAGGACCAACTTTGAGAAGCAGTTTGTCATTTTCTGGTACAACACACCCTGCGAAAGGTAGTTCCATCCCAGACTTTTACCCCCAAAGAAACTCATGGTGTATACTAACCATCCTCGTAGTCCTCAACTGAAAATAAGCCAAATATCCCATCACAGAACAGTGTATGAGAAATGCTCCTAACACAAGGTTCTACTCTAGAGTAATACAAAGGAAGACCTGTAAGCACATGTAACGTGGACGACTCTCACAAAGACGACACTAACCACATGTAACATGGATGACTCTCATAAAGACAACACAAGAAAAATAAAAGAATACAACAAAATATGCACATGTTCACACCTGTGTCAGGTTCAAGAACCAGGAGAACTAAGCTGTCATGTCCTAGGATGCACACATGGTAATGTGAGTATAAAGGAAGGATAGTTACCATAGAAGCCAAGATAGCTTGGCAATGACCAGTTCAGGACAGGGAAGGTCCTGCAGAACTGAACATGCTCTACTCCATAGTGTGGGCCATGGTTACTGCCATTGTCTGAATGCTCATGTCTCCCCGAATTCATTTGTTAGCATCCTAACCCCTCAAGTGTTGGCCTTAGGAAAGTGGACACCACAGGAACGAGATTAGTGCCCTACTTAAGGAGACCAGAGCATTCCCTTTTCTCTCTATCATATAATGGCCATGGTGAAAATGTCCCATCTACGAGAAACAGACCTTCACCAGACACCAAATCTGCCAATACCTTGATCTTGGAATCCTTACTTCTAGAATTGTGAGATACCAAATCCTCACACTCATGAACCACTGTGTGCAGGGCAATCTTGTTACATGAGCCTGAATAGACTTAGTAAGCTGTATGCTTATTACTCATTTCTAAACTCTGACCTGTGCCCTACTAGATGTGTTATTTGACACTGTAGAAAAAATAAAGACATGGAGTTGGAGAGATGGCTCAGCGGTTAAAAACGGGTACTCTTCTTGCAGAGGACTCAGGTTCAACTCCCAGGACTCACAGTGAGCAGCCCACCACTCTAGCTCCAGGGAGACTTGGGCCCTCCTGACCTCCATAGGCATCTGCCTTCACATGCATGCATGGATAAGCACACTTAAAAACTAATAAGAAAATAAACCATTTTTTACAAAATGAAAAACAGCTGGGCAGTGGTGGCACATGCCTTTAATCTCAGTACTCAGGAGACAGGCAGGTGGATTTCTGTGAGTTCAAGGCCAGCCTGGTTTAAAGAGTGAGTTCCAGGACAGCCAGAGATATGCAGAGAAAATGTCTTGAAAAAAGAAAAGGAGGAGGAAGAGGAGGGGGAGGAGGAGGGAGATGGGGAGAAAGAGGAGAAGGAGGGGAGGAGGAAGAGGAAGAGGAGGAAAGACATAGTCGGACTACCTGCCCACTTCCTCTGTGAGCACCTTACAAAGTGAAAGATAGACATACAGGCTAATATAGAATCTCAATAAAACAATTCTATAAGTTATTGGGGAAACGCAGGGAAAGGGGAAGCTGAGTCTTCCCGGGAAGAGATCTTAGAGTGGCTATTTTCGGCTGACATTCAATAGAAGAGGCAGAATGTATCGAATGGACTGGACCGGCACAGAGAGACCATTCGAACAAAGGAAATGCACGTGAAGGTGTGAGGTCATGGTATTGGGTATTCACAGCGCTTCAAATACCAAGGCTGTGCAATGCAAGATGATGTGAGGTGGTGGGGTGCAGGAGGAGGGGTAAGAGAAGAGGGAAAGAAACTCAGATTGTATCTCTGAGCAATTAGAGGCCGCTGGAGACTTCTGAGCTGGATCAGATGAGAGTTATGCGTTATGAAGAGCATTGCTCAAGTTAGTATATGTGATAGCATAGATGGAGAGATAACTTGAGCCTGAAGTGGTCAGAAGGGTAGTTGCAAGGGTCCAGGTGAGCTGCAGGAAATCACCACACAGCATAATAAATTAAGTAAAAGCAGGAAAGCTAGTGTGTGATACTCAAGTAGAATGGGGATCTGAACAGAAGGCAGCTTCGCAATCTCTACTACAGACAGGACCTGGAGTAGGGACCTGAAGAAGAGATGGATAGAGACCTCTCATTAGGGCACTGGGGGCTGTAAGCTCTCAAAAGAGCCATGCTGAGGGATTTATAAGTTACAGTCGAATCTGAGAGGTGGGATGTTCTCTGAACGCAGAGTGAGAAACAGAAGAAGCCATCTGAGGAGAATGAGTGTTAATGGGATATGACAAAGAGATGAAGCCAAAACGAAAGCTAAAAGCAGAGAGACGCAAGAGGACAGCCAAGGATGAAGTGTTA
>JANHMN010000004.1:134533584-134543584 GCA_030674055.1 Rhabdomys pumilio | reverse complement strand
TCCATACCACACTTGTGATGTGGCAGAATAGACAACTCAACTAAGATTGACTTAACTTTATAAAAGCCCGTGTTCCCAATTTTATAATACAAAATAAAACCCTTCCTCTTGCAAACATCTCTTATAGAATAGGTATTCATTAGCATCAGAATAGAACTAAATATTGCTTAAAGAATCCACACCTCAATGCTAGCAAATATTAAAATGATCCAAGAATAATGGACACTGCAAGTTTATCTCCCAAACTGCACATCAGTCTACAAATAATGGCAGTGTAAGATACCCACATCTCTTTCATTTTTCAATATCTCATCCTCCCTGTTGTGAAAAGTTTTCAGGAGCCCCTTCAAAGGCAGTTAAGTAGTTGCATGTGGCATCTGAACTACTTGATGGACTCCTTCCCTTGGAATTCTGTGACTATTGTAAGACAGAGAATAAAATATTTCTTTCTATCCATCATATTCCATGATATGAATTCAAACCTCTTGAATTTCAGACAAAAAGGGTGTGTGTGTGTGTGTGTGTGTGTGTAAGTGTATGTGAGGCACAGTTCAAGCTTCCTTTAGGAACTTTCTTGAGGACTTAAGGTGGTAGGTTAGCAGCTTGGCACATGGCTGCTCCTAAGCAGCTAATACAGGGAGAACTGTACAGTCAGAGAGAAACATGAGAGGCCCAATCTCAGAGATTCAAAGACTTAAACACCGGAGGAGAGGTGAACAAAGGAACATTCAGGGAGAAAAGAATCTTGTTTTCAGTGTGGGTCTCTGACGAATTCAGTTGAAATGACACAAGAATTTGCATGCCCAGTTATGTGGTGACAGGGACTCCAAAATCAAATTGAATAAATATAGTTCATCTTTTATACCTTACCTAGAACACCTTTTATACATCTAGAACAGCTTTCTGCATCCATGCAAGGAAACCAGAGAGCAACAGCACTGGCAATGGGGAAATGCTTAGATATCTACTTCATCTTCTGGCTCTGGGAAACAGGAGGGGAAAGAACCTTAAGCAAATTATCCTCGCAGAGATGGGGGGGTGGCGGGGGCTGACCTGGTCCTTTTGTAGAGGAAGTTTCACAGGAGCTCATTAACGATTTCAGTTATCAAAAATAAGCTGTGAGCGAAGACATTAGCATTAGGTTACCGCACTCAGTTCCTGTTCATGGTACAGGCTTGGGCTTGTGCCAAACACAAAGTCCTCTGTGGAGGCCCTTCAGGCAAGATCTACTTTCTGTCAGCAATTTTCAGCTGTTCTCCGTTCATTGTTCTCCAAGTCCTGCAGCTCTCAGAGATTTCCCTTCCAGAAAACTGCTCACCTCCCACACACCAGGAGCTCAGTTGACGAGGCTTTCCTTCCCCCAGGAGAAACCAACAGTCTTAAAACTCTCTTCATCAAGGGCAGCGGGGTGGAGTTTAAAAAAAGTTGACACACCTAAACGATACTCATTTAAGTGCCCTGTCTCTCACAAAGACCTGATAGAATATTTTTTCTTTCAAAAGTATATTATTGTATTTATTCTGTCAGGTCCATATGGGAGACCAGAGTTATCATTTTGGGACACAAATTTGAATGCATTTTAATTTTTCTTTCACGTTTTATTATCTCTTATTTTATACGTATGAATGTTTTGCCCTCCGGTATATTCTGCCTACTTACTGATTCCCCTTTGTCCCCTGACTCTAGAGAGGAGTCTTCAGCACGTTATTGCGCATGTGCAGCTGATCTGGGCCTTTTGTCGTCAGTGGTCAAGTGTATGCTGCCAGCCAAGATCAGCATGGGGCATCAGATCCCTTGGAACTGGAAGTACTAGCAGTTGTGAGCCACCCGACGGGTGCTGGGATACAAACCTGGATCCTCTGAAGAACAGCCAGTGCTGTTAAATGCCAAGCCATCTCTCCAACTCTTCAATTTCACTTAGCTGTAAGTCACACACTATAGAGTTTGCCTATGGAACATACAGTTCCACACATTGGAGGGTGCTGGGACTTGAACACAAAGCCTCACACGTGCTAGGCCAGCTCTTGACCACTGAGCTACAGCCATATAGACCCTAGCCCAGCACATACACAATACACCCCAGCGATTCGCAGCACTGCCATTTCGTAACATTTTCACGTCACTCTACAAAGAACCCAGGTGTCCATCAACTGTCCATTTTCTCCCAACTTCCCTACATCCACCGATAATCATTGATCTGTTTGATTTCACAGGCTCCCATTGGTCTGAATGGAGCCATAACACCCCATGTCCTGCCACATTTCTGGTTTGCAAGGCATTGTTCTTCACTTCTCCTTAGGGCCAAACTACACTGTACTCTAATCATATCGTGTTCTTTATTCATGCATCATGTGATGGACTTCTGGGGCTACGTCCACACTGGGGATACTATGACTAACACGGCTGAGAGCTAATAGATCTATCTTGTGTAATGTGGCCATAAGTTTCATTTCTTTAGAAGCAGGCCTAGGAATGGAGTTGCCAGGTCATGTGTTTGAAGATGCATTGAACTGTTCACCAGAGGGCTAGATCACTTGATGTTCCCCCCAACATCGGATAGGAATTCCATTCTATTCTTCCACATTTGTACAAACAGGTAGTATTTGATGTAGCCAAACACGTAGGTGTGCTTTAGGGTCTCATAGTAACTCATTGTGGCTTTGATCTGCATTGCTCTGGTAACCAACTGGATCAGGTGTCTTTCTCTGGCCTTGTTTTGGGCATTCGTACACCTCCTCTGGACAAATGTCTATTCACAGCTTCTCCTCATTCCTTAAAGTTGGCTTATTTTTCTGGAAGTTTTGAACTACTATAGACATAGCTGATATATGTTTTGAAATATTTTCCCTTGTCTTATGGGGTATCTTTTCTACTTTCTTGATAGTGTCCTTTGATACCAAAGTTTTTAACACTAATGAAACCCAATTTTTTTGTTTTCCCCATGGCCTACACTGCTCAGTCTAAGACCACAATGATTCATGTGCATGCTTATTTCTAGAAATATTACAAGCTCTTTATGTTATACTTTGAGTCACCTTGCACTTATTTAATGTGATATGGGGGTAAATTTAATTCTTTTGCATGAAGCTACCTGCTTGTTCTAGAATCAGTTGTAAAAAAAAGGCTATTCACTCTTTCTATTGAATAGTGTTGGTGCCCTGATCAGCAAGTTGATCCTGGTTAAGCAAATAGTTCAGTGGAATTACTTGTCACACAAACCCAAGGGCTGGAGTTCAGCTCACCCATCCCCACACAAATGGTAGGCTGGCATGGCAGCCCACGTATAGTCCCTCAGGAGACACAGGATCTCCAGGAAAAGATGACAACTGGTTCTCAACCTATTGGTTGCAACCCTTCTAGCAACCCTAATATACTTACATTACAATTCATAACAGCAGCAAAATTGTAGTTCTGAAGTAGCAATGAAAATAATTGTACTTTGGGGATCACTACAACATGAGGAACTGTATTAAAGGGTTGCAGCATTAGGAAGGTTGAGAGTCTCTGAACTAGACTATTCAATCAGCAAGCTCTAGGTTCAGTGAGAGACCCTGCCTTAGTAAACAAAGTGGAGAATGATTAAGAAAGACACACAGAAACCTGACTTCCAGCCAACATGCATACATGTGTACCATACATGTGAACACACATGAACATACACAACACATGGAGATGCTCTGTTGATCATAGGTATGTAAATTTGTTTCTGGTTCTATTCCCTTAATATTTCTGTCTCCTCTAAGTCAGTACCACACCATTTTATTAGGAAATTTTGATCCAGATGCACTGGATCCAGAGGTCACTTTGAGGAGTATTGACATCTGAACAATACCAAGTCCTCCAATCCTTGAGTATAAAGTGGATTTCTCCTAAGATGTATTTTCTGTAACTTTTAAACAATCATTATTTGTCTAGCTTACTAAGTTGTATACATTTATTATATATAGCATCTTGCCTCAAAATATGTATATATTCCTCAATGGCTACATTAAGCCAATAAAGATACATTATGTGGCATGCATTTTGTGGTGAGAACACAATTCTACCTCCCAACTTTCAGAGTCCAGTGCGTTGTAACTATGGTTGATCTCTGTTTTGCATGAAAATCTTTCTTAGTCGCTCCTCCACCCACATGACATTTTTCCTCTGACAAGTGTTTACTTAAACAATATTTTATACTTTCAAAATGCAAGCTTTGCATTCATCTGTTAAGTACTATTCCTAAGAATGTCATTCATTGCTGCTAGTGTTTCTGGGACCCTTTCCTTTGTTTTGGGATCGTTGTCGATGCACAAAAGCAAAGGTAACTGGGATCTCTTTCTCTTTTGCCATGCAACTCTGCTAAGCACATTCAGTAGCGCCATTAGGTAGCTTTTCTAATGGATGCTTTGGAATTTTCTCCATAAAAAAAATTTGAAACCTGTAAGCAGAGGCCCTTTCCCTTCTTCATTTCCTTTTCCTTCCCAGTGACCTGACAAGAATCCCTAGTGGAGTAAAACAGCACGAGCAGACTTATTTGTCATTGTCTGATCTTAGGGGGAGGGTGTCCTTAGCAGGTTAGCTATAGTTAGTTCCATACATCCTCTTTATCACCGCGTGTCTCTAATCTCTAAACTATTTAAGCAGAACTTTACAAAAAAAAGTTATTTATGCACTATTGTTACGTGTAACTTTTGGAGAACTTACAAAATTGTAACTTTTAATTTAGTCACCTAATAAACTTAACAACTTGCTTGGTATTTGAATATTTACCAGAAACCCTTTCTTGAACACCAACTATGCAGCAGGAACTAATCTAAACTGGAGATACATGGTGAATAAAACTAGCAAGATGTTTGCCCACATTGACTTTACAGTCTAATGCAGCAAAATAATAAATTAATAACTAAGCAAATCGTCCCAAATGATAGAAGGTGAAAAGAATCTCAGTGAAAATTATTGTCAGCAGAGTAAGAGAAATGAGTGTGCAGCGAGCAGAGGCACACTGAAACAGGCTGAAGTCTATCTGACAAACGGTCGTTTCAGCCAAAGCAAAGGAAGAAAGGGAGGGTCACACTCATGAGGACTAAGTCACCCCATTTATACACCGATCTTACCCAGCCCTGAACAGAACCCAGAGGTACCACAACTCAGAAAATGTTATAACTAAAAGAAACTTCGAAAACCACTCATATTTCTTTGTTCTAATGAAACAATCCAAACTAGAACACGTAAGAATCAGAACAAGGCAGAATCAGATGGGGGAAAAACCAGACTCGATGGGTACTCACTGAACTGTTTATTCCAAGATGTAGTTTTGCTTGCCATGCATAATTGCACCAGATAATGAAAGCTTCACTCTAAGGTTTTTAATAAACAAAGCTGATTCAGGACAAAACCTCACTCTAGAAACCCCATGGTCTGAGCATCCATCCAGAAAGAACAGCCACCCTGTGAGAACATAGGTTGCAGGTATTAATGAATTAGTCAGTCTTACAGACAATAACCATTGACAGAAAGCATCAGAACCCATTTGCAATTTCTCAGCTAATCGCTTTCTCTTTCCTTCCCTTCCCATCCCTTCCCTCCTCTTCTCTCTTCTCTTCCCCTCTCCTCTTCCCTCCCCTCTCCTCCCCTCTCCTTTCCTCCACTCCCCTCCTCTTCTCACTCTTCTCTTTCCCTTCCCCATCCTTCTTTTCCCCTCCCTCCCCCTCCTCTTATCTTCTCTTTTGCTTGGTTTCCTTCCACTATTGCTCTGACTTTGTCTATCCTTAGGTCTGAAGTAGACAAGCCATAGCCTCATCTTCAGTGTTTGATTTTTGTAAAATCATTCCTTCATCAGGTAACTGGCTCAGGATTTTTTTATTCATTTAATTTGTTTACTATTGGTTTTTATTGTTTATATATTGTTTACTTATTTATCCTTTCTTTAAAATAATTATGTATGGGAGTGGTTTTGCTTGCGTGCATGTCTGTGAATCATGTTGCACTCCTGCAAACCACTCTGCTGCCCTCAGAGGCCAGAAGAGGGTATTGGACCCCCTGGACCTGGAGTTACAGACAGTTGTGAGCTACTGTGTAGGTACTGAGAATCACACCCAGGGCCTCTGGAAGAGCGTCCAGTGTTCTTAACTGCTGAGCCATTTCTTCTGCTCCTCTTGTTTGTTTTTAATCATAGAATTTGGAAGGAAGCTAGGACAAAGATCATCCCTTAACCTCTGATGACTACTCTTCTTTCTTCTAGAGCAGGACTCAGCAAGGCAGGTGTAGACTTTGCTATCTATCTCAGCTGCTACAGAGCTAAAGCAGTCATGGGCATGTGCACATGGGGGCATAACTGCATTCTAATCAAGTCTGGTTCACAAAAACAGGCAGAAGGCTGAATATGGCACTAGACATATTATAGAGCAATAGCTTGACTTATGGTTGCCTGCAGTGCTGGCTTTATCTCCCAGCATCCCTTGCAACTGGATGTGTTTTTAAGTTCTGATCAGTATGATATAAAAAAAGTATATATCCACGGATATTTGTTAGTTTGATTGTTTTTCAAGGCAGGGTGTTTTTGTGTGTCCCTGAGTATCCTGGAACTCACTCTATAGGCCAGGCCAGCCTCAAACTTGTTGAGATCCACCTGCCTCTGCCTCCTGAATGCTGAGATTAAACGTGTGTGCCACCACCACCACTACCACTCAGCTCCATAGCTTTCTTCAGTTGTCCCAATCTGCTACTGAGAATACAAATACAATCTCTGAACCACTAGTTTATGAGACCAACAGTCCCCAAGAGAGTAGGTACTGGGAGCAGTTTGGGGCAGCGTGGTAATCACTTAGTTGAAATCTCTCCTATTCCACTTTTCTAATGCTCAAAAATAAGCCTCGGCCTCCCAGGAGCTAAGCTTACAGGCTTCACCCCCGGCTCAAAACCTGGCTTCCCAGGGTTAAGATTCTAAATCCAGTATATATTCTGCATCACAGGGATTACATTCTCATAACCAGAGGTATAAATCATGTCATTTGACTAATTTTATTGGTGATATTTTCCAAACATTTCAAGCTACTTTTTCTGCAGAAATATGTATTCAATTTTACTAGTGAAAAAATATTTTTATCAAAGAAATTTGATGTACAATCAATTCTTCTAAGTTTCATTTATCTAAAAAAAAAAAAAAAACTGAAGGGAATTTGGACTAATTTTCCACCTATGGCTCAAAATTCCTTTCAAAACGTACAAATTACTACATTCAACCATGTAAGGTGCTTATGGAAAAATAAATGCTGTCATAGAAAGGTTAAATATGTTTATATCATTGTTGCAGTGATGGCCCATAGCAAGTCCCAGGTTAGCCAGACCTATAGAATGAGAACCTACCTCATTAAAAAAAGATTCAAGATGTAACAGTAGCCACACAACTTTTTGTATCTCCTAAAGAATTTGATATTTACATAGTACATATTTCACATAAATTTTAGAAAGATGTTACTACTGCTTTACATAAAACAAATATGTACTATGTATCATACAAGAGAAATTTATACCTGTAATGTTTCTAAAAGTCACTTAAGTCAAAACACAAACAAATTGCATCATATTTCTGCAAATAGAGTTCTGAGAGGACATTCAGTACAATGACTTGAAGAACCTCGTAAGAAACATAGCTACAGACTTCTGTGCTTTGCCTCTGACTGATGGAAAAACACAGCCTGAGCAGAAACCAAGCCTGCCAGCAAAGCGATTTTCCTGTGGTCCACCCTGCAATGGTTCAGGTTACAAAAGGGCATTGCTTCACATTCTAATGATGGCTGATCGTGCTTTATTATTTATATAAAGAGTAAGGTACTTCCTGTCTGTGGGGTAACAAGCATTTCTTGTCTACTCTTGCGAGCTAATGTATTCATTAGCCTTGGACATGGTCTTTATGTGTTAACAGATATCACGTCTGAATGAGAGATGATGGAATGAGCTGGAAGTGAGAACAATTTGTCTTTGGCCCTGTACGCTATCAATGCTTGAATGAGCACCTGCTTCTTTATCAACCGGCCTATAACTGGGATATTCCACTCTATCCTCTACCACTTCTTCTTCTTTTTTTTTAATCTCTGTGTGTTTGATGAAAGTAGAAAGGGGACCATGAGAAGACAGAAAGAGATCCTGAGGGAAAGGAAG
Organism: Rhabdomys pumilio; assembly: GCA_030674055.1. Taxonomy (NCBI): domain Eukaryota; kingdom Metazoa; phylum Chordata; class Mammalia; order Rodentia; family Muridae; genus Rhabdomys; species Rhabdomys pumilio. Next base: position 134,535,442 of record JANHMN010000004.1, on the reverse strand, counting down.
GGAGGATCAGCAAGAGACAGAAAAAATGGAAAAAGAGTTGTGGCAGGGTGGATGAAAACAAAGTAAAATGAAGAATGCATGTAAAGACCAGCCTGAAACCCACTGCTTTGTATCTTAAGTATCAAAAAATGATGTATGTTCGAGCTTCCAAAGGAGGAAAGCAACCAACAGTCCTACCCAGCTGTGACTCCTGTGAACCACAACAACGACCAGTATGGTGCAATCCTAAGGGTACAATAGTGGCATGCATGCTTTGGCAGTGACCAACAATTCTCTCACTGGACTTAAGACTTATTCCACAAGAGGAAACTCTTCCTGGTTCTGGAAATGTAACCAACTACTCAGAGCTAAGGAAGTAATGGGTCTTGGAGGAGAAGGTACATCTACATCACTAAAATTGTGTAATTCCTAACTACATTCCAAATATTTGTTCTTATAACCCCAGATAAGTGTAGTCTTCACCCCTCATCAAGGAAACTCCTCTTTACAATAGGCGGAGACCACCACATAAACCCAACCAATCAAACTGCAGAGTTGTGGAGCCCAGTCCCATCAAAACACCAAAAAACAATTACTAGACTTCAGGCAACATTGCAGAAGAGGCAGATAGATCTTAAGAGCCAAAAGACGGGGGAGTTAGAGGTGAGATTGTAACATCAGAAGTAACATCAGAAGCTACATTCATAGAGTCTCCCCAGCACAGATGCCTAAGCCTGAGCTTAACAAGAGTGACACCAATAGGAAAGCCAAAGTGGACAGAGAAAGCTCATGGAGGCCTCAACCCTACACAACAAGGGATAGTGTAGGTGACGAAGGACTGCTTAGAGTGGAAGAAATAATCTTCCCCAGGGAAGAGCTCACCAACTGGTTATCCAACACCGAATGGTCAGGCCTAAGAACATGCATATGAGTGACATTATACAGTATATTTAGGAATATTATATATTCCCAATGAATATATATATATGCACACATACATATATATATACATACATACATATATGTGTGTGTATATACATATATATACATATGTGTGTATTGTGTGTTATATGCATTATATATAATTATATATATATACACACACACATATATATATGTATACACACACACATATATATATATATATATATATATATATATATATATGAAAAAAGAAACCATGAGTTTGAAAGAGAGCAAGGAGGGAAACTTTTGGAGGAAGGACAGGGAAAATAATGAATTATAATCACAAAAAATAAAAGAATAAAAGGATGCATATATTGTAGTACATTTGTGCATATTTATTATAATTTATATATAGGTAAATCTATGTTTCAAACAGAAACAAAGGAAAGATAAACCAGTATAAATGGCTTCTGAGGAAAGAAAGAATGGGAGGGAACCACAGTGGACTCAAAGCTTCTCTTAGTGGCCTTTGTTGTATGGCTTTTATTTTTAAATCATACAAGATTTTTTGCAGTTTAAAACATGAAAAAGGATGTCTTCTCTGAGAGCTGGAAACAAACTTACAATATGTCAGACATAACCAAACAAAGCAGGATTAATTCAAGCAAAATTAAGACACAGTGTGTTGTGTGTCAACAATAGAGCTGTCAGAATACAAATAACTAGAGGAGTCCCAAAGCTTCCTCTGGTTTTCCACTGTTCATTGTACTGAGAGCTTTCCTGCTGCATACATGTGCACATGTGGGCGTCAGACCTGCTGCATACATGTATACATGTGGGTGTCAGATCTGCTGCATACATGTACACATGTGGGTGTCAGATCTGCTGCATACATGTGCACATGTAGGTGTCAGACTTGCTACAGGCATGTGCACATGTGGGTGTCAGACCTGCTGCATACATGTGCACATGT
>JANHMN010000004.1:134473530-134523731 GCA_030674055.1 Rhabdomys pumilio | reverse complement strand
TGTTGCAAACAAGACTGACATAATGATACTGAGGTAGGAACGGGTCCATCCATCTGGCAGTTCTTGGTTTTTAAAAGCCATTTTCTACTAAAAGGAACAGAGAAATGTCTGACTTCAGAGTTGGGAGACAGAATACACAAAATACAATCAGAAAATACTGACAAAGAGTGAAAAGTCACTTCAATGAACAGGGATCCTCTGAGCTCAATGGATACCAAAAGACTCTGGTGAAAATCCAACAGAAACAACATACATACAGTCCTCCTCATTTATGGATTGTACTGGCAGATTTAGCTTTTTGATAAAATTTACTTGTAAACCTAAAACTAACACTTGATGCATGTTCACAACCGCACTCAAGATGGCAAGTCGTCCATACCCTGCTTCCTGTCATCCACAGCCCCTTCCTGGAGGAAGTTGAAAACATGTTCAGCTCTGACATAGTAAAGGTGAGTCTTTGTCACAATAGTTTGTCACAGTTTTCTCATTATATGTTCTGCTGGTGAGTTTGTTTATTTAAAAGGTCCCTAACATCAGGCACGATGAAGGCATTATACACCTATAATCCCAGTACTTAGGAGGCTGAGACACAAGAATTATTCATTGAGAGCCAGCCTTATCTATACAGCAAGACTTTACATCCAAAGCATAAAGGATCAAATAAGCTGCCAAGGGGTTCTCCTGTGGTACCCCTAACTGCAGGTGGTTGTGAAGAGTGAGTTCAGGAGAAAATATATACAGCAAAGATGCTTACTCTAGGCATGATTACAGGTATTTAGCATGATCTCAAAGTTAATAAATCAACAGTAGCCATTATATACAGATATTCAAACAAAAAATGAAGTCACATATAGTTGAACACGTTATGACAAAACCAACCCCGTGTATCTTCTAGAAACTATTTCCGTGTTTGCTGATGTTACATTGTGACGTCACAAAGCACAATGTCTATGAAGAATGGGAGTTCACTGATCTTCTGTAGCCTCGAACTATTCCCTTACAAGGCACTTATAAATTACTCTATTAACTTTTTCATGGAGAAACCTAGCAAATGCAACCTTATCTAGGGATCAAAGGGTTTATCAACCAGATTAATGGTCAAATTAATACTACGTGCCCAGTTTGGGTATACTTAGCATAACACTGTTTCTGTGCTAAGCCTTTAAAAGTACATATATCAGAAGACAACATCAAACCCCAACTACGGAATATTCTACAAAGATCATAGCCTATGCTTTGGAGAAAAAGTTAGGATCATGAAGAACAGGAAGATGAGAATTTGACTAAGATGGAGAAAGACCCAAAAACTAATATACATGCTCTTGGGTTAGACTTTGAACATAAAGGGCATCACTAGGAAGACAGGCCTGTGGCGTAGACACTGAAAATTGTTCACTGCATATTTCTGAGTTTTGATGTCTGCCCAGTGGTCATGTCGGAGAATGTCCTTGCACTTAGGAAAAACACGAGAGTATAAAGGGCCAGCAAGCACATGTCTGCGACTCCCAAGGAACATTAATTATTGGAGACGCATCACTGGTCACCAAGTCACCAGGACTCTGTGTGCCTGCCCAAAGCCTTTGTGTATATGTGAAACTACTTCGAAAGCATAGCTTTAGTAAGTGAATTGGACAAGAAGTTGCTAAATCTATGGATTTACAATCCAGTATCTATTGTTTAATGCTACAGAATAATTCTAGATTCATTCCTTGGTGCCACGTGTAATGTGTCATCATACAATTGAAGACGCCGTGAAGATCAAGAGACAGAGGTGTGGAGTGACAATGACAGTGATCAGGTTTTTAATCATGTGATACTAAGAAAGATTTTCAAATTCAGGGCTGATGAGACAACCTGGCAGATAAAAAATGTAGTTACCATCAAGCCAAATCCAGTGTTAAGGAGATGCCAACACTAAAACCAAGAGATGCCCTCTACATTACAAAGAAGTCATGTTGGAAGAAGCGTGTAATGTAAAGTACCCGAACTCAAGAGAATGTAGCATAACGTGGGTAATACTCAGAAAATACCTGTGGCCAGGCCTGGGGTATACACCAGTGCTCAGGGGACAGAGGGGATCTCTGTGAATTCAGGATTAGCCTGGTCTACAGATTGAGCTCCAAATCAGCCAGGGATATATAGTGAAACCCTGCTTTGGTTTTGTTCTTTTAAAAAAAAAAAAAGAAGAAGAAGAAGGAAAAGAAAACACGAGTAAAAGACATGTTAACAGTGTTGGCATGGAGACAGTGTTTGCTTCATGCAGACAGATGCCAATGGCAGTTCAGGTGGCCCTGCCACACTTCTTGACGAAAAGATCAATGGCATTTTATTCACAAAAGGGAGACACTGTAATTGATGTATTGGTCTCTTCTCAATAGCCATGTGGCTCTTCAAATTTTCAGAAAATCTGAGATATGGAATGAGGGTGTTCTTGTGGAAATTGACAAGGGACATACATTTATGAAAGACTGATCAGTCTCAGTGCAAGTGGGACCACAGCTGGTTCTGACCCGACTCACAGCAGGTGGAACTACACCTGGTCCTGACCAGTCCCAGTGTGAGTAGGCTACAGCTGGTTCTGACCAGTCCTGGTGTAGGCAGGACTACAGCTGGCTCTTCTCTGAAGCCTTGCAGACAGCAGATATTGTCATGCTTGTCGTGACCTAACCATTAGGCAAGCAAGCTCCAACACATGAATGTTTGAAGTAAGACTGTGGTCTGACGCATCTGTCAGACTAACATGTTAGGAAGCAGCAAGCATCAAATCAGAGTCATTTGAGGCAAAGACAAAGGTACAGCCATCTTTTCAAGAGGAAGAGAAGTACTTACTGAGAGCTTATTCTCAGGGAGAAATATATCCCCTGTTGAGAGAACTGTGAACACGTGTCACACTAAAATCCCTCAGTGTAGCTGCTCCTGCTGAGGCTGCAGTGGTTTTTATCATGTGCCTACAGAGGCACTAAAACATTCTTAGAATGTATTTATTCGCTAGCATTCCTTATTACATCCCAATAGCCATGCACACTGAAAGCAACATCTGTGTGTTAGAAAACGCAGTGAATGGCATGGGTCCTCCATTTCCTTACGGGAATGGCTAAGTTCACACTGAGAGCTAAGAACAGCTGACCCATACTCATCTGAATGACAGCTCTTCGAAGCTAAAGAAACCCCACCACTTTCTATGCTGACCTACAAAATTAATTTTAAAAAGTTGGAAAAAATAAATGTAAACAATTCCTAGCAGATTTAGGTAAGATTACAAGTTAAAAGTCCATTAAAGAATAATTAACATGCTATTAAGAGAATACTCACGAATACAGTATTTTGTTGATACAGCACATAAATGGGGTGGGGTCTTTCAAAAGCTTCATTAGTAGGTAACTGAGGAATTGCCTCGTAAAGCAGCAGCCCAAGGCTTTTGATGTGCTAGCTCATATTACTTGACCTTAATTTGACATTTTCCTCAAGATTCCGATTCATGTGCGTGAATGCTAATCACTTCATGCAACTTTCAGCGTACTTTAACCTTCCATCTACATTCTGATTTTTTTTCTCTTTTAGTTGCAAGAAAATTCCTCCCCTATGACCTGCCTGTGTGTGTGTTTCTTCTCGTTGGCATTCAGCTTTCAGGTCAATGTTCCTCTGTTCCATTTTTCTAAAAGTAAATATAACCCATCAATTTTATTCTTTCAATAGCTTTTTAAATTTTCACTTTCTCAAAGAAATCCCAATGACATCTCTGATCCAGCTTCCGGCCTCACTCCTATTTCTGCCTCTTGGACAAGCCCACTGCCTTCCCCACCCAAGGGCTCTGCAAGGTGCGACACTAGTCTCTCTGTCGCCATTCAGTGTCTGTATATTCTAAAGTCACGTTAGAGCAGCTTTGTTGAGCGTCCCTTCATGAAAACTCCTAGCTCCAGCTTTGGCAAGTACTGTATGTATGACTGTTTCTCCTGATTTCACTTGGACATACAGATGATGAACTAAAAGAGAAGACAACGGGCCTGGCATTACTGTACTTTTAAATCCAATGGTGAGTCAAAAACATGGCAGAGACACCAACCAACATTGATTTATCTCACAGGTTGAGACAAATATTATCCCTATTTCCTGTGCATTATCCTTGAAACCAATGACCCCAGGGGTTCCCCAAAGATGAGACCCTCATAAAAATATTCTAAGTCCTGAACCCCCACCCTCCCACAGGCACTGTGTGCAGCATACCCTGCTTCACTGAAGTGACCAGATTCTAGCCTAGAATCTCTGAGCCACTCAGTTCCAGACACGTGGACAGAAATGGAAATGGCAGGCCCGAATGGCATCAGTAAGAATCAGCAGGTCTTGGGGCGGCCTTGCTTGCTTAGATTCAGCACTCGTGAGCATTGACATCTGTCTTTGTGAATGGAGACTCCTCATGTAACACCACAGTCCGTTTGCACTGGATATATAATGTAGAGCGCTCTCTCTCTCTCACTCCTAGGGACTCGGCTGGGCCTATTGTGACTTGTCTTTTAGTTCATCATCTAGATGCCCAAATAAAGAGATGGCCTGCCACAAGAAAACAAAGAAAGGCTCAAGGAAATGAAGGCAAATCAGAAATGAAACAAAGAATTAGACATGGAGAGAACTTAAACAGAGCAGAACATGAAGAGAGAAGAAGGGGGAAAGCATGGCCATAGAACGAGTCTCCTGGTCAGCAAGGTAAAAAGTTGTCCTCCTCTTCCTCCTCCTCCTCCATCATCATCATCACCACCATCTGTGGCCCTTCCCAGTCTTGAGCAGGATAAGCAGACCTTGAACATTTGCCACTCCAGGTCTTATCAACCTGAACAGAGACATCTGCCTCGGCTGCAGTCGTAGGTTACCATGGAAACTTAGCTGTTTTGGTTGCCTGCGCTGACCTTGCTCTACAACATACTCCAGCTGGAGCAGGGGGTGGGTTTTGTGGTTTTCCCCTTTATATGCACTGTGCTTATTATTAAACTTGGAGCCTTGCTCAGAACACAGACTTGGCTTCATTCTTTTATTGCCCTCCTTACCTTTTATATTTCCAGCTCCCCTTCCAGGTAAACCCAGTTCTCCCATGGCTATAACCACCACCACCATTGCCACCGCCACTGCGGCAGCCACTGCCATCACAACATCAGAAGCACTCTAATTTCTTTGTAGAAAACAAAGCTCTTCTCGTTATTGTATATCATAAGAAGCAATGGGTGTTTTGTGTGGTCCCTCAACCCATAACATCAGTGAAACCTGGATGGCTGTTTAAAATGCTGAGGTCCAGATCCCCTGAGTTGGGAATCCTGGAGCTTCCTAGTGATGTTGGCAGAGGATAACTTTGAGAGCCATTGTGCTGAAGGAGGCTTATGCAAAGAGCATTGGGAAGCCATCGTTGGGCAAGTTCTGGGAACCCAACAACAGCCTTCATTAAAAGGTACAAAGTATAGAAGTACGGTGCAGCCCAGCAAAGTTCAAACACAAGAGCACCAAGGCAGTGCAGCTCACAAACACAGCTTTTGGGACCCACATCGCTGAGTCAACACCTTGTCTTGACATTCTAATGCTTTACTTCCTCAGCGACACTTAGTAAAGGACACATACACTAAGGATGGGTAGTTTTGGGAAATTCCAAGTCAATTCTGTCCTTGCGCCTCTCTCTGCTGCTAATTCCTGTGGCTGTCATTTGAGCTTCACACCCTAGTACATCTCCAGCTCTGAATTTGATAGTCAACCACCACCGCCAGCATGACTAGATTTAGACTTAACCTGGAAGACAAAGACACACCCCAAGCTTATCATGATGCTGTTTCTAGACAGGCTTAACAGAGATGAAAAGACCCATCCTGAATGAGATGTATTTTGAAGAGTCTGGATGTTTTCAGACTTTAAAATAAATGCTAAGTTGAGCAATCATCCATTAAATCTTTTCTGAGTTCCACTTGGTGGGGTTAACTCAGCGATGTACGTGATGAGCAGGGTGGGTGTAGGGTATCCTAACCTCGACCTCAGTGGAGCTGCGCCGGGGAGTCAGACAACAAAGATTGAAGGACTTTCCAGTCAGCCCTGAATCACTCCTGGCTCTGCATCTGTGATCTCAATCACCCACAGAGCAAAAATAACAGAAAAATCTTCATCTGCCCAGAGCACGTGGGGATTTTTCCTGATACTGATCATAAACGAAACCATATAGCCTATTCGCATAGCCTTTGTGAAGAATGTAATCAGAAATCTAGAGATGACCCGAAGTCTAAAAGAGGGTGTCAAACGTATCTGCAGACAGTGTCTATACAAGCACCTTGAGTCTTCTTGGAGGTGCCAAGAAAAATTGTGCATCATGGGTGTGTGAGGAGAGCTGAGGGGAGATGGGGGAGGGTGGGAGCTCAGAAGCATTAGAAGAGGAGCTGGAGATGTTTTTAAGTAGGTTGAGGAAGGCCTCGGTGAGCAACATGTTGAAGTAAATGAGGAGCTGCGGGAAGGAACATCCTGAGCATAGGAATGGCAGCTGCGAAGGCCTTGGGCTCAGCGCATGTCTGTACCAGCTACGAGCACGATGCGATTGAAGCATGGTTTGTAGATGAGGCTGAAAGAGAGAGATGGGATGGAAATCCAGCCATGGATTAGATCCAGGAAGTCCTATAGGCAAAGACAGAGTTACATTTACCAGACTTCTCTGGCAGCTGAGTGAAAAGCACATGGGCAGGCTGGGGAGATGAGCGGCTCATGGAGCAGGCTGACTTCCTTGTGTTCTGGGCAAACTTTACCTGGGCTCTATCCACAACTTTCACAGTGGGCCTCTCCCTTCGTCCCACTTCTTCCCCTACCTGATCTCCTCTCAGAATGTTTTTGGTAGCTCCCTAGGAGGGAAGAATTCCAAGAAAGGCTGGGGTCCTTGCAGCCAGGTGCTCCACAATATAACCCAACACACATTCGCCTGCTCCCATGCACGCACACACACACACACACACGCATTCAGACACACACACACACACACACACACACACACACACACACACACACACACTTCCCAAGCCTTACCATCCAGGAGTCCACCAAATATGCTCAACAATGTGTCAAACACAAGAAACCTATTCAGTATTTCCAAACCCGTCTACACTTTGCACTTGATTCTCTCTACCTGGCACTCTTGGCTATCCTACCTCTACAGGGATCAGGTGACCTATCTTGTGTCACCTTTCCTGATTCTTCCATAAGTGCTCAGTCTCCTGCCCTCACTCAGTCATATTCTCTCTTTATAGTTCTTTTGTGGTACTGGGGATCAAATCCAGAGCCTTGTGCATGACAAGCAGACCTTCCACGACTGGGGCGCAGCCTTCTTGTGGTTCACAATATACTCTTGCTTCTCCAGTCTCCCCTAGAGAATTCTGCAAAACACAGGTCACTCATAAGAGCTGCAACCAAGCCTGAAACCTTCTATGGGATCTGCCCCATCTTTATCCCAACCTCACCACAGCCTGCCCCACTGCCATCACTGTGACACTTGAGTTTTACAGATTCCGGGGATCCAAACCCAGGTCCTCGTGCTCTCTCAGATGGCCCTCTACTGGCTGAGCTATCTCCTCAGACCCTGACACTACCCTTTAATGACAACGGCTACAACAACAATTATAAAATAACTTCGCTATTTGGTTATGATTATAAACATATTGCACACCAACACAGACAAAATCTCAATTAGGAGAAATTGTATTTTATGTTAAATTAATAATAGGAAACAATTAAGATTAAAAGAAGGCACAAGGGAAAGTCAACTGCCACCTTTTTTTTTCCTATGCAGAAAGATGCCCAGTTAAATGGGAAAGGCCTTAAAATTCTAGTCCTCAAACCACAGGAACATTGATCCACTTAACTATTCTATGTGTTTATTTTTGTTGAGATGTTGATGGAATCAATGTTAATCTCTTTGTTGAAAGGCAGTGCAGACACACTAAGTTTCCACTTTCTTCTTTGTGGTGTTTTACAACAGCCTCATTCTACATAATTTATTAGACTCTAGAAACTTGAGTCAGATTTTCCTAACATATGTATCAAAATGGGGAAGCAAAAAAATAGAACGTGCAATGGATTTTCTTTTAGAAGCTTCAGCAAGAGGGGACGGCCTCTACCCAGGTGTGGTGGCATGCCTTGCTAGTCCCAGTTGTGTGGGAGGCTTAGCAAGGGATCACTTAAACCCAGAGGTTCAAAGCCAGCTTGGGTGACACAGCAAGACCCTGTCTACAAATAAAACAAACCAAAAAGGCACCATTCTGTAAAGCTGAAATCATTTTCTTTTTAAGGAAGTACAAATCGATAGCTGAGCTATCAATTTCCTCTTTAAAAGAGCTGGTATTGATGGATACACACAAAAAATAAAGATGAAAGGAAACCCTGCTCCAGACAACGAGAGAAAAAAGTACTCAGGACTCAAACTCCCATTTAACTCAGAATGAAATCTAAACCATTCTGTAATGCCAGACCTTCACCAGGAGCCTTGGCTCCGGGATGAAGATCATACCAAGCCTGAATTTGTACCCGGAGCTTTCATTTGACCTTCTCCAAGCTGGATTCGATATTAGAATGTCACTGCCAACAGCTGCTTTGCTGTAAGTACTGTAAGGGATATCGGTGTGTACAAGATTCATGAACGGATTCTGTGGCATCTTAATAACCTTCTGTCTCACTAGCGTCATTTTGTCATGAGCATTTGATAAACACCATGCTCTATAATTTATATAAAAGTTAATTCAAAGAATTCAGGAAATCAAATGGAAAACAATGAACGGGCATCATTGTTTAAGAACTCATAGGCTCCTTAAACAAAGGGGACTAACTGCCATTTGGTAGGTCAAAGACTGCCTACTTAGAAGCCATTTACGTTGTTTAGGTTTTACACTGTTTAACATAACTTCAATGAACTCACTGTTATTATTTATTACTACTACCTCTACCACCACTATAATCACGTTCCTTTTTCAAACACGATCTCACTGTCTAGATCTGACTGGCTTAGAACTCCCTATATGTAACAAGCTGGCCTCAAATTCACAGAAACCTCCCTGCCCTGGGGCCACCCTAGGATTAAAGGTGTGCTAAACTTAATAATTTTAAGAGAAATAAAAATGAAAAAACAGGATAGCCCCTTCTACAAATGCTCTTCTGCCAGAACAGCCACACAGGTGAGTCCATAACTGATGGAGTCACCAAAGAATAGTGTTCCTTTCAAGTGACTTTTCATACTTACGTAAGGATCGCTCTATACTACCTTACTGCTTTCCTAGAACAAACTCTGCTTTATGCAGTGTAAGCATGGTGTTAGAAGTCACACATCAGAAATTGCAGTGAATGCGACATCTAGTTCTGGGTATCTTCGTGACCTAAAGAAGTGACCCTCAAACTTCCCGCAGGGTGGGCCATTTCTTGTATTATTTAATCTATCATCTACTAGTAATTTTTTGCAAAACACACTCAAGATGAATTGTTAAGATTTTTCTGTTTGTTTTTATTTTTCACTATTAGTGTGTGTGTGTGTGTGTGTGTGTGTGTGTGTGTGTGTGTGTGTGATGTGTGCACATGAGTGTCAGGCTCATGTCACCTCACGTGTGTTGAGGTAAGAGGACATTCCTTGAGAGTGTTTCCATTCAGCTACCATGGGATCCAGAATTGGATCTCTGGTCCTCAGGCTATTCTTACTTTTAAAGACTTGCAAAATAAAAGCCTAACCTTTTATTTCTGTTATCAAATTCAACAGATGAAATCACTCACTTAAGTTTCCTTTTTAGAAACTAGTTCACGGAGCAATAGGTTCTGTTGCAGCTCTCTATACATATCTGTCATTTTGTTTTGTTCTTACTTGTCCCTCTCCTCAACTGTCACTCTGTGTCACTGCCCCACCCTGCTCTTGCTGTCCCACACCGTCCCTCAAAAAGGTCATTCTCTCAAATTGCTAAAGTGACATTTGTAGCCCTTCCTCTCAAATGCAGTCCTTATCTGGCTAGTGAGCACCAAACACCTGTGGGGGAACCTGGTGTGGAGTCACAGGGTTCATATTTTGGGGCCCTGCTGAGCGTCCAACTCAAGACCCCGGCCCTCTACTGCTGAGACACACCTCCTTGGACCCACACGTGGCAGAGCACCGGCCTGAAGGACCATGCATGAATTCCGGTAAGAGATATACTTTACCTCTGACATTCTTTCCAAAGCCCATTGAAGAAACTTTTTTGTTCACTTGCTCGCTTGTGTTTGATTTCTCCTTGATTATGTCATCATCGCTAACGACATCAGCAGAAAATTTTTTCTTTTTCTTGTGTCGAGGCGGAAGCTTTTTTGGAAAAGTAAACATTGGGAATATCACAAGAAACATTGCAATGGCACAAAGAAGGAATCCGCTCCACCTAGAAAATGGGGAAATGTCAGTTGTATTTATGGCATCAGTCTGGGAGTGAGAACAAAGCAGAGAATGGGGTTTGTCAGGATAAAAGTGCAGAGAAATCATTTTACCTTCATCTATTATAAGGCAGAAGAAAACTGAACAAACTGAGAAAGCAAAGGTAACTTGCCTTTCTGTGGTATGAATGGAAAATTCATAATTATACTAGGACCACAGCGGCTAATATATTCAACAGCTTGATTAGGATGTTATTCAATAATCCTGAGCAGCTATGGATCTGCTGACACAATTATTTCTACGACAGTGTGCATTTCATAATAGTTTTTGTTTTATTTTGTTTGCCTTTGTTTAAGCCTGAGACTCATGTAGCCCAAACTAGCCTCAATTGGTTACTATTTCAGGGTGACCATGACACCTGTCTCCCTCTGCCTCCCAAATGCTATGACGACAGGATTGAATCACCACACCTGGCTACAATAAATTTACTACACTAGACTGTCTCATACGCTGTGAGGAGCAATATGCACCACCACCCAGTTTTTTGAGACAGGGTTTCTCTGTGTAGCTCCGGCTGTCTTAGAACTCCCGCTGTAGACCAGGCTGACCTCACAGACATGTGCCTGCCTCTGCCTCCTGAGTGCTGGGATGGCATGTGCCTGGCTCACCTTTTTTTTTCTTTCTTAAAAAACACAACAATGAATGTGAAATGTGGTTTGTTTTTCATCGTTTTGATGCTGGCGATTGAAGCTTTGCCCCCAACTCTTTGTCCAATGTACATTTTTATTGCTGATGGGGTTCAAATACTTTGCAAGTACTTAAGCACGCACTGCTCATCCTCTTATTCAGTCTTCACAGCCTTTAACAAACATGATGAACATCAAGACATTCCCAGTTCACCTTTTTTGTGTGAAGAACTTAAGAGATCCAGAGAAACAAGAAACCACCACCCAGGAGTACAACAAGGTACACAGCTGAACTTGCATCTCATTCTGTGGTTTGTGTGCCAGAGAGCTTCCTAGGAGTATAATCATCAATCTAGTGCTTGGGATGGGTTAGAGATTCAAAATTTTGTTCAATACATAAACTGAAAGAAATAGGTTTAAAATGGGTGGTGGGTATCAGTGTTGGGGAACATAGCTGGATCAACATGGCTCCTTCAGAGCCTGGCTGATTACAGGCCTTCATCAGTCACTGCCTGTAGCACACCCCATTTGCCTTCTGGCCTTTAAGATCCCCAAGCCTCCCCACTGTCTGCCTCACGTCCTCCCTCGAGACAGCAGACAGTGGACTCAGGGCAGTCATGTGTTGTGGCTTAGATACATCTGGGTTTGGACTCTGTCTTCACCACATATTAACTAAGGAATTTCAACCGGGGAATGCCTCTATCAGACTGGTGTGTGGGCAAGTCTGTGGCCATTTTCTTGATAAATGGTGGATGTGAGAGGACCCAGTCCACTGCCGATGGTTCCACCCCTGGACATGTGGCCCTGAGTTAATGAGGGAATGATTTTACTTTTCCCAGTTGAATTTCTCATTTGAAAAGAAGGTTTAAAAATGCTTTTGAGAGTCGTCAAATTGAAATAAATGGTGCTTATAACAGAGCTAATGAAACACCCACTGCAGACCAGCAGGTGACGTGCAGCAGCCGCTTTGGGCCACTTTGGGTTTGTTTGTAAAGTAGATATGCTCTCAGACTAGATTCCCAACCTTCCCCTAGCCTGGGATGATGCTACTCTTGCTTCTAAATCTTGAGATGTTTATTTAATACTAATGTGCTGTGGCATGGCAGTAGTGTGCATGTATGGCAACAGTCCTCCCCTTCAACCTTTACACAGGTCCCCAGGAGTGAATTCGGGTAACCAGGCTTGTGCATCGAGCACCTACACCCGCTGAGCTATTTTGCCAATCCTCAAGATACAGTCTCAGAGGAAGAGAAGCATTACAGCAAACAAATAAAAACGGGAGAGCTTGGGGTCAACTAGAAGCAAAGTAAACCAGCTCGTGTTCTTCAATAGCCTCAAGAAATAACCATGTGAAGCATGCAATAATGGCAGCCTCTATGCACACAGCTGAAGGGGATGCTGGGAGGCGCCGTGGCAGGAGAAGACACAGCACGTGTTGGAAGAAGACACCTCCCTAACAGTTAACTTCGAGGGGCTCAGATGTCCAAATCCTTCTCAGGAACCCTTCTTCAAACCAGCCATAGATGGACAGGAGACTGACAAATGGCTCCACTCCTGTCAGTTCCTTAAGCCAGCACACCACACAGAGGCTTTTATTCAAGCAGTTCAACTCCCTGGATATTAGTTGCCTGACCTATAAAATGGGCATGATGTTAAAAGCTCCATTTGATTGTTGAAGGACTTAAATGAGTATGTATGTAAAGCTCTATTATAACGCTTGACACACAGTAGGTGCCTAATAAATACCAGCATAATGTCTCTCTTCACTCTTTCAACCTCTGTTCAATGAATCTTTGGTTCTAAGTATTGTATTCAGTGAGAAACCTATTATCAGCAAGACTACCAAATTAAAAAAAAGAACACTCTAATTCATTAAAAAAAAAAAACTCAGTTCTAAACTGGTGGTCATTTATAAAATTAGGATTAAACTGTCAGATGGGTAGATAAAAATATCTGACTACTGTTAAATTCAAAGCAATGAAGATGCCTTGGTCTGGTGCTGCAGGTCCATAATCCCAGCTACTCAGAAGACTAAGACTGGAGGACTGCAAGTTCAAGGCCAGCCTTGGCTACAAGTGAGTCCAAGGTCAGCCTGAGCAGCTTAGTGAGACTGGAAGTGAAAATAAAAAGGTGGAAGAGAAGACTGGGAATGCATCATAGGGACAGAGTGCCTGCCGGCTGTGCCCATGACCAGCACTCAACCCCCTACTGAACTGCAAACAAACAAACACACCCATCAAAGGCCAGGACATACAGGAAAAGCCAAAGCAAGGGGAACTGAGAGCTCGCCATAGTCAACTCACTCCTCACAACAACCCTACAAACTAGCCACAGAGAAGCAATGTCCAGAAACCCACACAGCTATTAGGCGCACACTACAGGAATGCAACTTGCCGTTCTGTGCTCCACAGAGACCCATTCTGCTGCCAGCTGATGCCTATCAACCAGAACACCGGTAAATGACAGCATCAGGCACAGGGCAGACTAAAGTCCCTGCCATTCTTCCTACCTCTTGCTTTTCTGTTGGTGTGGCCAGCCATCTTTCCCTCCCGGAGTTCCCTTCCTACTGAGCTGGCCTCAGGGTATCTAAGTAGAATACCGGGTGTACACTGGACATTCATAAATATATTTTAGGAATCTGTTTTCTAATGATGAAAAACAATTTTTACTCTGACTTATTCCAGAACTACAATAAAAATAGCTGAGAACAAAATCTTCACTCTCTGTCTAGACCTCAAAGTCCTTGCTATTCCCCCAAGGCTGGCAAGCCCCCCCAACCCCAACCTTTATATGATTCAAACACTCTGCAGGCCAAGTCCACGTGGGTCTTAGTCCATCTACTTTCAATGAGGGTTACAATAAAAATCAAAACTATCAAGTGGCCTCCTTAGTATCTGTTAACTGCTTAGAAATTTGTGTTAAGCGTATTTCCCATCAACCACAGAATCACACGACTCTTGTCCTATAATAAAATAAGATAAAACATTCTATATTTTCAGCTACTGGCTTTGCTCTCATAAAGAAAGAACTTGTTTTACTCTAGTTGAGGCCCATGAAAAATTAAAACACAAATCTGGCTCTGCAGATAAATAGTATAGCACCTGATGTTGAAATTGCCCTGAGTCTGGAGCATCACTTATGTGGCAGTACTTTCTAGCAAGTGAGAAAACAGCTAAATGTACAGCACATATGGGGAAAACTGTTTCCAAAAAGAAATATGTGCTCAGAGTGGAGAAACGGAAAAGAAGCGCTACAGATCTGAGCTCGAGAGGACAGGCACACACTTCATAGTTTTTTGTCATCTCCATACCAACAACTGTCACCAGGAAAGGACTCTCAACTGGGGAACTCTCCTATCAGATTGGTGTGTGGGCAAGTCTTCAGGCATTTTCTTGATTAATGATGGATGTGGGAGGACCCAGTCCACTACGGGTGGTTCCAACCTTAGGCAGGTGTCTCTGAGTTAGGTAAGGTTGCAAGCTGAGCAAGCCATGAGAAGCATGTCAGCAAGCATCATTCCTCTGTGGTTTCTGCTTAAGAGTTTCTGCCTTAGTTTCCCCTCAGTGATGCAAACTGACATAAATCCTTTGTTCCCCCAAATTAGGTTTGGTCAGTGTTTTATCACAGTAACAAAACCCCAAGTAGAACAGAAAGTATTTTTCTTCTCTACAGCACAGAAAAGGTAATGGGACATGGGGTTAAAACAATCTTCCCAGAAAGTCCTCTCTGGATCATGGATATCCTCTTCCTGCACTCTGCTTTGGACACAGTGATCCAGACACCTTTGTTTTAGCTTCTTGTTGATGTTCTGACAAGCTATCACACATGGAGTGACTCACAGAACACAAGTGCATCAGCTCCAACAACATACTCAATCAGCTACGGGTTCTGGGCTTTGGGTATCTACTGCGCATCGCATATGGAAGTGTTGGCCAAAGAAGAACCTGTCTTCCCTCCCTAACATTTAGAGACCCTGCCTGCATTCTTTTGTTCACAGCCCTTCATCCATCTTCAGAATGAACTGCCAAGATCTCCTCTTTAACCAGCAGACCTCCTGAATCTGGCCACCTCCCTCCCCCTTCACCTAAGACACCCTCCCCCACAAAATCCTTAATGTGACCCCTCTCTTCAAAGTCCCCTCACCACATAAGGTCCCATAGTCATAAGCTCTGGGGATAAGAAAATGGCTATTTGTGGGGGAAATTATTCTCCCTGCCATGTATTACAGGTAATGCCTAGCTAGCTACCTTTTCCCTTTCTGCTGGGGAAATTGTAACTGCGGAGTAGTGGTAAAAAGCGAAATAGAAAATGTGGAAAATACTCACCAGTTTCCAATGAACCGAGGGTCATTCTGATCAAGGTGAACAGGATTTCTGGGATCCACATAAAAGCCAATGAGCAGCCCACCTAGTAAGTATCCTACTGCAGGGCCAAGTGCTCCCATGACGTACATGATGGCTGAGGAGACAGAGGGGACAGGGGACAGACAGCAACGTTACACAAGACCATATATCCACAGCTGTGTTCAGTGGCTATCTTCTGAAATGTTCATACTGACATTGGTCTTCAGATTTTCCCCTTTCCCTTTTCCCTTCTTTCTGCATCAGAGTCACTTAAACAAGCTTTGCAGTTGTTTCTGCTTTGGCTTTTAATATGAGTATCCAGGCCATGCTTTAGAAGCACTAAATTCCAATTTCTCTTTTTATTAGCATACATTAATTGTGTATAATAATGTGTCTCGTTGTGGCATTGTCATACATACATATATTTTTATCATATTCATGCCCTTAACTCTGTTCCCTTCATGCCAATGCTCCATCTATTCCCACCTAGTCCCTCCTCTGTTTTCATGTCTTTAATTTCATTATGAATTAGTAAGATTCATCACGGTTACTAACAGGGTCCTGGTCAAGAGATTTAAATTCAATTTTTGAAAGTAGAGACCCAGGCTAGTTAATGAGGCCATATCGACTAACCAAAAGAAAGGAAAGGAGAAGGTAGGTGAGAGGAGGGGAGGGAAGGGAAAAGGAGGGGAGGGAAGGTTGGGAAGGGGAAGAGAAGAAGGGGAGGAAAGGAGAAAAGAAGAGAGGAGAGGAGAAGAGAGGAGAGGAGAGGGGAGGGGACGGGAGGGGAGGGGAGGGGAGGAAAGGAGAGGGGAGGAGAGGAGAGGAGAGGAACGTGTCATTTGTCACAGCTGGAACATTCTAGCAGGATGACAAATTTGGGGGGGCAGAGTTATCCCGAAGGCTGGATTCAGATGAACTAGCAGGCAACGGGCAGCCCAACATTTACTGTTTTTACTAACTACCATTTTATAATCAATGAGGTTTTAAAATGCATTTGGCTCATTGCCAATTGAGGAAACTTACTTTAAAAAGAGTAAATATCTCTAAATGACATTATTCAGAAGGTCTATGTGGAAACCATCAACCACTGATGAACCAGAAAATATTTCGTTAAAAACGTGTCTAAAGAGCTGGGTGAGGATGTCTCACTGTACACAAGTCAGAAAGGCAGTCCCTGGATTCAAAAAACTTTTGCCATCAAAATGAATTTGTGTCAAAAGAAGAAGAAGGAGGAGGAGGAGGAGGAGGAGGAGGAGGAGGAAGAGGAGGAGGAAGAGGAAGAGGAGGAGGAGAAAGTTACTAGAATTATTTTGCTGGGTTTTTGAGACAGAGAGCTACCCCAGGCTAGCCCTGACCTTGGGGTGCTCTTAACCTTCAGGTTATGAAGGCACAGGTACACACTATTTCTGCCTCTATTTCGTTTATCCACAATTCTATTTTTATCTCTATAATTCTGAAAATTCTGAAAAGCAAATTGGAAATCTTGAGGTGGGATATGGCATTCCTTGAAAGTCACTGAAAACCTTCTGACCCCTTTTCTCTTACTGAACTCCATCTTTAGGGGCAGATCCATAGACATCTTCAAGTTACTGCTGCACACGGGCATGACGAACAGACACCAGTGTTAAGCATTTCTCATTTTTCCTGTCATTCATTTGTAACCACCAAATAGATGTTTAGGCACCTAGCCTTCAAACAACGTATTGTTACCAGAAAATTATCAGAATGGCTTCACTCAACTTCATTATCTATACCTGAATAAATTTTTATCCCAACATTATTTTTAAAATCACAGACAAAACCAAGACTGCAATTTAACCCTTTCCCTCACCTTTCACACCGTTACAAATCTAAGTCACAGTGCTTGCTTCACAGAACCGTCCACTGTTACAGTAGAACTGTACTCCATTGCCCGCATAAGTCCAGAACAGAGGCAAGTCCTGCACGTGGTGCCCTTCCAGAAGTGTGTTTCTAGTGTATAAAATTAGGACTTCAACAAACTCCTTGAAAACCTGTCTACAGCCTCCTCTGTCAACCAAAGAAAGCACTTCTTTAAGGTATAGGTATTCCTGTTTGCACAGGAAGATAAAATTAAGGTTTACAATGCCAAGCAAGCCACACCCACTTAGAACTTAACACTATGAAGAGGCCAAAGTGGACATGAGTCCTCATCCCCAGACAGGTCTTCTGGTGTAAAAGAGGTTTCTTATTCACGTAGATCTGGAAGGGGTACTGTGGTCCCTCTGTTTACACCTGGGCACAATGGCATGTGTGTACAGCAACCCCACACAATTACCCAGCAGATGGAGAACCCATCAAATAACAGTCACCAGAAAACCTCAGGTACTTTATAAACTAGAGATGAAAGTTTCAAAATTCGGTGATGTGATGTCTCTCTGCCCCTCTTCCACAATGGTTCCTGAGTCATGGGGGAGGGGTGATGCACACACTTGTTTGCGGCTGAGCACTCTTGGTGTAAGCTTCCATAACCCTGCCTACATGACTTCAAGCCAAGTAATACATGGTAGATTACTCCAAGTTCTCCTATCAACACAAGATTAGCCTGGTTTCTTTTACCACAATTGCTGTAGACTTTGAGTGTCAAGGCAGATGAAGCTGAGCGAACACTATTGTAGGTGTGGTCTCGTTGGGACATGGAGGCCCTGAACTCCCTACTTAGGCCTCTGCTTTTCAAGCACTTTCTTCCTAAATGAAAGTATTCCAAATGAGTTTGTGTTGTCACGGGCTGTTTCCCGTGAGCGAGGTCTTGCCCTCCAGGTATTCTTCCTACTGCTCCAGTACAAAGGGCAAGGTTTCTCTTCAACTGTGCAAAGCTCTTTAGTAATTACCTTGATCTTCTTCTCAGCTACCTGCCAACTTTAGGTTAGCTCACGCTGCTTTCCTTGCCAAACTATACATTTTCACATCTTTCTGCTCTATTCTTGGCTCACTGTAAGCTTGGATTGAAAGAGTGTCACCATGCCAGATTCTAATGTTATGTTGTCTTAAAACTTCCTCTGTGGGAGGTAGAGCGAAGTCTCAGCAATTAGCTGCTCACGTGGCATAAGAGGCTAAGTAGAATGGTGATTCTCTCCCATGTTACCCCATTAGGTGAACAGGTAACTTCTAAATCTAAGGTCTCTAAAGAGCAACCACTGGTACTAGACAAACCAGGACACTGGTTCACGTGCTCCTAAGTGGCTCTGGAGACTTCAGTGGAGACTAGGGAGAAGAGGCAAGATCACCTGTGGCCACACCCTCCCGAATTTCCTCAGCCCCTATCAAGTTGACATTCCCATTTCAAGAGAAATTAAAAGATATTTCTCCTTCGTCACAAACCCCCTGGGCTGCACTGAAGGGGTCACAGATGAAGTTGTTCAGGTGAGTTGATTCCAGCTCTGTGGTGTAGCTTTTTTAATTCTACAATCTCTGTCAGATTCTTCAGCCTGCCTCTCTACCCAGTCCTGAATCACAGGAAGTGATTCCAGAATTCCTGGCAGAAGTCTGGAATATGCCTCATGAGATATGGGAAACTGAGTGGCTCAAGCACAATCAAAAAGATTCCAGTATCATGTCGCCATACAGATGAAGGCCTATGGAAGCCTTTCTGGTTTCACATCCAGGCACTGAATAAGTCACTCCTTCAACTGTATCCTCTTTGAGAAGACACTGATGCAAGCTAGGGCCATTGAAAAGGTAACTATGACTGACAGAGGGTCTCCCAGAGAAGAAGCACGTAAAACTATGATTCAAGGTGCAATAACTAGATGGGACACCAACAATATGTTGAAGACTGGAGGGGAGAAGGGATTTGTTGTAGTAAGTTGAGGGAGAAGGTCTTGTGAAAGGATGACTTTTGAGGTAAGCTTCTCAGGACGTAGGCAGAGAGACCTGCATGGGCAAAGGCACGAAAGTCTGGAAGTGAGTTCAGGAAGCTGCAAGTATTCGTGGTACTTTATTTGTGGTAGCTAAAACTGGAAACACCTAGAAGATCTGGGAATAAGTGGACTGAAAACTGGAGTAAGTTCATGCACTAGAGTACTGCTCATTAGTCTTAAAGAATACATCAATGATACATGCTAAAACATGGAGACATTTCAAAATCTCAAACGCAAGATGGAGGAAGGTGAACACTACCGCCGATCAGGCCTCATTCTTAGACCTCAGTGCACAGGCAACTGGGTGAGATCCTCTCCCCTGAGGGCAGTGAGACCTGCAGGTGTCAGTGGTAGTTTCTTCCACTGTGCAGTGTCCAGTGGAAATTTTGACTGTAAAGGAAAAAGTCACTTTCTCTGGGCAATAAGGTTAGATGCCAACACCTAGGTTGGAGACTCAATCATAGTCCATGGAATCTCCATCTTTCCCTGCTTTGCTGTGTCTCTCTTGAAGAAGTCTGTGGGATTCTAAGAATCCATAGTACCGTGTGACTTCCAGAGATCTCTCTGTCCAACTCACCCTTGAGTACTCTCCCTTTCCCTGGCTTTCTGCTTGTTTGTGGGCAGAATTCACTGCGAGAACTGATACCCTCAGCTAGGGTGGACATCCTTTTCCTACTTATTGAGTCTGATGGCCTCTTCTAGTCAAAGCAAGCCCATTTCCTTTTGGCACACACTCCCTGCTCATCCATTCTGTTCTCCATTGGACCACGTCCCACATGATTCACTGGTAGGTGACCAGACCAGGCCAGTCAGATGCTGTTCTCAACCTAAAGATTCCCTCCATCTGAATATGGCCCAGTCCCAGACTTCTCCAGAACTCTGATCAAACACCACTTTACAGAGCAGTCATGAATCCCCATAGGGTCTATGTAGGGGGAGATTCCCTAATTGTTTAATTGAGTAAATAAAGACAGTAAAAGCCAATTGCTGAGCAAAGATATAGAGGTAGATTTCCCAGGTCCCAAGAGGAAAAGGAGGAGATGATATAGAGAATGGGTTTGTTTGTTTTTCCAGCCAGGCTGTGGAGTGGAGAAAATGGACACCATGTATACCTGGGAGCTATTAGATCTGGTGGCGGCCACTGGATGAATTCTAATATAGAATAGCTGATGCGTTTAGGACAATAGATTCTGAGACCAGCAGTACTGTCGTTTAGCTAATTTTAAAATATTGATATTGTCTAGTGTTTTCCATTTGCAACGATTCAAGTCGGTGTGAGAGAGGGCGTAACTGCTGAGCAGTCATTGGTGGTCAGCAGAGCCAACAGTGGGGGCAGTCGGTAGGTGGAACTCGAGTGGTGGCTCCAGGCATTCTTAGGAGAGACAGGTGTTGGACAGCTTAGCAATCCAGCCATGGGAGCTAGGTGAGATGGCCATTTCCAGCACTGGGCAAGGAGCAAGTGGAGGTCTACACACAGAGTCCAACACCAGCCATCACCACTCCCTGTTGCCCTGCCTGTTGGAATTTCCATCAGCACACATATGTGGCATGTACTTGTTGGTCTCTTGGCATCTACCTCTTTCACGGAAATGTCAGTGCTATAAGACCAGGGACTATTCTTCATTTCCTCGTTATTAATGACTGAGGAGTGCTGACCATAAACTGATAAAGATACATTGAATGGAGACAAGATGAAGACTCTAGCTGTGAATCTTGAATAAATAAACAAAAGCAGTTGGACCCTCATCCTTATGACAGTCTAAACCATACTCTACAGGCTCTCTGGGGACCCTTGTCTATCCTCGAGAGCCTTCTATTTCTCCTCCCATCCCAGAGTCTGTGACTTACAACGTTGGTCCCTGTTGTTTACAGCTACAATGCCCTCAGCTTTGCCTTTGCATGGGCCATCACCCTCCCTTGCTGGAGTTTCTTGGGACTTCACAGCCTCCTCGTAACTGGACTGGATTGCCACACAAACATCTAAACTTGCGCTTTTCTTTATCAGCATCTACATATAAGCTGATCCCCGCCCCCAGCATCTTTCTCCTCTGCACAGAGCTCTCTACATCCCCATAGCATGAGGACGTATCTTCTCAGCTGCCCCGTGAGACCATCACTAACCTCAGGAACTGAGTCAGCTAATGGATTAGCTATAAATGTGATTTGGGTCCAGGCTCAGAATCTGGGTTTGTACCTAAAACCATGCCATGGACTTGTGTTCTATATACATGCCTGAGGTCCTCAAACACCTATTGACCCCGGCATGGCACACAGCAATGGGAGGACACATGTCATACATGCTTAGTAACACAGCTGCTGAAAATTAGAGGCATGAAAAGCCATCCACATTTCACTGCTATATCACAGTAGTGATACCAACTCTTGTTCCAATTGCAGTCAGGTTCCTGGAAGACTATCAATATACTTTATTGTACCAGAGCACCAGATTTAAAGAAAATATCCCATCCCTCATTCCTTCCCCTTACCAATACAGGGATAAGGGTTCTTTATTCTCAGTTATTTTGAGAAGTGATTTTTTTTCCCTTTTAGAAGATTCAATTACTTTGACTCAGACCTGGCAGCAAAAGACCAGCTGCCACAGCAGTCGGGGAACAGACTGTCACCTGCTAAGGCATCCAAGGATCATCTCAGGTCATGAAGGAGAGGGGCCTGGCCCTTAAATAGCTCCCTCGCTGTTCCTCCCAGCAGCAACCACTGATTTGCATTAAGAGTCATCCCATACTCATTTCTCCTACTGGATTGCCCTGTCCAGCCTTGATATGAGGGAAGACGCCAAGTCTTAATGCAACATGTTATGCCATGTTTGGTTGGTATCCCTGGGAGGCCTGCCCTTTTCTGAAGAGAAACAGAGGAGAAGGTGGTGGGGGTTGGGGAGGCTAGGGAAAAGGGACTGGGAGGAGAGAAGTGAGGGAGAACTGTGGTCAGGATGTAGTATAACAGACAGAGTGACAGAGACAGATGGGAAGGAAGGAAGGAAGGAAGGAAGGGAGGGAGGGAGGGAGGAAGGGGGAGGGAGAAAAGAAGAACCATCCTATAGAAATATTCTCAAAGAAATCTGAAAATCATTTAGGGTATAACTAAAATCAATTAGGGTATAACTTGTCCTCTCAAACAGAATGTACAAGTGCATACAGAAGGATCCATTTGCCCTTAATTACTACCTGGGGCCTAGGAGGAGGCTATTTCATGCACTGTGACTTTAAGGAGGCTATCTCATGCACTATGACTTTAAGGAGGCTATTTCATGCACTGTGTCTTTAAAGTATCAATGTGGTCATCTGTGAGTGTGCACAATTAGTGCCCCAGGACGGCCCTCAAGGATGGCTGTCAGAAAGACCTGCTAATGAAGCTAAGCAAAACACTAGTGAGAGATGTGAACCTTTACACACTACCAAAAGAAGAGCAAAATCAACCAACAAACTGGGAGGCTACTCAGTAGCCAGCAAAGAGTGGGATATCAGTGTTGAGGCACGTTATAAACATCATTGGACTAGTGATTCTTACAGGTTACTGACGCAGACTTGCAGACTTGCAGACTTGCATAGACAGGCTCTTAATGTATTTACACATATAGGTAAAGATAGATAGATAGATAGATAGATAGATAGATAGATAGATAGATGCATACATACATACATACATACATACATACATAGATAAATACATAGAGATAGATAGATAGATAGATAGATAGATAGATAGATAGATAGATAGATAGATCATTTGTGGTTTTGAGGTAGGTCTCGTGTATTCCAAGCTATCTTTCAGTTCACCGGAGAGTTGAAGATAGCTTTGCAGTTCTGATGTTTGTGCTTGACTCATGCAGAGCTGGGTATTGAACCCAGGGTTTCATGCATGCTAGACAAGCACTCTACCAACTGAGATCCATTCCCAGCCCAAAGACAATATTTATCAGTACATACCATATATAAGAAAAAACAGAGATGGCAGTAATAACAGAGAGACCAACAAAATATAGAGACATAGTGTGGCTATCAATTTTAATACTTATGAGAAAAAAGCTTTATACTTAGGGAAAATGCTTTTCTCTAAAGTGAGAATGAAAATAAAAAATACTTTGACAATGGGATCATAATTTTGACAAAAACATAAATTTAAATAAGAAAAAGTGCATTTAAAAAAAGGTTCATAGAGTTTATGAGCAAGTTTGGAAAGTGTGAAAGATATGAACTATATTCAGATCTGCTCTCCTCCTCTGAGCATGGGCGATCACAGACACACAGAACCCCACCTCCTGCTACGCAGCACAGTGCGGAAGGAGAAAGACAGCCAGAGATGCCAAGCAGCAGATACCACAGACCTGCCCTCCGCAGCACAGCACAGCAGGGGACACACAGAGCCACACCTGTCCCCACACAAAACTATGTGCAGTGTGGGAGGGGAAAATGTCCACAGACCTGCCACCTGCCATGCCACACCATTGTCATGCCACACCGGCAGGCAGTAGATACCCAGAGGTCCACTTGACACCATGCCATGTGCCACAAACAGAGGAGATCAGGTCTGCCAGCCACATGGTCCGCCTGTACTGGAAGCCACTACAGTGGGCAAGTATGTGGTGGACAGATGAGAGGAGAAAAGAAGTGGAACAATTGGAGCAGGATGAAGAGAGATGGAAGTGGAAAGGAGAGGCTGGAGAGGAGAGGCTGGAGAGGAGTAGTCTGTTGTGAGTAGCCGGCCCTACCACCTGACACCATGGTGAAGTCCTGACCCCCCAAGGGCCATATCTAGGTTGATGGCTATGCAGCTGCAGAGTTCAGTGTCCATGGCTTATATTACCACTACAGAACATGGGGATGTCCCTGGTCTAGGCAGCCACCAGAGACCATGTGGGTGCCCAGGTGCTGTGCAGAACTGTCGCTGCCCCTCACTGGCTGCAGCACTCAGGAGAGTGGACCTAGACCCTGGCCTAGGCAACACAGTGGAGCTGGCCCTGATGGCAAAGTGCTAGTGAGGTGATGAGAGCAGGAGACCTGGCCCACATCCTTCCCGGCTGCCTAGCTCTTCCCCGGCTGCAGCACGTGTGACAGTGGACACTACACCTCGACTGGGCAGCACAATGGAGCTGACTCTGGAGGAGTGGGTTCAGGGGAGCCAGCCCTGCGCTGATGGCACTGGGTGGCCCAGCAGGAGCAGTGCTGAAGAGCTCACCCTGGTGCTGCAGGTAAAAAAGAGCTGGTGCCAGTTCAGCTGCCACTCAAATGCAGAACCAGGGGTTTGAGTTGGCCCACTCCAAAATTTACATCATCTGTGAATTGTTGGGACACGTGAAAGGGCTGGCCTCACCCATCCAAAACAGCAGACTCCATGACACAGGGCAACAATAGGATAAGCGAGAGGAATCCAGGTGAGGAGCCAATACTGATGGTGTCACAGAATCCAGAGCCCTCTGATTCCCGGACCAGACCAGTGGCTCATTGCAATGAAAACGTGCAAGTAAAGATGTGTGGACATAGTGTGACACACTACACCTCTACGACAAAAGATTGTGTATACTCTGTTTTGTTTTGTCCTGTTTGCTTTGTCTGTGTGCGTGCGTGCGTGTGCACGTGTGTGTGTGTGTGTGTGTGTGTGTGTGTGTGTGTGTGTGTGTGTTTATTTTGGGGGGGCAGGTTGCAAGGACAAAGGGCAGACAGGGGGTGGGGAGATGAGTGAAACTGGGATGCATGATGTGAAACTCACAAAGAATCAATTAAAAGTTTAAAAAAACCAACAACTCTATTTCTATATATACACAATGGTTAGGAGTTCAAAAGAATACCATGAACAAAAGCATCAAAGATATAAACGTGCAAAGTATATTGGCAAATATGTGTATGTGCATATACATATATAATTGTATACATACACACACATATATAATGATATATAGACATATATATATGTATACACAGACATACACATGGAGGGGGTGACAAGATGGTTTAATGGATAAAATTACATTCTACACAAGCCTACTGACCTGAATTTAATTCCTGAAACATGAAAAGGTCAGACATATAGCATGATTTTGCAATCCCAGCACTCTATAATGAGGTAGGAAAGAGAGAAAGAAGTCTGGAGACTTGTGATCTGGCCTGAATTACATGGCAAACAGAAACCACAGATATTCTGCTCAAAACCAAGGTGGAAGGAGAGAAACAACTTCTGAAATCTGACCTCTGACCCTATGTTCCTACACTGACACACACACATTATATATACATATAATAATAATAATTATTATCATCATTATTATAGGAAATCTATAAATTCAGACATACATATAATGTAGAGATAAAATATTTGCAACATCTTTATGATGAAATGTGAAAACTGTTAAAACAATTTAAAGACTCAATCAAGTGAAAAAGATGTATACCTTATTCATGGCTTGGAAAATCCAATGTTGTTAAGCCACTGATTCTCACAAAATTGGTGTGTAAACGCCATGGAATTCCAGTCAAAATCCCAACACGGTTTTTGCAGGAACTCCCAAACTCATTCGAAAATATGTATAAAATACAAAGACTGGATGTCCAGCAATTCAAGTGGAGAACATAGATATTTCAAGACCTGTAAATGTCACTCTTGGGCCAATGGGATGCTGGCCCACATCGAGACAGATAAAACAATAGAAAATAAAACATAAAGGCTGACCAACACAGTCATGTAACCACCGGGTTTGACCAAGGCACATATCTGTCCTATGTTGTGCCTTGGTCGAAAGCCAGTTGTTTGACAGACCGCATTCTTGAGAAACGGTGCTGAAGGCATAGAAAGCCTAAAATGTTCTAAGTCTAGGACATCACTGTGGGAAATATACTTGAACAGAGACTTTACAAAGAAGACCTGTGGATGGCAAGTAAGAACCTGGGAATGTTAGAGTCTTCAGTCGGGAAAATGCACATGCACTGTTTACTTTTCCATTGTGTGATAAAACAACTTACAGCAGCTTATGGTCCCAGAGGAAATCTGGGTCCCAGCCTTGAAAAGGCTGCTTCTGTGGCAGCCCACAGGGCAGAGCACAAAGCTGAGAGCACAAGAACAAAGCAGAGAGAATGAACTGGAAGCAGGAAGAGACTGGAACCCCTCAAAGTCCAGTGATGCACTTCCTTCAGAAGTCTTCCCCTCCTGAGCACAAATAGTGCCTCCATTCTGCAACTAAGTGTTCCTGCATAAGCCTATAGGGAAGATTTCTCATTCAAACCTACATCACATTAAAACTGCAATTAAATCCTGCTCAATACCCTATTCAGACAGTTAACTCCCAAGAGAGTAAAGTGATTAGAATTCCCACACACTGCTGGGAGGGACCTAAAATGGAACAGTTGCTCTAACATTTTGGTAAAGTCCTAATGAACTAAATATATGCCTAATGTATGACACGCCTAGGTGTTTTGACACAAGAGACAAATGCATATGCACATGTTTGTGCAGAATATGCACACGTATGTGTAAAATATGCACACTTGCTCCATAGTAGCTAAAGCTAGAAACAGCCTAAGAATGTCTACCTCAAAGGGAACAGAAATACTGTTTTTCTTACACCAGAATGCTGGTTATCAACACAAAGGAATGAATTAATGATACACAAAGGAATAAATTAATGATACACACTAAAACCTGGATAAACTTCAAAGTAAGCAAAAGAAAGACATTTTAAAAACACAGCTTAGGTGATTTGACATATGAAATTCCAGATAATGCAAACCGGTACCTAGTAATAAAGGCAAATCTGCTGCTCCCTGGGCTCTGTGCGAAAAGGTGCTCGAGGAAGCTCCTCACGACACTGGATATGTTCACAGATGATTCGGTGAGCATGAGAGTGCCAAGTCCTTTCAAACTGTATGTGGAATTATGCAGTTTATTTTATCTCGATTTTAAAACTTTTTTTTCTGTTTTCTTTCACTTGACTTACGTGTGGGTATTTTTGACAGTATGTATGTCTGTGCACCACATGGGTACAGTAACTAAGGAGACCAGAGAGGGCATAGGATTTCCTGGAACTAGTTATAGACAGTTGTAAGCCACCAAGTGGGTGCTGACTTTTGAACTCGGGTCCTCTGGAAGAGCTGCCAGTGCTCTTAACTGTTGAGCCTTCCTTATTTTTGTGCCAGTTTAACTTTAGAAGAAATAAAACGAATGTTCTAAAAGGAGATTATGGTGAAGACTGCACAATTTTATAAATTCACACCCCTCTCTCCCTCTCCCCCCCCAAAAATCACTGAATTATGTACACAGAGTGGAATGAATTTTTTGGTATGTAAAGTAATTTATTAAAAACTAGATGGAAATGCTCACTTGTTCAAACTTGTTCTCTTGGCTATGGCAAAAGCGCAGCTCTCACCTCTAGAAAATTAAGAGATGTGTTATTCAGAAGCCAGATATAAGCATCATTGACTTAGCTTACCCAAATTCTATGCTACAGCATTAATTAACAGTAAAGAACAAAGAAATCCATAAATCAAGACACCTTTCAGATATACTAACACACACATATATGTGTGTGTGTGTGTGTGTGTGTGTGTGTGTGTGTATGTATGTATGTATGTATGTATGTATGTATGTATGTATGTATGTATGTATGTATATGTGTGTATATACATAGGAGGCTTATAGCAAGATGGGGAGAGCTCTGCTATAGGCCTTGGGTGCTGTCTGACAAAACTCTATCCCTTTGATTAGTGGTAAACTAGGCTTTTGCTAAGTCAATACATTCCAAAAGGTTTCTTTTGGTTTTTTTTTTAAATATGTTAGTCGAAATAATGTTCATCAGGATTTTAGGTCCAACACAAAGTGGGACAAGTAATGGCTAGGTTGAAGATGGCCCAAGATCACTTGTAATTAAGCTCTGGAGCTGCAACATTCCAACCTCTCCACATCACTGCTGTCTGACCAGCTAAACACCCTTGCAGACAGCTTCTCCCTGGGAACGCTCACTCAGAGGTAGTACATACAACTTTAGGGTTTCTGGTGTGCCCTTTATAATTTTTCATATTTTTAGTTTTTCAATTAAAAAAAAAAACCAAAGACCCCAGAACTGTTTTCTTTTTCAGCCATGTGAAATGCAGCATCATGTTTGCATATGAAGCCTGTCCACTTAGTGGCCTTGTTTAACCTGCAGCCTGGCTGAGGCGCCTGGCACACAGTGGGCATGCGTCTGCTCACTGGGAATCGAGCAGACAGTATTTGGAAAGCAATCCTCCAAGTTTCCATAACCACCTAATAGTCATGGGGACTTCTCTCAGGCCGAGCTATTACCCTAAAGCAGGAGCCGGCAAACTACCAGACGAATACAGTAAGTCAGTAAGGACGCAGCTATGCAAATTCATCTGCATACTGGGTTTTCATATCACAGCAGCAGAACTGGGTAGCTGTGACAGAAATGGGGTAGCCCACAAAGCCTAACATAGCTGCTGTCTGTCCCATTATAGAAAACTCGTGCTGTCCTTTATAGGGAAGAAGAGCATTCACTGAGCGTCTGTGGTGTTCTCAATGTTAGCTATGCATGCGCTCAGTGCTTCTTTTAAAGTTTGCCTCCAATATGCTTGTAAGTTGTGGTTATAACTCACAGAGGTTTGAGTGAACTTCCATTACATGCATTTCTCAAAAGACAAAAAACAAAACAAAACAAAAAACAAAACACCACTTTTCTGTTTTCAAAAATGCTTTAAGACAAAGTCTCACTACAAATAGCCCTAGCCTGGAATTCAATACGTAGAGGAGACTGGCCTTGAATCACAGGAAGATTCACTTGCTTCTGCCTCCAGAGTACTGGGATTAAAGGGTTATTCCCCCACACCTAGCTTCTTTGTTATATTTTTAATAGGCAAGCTCATATGGGATAAAAAGGTATACATGTGGCCTGGCATGGTGGTGTAAGCCTAAAAGCCCAGTACTCAGGAAGGGGAATTGCACAGAGTACATGGCTAGCTTAGGCTGCACTGTAAGAGCCTGCCTCCAAAAAGAGTTATAATTGTAAAATGAAAGACAATTTACATAAAAAGAAAATTCATTTGTTAATTCAGTATTTACAGGGATAGCAATTTCTCTAACATTCAAACTTATACGGATATAAAGTTCAAACAATATTTTAGTTGATTAAGTAACAATTCATAAAGTATAATTTCTGTAGGAGTAATATGATAACATAATTATTGTTTGGGGATTGTCTTCAGAAACTATACTACACACATCACCATGCCATCCAACACCTACAAATTTTATGGAAAAAAATTATTTTCCCCTTTTTTTTTTTTTTTGGTTTTTTGAGACAGGGTTTCTCTGAATAGCCCTGGCTATCCTGGAATTCACTCTGTAGACCAGGCTGGCCTCAGACTCAGAAATCCACCTGCCTCTGCCTCTGCCTCCCAAGTATTTTCCCCAATTTAAAGATTTAGAAGATCATTTCCTGTCTGGGGATATAACTCAGCTAACATCAGCCTTGCACATGTGAAGCCCTGGGTTCTATCCCCGGCACCACATAAAACAGGGAATGGTGATGGTTGCCTGTAATCCCAGCACGGAAGAGGTAGGGGCTGGACGATCAAAAGGTCAGAAGAGCAGATCACCATGGCAAGTCCTAGGGATGTTGAGGAGACAGCATATAGATTTAGAACTTGGACAACTCCTGTCCAAGTTCCATTTAGGATCCAGTGCCTTCAAACTCCAAAGAAAGTAACAGAAACTTAATGAAAAGCAGCGTACATCTATGTACGACTGAAGAAAAAATAAAAGCTGGAATTTTCTAAATAGTTTTGAACTGTAAACTGAAGAAATACTGAGAGCATCCTCAATGAAAAAGAAGCTCACTCAGGTTCCATCTCCCGCTTGGTTACTAATTGGCTGCCACGGGAGGGCAGGAAAAGACACATTAACTGAAAAATGCATTCTAAGTATGTTGTGTGACATTTTCTCCAGTAATTACAGGGAAGACTCAGCAACTCACAGCAGCTGTTTAATTTATCTCTTGGGGAGACTAAGCCACTGCCAGGAAGCACCTTCCAGGTAAACAGGCACAGAGTGACACAGCAGCCTCCTTTGCACTTGAAGTAGCACCATCTCCATGGGAACACCTAAGCACCAGTGGAGTGAGGTCATATGAGGTCATATGCAAATGCTGGTCCCTAAGGCTGGTAGTCAAAGTCTACAATTACTGTAAGGACAGCGATGTAATTCTAAAAGGTAACGCTGGGCTTTTACAACTGTCAGATAATAAGACTCTAAGTGCATCTTCTCAGTTAATCTTCAGAACAACACACGCGAATGATGCTTTAACGATTACAAACTGAAGCATTTTCCTGTGTAAGCATTTCCCCTTGTTAGGATCTAATGATAAGAAAAATTATTTTTAAATACAAATTTGCCTAGGCTAATACACCCAATTTTTTTTTTTTTTTTTGCATTTCCTAGTGATATTCCTAGTAAAGGAAATATGGCAAATGACCAAACTAATACCTGGGATTTTATTTTAAAGTAAGAGATAAGAGTATGGAGATAGCTCTGCTGGGAGAGGGCTTGCCTAGCATGTGCAAAGCTCTGGGTTCAATCTCCAAGTTCATTCTTGAAGACACAGTAAGTTCCCAGCCAGCCTGGGATACATGTCTCAAAAATGTGATTAAAATAATGTTCAGTATTCTAGGGTCAATGACCATGCCACCCAATATTCAAGTGGCTCATAAAAACTCAGACTACCATATCAAATGTCTGTGTAGGTCTAAGATATCCATGTAGGTCTCTTTGGGAGACTGGCTCTGTGATCCCAGAGAAGCTACCCAGTCTCACTGATGTCCCTCCTGGTCTATTGACAGAAGATTATGATTTATCTGCTTCTGTTAGAAACAAAGCATACTTTCTGTGTCACACAAAGGAACTCAAAAAGTGACAGTGACCTGGCAAGGCCATTCTTTTTGTAAAACAGGTATGCCAGAACTCACATGAAGCTATAAACACTCACTGGTCAATATAGTCCCCATCTTTTATTCTTGATATTGGTGGTGAACTTGGTCACATCCTGTTGGTAGAAGGTTGACTTCCCAATCTAATCAGTTTGGCTAATGAGTGCAAAGGAAAAGGTTTAGGAAATATGACTTAGTTGAGCTTACTACCTTAAATTTTAAAAGCAAGACCATTTCTTACCCTTCCAACAGTTACTGATGCAAGAAAATGAGATAACGCAGAAAGTCCTGAACACTCGATGGGGGCTCAGGCGATATCAGCTGCAACAGTGAGTGTTATTATTACTTCTATTATCACCCCTAACTCCACAGTTACAGTCCGGGTCTGTAAACAACCTTAGCGTATTCTCAAAGCCATCAAAGAAGGATGACAACCATTCTTTGAATAGGTAGCCCCCATAGACTCACATGTTTGAATGATTAGCCCATAGGGAGTAGCATTATTAGGAGATGTGGCCTTGTTGGAGGAAGTGTGTCACTATGGGTATGGGTGTTTTATCCAGTTTTGGCTTATTTTTGGCACCTGCAGATCAAGACACTGGACTCCTCCAGCACCATGGCTGCCTGCACACTGTTATGCTTCCCGTCATGGTGATAATGAACTAAACCTCTGAACTATAAGCAAGCCCCAATTAAATGTTTTCCTTTAAACGAGTTGCCGTGGTCATGGTGTCTCTTCACAGCAACAGAAACCCTAAGACAACAATAAACAATGGCATATACACATTTCAGGGTCAGGTGTATTTCATCATTACCAAAGTCTGTGAATGTGGAAGTTACGTATCTGATTGTCTAATAGCCAGAATTTTCAATTACTGAAAACACCCTACTCCCTAATCACTAGTCAGTCAGTAGTCATACAACATATCTATGCTTTGTGTGGAGCTTTTTGCTTTGGTCATAACGAGATGCCATTCTCAGACTATGCTCCTGTTGCCATAACAACTAGACTGGGATAATAGAGTAGTAGCCGGGTCTTTGATAATGGGAATAGAGCTAGACTCTCCCTCATGAAATTCAGAAGACCCTGCCTGGCATTCCAGCTATTGCTCTCCCCAGCCCACTGCAAATGATCCTGGGCATACAAGTAGAAGGCAGATTAAAAAGTGGATTCCATGAGGCAGTTTCCACCCAACCACAGTCTCTAAAGACTTTACCATGACATGCTCTGTAAGTAACCCCTCGCCCATGATACATAAGAAACACTCAATAAGAAATTTGGTTTAAAAAATGTTTTTTGGTCTGGCGTTGGAGCCCATCTGACGTGACATTTGCTTGTGTCGACTCAGGAAAAGTTAGTGCAACGCTGTGTCAAACATCATGTGTGATAAAGAAAGTCATGCTTTTTCATGGTCTATGTACACATTCACAAAATGAATATCAGCCAAGTCTGGGGAGACGGCTCAGTCTGTAAAGTGCTTGGATGCAAACGTGAGAGCCTGAGTTCAGATCCCCAAGACACACACATACACAAATGCCCAACACACACTGAAACGAATGCCACTAGGAGTTATAAACTGTATTCTCTGGATGACTGTTAAAACATAGGCCTGCACCCTGGGGTGTGATCCCAGTGCCTGAATCAAGTCACATGTCCCTACAGCTCTCTCTGGTACAGAGTTAGCAAGCAGTCTGTGTTGTGACGTAACATGTCTCAGTATATGATACCTGACTATTCCATGTTCCTTGTCACATGCACTATGCTGAGCTAAATCACATGATAGGAAACTTTCATCCAACCCTAAAAGGTTATAAAACTAAGCTATATTTAAAAGACAAACTAAACATTCTTTTGTTTGTGAGATCAGTCTGCAGTTCTTCAGGGAGACCACTTGGAGATTTGATTCAGGAATGAAGGCTGTTCATTGAAGAGGCTCCTCTGGCTTAGCCCCCCCCCCCAACTCTCTCTTTGCAGCCAGCTGTCTGTCTACCTTTCTCTCCCCTACCCCACACCTAACTCTCTCATTTTCACTCCTTATTATTTTTTTTCATCTTATATTATGTTTAGAAGTTTTTCCTGTACATGTATGCTCGTGTCCCATATGCATGCCTGCTGCCTGTAAGGGCCAGAACCCCTGCAACTGGAATTACAGATGGCTGTAAACTGTCATATTGGTGCTGAGAATTGAATCTGGGTTCTCTGGAAGGACAGCCAATGATCTGACCATTGAGCCACCTCTCCAGCCCCTCATTATCACGCTTAATGAAGTTTCTCTAGAGGCTTTAAAAGAAAGCATGTGGTATCTGAGTCCTCATCTTCATCATCAAGTCTCTACATAGACTCACTCTGTAGACCAGGCTGGCCTCTGGGATTAAAGCCGTGCAGCATCCCTCCCCGGCCACTCCCCCACCTGCTCCTTTTCTTGAAAAGTCCACCATTCTGTTTAGCTCTCCAAGTGTTGTGCTGTTTCTTCAGATGCACTCCTCCTACCTGTAAGGTCCACTCATGGCCCTGAGGCTCTCCCATCGTAATGAACGGCATTCCGGGGGTTATTTATGTCTCACGCAGCTGACCCGTGAACTCCGGACAAACTGCTGCTCTTTCTCTTCTACCTAGCAGTGCTATGGTTGTAAGATATGGGTCCGTCAATGATAACAAACCTCCCACTCTGGTGGAAGGTGTCGATGGGGAAGCTGGATTTGGGAGTAAGAAAAACGTGGAAATTCTCAGTGCCCTTCTCCTAACTTTGCAGGAACCTAAGATTTATTGTTAATTTTGAATGCTCTGCAAAAGCATTACACACTCTTAGCTGCTGAACTCTTAACTCCAGTTCCAAAAACATCTTTTAAAGACTAGACCACAGTTTAGGAGAAAATACATGTAAATTATGTTTGGCAAAAGACTTATACCCATGATACATATAATACAATCCTTACAATGCAGTTTAGTGTCAGCCATGGAAGGGTATCCTGGTTCTTGGGTTGTGGGTTTGGCCACGCCCCCAGAACCCAGGCTCCTGACACGAGGTCTAATCTCCATTCAACCTGCAACCTTCAGTCAGTCACTGTAGGACACAGGTGGAGGGCGTGACAAACCTCAGGCCCTAGAGAGATTTACATACTAATGAGGTACCTGAAAGCCAGAGGGTGGAGCCAAATAAGCATTCCTCCCCAGCCCCTCCCCCCTCTTCCCCTCCCTATTTAACTCAGGTCTGCCCTGGGTTTTGGGGGAAGCATCCAGATCCATCCATGATTTGTCATGCTAATAAACTGGTTTTGGAAACCCAAGGACTTCCTCGTGTGCTGAGGCAGTGCCGTGAGGAGCCGTGGAGAGGCCAACTACACACAGCTTGGTGTGAGGAACCCTGCGGTTCCCCAGCCATTTTTTTTTTACCTACAGTTTAGTATTTAGCTCAGTGGTAATATATTTGCCTAGGTTCAGTTACACACACACACATACACACCAACATACTACCACCACAATGGCTAAAATTCAAATCATTGACCATACCCTGAAACTCTCACATGTGCTGCTGGGAATACAAAATGGTACAGCCACATTGGAGGAAATGGGGTTTTTTAAAAGATAAACACATATTTTGTCATCCAATTCCATCCTTGGGCTATCCAAGAGGAACAAACATATATGCTGACATGATTTTTGATAGAGACCATGTCAAAGGTTGTCAGGGGCAGTAGAATTATATAATGATCCACGTAAACTGTTTGGGGTGATAGAAGCTTCCTATACCCCAACGATAAACATTTGTCAAAACATATCAACTGTATCTTTAAGATTAAGAAGCCCTGTCGATAGAATTCTACAGACATATAAAGTGAAAGAGTTAGAGGGTCGTGGAGATTTACATCAAGGTTCCAGAAAGCTGCTGAAGTCAGGCATTGTGTAGCAGGGTTGGGTGCCCTAGCAGGCACTGCGTGAAGCTGTGAATGGGGAAACCTAAATTGCTATAGAAACCCCAGGATACTGAACATGCCAGGACCGTGGACTAGCACTGAGGAAACTTCAGACACAGACTGGAACAACTGAGCAGAGACGTTGCGTGTGCTATAATCTATAGAATTGGAGACAGAGGGCTACTGACGCCCCTATAGCACATTAGATGCCACAAGTGCCAAATGCTGGGTTTGGTATTTTGCATGCTGGGTTTGGTATTGCTATGGTCCAGTTTTTGGTAACCTCTTCTCCATCCTGTTTTACTGAGAATGTCTGTTTCATACCAATGTATATTAGAAGTATGGAACTTATATTTTGGTTTTGTTCTGCCCACCCCCAAGAGCTCATAGCTAATAAATTGCCTTCAGTATCAGAAAATAATATGAATTTGGGGATTTTAAACAGTTTTAGAACTATTAAATTTGGGGGGACTCATAAATGAAATGCATTTTGCATTAAGAAATGGTCAAGAATATTTGAGGACCAGTGGTAGAATTTCACAGTTAAAAAGAACGGATTTGGGCATCAAGTTGCCTTCAAGGTTTTTTCTTGTTTGTAATTTTATTATTTTATGGGGGTGGGGTTGCCTGCATGTGTGGTTTTGCCCTCATGGATGTCTATGTCTGTGTATCCAGTGGGCACAGTGCTAGCTGAGGCCAGAAGAGAGCATCAGATATCCTGGAACTGGAATTACAGATGCTTCTGAGTGACCAGCCTGGTGCTAGGAAATGAACCTGCATCCTCTGGAAGCGCAACCAGTACTCTTAACCACTGAGCCATCTCTCCAGCCCCTCACATTGATTTTTGATGGTCAGCTTTCATTATCAGTTTTACAGGACTCAGAATCACCTGGGAGACATGCCTCTGGGAATGTTTCCAGAGGAGTTTAACTAAGGAGAGAAGTCTCGCCTTGAATTCAGGTGGTATCAACCCCAGGAGTAGGATCCCAACCTAATATCAAGGAGAAAAGGAGACTGGGCTAAGCCCAGTGTTCACTTCTCTCTGCGTCCTAACCACAGATGTAGCATGGCCAGTGACTTCATGGTCTGACCACCATACTTTCCCCACCGTGATGGATCTCGAACTCTCAAACTGTGAACCAAAATAAACTGCTACTTCCTTCTTTTCATCACGACAACAAGAAAAACAACTGACAGACTGGAACACTGACAACATGAAGTGTTCTGTGGTCACTGCCAAATACTGGCTCTAATAATAACTAAAGGAAGACTTAAGTGCCTTCACCACCGGTTATAATTTTCTTTATTTTATATGTTTTTAATTTTTATGTCACATTTATTTATTCAATGTGCATGTGTGTGCGTGTGTGGGGGGGGGTGTGAGTATGTAAGTGCACATGTATCATCATGCATGTATGGAAGACAGAAGACAGCTCTGAAGAGTCAGTTCTTTCACCATGTAAATATTGGTGATCAATCATTTTACTCTGAGCCATTGTACTGAAGATATATATATATATATATATATATATATATATATATATATATGCACACCAATCCTGTCATTGTTCCTAAAAGGTAAGTTTAATTAGTTCTCACTTTATACAAGAACTGACCTTTGAAATGCTACGGAATATATTCCCAAGTCCCAAGATTAATAAGACATAGAAGCAACCCATTATCTAAGTATTCACACTTCACCATGTAACCGCCTGTGTGGTCTGAATACATCCATGAATGAGCTAATACCTGAAACCCAACAAATATCAAATCAAATCATAAAAAAAAAAAACCAACCAACCTCCCAACAGGAAGACAGCAATCTGTACAATGGGCAAATCGCGCACGAGGAATGTCAACACTGAGCCACCGTATTCTATACAGAAAGTCCTAAATTATCAACAGGAGCAGTTATAATCTCACAGCACAATCATCTTAGGGGTGTTTTGTGAATTTGTGATGTTATATTTTCCTTAATCATAGGCTTTATCAAGCTCTCAGCAACATTTCCAGAATAGACTGACTGCAAAGCATTAATTCTGCAAACTGGTTAGAGAGAATAGAGCTGTCATGTAATATTTAACAATTCAAAATGGGACATTAACAGTTCTAAAAGTACCTAGGGAGCATGTAAAAATGTGAGCAAGCTTGCTCTTGGAAAGAAGCACCAAGAATGGGCTGAACCAGGTGATGTCATTGACGAAGGTATCACCTCTATTCATTTTAATCCATCTGCAACACACAGATGCTCTCTGTTGTATTAAGTCCTCAATCCAGACAATTTCCTTCAGCTACTTTCAACAAACCTCATCAATGGCAAATATGGTGCCAAAGGTAGAGGAATACTTATTGCAAGGAATTACAAATATTTCTAAGCTGAACATGATGGGATGCAGAGGCAAGCAGATGTCTGTGAATTCAAGGCCACCCTGGTCTACATAGTGAGTTCCAGGTCAGGAAATAATAATAATAATAATAATAATAATAATAATAATAATAATGATAATAATTCTAACCTGTACCTGGCAGTGTTCAGTGCTTAAAAGCCACATTTAACTCATGTCTGCACCAACTCTTTATAGCTGTCATATGTCATGACAGCTCAATGAAAGGAGTTTTAGTAATGTATTCATCAGGAAGAAATTCTGGAAACAACCAACTATTCATGCCCCTGTCCCAAAGTAGCCTTGGGACAGCAAAATTTCCCAGCAGCTAAAAGTACTTGCTGCCATGCCCAACAACCTGAATTGTGGTGTCCATTCTCCACAAGTTGTCTTCTGATCTCCCCATGCATGGATGGTGGCATATACAAACTCACAGACCCACACATGTACATAGACCCACTAAATAAATAAATGTACAAGAAAGAGAGAGAGAAAGAAAGAGAGAGAAGAAGGAAGGAAGGAAGGAAGGAAGGAAGGAAGGAAGGAAGGAAGGAAAGAAGGAAAGAAGGAAAGAAGGAAGTCGGTCGATTGAACATCTCAACAGGTGAAGGGACCTTGTCAAGCCTTAGAGTAAGATGATAACCTTAGTTACACTCCCTAGCCTTACAGGGAGGAAGAGAGATCCAACTCCCTCAGGATGTCTTCTGACATACACACATGTGCACTTACAATTCATAAATACGTAGCAAAAATATGTTGAAAGCAAGTGACCTTTTCATAAGTTTCCAAGTTTTCACACAGACACACAATAGCAACAACAAAAAAAAAGTAGAAAAGAGAAGAGGGAGTCCTGGTGCACTGTTGGTAGGAACTTAAATTAATGTAGCTATTATGGAAAACAATACAGAGATTTCCCTCAGCAAACTCAGAGTAACTAT
Source organism: Rhabdomys pumilio (assembly GCA_030674055.1). NCBI lineage: Eukaryota > Metazoa > Chordata > Mammalia > Rodentia > Muridae > Rhabdomys > Rhabdomys pumilio. The sequence continues at coordinate 134,485,282 of JANHMN010000004.1, read as the reverse complement.
ATGATTTAGTAATCACAATACTGGATACGTCTCCAGAGAATTTACAGTCACTATGACGGGTGAATTATTATGCTCAGAACAGCATCATTCATAAGACCCAAGAATTGCATTAACCTAAGTGTCCATCAGTGGCTTAAAGGGGACAGAGCTCTTTTTTCCTCAGTGTCAGAGATTCCAGTTTGAGGCCAGCAGGCTCCATTGCTTTTGAGGACATGGTGAAGCAGAATGCCACTGTGGGGAGTGAGGAGAGCAAAGCCGCTCAATCTGACAGCTGGGAAGCAGGAGAGGAGAAGAGGGAAGGAGAAAGGAGGAGAGGGTCCTAAAGGGCACAACTGCAATGAACTGATTTCCTCTGCTCAACTCAACCTCCTAAAAAGTCCATCATCTTCCCACAATGCCACAGGCTGATGGGCAAGCCTTCACACAAGGCCTTGCTTGGGAAGACATCAAAGAACAAGCCATAGCACTTTTGACTGAATTGTGCCCAGCCCCCCACCATTAGCTTCTCAGACAGCCTTCAATGTGACATGTGCTTATACACCACCCAAACTGAGTACGTAGCTGCCTAAACTACATAATAACATGAAGTCATCTCTACAGTCCCTTAGCCTAAAACTTTAGAGCCAAATGTGTCCTGGAATTCATATTTTCTCCCATTTGACAAGTGTAATCATTTAGTGACCCATCCTGGTGGGAGATTGGAAGCCAAGGATGCTGAAAGAAATGCAGACAACAGCCACCAAGTTCCTGAGATTTCAGACTGAAACAAAAACTCTACCAAGAACATGGCTTGGGGTCATTTACGTGATATTTTATCCAAGAATCCAGCTTCATTTGCCCATGTCCTAAGAATTTAACTGAAGTCGAATTTAAAGCAAATGGACTAATTTGTTTGGCAGAAGAAATTTCAAGGCTAGAGAGAATGCAGGCTGGTGCTGAGAAAGCAGCTGTAATTGTTAAAAAGATCAGAACCACTGAAGGCCCAAACTCACTAGAAGGGAGAGAGCCCAGATTGTCAGGATAAACAACTGTATAAACAGAAAAGTCAAGAATAAAGTCAAGACCGGACGCATCCAGAGCAAGAGCTTCTCTCCTCGTTTCTTTTTAAACAAAACAAAATAGAGTAGGTTTTGTTGGGCTATTTTTTATCAAACATGCCATCTATTGCCTTTCTCCAAGCACTTGAGTGTTCCTAAAGGTAAGCCTCATCAGAAACACTGTAATTTAGTTAAGGAAAGGAGACAGGCATGAAAGGCATGGATTAGTGTCATTTAGATGCCAGAAAATCACAAGCTTGCATGTGCTCATTGGCCAACTGAAACAGGCTAATATTTCTGCAATTTGCCAAGAAAGAAAAGATTTCAACAAACATGTTCCTAAGCAAGATCTTGAAGGATGAGTAATATTTGGATACAAAGTGTTAGGAAAGCAAAGACAGTCATACAAAAAAATATATAGTAGGAAAAGACAGAATAGAGGACTACTCAGGAAAGCAGAGAAAGATGAAAGTGTAGGAGCCTTCAAAGCAAGGCAGGAAGCTGAGTTTGATCCACAGTGATGCAGAGCCCAAAGATCCCCAGAAAGGGCTTAGATACACACACGCGCACACACACACACACACACACGCGCGCGCGCGCGCACACACACACACACACATTCTTTTTCTCTCTCTCTCTCTCTCACACACACACACACACACATTCTTTTTCTCTCTCTCTCACACACACACACACACTCACATACACACATACTCACACACACATATTCTCTCTCTCTCACACACACACACACACACTCACTCACACACACACATTCTCTCTTTCTCTCTCTCTCTCTCTCTCACACACACACACACACACTCACATACACATACACACATACTCACACACACATATTCTCTCTCTCTCTCTCACACACACACACACACACACACACATACACACACACATTCTTTTTCTCTCTCTCTCTCACACACACACACACTCACATACACACATACTCACACACACATATTCTCTCTCTCTCTCTCTCTCTCTCTCTCTCTCACACACACACACACACATACACACACACAGACCAGGATGTAAGTGACATGAAAGGGGAAATGTAGAAAACAAGGAGAGAGTTAGTTAGGGAAGAGAGGATGAGGTCAGAGCTGAGGGAAGGGCAGGAAGAATAGAAAGTCACACTTTGGATATTTGAAAAGTCACAAAAAATTATATTATTATTTTCATATAATACATATAAGTTGATATGTACACATATGTACACACACACACACACACACACACACACACACATACATACATATAATAAAGTTATGCTATTTGGGTCAACAGTGCTCTCAATAAGAGCCATTAATTATCTAGGAAAAATCCCAGTACTAAACATGAAAAAAAAAAAAAAAAAAAGAGCCTTTTGAGTGGTTGATCAGGGAATCAAAAGGATTCCAAAAACAATATAGGCTATTGCTACTGCCCTTGGTTGCTGTCTTAGGGTTTTAATGCTGTGAACAGAGACCATGACCAAGGCAACTCTTATAATGGACAACATTTAATTGGGGCTGGCTTACAGGTTCATCAAGGCAGGAGCATGGCAGCATCCAGGCAGGCATGGTGCAGGCAGGGTTGAAAGTTCTATATCTTCATCTGAAGGCTGCTAGCAAAATACTGGCTTCCAGGCAGCTAGGATGAGGGTCTTATAGCCTACACCCACAGTGACACACCCACTCTAACAGTCCACTCCTTCTAATAGTGCCACTCCCTGGGCCAAGCATCTACAAACCATAACAGTTGCCTTCCAGAGATTAAAGGTAAGTCTCTATAGTTGAAGATAAGCATATACTTAAGACATGGGACTTGGACCATCAGAGACAGATTCGACCTGAGGCCTGCTTCCCTAGGACTAGCTTCTATACCACGGAAAAGTACTAAAGGCACTACATAAGCTGCCAAGGAGGCAGGCAACCATAGTCCTACCCAGATGTGATGCCTATGAACCACAACAATGACCAACATGGCAGGATATCCCTAAAGGTGCAACAGTAGCACTTACATTCTGGTGGTACCCAACAGCTGTTTAACTGGACTAAAGGCTCACTCAGCAGAAGGGAAATCATGCCTGGGGCTGGAAAGCTACCCAATTACCCAGGGCTAGTGAGAGGCTATAAATCTTAGAGAACTTTCGAACACCGCCTTACCACAGCAGCAGACTTCCTTTTTTTTTGAGACAGGGTTTCTCTGTGTAGTCCTGGCTGTCCTGGAACTCACTCGGTAGACCAGGCTGGCCTCGAACTCAGAAATCTGCCTGCCTCTGCCTCCCAAGTGCTGGGATTAAAGGCGTGCGTTACCACCGCCCGGCCGGCCGGCAGCACACTTCCTAACTGCATTCTTAATAACCTTATACCCACAGACAAATATAGCTCTCATCTCTCACCAAAGAAGCTTCTGTTATCAACAGATAACAGAAGACCTTCACAAAATCCCACAACTGGTCAAAATACAAAGAACAACTGACTCTAGGGTGGAAGACTGTAAGAGCCAGAAGACCAGGAAGTCTGCTCTGAGATTGTCTCCTAGACATGAAAGAAAGTTTTACCCATGATACTTCAACAATATGACTGCCTAAACAGTGCCTGAACAACGACACCAGCAATAGTCAGGCATGCTGACGCTGAAAAGAGAAACCTCATGGAACCACAGGTCTAAACAAAGAACTATAGGCAACTAACACTTACTAAAAGACAGAGAATTAGTCCTCCCAGGGGATGAGCCCCCTAACTGGTTATCCAATACTGAATGCATAGCCCTGAAGTCATATACAGAGAAGCAACACTAAATGGACTCAACAGGTTGTATTTACAGACCTATGTATGCATTTATACATATATGCAATGTGACAAAGGAAAGGAAGCTGTGAATCTGAGAGGAAGCTAGGGGAGGGCACATGGAAGGGGGGAGAAAGAAAAGGGAAGAAGTAGCAGTGTAATTTATTTTAATTAAAAAATTATATATACACAGACGTGCGTGCGCGCGCACACACACACACACACACATACACATATAAAAAAAAAGGCAAGAGAGCCCTGTGAACTGGTAAGATCGGAGCTAAGCTGGAGTGCTGGGTGTGTGTGTGAGAGATTTACAAGAAAGTGTAAAACTTTATAAGTTATGAGACCAAGAAATTATATGACCTATCTTTATCATCTTTTTGTTTGTTCTTTATCTAGAGTAACCTACACACAAAATCCCCAATATATGTCCCTTTTTTCTACCTCCACTTTAAATTTTGTTTTTATCTGTGTGTGTGTGTGTGTGTGTGTGTGTGTGTGTGTGTGTGTGTGCATGTGGAGGCCAGAGGACACCTTCAGGTGTCATTTCTTGGGGTCCATTCACAGTGTGTGTGTGTATGTGTGTGTATTGTGTGTGTGTAGATGTGTGTAGGTGTGTGTGTACAGGTGTGTGTGTAGGTGTGTAGGTGTGTGTATAGGTGTGTGTGCAGGAGTGTGTGTGGGTGTGGGTGTGTATGCAGGTGTGTGTGCAGAGGTGTGTGTGTAGGTGTCTGTAGGTGTGTGTATACAGGTGTGTGGGTGTGGGTGTGTGTATAGGTGTGTGTGCAGGAGTGTGTGTGTGTAGGTGTGTGTGTACAGGTGTGTGTATAGGTGTGTGTATAGGTGTGTGCAGGAGTATGTGTGTGTAGGTGTGTGTATAGGTGTGTGTAGGTGTGTGTGTACAGGTGTGTGTGTGTGTGTGTATGTGTAGGTGTGTGTATAGGTGTGTGTGCAGGTGTGTGGGTAGGTATGGGGGTGCGCGAGTGTGTGCAGGTGTGTGTGTAGGTGTGTGTATAGGTGTGTGTGCGGGTGTGTGTGTGGGTGTGTGGGGGTGTGTGCAGGTGTGTGGGGGTGTGTGCAGGTGTGTGTGTAGGTGTGTATATAGGTGTGTGTATAGGTGTGTGTATAGGTGTGTGTGTGTGTGCAGGTGTGTGTGCAGGTGTGTGTGTGTGCAGGTGTGTGCAGGTGTGTGTGTGCAGGTGTGTGTAGGTGTGTGTGCAGGTATGTGTGTGTGTGTGTAGGTGTGTGTGCTTGTGGAGAACTAAAGTTCACTTTGAGCATCTTTCTTGTTATTCTTCATGTTAGATTTTGAGACAGAAAACCGAGAGCTCTCTCATCAACTAGATTCACTCTTTCTCAGGATGCCTCCAGCACTGACGGTGGAGAGGACAGGGCTATGCAGATCAGCAAACAAGAAGTAGAGGCAAGAAAGGCCCAAGTGTCAGGCTTTCTCTTTTCCTCCTCTGGAATGGTGCTGGCCTCCTTCTGCTCAGATCTCTCCTGCTTAGATAACCCTCATGGGTGTTTTTTACTTGACCTATCAGGTACTTCTCAAACTAATCAAGATGATAGAGACAGACCTGTGAGCCATTCTGACTCAGGTTATCTGTATGAGCCACCCTTGCCCGCTCAGGTCCCAACCACATTTTGAACAGGATTCTATTGCCAACATCCCTTAAGGTGTAGACTGTCAACTACAGCTGCCCGAAACTGAAATCATTAACAACCACCCCTGTGCTCTCCTTTTCCCCCACCCGTAGTAGGAGCAAATGGGACTAGAAAATATCAATTTAAAGTAACTCCAGCTGGTCAAACACTGACATCCAATAGTTTTATGATTTTTTTATTTTATCTAATATTGGTTTTATGTTTTCAAAAAACTTCCTCCAAGATCACTGAGTGTGGTCCCAGCACTGATGAGGTAGAGGTAGGAAGGTTAGGTGTTCAGGGCTGTCCTTAGCTACACAATGAGTTTGAGGCCAGCCTTGGCTACATGAGACCCTAAGCCACTCCCTCCCCTCAAAAAAATAGGAAAGGGAAAAGGAAAAAAGAAAGTCTGCAGGAAGCACAGAGGAAAATGATGGATGCCACTTCTGTGAGCATTATTCTTTGTATTCAGGTCGGCTCTGAGTTTCATGAGAATGGAAATCTGTGTTACAACATCTTCCCACACACTTTATCACCATAGAATTTAGTCTTTATATGCTTTTTACATTTTCTTTACCAGCTATCTTGTGATCTAGAGTTCCACACTCACTGACAGATTTTATTTTAATTGCTTGTCTGGGAAGTATTCGTTTGCAAGCAACAAATAATCTCCATGGAGACACCTGATGTGTGTGCTTTTATATGCTCTCCCAGTGTTTCCTCTGTAGCCTGGCTAACTCAAAGCCACAAAGAGATGAAAAAATCAGTGGTCATTGTTCATAGTGCCCTTAGGGTCCCCAAGGTGTTCACAGTACACGAAGCCCAAGTCCATAGTAGGAAAACATCAGAGCACAGCTCCAAACCTAGCCTAGCCCTACCATCCCAGGGCCTTACTATTCACTATCACCCAGATCTCTTAAAGTTGAGCCCCCTTAATACTGAGTCACCAGACCAAAACTTCCCACATGGGTTTCAAAGAACATGGGTCTCTGAGGTGGTTGTGGGACTGAAAATGTCATGGTCCTACAAATTTGAGAAAAGTAAATATCTTAGTGTTCTCCAGTAGATTGACGTGACATCAGTACAGCAATGATGCTACAGTTTAGATAAGGGGTGTCCCCAAGGTCCCCAGTGCTGTGATCTAAAGAAGTGTTGGCGGCTGGAGAGACGACTCAGAGGTTAAGAGCACTGGCTGCTTCTCCAGTGGTCCTGAGTTCAATTTCCAGCAACCACATGGTGGCTCACAGCCATCTGTAAGGGGATGCCTCTTCTGGCATACAGGCATCCATGCAGACAGAGCACTCATACATAAAATACATTAATAAGTCTTTAAAATTTGTTGGGACAGTTATGAGTGGAAGTGGAAGGATTTTAAGTCATGCGGAACATGGTTCTCAGAGGGGACCCACATAGCTCTGTGTAACTTTGGCTTTTTCTGGCTTTCTGACTCACATACACTCCCAGAGTGACTCTGTCCACCAATGGGGTGACAAGCCAAGGATGCCCTTGCCTGAGCCATGCTGTGTGAATTTTCACCCACTAAAACTGTCAGTTAAGCTGAAAAATTATCACCTATAAATTATCCAGCTTTGAGTACGTTATAATAGACTTAATACAACGGGTTGAATAAAATTTTTAATAGACTTAATACATCTGGCTGAATAAAAACTGGATGTTAATGAAACCAGCATTTATTTTATTAATTTTTTGGCCAGGGGACTGTTTACAAGAGTGGGTCTTAGTCTTCTGTTGCCTTTTCTGTCCCCTCTCCTGCCACTTCCTACTTCAAGGTTAGACTCCTTTCTGCATAGTTCAAACACACCCAGGCTGTGTAGCCTCAGGCTCCCAGACCAAGCCAGAGTCAAGAGGGCTTAATTCCCCCATGAGATCTTCCCTGGCCTCTGCTCTCTACAAAGTGTCTCCTAGTTTTTATTTCCTTCATAACCCTCCCCTGCAGAACACGGCTGCATCATAACCCTCTCCTGCAGAACACGGCTGCATGTGCCTGTTCTCATGTTGTGAGTGACTGAGAAGAGAAAATGGTGTTGGCAAAATAAAAATGAACCCTGTTTCCTGGAAAACTTTAAAATCGGGCACACTTTAAAATTTGACAAAGATTCTCCATAACCTCACATACACATTTACCATCTACCAACTGCAATAAAATTAGGGTTTCTAGAGACGGGACCTCTCTGCCTTTGTGTCCCGGTAATCCGAGCTATTTAACCGCTGTCTGCAGACAGCCAGACTGGCTTGGTAAGTGCTGAGGAAATGAAGACTGGATGCTGCACGCCCTCGTGCTCAGGCCTCCTGACTCTGGTCTCTCATTAGGCAGCTTCTCAGGTCCCACCCTTGGTCAGCTGTCAGAGATCCCAGAGATCTCAGTGTTTGCTGATGTCAGAGCTCTTGTCCTGAGACATCTTCAGGATAAAGCAGCCACCAGCTGTAAAATTTTGTTGTTCGTGAGCAATTCTCTTCCGCTACTCTGAACATCTGACAGAGGAAGGAGCAAATTTCTAGTTTCATTCGTCCTAGGATTATCATATACAGCAACATACTGCTTTCCCTGCCGATAGAAATAATGCTTTAATTAGCACAAAACATCCCACTGAGAATTAATCAGCTGCCCAGCTACCCCCAAACACTCGAGGGCCAGTTTACCATCTGCTATACCAACAACAAAAATGTATTACCCGAGAACAATTAAAAGTCTAACAAGGGTTATGTTACTCCAAAATAAGAAACATTCAACACACACACACACACACACACACACACACACACACGGGTAACACAGAAAGCTCGGTTAAAATGCTGCAGTCACTTTTGCTTATTTTCATTTTCTATCAACTACAAGCTAGCAACGGGTCAATCTTTTATTCTCTCTTTTTCTTTTTTTTTTACTGAAAGATACGAAATACCTGTTATACCAAACTTTAATGTCTTCCAGAGCATTCTATATCCTGACAGAAGTACAGTCCGAGCATGCCCGTAAGCCCTGCTTTCGGCCTCTTCTCCCAATTCCCATCACATGACCCTCTCTTCCTTCTGGCTCGGCTTCACTCTTCAATCTAGGTGGACCTCAGGAGTAGCAACTGCCATCCCAGACGACAAGGTTCCTTTCATCTTGGAAGTTCCATAGCATCCAGCAGCAGGCCTGGCCACCAGCCACAGAAGCAGCCCTGCATTGCATGGTCCTCCTACCCTGCACACTTCATGTCCTTGAGTAACCTCTGATTGCAAAAAATAGGACCAGAGCTCTCCCTCCAGCGCTCCAAAACAGGAAACACATCTCTGGGAGACTGTGAGGGTGACTAGAAAGGGATAACAGAAGGGCATCACGTAAAGGGGTCTGACAACATCCTATGGGGTGGGCTCCTGATCCCAATAAAACTGAGAAAGCAAGCTGATTGCCAGCATTCGTCTTTCTGCTTCCAGATTATGGACACCACATGACCAGGCACCTCACACTTCACCTGTCATGCTTTCCCCACATGATTGTCTGTCTGTACCCTCAAATCATGAGGCAATAAATACCTTCCTTCTTAAGTGACTTCTTGTCAAGTGTCTTGTCACAGTGAAAACACATACACACACAAATACATTATAGCTCGAGCTAACCTCATCTTGCCCCTCCTCTCTCAGCTTCCCAAGTGCTGAGGTTACAGGCTGTGTTGGCACACTTAGCCAGAGAAGAAGGAATCTGAGTGAGCGCTGTGAAGAGAATCTTGCCATGAAGGGACATTGACAGGTCAGAAATCAGGGAAGAGGAGGGATGAAGGTTAGAAGATACAGTAGCACCTTCGTTGGGGAAGTAGGACACATATTAGGTGGTATTTAAGATTGCCAAGGCTTCCATGTGCCTTTGGAGTACTCTGGGTTTCTGAGTTTAGAGATAAAAATTCCCAAGAAAATACACAATACAACCAAGCCAAGAAGCAGGCCGTCTTTTGATAGGCTCTAAGATCTATACCTTAAAAATCAACCAAATTGAGAATTTCCCTGTATCTTCTTGAATGTGTTTCCTGATATCCCCTCTGGGTGTCTATCAATGACTTTCTCAAGGCACAAGCTGTTCGGGGTGGGGGAAAAAAAGGTTAACTTGTTTCACAGTTGCCAGCTCTCTAGGGTAGGAGGCTACTCTCAAAGTCAGAGAGGAGCGAAGTGGCCAGACTGCAATAAAAGTAAAGCATCACTCCCAAATGGACAGTGAGCCCCACCAGAGCCCTAATCCTGAGTTCTTCACCAGACTCAAACACACACCTGCACCAGGAAAGCATGCTTCTAGACTCCACTGCATTGGAGGTGGCAAGTCCTTAATCATGTATAGCTTTCAAGAATAAATGTGCCCAGTGGGCTAGGAGCTCAGCTCAGTTGGTAAAGTGTGTGCCGCTCAAATATGAGGATCTGTTTGATCCCCAGTATCCATATAAAATAATAATAATAATAAACTGTAGTGGCACATGATAATGATCCTAGCATTGGAAGAAGTTGGGGACATGTTGGTCTCTGGTACGCACTGGCCAGCCAGACTTATCAAGTCCATAAACCCAGTGAGAGGACTTATCTCAAAAAACAAAGAGATGGCTCTTCAGAATAACACCTGAGGTTGACCTCTGACCTACTGCAGTGATTTGAATATGCTTGGCCCATGGGTAGTGGCTCTATTAGGAGGTGTGGCCTTGTTAAAGGAAGTGTGTCACTGTGGGGTGGGCTTTGAGCTCTCAGTACTCAAGCTCCATCCAGTGTGGGAGAGACCCTCCTCCTGGCTGCCTGCAGAAAACTGTCTCCTGAATCCCTGCGGATCAAGATGTAGACTTTCAGTTCCTTCTCCAGCACCATGACTGCCTGCATGCTGCCATGCTTCCTGCTTCATCCGTAATGGACTGAACCTATGAAACTGTAAGCAGCAGCAATTAAATGTTTGACTTTATAAGAGTTGCCTTGGTCATGGAGTCTCTCACAGCAGTAAAACCCTAAGACACCTCCATATGAATGCACACACACAATGCACAGACACAAATGTGAAGACATACACATGTAAGTAGTTAGATAAGGATAGATAGATAGATAGATAGATAGATAGATAGATAGATAGATAGATAGAGAGAGATGATAGAGATAGATAGATAGATAGATAGATAGATAGATAGATAGATAGATATTAAAAAGCAGGTGTTAACTGCTTCTCAAGAACGGCAGTTGTCATTCAAGCTCTGGTCAGCCTTTGCAGCAGTCTTTGGGCATAAAGGGTGTTGGTCAATGATAGAGCGCTTGCCTGCTGTATGGGAGTCCTTCACTTCCACCCCAAGGTTTGCCCAAGTAAGAGGGGGTGACTGTGAGCACCACAGACTACCAAGAAACTTTGCTCAGAGTCCTTCCATGGATTTTAAGCCTGGTGACTGGATTTCCACGTGGTGGTGTGAGCTATGGTCCCAACAGTCCTTGTTAGCACATCAGTGTATTACCCAGCTCATGTGGGAAAAGGAGAAGGAATACCTACAGACCATTATTGTCTCCTGAAGCATACGCTGAGTTTCAAAAGATTATTCATATCTAGCTGCACCTTCCCACTACTAAACTGCTAGCAACCAATCTTTTTAAAGTGCACCTTGAAGCAAGAGAGAATTGCTCAAATACACGCAGGAGCACAAAAAGCCTCCAACAGGCAAGTCCCAGCAGCTAGACTTTGTTCCCAAAGGCACTGCTCCCAGCTTCATAGACGCCCCAGGAGGAAAAGACAAGATGGAGCTGTCCCCAGGGCTCACACTGGGCTTTTCTAGACCCTGAGATCCCAAGAGAAAAGCTTTTGTTGTTATCATATCATAACTTAAACTGCTCAGTCTACTAAATATATGCAAAATAAACTAAAACTATAAAGAAGGCCAAAGTACAAGAAAAAGCTGCACACTTAAACTTTCACAGAATGACAAGCTCGATAAATGTTAAGTTCCAAAATGGGGACTAGGAAGATGCTTACATGTGCAAGCATTCGGGCCCAAGTTCAAATCCCCAGCACCTACGGTAAAAAAAAAAAGGCATGACTACCTTTACACCTGCACCGCCAACACTGTGGACAGCAGAGACAGGAAGATCAGTAGGGTGTGCTGGCCAACAGCCTAGCTCTAGGTTCAGTGAGAGACACTGCCTCAAGGGAATAAGGCAAGGAGTGGTACAATGGATTCCACAAGTCCACAAATGGCACATGCACCCACACACATGTAGTTACCTCTCTCTCTCTCTCTCTCTCTCTCTCTCTCTCTCTCTCTCTCTCTC
>JANHMN010000004.1:134459426-134473520 GCA_030674055.1 Rhabdomys pumilio | reverse complement strand
CTCTCTCTCTCTCTCTCTCTCTCTCTCTCTCTCTCTCTCTCTCTCTCACACACACACACACACACACACACACACACACACACACACACACTTTAAATATGCATTTAGCTTCCCAAACCAGCTCACAATGTTCATGGTAGCAGTGTTACAAGCCAAAAATCCCAACACTTGCACCAGAAATAAAGTGCCCTCCCATCATCCAAACAGTCCACAGTGGCTTCCCATCATGCAGCATGCTTGCTGAGGAGTTAAAGCCTGGTCCACAGCAGGAGTTGAAGACCACCACATGAGTGTCAGAAATGGGGGTCATATAAATGAGGTATGTCAGTCTATGTTTTTAATCCCAGCACTCAGGTGGCAGAGGCAGGAGAATCAGAAACTCAAGGTCATTCTGAGCCACATAGAGAATTTGAGACTAGCCTGGAGATCAGAACTATTTGGGAAGGATTAGGAAGTGTGACCTTGTTGGAGGAGGTGTGTCATTGGGCTTTGAGGTTTCAAAAGCCCACTGCATTCCCAATTATCCTTGTACTGTTCTCTCTCTCTCTCTCTCTCTCTCTCTCTCTCTCTCTCTCTCTCTCTCTGTGTGTGTGTGTGTGTGTGTGTGTGTGTGTGTGTGTCCCACTTCCAGATAAGGATATGAGCTCTCAGCTGTAATACCAGCATTGTGCCTGCCTGCCTACTGCCTGTTTCCCGCCCTGATGTGAGTGACCTCACCCTCTAAAGCACCAAGACCCTTTAAACTCTTTCTTCTATAAGTTTTCTTGCTCATGGTCTCTTCACAGAAATAAAAAGTACCTAAGACAACAAGCCAGCCAGCCTGACTCCTAAAGCAGGCGAGAGCCCATCTTAAAAAATATTTCAATTCTGATTTTAACAGCAGTAAGATTAAAAAATTGTCCATTAAGGAGAAATGACACTCAGTGAACTGAGCCTTTGGCATGACCGTTCTCCATGTGGAGAAACATATCTAATTGAAACAGCACATATAAGTTGCACATAAGTACAAGTCATTGCTAAGCCCATTAGCACACTGCCAATTCATTCGTTTTTCGTTTTTTTCAGACAGGGTTAGTTTCTCCATGCTGCTCTGGTTGTCCTGGAACTCACTCGGTAGACCAGTCTAGACTTGAACTGAGAGATCTGCCTATGGCCTGCAGCCAGCCTTACCCTCCCAAGTGCTGAGATTAAAGGCATGTGCCACCACCGCCTGGCCAATAATTTTTTTAAAGAAATTAATGAGTTTTTGAATGATATTGACTCTAAAATGTATATCTAATGAAAATTTCCAACAAAAGGGTAACACGTTAGAGACAAAAGATTGGGTAGTAATGTTGACAATAAAGTATTTAGCCATTTTAGGGGGAAGTGGGATTTTTATTAACTACATTAGCAGATAGTCACCTAAGAGAACAGTTGGCAGTGGCCTCCTAGGGTGTGCTCTGAAACAGCAATTCAGATTGACTCACATCTGAGCACACAGAATGCTCTAAATCAGTAGGAGGAAATTAAAGCAAGGGTATAATCAACCAATTATGTCCAAGGAGGTACAGGAGATCCCCATGGGAGCCCTCAGAGTCAGCAGTAAGACCGGACTGTGGCTTTGATTAACAGCCCTCAAATTAAAATCCCAGACAATGAAGAAAAGGAGGAGACTCAAACATGAAAGAGCCAATCATTACAAGATTTTGTGATTGGCAAGAAATAAAACCCTAGGTCAAACTTTAGTGAATGAACACACTTCTAGAAGCTATGTGCAAAGTGTAATTGTGGATTGTCTTAGCTAAAGGAATCCATACCAAAGCAAAGAGCCTAATTCTCATTCCATGTACCTTATTATGTTTGTTATTTATTTATATTTTTAAGAAGTTTACCTTTCTATCTGAAAATATGTACCCTCAGTTTTCATTTTTGCCTGTCGGTTTCTCTCAAAACAAGGCAAACGTGTGGAAGTTCAAAAATGAGAGTGTATACTCTAAAATCAAGTGTTTAAAAAGAATATACCATCATAATGGCCTTGGATGTTTTCATAATCCAGGTGGATTGACAGCTCATCATTTAAAAGTGTCTGAAATATATGAACACCGAAGAGAAATGGAACGTTTAAATCTCTTTAACCTAAAACATCGTCCACCAGAGATAGTATGACAATGTTTGCTACACAATTTGGGGGTTGTTTTCATTTTTCTGAGGCAATACCTTGCTATCTACCCAAGACTGCCCTCCAGATCTTCCTGCCTCAGCTTCCTGAGAAGCAAAGGCATGTGACACGGTGCCCAGATCTTGCAGGTAAACTTTAAAATATGAAGAACGACAAGCAAGCTAGCCAAGTGTAGACAACTTTGCCAGACAAAATGTGAAAAGGACATAGAATCACCTGAGTCATTTACAACCAGCCTGGTTGGAATGTTGCAAAGCCTTGCTTCTCCAGGGCCGCTTACAAGATGACAGTGTAATTACGGTATCATCAGTATGATACCAGTTGATTAGTATTATTATGCTACCTTCCATGTACCGAGATAACAACCACTGACCCAGATTGGGTGCAGGGGAATGCAGTACAGTCTTGTATCTGGGTTTCGGTTTTATCTTTGCAGCTGGATGGGGAAGCCTGGCTCCTCTTTCCTACCTCCTGGAGATAAGCAGAGCCATCTATAAGTTGAGGGGAAGGCCAGAACAGTGCGCTGAAGAGCTGACTCACAAGGTCACACCCAGGATCACAAGTCTCATTTATACCTGCTCTGTCTGATCCAGTGAGTTCACCAGCCACTGGCACAAGACGGCCCCCACGGAGAACCAGAGCTGCCTATGTTGAAGCACCTGAGTGTGCTTTTTCCTATCTGAAATCCAGACCAGGCAAGGGTGCACCAGTGTCCTAGCCCCAGTGAATTTCAGAGAGCTTGAAGAGGTCACACACAGTGGCACTGGCCTAGCTGAAGATGATGGCAACAGAAACTAAAGTCTACAGTCTGGAAAAGTCACCAATTAGATCCAAGGGAACCATGGTCTTCTGGAATCCACAGGGACCCAGCTGAGAGCAGAATCTGAAGCCCTGGGCAATGAGCATGGGGCAGGGGATGCACTGGGCAGAGCATGTGGGTAGGAAAGGTAGACTTAGAAAGAGCCTGGGAAACAGCTGAAAGGTGTTGCTGCAGACAGATGTGGACAGGACAGAAGCTGGCAGTGTCTGTACCAGGAGAGAAAACAGAAATGTCTCTGGAGTTGTGTGTGTAGCGGAATGACCACGAGGTATCCCAGCACAGACTATTTGCATCACTGATGAACAACATCCCAGACAGCACTCTCCACACTCACGATATACTTCAGGAGAGGACAGAAAAATCAAGTAATCTGGCCTAGAGTCCCTTGATTTGCCATGCAAACTCTGGATGGAGCACCACAGCATGGCAAACTCAATAACGTTAGACAGAGGAGGCGTGAGAGGACTCGACAGTAATCCATAAGCTATACATTGATCCTGGAGAAAGATGGTTTGAAGCACCCAGAAAGTGTTCCGAAGCCACTTCCTTCTCTGGTTTTGTTTTCCTCTACTCCCTCAGCTCTGACACTCACATGCTTGCACACTCAAGCCTGTCCCCAGGGCCCTGTCTGCTACTTTGTATTGTCTGTCCCACCTTCCCACGTACACAAAGCTGGTGAGGAAGTGTATCATCCAGTGGACTACCCCTGAGATCAAAGGCCCATCAAAAACCACAAAAATTGACTAAAGACCCAATCATAGATAGTTAAATATGGTATAAAATAGAAAAGGAGTAAGAACAGTCTGTGAGTTTTTGTATTTAGGAATGCCTCCCTGTGATCCTTAACAATTAAACTTGATTATAGGTAACAGCTCACATGATAATTATCAGAAGCCCATAGCCAGAGCATCTCTCCTCAGGAAGCTATTTATATTCTGTCTTTCCTTATAGAAAGGATATCAGCAATCACCCCTAATACAGGGTAACATATCCCAGGCATCACTAGGGATGGCGTGATAGGCACCTGCCCTTCAAAAAACACTTTGATGGACAAACCTTCACATTCTGTCCCTCTGACCCAGGGTCAGTCCAAAAGGCAGTAACTCAAACCGTCAGTCAACATGTATACAATTCGAGGCAAGCACCCAGTTCAAAGAAACCAGTTGCTCCATGCCAGCTACAACACAGCTCACACCACTCTCCTCCCAAACAGAAGTTTGTTGTGTTTTTACGTTCTAGTCCTTGGTAAAGTTCACGTACGTGTTTATTTGCATACACGAGGAAGGAGAGTGGGGATACATATGTGGCAATCAGAGCACAACTTGCAGAAATTCCTTCTCTCCTTCCTCTATATGGATCCCAGAGACTGAACTCAGGTCATCAGGCTTGGTGCCATCACCTTTACTGCTGGGCCATCTTGCTGCCTCTAATATTTTTTTCTCTGAGTCTTCAATCCCTTGCCAGGCCTAACCTTGTCTTAAGTGATTCACATATGTTAACATCCAAGGGCAGATTACTACTAGTGTATTTACAGGGGGAAGAGAGATTACGGCATCTGGCCCCAGTTAAACCACTGGCCCAGGACAGAGCTGGGCTTGATTTGAACCCAGGCAGCCAAGTTACATCAAACACAAGTGACAAGTACCTTACATCTGCCTCACTGGGGGGTCTATAGCACAGTAGGTGCGGGGGAAACGGAGAATAGAGTTCTGCCTCTAATTCAGTTCTACCCACTTACAAATGTCCAAACTGAAACCAGTGTATCACATGATTTGCTGGAGTCCACACAGCCGACAATCACTTCAATCATCCAGCTAATGCTGCCAAAGAAATCATCAGACTAGACTGCAAATTCCTCACGGATCAGGAACTCATCCCAGGGTTAATTTTAGAAGCGACACACAGTACTTCCCACTGTCCCCACTCAGACCTTACAAAACCACAGATTAGATTAGAAGGTGACTGAGGAAAAAACCAACTGCCAAAGGGTTACATAATTTGGTCGGTCAGTCATGGGACTGAGTACAGTTGAGTTTCTGTCAAATTACAAGCCAGCTACCTATGTAGAGCCAACCATTGCTACTGAGCTGAATGACCAACAAAGGTCATGTCCTCAATAAACCATTCCCAAGGTGCACTGAGCCCCACAGAAGGGTGTGTATATGTGTGTGTGTCCCACCAGAATCCCTGTGGGGGTCCTGAGGGCCTCTCTCTAGCAACGGTCACTCTAAGGCTACCAGGAAAGAACATTCCATACCCAGAACACTGAGCCCAGTGACTCAGAAAAGTGCTGTCATGGGTGCTTATGTGCACTTATGTGTATGTATAGACCAGAAACTCACCTTGGGTGTTATTTTCCATATCTCTCATTGCCCTAGAATGCACCACTTAAGCTAAGGTTGCTGGCCAACACGCAGCAGGAATGGCGTGTCTCTGCCTCTGTGGCAGTCACCATGTGCTGCTCACTATGTCTTCCTTTCTTTCTTTTTTTTTTTTTTTTTTTTAGCAAGGCTCTGGGGGTGTGTGCATGCTTGCAAGGTAAGCACTTTGCCTTCTGAACTTCTGCCACAGCCCTGCCACTACTAAATCTTGCATTTAGTTGTCGCTGCCCTTCCCCAGTCCTAATTAAAGAAATCAAAATGTATTTCTCTTTGAATGTTTTGCAAGATGGGAGAAAAGAATGAGAGAGAAAAAAATTGCAGAACCATTATTCTAAGACTCTTATTTTTCTTTTGAGTTTGTTTCTCTTTTCTTTTCAACTTCAGAGCTTCCCATAGGTAGTCTATCAACTGTCTCTCAAAACGTTTTTGCATCTGTTTAAAAGCTGCTGTACTCTTCCATCATAAGGGAAGCCACTAGTATTCAAATAATGACACAGGAGAAATTAAACATATGTGCTATAAACATATTTCCAGCCAAATAAAGACACTTCTAGATTGGGAATTTTGCTCTGTCAATATACAAAATTAACAAGTAGGACGTTCAAGATCTGGGACTCATTCCACCCAGTCTTGTTCATTGAAACCCCTCCCTTTTTTTAACTCAAATAAGACATCTAAAAAAAAAAAGTCTGACCTTCACCAGAATTCAAGTTTGGAAGCATAAGAAAATATCTAATAAGACCCAAACCTACTGTTATCATCATCAAAACATCATAGCTAAAAAGTCTCCAATCCAAGAAAACAGGGACAGTACAATTCTATTTCAAGCTCTTGCCGATTATTTAATTTCATCCTGCTATAATATATTAATTACATGTGCATGCTCTTTACTTATAAGAGAGAATTACCTGCACCTGCCTTTCAAAGTTATATTTGGTAACAGGGATTAGTGTTTTTGCAGGGTGAGAGTTTCACAAGGAATCACAACTCCCAGTAGGGGAAATAGTCTGAATTTACCATCAGGTGATACACAGCTGCTGGAAAAAAAAAAGCCAAAAGGAATGTCTGAGTCCCAGAGGACAGCTGTCACTCGGCAACTGCGTTGTACCTCAAGCCACGTGGCTTGAAAAGTACTCAAAGGATCTTAGGCTGCTCAAGGAAAAGCGGCAGGCTGCCTCCAAGTCCTTCAGACCAGAGTCCCAGGTTCCAAGAGGTGGGGATGGGAGTGGTGGGATTTGTAAGCTAAATGTTTTTGGTATTTTAGTTTGGTTTGTTTTGGTTTGAAGATACTAGAGAATTTAAGGAGTAACAGCAAAGTTATTTCGCTCCCTCCCTTGTGAATGTTGAAAAGCCAGTCATCTGATGTTCGGGGTTCCTCTTTCAGGTCAGAGGTCACAGCCCTGCAGCTTCGTATGAAGTGGGGGGACGATACCCCCAGTAACATCATATGTTACCAAATACAACTCCAAGTTTTTAGTTGAGTTTCTCTTTTTGTTTTGTTTTGTTTTAAAAGAGGAAAAAGGACCATGAAGTTTCGTAGGGAGGGAAGATAGGAAGTTCTGGGAGGAAATGAAAGATGAGAAAGAACATGATAGAAAAAATATTATATGAAAATCTCAAAAAAATAAAATAATAACACAATAAATATTTTAAAGTAGCCCACTAACACACACTGTCTCTCAGCACAGCACAGTACAGACCTACATGGAGCAGTGAATAAGATAAATAATTTCTGCTTCCTCTGTCCCTTGCTAGGACATCTTCCTGTTTACACGCTTCCTCTTCCTGATGCTTTTTCAACAAGCAAGTCCATCCTTTTTTTTTTTTTTTTTTTTTTGAGCCTATGACCTTTTTTATGACTATGACCCAGAGGTCTGAGGACCCCAGGAAAGCATACATAACCTGAAAGGTTTGTTTAAAAAAATGTATCACTATTGACAATTCTCTACTGGCTAACTCATTGAAGTGAGTCCCTCTGGGACAGTGTCGCACACTTAGCAGCATCTCTGTCTGTGGCCCAAACATCACTAAATGCCAGTGGGCCTCCTCCATGTTGTGACAATCAGAAGTGACTTCCAACATTGTCGCATGTTCCTAGAAGATGGGTGAAGTCACCTAGATTGAGAACCACTGGTTTGGAATGAGCTAAAACCCTTGTAGTTTTCTCTGGGAAAAGAGCTTCAGAACTGGTAATTCTTGATAGTTACAAAATTGCCTATACCAGGCAGCTGTGGGATCCCAGTATGTTTTACTGTGGAATCCCCTACCTGTTTGTTTTGTTTTGTTTTGTTTTGTTTTGTTTTGTTTTGTTTTGTTTTGTTTTGTTTTTCTGGCAATGAGAAACTGAAAACACATGGGCCCAACACAAGCTGCGACTGCAGGAGCAAGGGGCACAGCAGCACCTACTGACATTAGTCTCATAATCACAGAAAGACCCACTGGAACAACCTTGGACCCTCATGTTGCCTCTCGAGCTCTCTCTGAGTGCTTCCCTAATACTCTACAATCACTTGTCCTCCTACAAACACCTCTTCTTCTTCTCCTTCTCCTTCTCCTTCTCCTTCTCCTTCCCCTTCCCCTTCCCCTTCCCCTTCCCCTTCCCCTTCCCCTTCCTCTTCTTCTCCTCCTCCTCCTCTTCTTCCTCCTCCTTCTTCTTTTCCTCATCCTCTTCTTTCTCTTTTCCTCTTCCTCCTCTTCTTCTTTCTCTTTTCCTCTTCCTCCTCTTCTTTTTAAAATTATGCCCAGAAAGAATGCACACACTTCGAAAAATAATCCTCAGAGTTGAACTAAAGACGCCCATTAACCGACAGGTGTGAGGAGGTCTCACACACTTCCAGGTGAGCCTAACCTCCCAGTACTTGGAATTTTCAGGATTCCTATGCAAACAGTAATAAAGACTTTTGGAAAGACACCTGAGTTTATAATCCATACATCAAGTCATTCTGTTTCTAGAAATTACTTTAGACAGTGTGTAAATTGAATGGTACAGTTTTAGGCTTTGTGTGAATGGCTAATTTCACTCATCATAAAGACTTTGAGGCTATGTCATGGTAGATGTCTGAATTCCCTTCCTTTTTATGGCTGAATGGTATCTCATTGTCTGCTTCAAGACATTTTGTTTAGCTTCTCTCTTGCTGGTAGACATTGATTTCCAACGCTAGGTTACTGTAAAGAGTGCTGATGTAAACAAGAGTGTATAAATATTTTACAACATTGTTTGCAATAGTTTTGTTTTAAATCTATACCAGAAGTGGGGCTGTTGAATGGGGTTGAGGAAACACACTATTCACAGCACTAATATTTTGATCCTTTGAAAGCTTGGTTTCTTTGCCCATTTAATAATAATTTCTACAAATTGGGACTGAATAGAATGAACACATCTTGGCTTGAATCTCTTGCATGGGGCCAACATGTTCGCCTTTCTGTCTGTCTCTTGTTGTCCAAAACTTCATACAATACAGACCTCAAAGGTATCTGCCCCACAGGCTCAGTGTACTGTTACTGTTTCTAGATTACCAACAAAGAAGGAAGCAGTCCAGACAGACACAATATCTGTAATCCAGCACTAGACGGGGTGTGGCAGGAAGATCGGGAGTTTAAGGCCAGCCTTAGCCACATGAGACCTTGTCCAAAAATTAAAACAAGCAAAACACAGAAAAGAAGCAGAAAGAAGTTGTGGGTATGTTGGTGTTCCCCACCCGCAGCTGCACAGCTCGGTGAGCTTCTCACACGGTGAGTCCCACCACAGAGGGAAATGCAACTGTGCGCACACGCTGCGGGTAAGGAGAGGAAGTGCGGCTTGCCTTGCTTCTGACATACAAGCAGCATTACATGAGCTGAGCAGGTTGTGTTTATGTATTTATATATTTAGGAACTTACACATGTGAAAATAGCAATTTGAAAGCTCCATGAATTTGAAAGAGCAAGAAATACTGACTCTAAAAAGAATGCTCTCTTCACCAGCAGTTGGGCTGAAAAAAAAAAAAATTCAGCACCACACAACCACTGACTTCTCCCCTAAGATCAGAAACTCAAGCTGTTCTACTGGACGCTGATGTCATTTGCTTCCGAGCCTCGTGGTGGTCTGATAACTTGCCTTGGAGGTCCAAACCAACAAACCACCAGCATACCAGCACAGCAGACAAGCCCAGCCCCTGCTAAACATGCAGAAGACACACATGGTCTAACATGGACATAGCTCGCCCAGGTATGTGGGGAGCTTTGGCACAGCCTCCCACAGAGCTCTTACCTGCCCCCCCACCGTCCCTGACTGCCCCACACTTTTCCAGTGGATTTTCTCCACGAGCTTGAATCTGTTTCCTGAAATTCCCTAATATTCATTCTGTCTCACATTCATTGTTGGTGGAGATTATTTTTTCCATTTACTCAAGCTTTGCACAAAGCCTACTTCCAGAAGGATTTTAGATGGCTTACAAAGATAAACACTTTGTAAAGAGGACACACAAATTTAAAGCAGAATTTTAAAACGACATGAAAGTCTTCAGGGAAAATAAACTCCTAGTCCTTCTTAACTCCTGCCCCTACTTCCTCTGCCACTCTTCAAGATATACAGGGGCATTAATGCATCTCCTCTTGCTTTTGGGGGTGAGGACACACCCAGAAAGTAAACTCACATCCTGGCTCCTTCCTAGATCCCAGGTCGCTGCAAATCTGTTGAATTCTGTCACTTTTAGAATGCCCTTTGCTCAAAATGTAGTCCATATATTTAAAAAAAAAAAAAAAAAAAAAACAAGAACCACAGTCGTGAAATGGGGCCACCACAAACCCCTCACACTTAAAAGAGCTTGTGTTGCATTGCACAAGCCATAAGCACCCTTTGTGACATACATTCAAGAGAAATAGTCATCCACGGTTGACAAACAGAATCTTCTAACGGCAAGACATTGAGGCCTCAAAAAACGTAATTAGGAAACAAGATTGCTGAAGTGCTGACCAAGACTTTCCTGTGTCCTGTTTTGAGGGAGTGATTCCTTACACAATCCTTTGATTTCTTGCACAGTATTTCTTTCCCATTTCTGGTTATTAAAGGAGAAGACACATACAGTAGTAAAGCATCGTGTACTCCCCTCCTGCCCATGTCTAAGATGAGCTTGAGTTCTGCTTTGACAATGAAGTATCACCCATGTCATTCGCAGACTCTCAATACACAATACACACGAGGTCACTTAGTCTACAAAATACTGAGGGAAAGCTGCCATCCTTCACATTGGAGACAGCAACCGGGTGAAGAAATATTTGCAAAAGTTTGCAAAAATGCCCCGAAGGCATCAGAATGGAATGTGGGCCATCGCCTCCAACTCCACTGCTCTGTCTGTGCTTCAGGCCAACTCCAGTCCTTCCTGAGATGTGAGGCAGGACTCATGACTAAGTGGTTGCTCCAGGGATGCAGCAAAGCTGGGGCCTGCACTGCTTGACAGACAGACAGCCCATCCCAATCATCATTTATCATGAATGTCCTCCAAGTGGACAAGTAGCTTTTAAAAGGGTTTTATTGCACCTCATTTACTTTGGTGAGGGAGGAAGCATATAACACAACGTGTGTGTGGAAGTCAGATGACAACTTTTAAAAGCAAGTCCTCTCCTTCCACAAAGTGAGTCCTAGGAATCAGACTCAGGTCATCAGACTTGGCAGCAGGTGCCTTTAACCACTGAGCCATCTTGCCAGTCCCACCAGGGACTCTTTATTCTAGAAATGCATCCATTCTTTCTATCCCCATTGGGTGTCCATTTTTCTCCTTTCCCTGTTGTTCAAAAAATATTTTTTTTTTGCCAACATAGCATTACACACATATATACCCCTCTGTGAAATATATTTACAAATCATGGGCTAGTTTCCCACTCAACTTAATACTAATACTGACAAAGCTTTCTCTATACTCAAAGCCTCAGTTTCTAAGGGGCTATCTGGTAGTAGGTTTCTTATTGCTGTTTGCTGGAAAGACTGACTAGGAAGATCAGCAAAGAGAGGAAGGAGGTGGATAATATCGAGCATCAGCTTTGTGAAGGAATAACATGAGGTGTTCTGCTGTCATTACTCACTAGAAAGGAATTCCCACATTCTGACTGGTTAACATTGCTTGTATTCTGCGATACTTGAATTCTGTATTCTGGGATACTTGAATTCTGTATTCTGCGATACCTGAATTCTGTATTCTGCGATACTTGAATTCTGTATTCTGCGATACCTGAATTCTGTATTCTGCGATACTTGAATTCTGTATTCTGCGATACCTGAATTCTGTATTCTGCGATACCTGAATTCTGTATTCTGCGATACTTGAATTCTGTATTCTGCTTAGTAGCCTCCTGATCTTAGTTCATTCAGAAAGAGCCTAGGAAGCCAATTTTAAAGGTTTTGATCAGGTGTGTTGGTATGTGCCTATTACCTTAGCACTCAAGAAGTCAAGGCAGAAGGATCTGGACTACATACTTAATGAATCTTAACCAGCCCAGATTACACTGTGAGCCCTTTTCTAAAAATGAAAATAATAATAATAGTAATGATAATAATAATAACCTCTTATTTTGATTACTAAAATTCATTTAATGTAAATTAGAATCATGATGCGGTTTTCTTAAAAATGTATCCTAAGGCAGTCATCAATCTATAATTATTTCAAAAAAAGTCAAAAGGTCTACTTCTCACACACACACACACACACACACACACAC
The DNA here is from genome assembly GCA_030674055.1 of Rhabdomys pumilio. Classification (NCBI taxonomy): domain Eukaryota; kingdom Metazoa; phylum Chordata; class Mammalia; order Rodentia; family Muridae; genus Rhabdomys; species Rhabdomys pumilio. Next base: position 134,461,465 of record JANHMN010000004.1, on the reverse strand, counting down.
ACGCACACACACACACAAGAGGCTGAGACACTGTTCTGCATTATGAAAGCTACAGTGGCAAATGGCCAAATGTAATTATATTAATAAGTGACCTTTGAGGAATTCCTGATTATTAGTAATTATATTAGTAATTATATTAGTAATTATAAAAGAATTTGGGTAGCAATTGAAATTTAAATTTGGTAAGGTGTTTGATGATATTAGGTACAGTTCTTAACTTTCTTACCATGAGGGTTCATCTGCCAGTGTGGGAAAGAATGCATTTATTTGCTTCCCTGTTTGTTTATCTACTGATTGGTAGTTCTAAAGAGCAATTCCAGGGCATCTTCCATGAAACAAGTACTCTATAGTTCAGCTACATTCCAATCCCAGAATATCCTTCTTTCTAGAAAAGGTATGCTGAGTTCCCCACATCAAATACACACACACATGTGGGGATGCTTGTTAGCATGACAAAGTAAAGTTCTGGTTGTTGTTTGGGGCAGTATCTCACTATGTAGCCCTGGTTGGCCTAGTACTCACCATGTAGCCCAGGATGGACCTTAAACTCATAGCAATCCTCTTACCTCGCCCTCCCAAGTGCTGGAACTACAGGCGTGGGTCATCATACACAGCTGATAAAATGAAGAATTATTAAGTCTAGTGAGTGGGTATATTGATACTCACTTCACCGTTGTTTAAGCTTCTCACATTAAGTGTTAGAAGACGTGGAGGTGCTGTAACTAGTCTCCTCCATCCACAGGAAGAATCTTGTGGGTGTATTTACTAATGAAGTTATGTTAGAAGCTCTCCCAGGGCAGTGGGTGAACTGAAGACAAAGTATAGCCTCCTACACTGACTATCCACTCCACTCATGGAAAATCCCGTTCAGACATCAAGGAACCCACCAACACATAGCTAAGAAGTTACTAAGTAAAAATAAGAACTTTTTGCTGGGCTGCTAGACAAGCCCCCTAGTGAGTTCTAAGTCAGGAACTCAGTCTTAGTAAGGGGAGGGAGAAACAACACCCAAGGTTGTCCTGTGGTGTAGGCACAGATGTACATGTATACACACACACACACACACACACACACACACACACACACATACACACACCGTGCCTTCAGGTGTTTTAACTGTTTAGGTGGACTCCAGAAAAACAGGAAACAGAGTACTTAGCTGGTATAACCCTGCTCCTTTTTAGGGTTCAAATACAACTTTTAGTGCACTGTTGAAGGAGCAGTTACTAACTACAGAGAGATGCTGACAACCACCAAAGCTACTTCTAGAAAGTCAGTTAGCCCTGTCCCTTACCTGGCTGACCTCCCATGGGTACCCTGAGCTTATCCCAAACACCTCTGTCTGCTGTGCTCATCAATGAAAGTCAAGAAATGAAACCCAAGAGCCTGTGTTCTTAGAAGACAGTAATGAACTCTCACAAACTCCAGTCAGTCAGGTCTTCCAAGCCCAGTGAAAACAGTCTCAGATAAACCCATGGCCACGCTGTTGCTTCCTTGTGACAGACAGAACTTAGTCATCTGCTGGTTTTCATGCTTTGCTGGTGCTGGGTGATGCAAACATGTTCAGAATACAGTTGTGGAAGCGACACTGCATATGTGGTCTGGCTACCCAAGCATCTACTTTTGGAGATGAGAAACAGAGATAGCAACGAAAATCAATGACTCAAAACTGCTAGCAAGCTCTCCTCCTTTCTGGTCATTTCTAGGAAGGAAAACTTAGAAGATGAACTTGACAAATAGAGATTTCCCAAAGATGGACAGCAAGAGGAAAAGTCCCTATCCTACCCTATTGTTCAGCCTTTGTATTGGGTGGGAAAAGACAACTGTGAAATTTATCTGAAAATTAGTTCAAAAACTCTTTATCCCAAACTGAAAACATACCACACTAGAAACAGAACTCAAATGGAGGGAACCATAATGCTTAATATATATGAAAATACAAAAGACTGTGCTCCTTTGTATTTGGGGAAGAAAAGGAATGTGACCCGCCATGGCGGTGGTGGCGCACACCTTTAATCCCAGCACTTGGGAGGCAGAGG
>JANHMN010000004.1:134362374-134449158 GCA_030674055.1 Rhabdomys pumilio | reverse complement strand
GAGGACAAGGACAAGGTTAAGGAGAAGAAGAAGAGCAGCCAGACATGGGGACACAACTAAAACAAACCGTTCCTTACTCAAGTTGCTTTGTCTGGTATTTTTCCACAGCAATGAGAAAAGCAACTAATGTATACAGTAACTACTAGTAAGGCGCACTCAACGAGTGGTTGGCCAAAGACGAGTGCTTTAAGATCCTAACGTAGAAAGTGTACTATTTACATTCATTTTCATTCTGCTGTGGCAGAGCAGCTAAGCCAGTGGAGTGGTTTAGAGACAAAAGGGAGAACATGAGGGGTTACAATCAGCCAAAAAGACAACTGTGTTTATGTAAATGTCAAGGTCAAGCTAGACTAAAAGCTTCTAAATATAGCTGTTCTATTTTAGGTAAAATAGTCCGTTCTGTTTCCATAGCTTTATGTAAAATATGTCCCACACTTATTCTTAAAGCTCAACTATTTAAGTGAACACGAGTCAGTAGCACAGCCTAGAACTGTACATGTGGTAGTCAGAAAACAACTTCTGAAATCGGTCCTTACCTTTCACCATGCTGAGGTAGGGACTCTCCTCTTGTCCCGGTTGCTGTACTTAGCCTCCAGGCCAGTGAGCTTCTGAGCAGTCTCCACCCCTCCCCTTACCAAAGGACAGCTGGATTCCAGATGTGTGCTACCATATTTGGGCTTTAATGTAAGTTCCAGAGATCAGATCCCACCTGGTTCATCAGGTGTGCACAGCACACTTACCTCTCAGCCATCTCCTAGCCCACAAGTTCCTTTTTTATAAGAATTTTTTAATATACAGCTGTCCCTCAGTGTTCACAGAAGACTGGTTCCAGGATACACAATTGAAGGATTGGTCTCCAGCCCCAGCTAGTGAATCTATTCATCGAAAGACATCTGCATCTTGAAGGCTCTGACCTAATCAATTGATCAGTTGATCAATGAACTCATAGTTTGGTGACATGATTGGAGATTGTGGGAGGAGCCTACTGGGGTCTGTCTTTAAAGGAGGGAATATCCTGTCCTTGAACTCTTGTGACTCACTGTTTCCTGGGTAAGGTGAAGCAAGCATCTTTTGTGCTCCATGCTCTTTCTCTATGGTAATTTTGTTCATTCACAGATTAAGAAGCAGTGGATCCAGTTGACTGTGGACCAAATCTCTGAAACTGAGGTCAAAAGAAAGAGTCCCTCCCTCAATTTGATTCTCTGCCACATCTCATTATGTTGATGAAAAACTAATACGTGCAGATGGTTATATCTCAAGATGTAGAAACTGATGATACAACTGCACACTGCAGTTTGATGGTCTGACTGCACACTGCAGTTTGAGAGTGTTTTGAGACAGAGTCTTGGGTAGGCCTAGCTGGCCTTGAACTCCATATGTAGCAGAAGATGACTTTGAACTCCTAATCCTCCTGCTTCGATCTCCCAAATTATAGGCATCTACCATCTATCATGCCTGGCCTTGTATATGGCATTTTAATAGTTAGCCCTTTACTCTCTCATTTCACTGTCTTAGAAATCTTACATATGCATGTTTCCAAATGAGATTATAAATCTTAATCTTGAAGTACTTCCTGTTCTATATGTATGTGCTAGATTGAGTGAATACAAACAAAACAAAAAAAATATCTCCCAATGAAGTTCTTTCTGCAGGCTACTGTTTAAGACCCTTCCCACAGAGCAGTCATGGGCCTGAGTGCAGCCATCAGCACACTTGAGGTGACGTTCACTTCAGTTCTTTAAGCCCTATTCCCTACTTCCACATCAACATATGATCTCTTTTCTCCATTACTTTGTTCTGCTTTTCCATATCTCTCTCTGTCTGTCTCTGTCTCTGTCTCTCTCCCTCTCCCCCCCTCTCTCTCACACACACACACACACACACACATACACACACACACACACACACACACACACATACACACACACACACACAAAGACACCCTCCCCATTATAACAGTTGCTTCCTAAACCTCCCTTTTTCTTGGATTGACCTCCAACCATCTTTCACGCTACTAGAAAATTCTCCCTGAAGGTTTCCTACTCACCACTCTTCCTAACCCTCCATATTTCCCCAACACAGTCTATAATAGGACAACCCTATTTTCTCATTAGTTTGTCTATTTCCTCTTTCTGGAGGGAATGTTGCTTGAGCACAAAGATTGAGCCTTCTGCCTTACTTTCCTCTGCGATCTGTCTAACTCAGGACTTGCATATATGGCATGGTTAGACCTCAGAAAGAAAGAAAGAAAGAAAGAAAGAAAGAAAGAAAGAAAGAAAGAAAGAAAGAGAGAGAGAGAGAGAGAGAGAGAGAGAGAGAGAGAGAGAGAGAAAGTTCCAAGGAAATTGTATGGAATGAGAAGAAAGACTTTAACTTGTGAAGGGTTTGTTGGGCATGGAGAAGAGCCAGTTCTGAATGTGACACCAGAGCTCAAAGCCAGGACAACTAGGAACTAGCTGGGAGGTCTCAGGTGATTCCAGGTGAGCTCTATTCAAAAGGGGAGCCACATAAAAGCTGGAGATAAAAGCAGGCAAGCAGAGTCAGTTGCTGGAGACTGTCCTTAATCTACAGTGACAGATCCTCTCGTCCAAACTCCTGCAGAATAGTAAGGAGATTGAGGAGCCCCTGGGATTTTCAACTACTAGGTACCAACCAAGGAGACTTAGATAAAAATAGACACTGTAGCTGCCAGAAGTATAAAATGGAAACTGGTTTTTTAATAAGTCCTAAAGGATCAGAACGGAGGAGGAAGAAAAAAAAAACCTTGTGGAAAAAACACACCGTATTTTAAGTGAGTCGGAGAGAACATGAAAAAAAAGATGCTTTGAATTTGTCCGGTGTGAGAGCAGGGGCGATGAAAGAGATTAAACTGTGCTTCATTGAGCATGCACCATTCTTGTGAGCTGTGTTCAGAAGAGACTTAAGGGAAGCAAAGGCTGAACTGGCTGCCTAACTGGACCCTGGGGAATCTCGGTTAACATTCATTAGCATGGAAGCTCCAGAGCCTGGGGACAAGGCACAATGAGCAATGAAGTCATGTGCTGTCTTGAACATTTTCCTGTTCAAGGCAGGTAGATGGTCCATGCAGCTGTGAAGATCTGTCTTGGAGTCTCCTGAGGAGAAAATGGCAAGACCCCACAGTAACAAGGAAGCAACAAAGGAAAGGCGATCCAGCTTCTTCTCTGGTTTTGAAAAGCTGTGTGCTTTGGCCCTGTCTAGCTCCAGACATTATACACTCTGATAACTGCTAGGCAGCCTCAAACAGAGGAGACCTGTTTTTTCCTTTCTTCATCTACTTTTTATTCCAATCCTCTGGGGCAAAAAAATAGGATGCCGTTGTAATTCTGGTCATAACCAGGAAGAGAATACCTCAGGCAAACACGTCAATGAAAAAATGTATTCCCTTCAGATTAGAAAAGCTACAGTTACAGTTTCCACAGCATTAACAGAAATAAAATGATAGCCACATACTGACAAGCAGGCCTAACCGTACCAACAGTATTAATGAATGAACCGTCATAGAAACATCTCATCATTTGCTCTTCATTTTAATTAAAGAGCACTGTAAGCAAATGAAAAGTCTTCACTGGTTTTTTTTTTTAGTGTGTTGAGGTGGGTGTGGAGGTGCACCGTGAGTGTGCTTGTCATGCATGTAGAGATCGGAAGACAACTTGCTGGAGTCTGTTGTCTCCTTACACTATGTGGCTCTTAGGGACCAGACGCAGGTCATCAGCCTGACCCTCTCTCCCATCTTCACTAATTTGTCAGGACAATGGTTATGGACTGTCATTGTCATCTCCTAAGCAAACATCTAAACAGTGGTTAAGAGTGCTTGCTGCTCTCCCTGCAGGTCTATGTTGAATTGCCAGAACCCAACAGCCTTCAGCAGCTGATAACCACAGCTTCAGGGATCCAACACCTCACCTAAATTCTGCGGGTATCATAGACTGGCTCACATACATATGAACAAAAATAAAATGTTTTTTTTTTTTTAAAGAAAACTATAAAGAGAAACCAAGGCAGACATTTAAAAAAAAAAAAAAAGCAGTCTTTAAAACATACTATTTATTTATTTATTTATTTATTTTTGTTTCACGTGCATTGGTGTTTTGCGTGCATGTAGACCTGTGTGAAGATGTTGGGCTGGAACTGGAGTTACAGATAGCTGTGAACTGCCATGTGAGTGCTGGGAATTGAACCTGGGTCCTCTGGAAGAGCAACCAGAGCTCATAACCGCTGAGCCATCTCTCCAGCCCCGAAGAAAACAGTATTTAAATCATAAGTGAGGGTGGGTGGGATGACGTATACCTGTAACTCCAGCATGTAACAAGGACAGGCAAGAGGGTCTAGACTTCAAAGCCAGTATCAGTTGTATCTAGTTAGGGATAGTCTGGGCTACATAAAACATGGTTCAAAATAAACAAATGAACTAAAAACCCAGGGCTAGAGAGATGGCTCAGTGCTTAAGAGTGCTCAATGCTCTTGCAAATACCCAGTTCCTAACATCCACATGGTGGCTCACAACCGTCTCTAACTCCAGGGCCAGGGAATCTGATGCCTTCTTCTGATCTCTGTGGGCATCACAAACATGTGAAACATTCGTGTGTGTGTGTGTGTGTGTGTGTGTGTGTGTGTGTGTGTGTGTACATATATACATATGTGATATATGTATGTATGTATGTGTATTACATATGTATATATACAAACATATATGTACTCATACATCCATACACATAAAAAAATAAAATAAACAGATATCTTTAAATGTTAAAAAAAACACAAGCAGTTGTCAGTAAAAACCTATGTGCTTAATAATTATCTGAAAGAATGGTTATCTTTCATTAATAATGGCAGAAATGCACACTAAAATGCACTGAGATAAAGTTTCAAAGATAGGTAAATCCCAGAGCTTGGGAGTTCACTGTGACAGTGAGGCTGGAATGCCTGCTTCCCTCCTCTGGTCTGATGAGGGTAAATGACATATGATTTACCGTGAGCCCCTGAGATCTCACTTCCAGGAATCCATCCTTCATCTAGGTAAGCACCAAAGAAGATACAAGACTAGTCAGGCAGGATGGTTTGTAATAGCACAAGTTTGGAAACAACCTAAATGTCCACTGAAAAGGAATTGAGTAGCTGGAAACCCCATTTAGGAGACTTCAAAAAAAAATTCTAAGAAGTTCTCAGATTTAACTTCTTCTGGAAAATGAATATATTATTTGCAATTTGGATTCCCAATGTTTAACAAGTTACATGGCCCATGCTGTGCATTTGGTAGAGGAAATTGAAAAAGATAGATAGATAGATAGATAGATAGATAGATAGATAGATAGATAGATGAATATTAGACACTTCCTCCCACAAGTCTCTTCCATAGCACTAAATATCAAAGTTTTAGTTAAAGAGAGAAATTTACAGAATCAATATCACATTTCCCAAGCCCACTTTGATTGGACTAGATGCAACCATATCAGGAAGTTCTGACAGATGGTATAGGACAGAAATGTCATCCTCCAATTGCTTCACTGTTTCCTTCATCTTAGTAGCTAGGATGAAAACAGAAAGGCAGGGACTCCACCAACATCTTGTACAAGGAGCAGCTATCAGGAATAAAAGCAACCTCTAGTGGAGACATGGAAGGGGTAGAGCCTGAATTCCTGACCCATGGGGTTGATAATAATCCAAGGGAGACAAGCTTCCACATTCTTACATGGAAGTAAACAGTTTTCCTTAAGTTGCCAATACATGTGCCAAGGGGCTTCATTTACAGCTGAGTGTAACCCTAACTGTTATTATTGCTTTCCTCCTCTGTGCTTAGCTGACTTCTGATTGTCAGCCTCTTCAGTAGTAGGTCTATGAACTCACTACCTTAAGTTTCCTGTATTTCAAAAGAAACTGAGGCCCAGCATGGTGACACATGTCTTTAACCCTAGCACTTGGGACACAGAGGCAGGCAAATCTATATGAGTTCCAGGTTACCCTGGTTCACATGGCAAGTTCTATGCCAGCCAAGGATAGTGAGACCCATAAAAAGGGACACTGTGCAGATGGACAGAAGACACCCAGAGGTCCACCTGCCGCTTGGCCTACCTGCGTCAGGAGCTACTACAATGTACACATATGTAATGGAGAGATGGAAGAGAAGCAGAATGGTTTAAGCGTTATGAAGAAATGCAGAACTGGAGACTCCAGGGTAGAGAGGAATAGCCTGATATAAATGGCATGCCCTGTCACCTGAGGCCATGGTAAAGTCCTGGCCCATGTTGCCACTGAGGACCATGTCTGAGTCCATGGCAATGCAGGAGAAGGGGTCTGTGTTAATGTCAATGGCTCATATTACCACCAAAAGCCATGAGGATGCCCCTGGTGTGTGCTGCCTCCAGGAAGCATGGTAACGTCCAAGGACTGTACAGAGCTGACCCTGCCTCTCACTGGTTGTGGCACTCAACAGAACTGGTCCCAACCCTCACTGGCTGCAGCACTTGAGAGGGCAAGCCCTGCTTCTCACTTGGGTAGCCCAGTAGAGCTGGACCTAATGGCAGGGGTGATGGTGAGCTGAGCCTGAGGGGCTGAGAACTCAAGAGCTGGCCCTGCTCCTTGCCTGCTTGAGGCATTGGGGCAGTGCTGGAGAGCTCACCCTGATGGTGTGGATGTGAGAGAGCTGGCAGGCTCACGGGCTCAGCTACCACCCAGGCCCAGATCCAGGGCTTTGAGTTGGCCCACCCCAACATCTACCATCTATGACCTGCTGGACTGAATGAAGGGGCCAATCTTACACGTCCAAAGTTGCAGGACCTCCATGACACAGAGCAATGACAGGATATCTGAGAGCAGTCCTGGTGAGGATCCAATATTGATCGTGTAGGAAAAGCCAGAAGCCTTGAACCAGAACAATGACTCATGGCAACGAATATTTACAAGTAAAAAAGTGTGGACAAGAGGGTGCACTGGGTGACACACTGTGACACACTGAAGCTTCTAGGATGAGGGTTTTTTTTTTTTTGTTTGTTTTTGATGATTGGTTTTATTCTCTTTATTTTTATTTCCTTTAGTGGAGAGGTTGCAAAGGTGGAGCGCATCCATGCAAAGGGCCAGGACGACGAGTGGGAACGGGGTGGTGGTGGGACATTCACAAAAACATCAATAAAAAGACTAAAAGAACAAAAAAATGAAGAAAGGGGGAGAAAGAAGAGGAGAAGGAAGAAGAATTAGGAAACAAAAATTGGTGACGATAAATGGATTTATTTCAAATCAGGAGAAAGGCTTTCAATTTTAAGAATTAATATTTGAAAATGACCTGTCCTACCCAATCCAAACTACATATTCAGTTTAATCCCCAACAAGGTTCTAAAACCACTCTTCCCAGAATTAGAAAAATAATATTAAAGTTCATAGGGAATCATAAAAGACCCAGGACAGCCAAGGCAACTCTGGACAACAAGGGATACTGATTTCAAGTTGTACTACAGACGCATTGTAAAAAAAAAAAAAAAACAAAAACTCAGCAAGGTGCTGACTCAAAACAGGCTCACAGAGCAAAAGAACACACAGAGGACCTAGATACAAACCCACACAACAACAGTAACCTGGCAAAGAAATAAAAATATGCACGGAAGAAATGACAGCCTCTTCAACAAATGGTGCTAGGGAGAGTGGCATGTGGAAGAATAAAAACAGATTTTCATTACTCGCCCTGAACAAAAACCAACCCCAAGTGAGCCAAGGGTCTTAATTGACCCTTGGTAGAATGTACGGAAAGTGGAAAACAATGTGAGATGTTGGACTAAGCAGAGACTTTCTGATCACTCAGGAAATGAGACTTCATGACATTAAAATGCTTTTGTAAAGCCAAGGAATCACCTGAAGAGACAGCATATAACACAGGATGGACTCCACCAACTGTACATTTGACAAAAGGACTAATATCAAGAATATACAAAGAACTGAAAAACAAAAACAAGAAAGCAACTTGATCAAGACAAACAAAACACCAAGGCCAAGGACCTGAATAGAGTTCTCCAAGAAGAAATGCAAATGTCCAGTAAGTATTTGAAGTAGTGTCAATGTAGCAATGATAATCAAAGAAAAAGGTCTGAACAGAGGTACACATGTGGGTGGGCACAGCTACTTCCAGAAATTGTAGGTTAAGCAGCCAAAATCCCATGCAGGGATGGGCTACTTCCCTACAAATTGTTTGAGTTGGTACTTGAAGCCCTCGAAACAATACAGGAAGTTGACAATAATGTTGGGCCTCTCCCAGAACTGGATGGTAAGATCCTATTGCTGAAGATGCCATATGCCTTCACTGCAGGGCATGGAATCTCACTGGAACTTGGGTGGAAGCTTCCTCCCTGGTACTAATCTTCATACATTCAGAAAGTGCTATGCAAGCTGCTGGAGAATTGCCGTCAACAGTATTGCTCAGCTGTTGACATGAAGTGCAAGAAAACTGACCAGCTGGACAAGATGAACCAACTGGTCAACAGTGGTAAGCCTGGGGGAGGGTAGCCAACCACTCTCTGATTGGGCTTAACGTACATTCCATGGGAGAGGATTCACATCTGGGACTGTAAAGAAAGCTGTAAGTCCAGGGAAGGAAGGTCATGGGCCCTCCGTAGAAAGCTATTGCTGTTGTTTTCCTAAATGGACAAGATGTGCCCATCAATATATCTTTTGAATAACTATTTGTGGCCATAGAGTAGTGACACAGTCAGATTTGGTCAGAGAAGCTTGTTTTTTGGAGGTCAGCCGTGACTATAGAGACTCAAAGCTAGTCAAAATACTGAGAGTAAATAATTTCAAACACCAAGCCATCAAAAGGACATCCGTATCCAAGGCTCAGGAAACATCCTGGAAGAAAGGGGCAGAAAGAAGGTAAGAGACGGAGAGATGGCGGGAGAGGGTAGACCATTGACTTTCTACAATGACGCAGCTGCCACAGCCCTGGCGTCATAAGACGCTTTGAGCGTTTGATCTGCACAAGACTGGCCACTAACAAACAACCTGTCACAGAAGTGGAGTCACATGTCCTCCCTGAGGGCACAGGAAGAGAGACATTTCCTTCAGTGATGTAGCCACTGGTGTTGTGTTTTATTTAAAAAGCCAATGATATGCTTTGTGGAGTAGGGGATGGTGAGGTGAGAGGGGTGGTTCAGCCGGCCCACAGTGGGGTATCCCTTCCCCCTGAGGTACCAGCCTTCAACAGATATAGTGTATGATAGAGTTTAGTGTATAATAGAACTTAGTACTGAGAACTGAGAAGGGAGTAGAGACAGGGAGTAGAGACAGGGAGGGAGGGAAGAAGAGGAAGAGAAGGAGGGAGAGGGAGGGCAGGAATGTGTAAGGAGAGAGAGGCGAGGGGAAAGGGAAAGAGGGAGAAAGGGGTCAGGGAGAGAAGAGAAAGAGGGCAGAGAGAGGAGTAGGGGCCAAACAGCTCCTTTTATAGCAAGTCAGGCCTATCTGGCTGTTGTTGGGCATAGCCTAAATGGAATGCTAACAACCGATACAGTTCCAGTGACCCTATAAATAAATGTTCAACCTGTAGACAAAGCTAGTGAAACTCACTGGATCACAGAAAAGAGAAGAAAAGAAAGAAAAGAAAAGACAAGACATAAAAGTAGAAGGTGGGTCCAGCAGTTGGGAAGAAGAAGGGAATTAGCAAGAGCTGAAGGGGACAAAGAGGCTGTGATGGAAATATATTACGTATAGGAATGAAAACATCATAATGAAATTCATCACTATGTATATATTTTAAAACGTACTATCACTGTGTGTATGAGTGCGAGCACGTGCATGCGTGGGTGCGCTCTGAAGGGCAGAGAGCAATTCTCAGGAGCTGGTTCCCTCCTTCCTCCATGGGTTTCAGGAATTCAGATGGTCAGGTTTGCTAAGGCAAGTGCTTTTATTTGCTAAGCCATCTGGAAGGCTCTATCATGTTAATTAGTATATGCTAATGAAAAGCAATTTTTAAGAATTTCTAGTTTCTATCACTCCGATACCAGTTAGGATTCTATAGAAGATATAGAACAAAATCCAGGAAATGAATATATATTAATTAAGCTTTAAGAAAAAAAATGTCAGAATTCCAAGATAACTCTTCCTAGGAGGCCACTTGCTCCTCCAGCTTTGCACTCTCCAGCACAGATTTCAAGTAGAATTTGATTTGCCTGAAGGTTTAGGTCCCTACTGCAATCCCTGGTCTTGTTCATTCCTCAGATCCAAGTGATTTCAGAGATACCGTGGCATTGATGGAAATGTGGGAAATTCCAGCGATGTGTCTGGGCCTGAAGAATGTCCTGAGTAGACTGCAGACTGGAGCCCAGTTAGAAGACAGTATGTTAACATCAGGTAGCCTGAGGTCCTTTCACCTCAGGCCTCTCCGTTTTCTTTACCTTTAAAAGCAAAGGCCAGTGACATGAGTGGCTCGAGCTAAACTGACAGCTTCCTCCCTTGTCTCTAGACAATTTTCTCTGAAGATGGCTCTGATTAACCAACCCCCAGTTCAGTATTTAACTGTTCTTCATCCCAGGATGACATGACGCTTTTTCCTGGTTGATCCAATCCTACAGTAGGAGAGAAATGGCAGGCAGGCAGTGGGTACTAAAGTCCCTTTCCTTGGTCAGTTAAGCAACTGAGAAGTGTAAAAAGAAAGGCTGTGTTTACCTGGAGTCTCTTACATTTTTACGAATAGTGTGAGTCTCGGTGGAAAGAGTCCTGTTCTTTCTGCACTGGGCTGAGTCCCTTGTTTCTGGATCCATTTACCTTTTCTTTGATAGATAATATATAATGCAAACATTATATATTAATTAAAAATATAACTTCTGGGGTGTGAAAGTCAAAGGCTGTTTGTTTCTGCATCTTTTTACCTAGAGATATTTGGCAAAATGGACATTTTTGTCATACACAGAGTTATGTGAACTGGTTCACACATCTGTAAACCACCAAAAAACAAATAAACTTCTGATAACATTTGGATCATGTTGCATCTGCCAGACTCCCTTGCACACACCATGTTCTAGAGTGTCTATAGCGGATATGCTGCATTGTATTACACACATTTTTTTTCGAGACAGGGTTTCTCTGTGTAGCCCTGGCTGTCCTGGAACTCACTCTGTAGACCAGGCTGGCCTCGAACTCAGAAATCAGCCTGCCTCTGCCTCCCAAGTGCTGGGATTAAAGGCGTGTGTCACCACCGCCTGGCTATTACACACATTATAAACACATTTTCTATTACAAGCATAAAGATTGAATCCAATGCTCTAATGAGCATAGATGATCTAAATCTAATGCCACATTTTTGTGCACAATCCTAGTGTTTTGTCTTAATAATTTATCAATTTCTTAATGTGCTGGGCAGGGCAGTGGTGGTGCATGCCTTTAGTCTCGGTATTTAGGAGGCAGATGCAGTTTGAAGCCAGCCTGGTGTGCAGAATGAGTTCTAGGGTGGCCGAGGCTACACAGAAAACCCTGTCTCCAAAAACAAAAAATAATAATAATATTATTATTATAATGTACATTTTAACAAAATGTAATTTTCATAGTGAATTAATATTAAGTAGCACCTTTATTATCCTAATATAAGAACCTAAAGATAGATAGATAGATAGATAGATAGATAGATAGATAGATACATACATACATACATACATACATACATACATACATACATAAAAAAATACACACATATTGGGCTGAAGAGATGACTCAGAGGTTAAGAGCACTGACTGCTCTTCCAAAGGTCCTAAGTTCAATCCCAGCAACCAATTTCACAACCACCAGTAATAGGATCCAATGCCCTCTTCTGGTGTGTCTGAAGATAGCTACAGTGTACTCACATACATAAAGTAAATAAATCTTTTTTTAAAATATGCACATATTCTATATGAGACAAAGTCCAGTAGCTATGAAAATATTTCTCCACACATAGGATAATTTTTCATATTATTTATTATGTATAGGTACATATGTTAACACCCTATGCATATAGAAGTCAGAGGCTAACTGGCAGGACTCAGTTCTCTCCCTCTCTCATGGGCAACTCAAGGGTTAAACTCAGGTCTTTAGGCTTGGCAGCAAGTGCCTTCATCTGCTAAGCAGCCTTGTGGCCCATTAGAAAGCTCTCTTCTAGGTAAGACCTGATAACATTGTCTTTTTGCCCATTATAGAGATCTAAAGGCTTCCCCAGAGCTTCAGTGTCACTGCTTGTATGGGCTGGCATCTTCTATAACCTCATCATGAAACAGAAATAACAGAAAGATTTGTCATAATATACATCCATGATTTTGTGATTACCACAGCTTTAACCAAAATCTTACATTTACCAATTATACAGCAAACAGTATTCCTATCGGGCATAGTGGCACGCGCCTTTAATACCAGCACTCAGGGGGCAAAGGCAGGTAGCTGCGAGTTCCAGGACAGACTGGTCTATATATCAAGTTCCAGCACATCCAGGCTACATAGCGAGACCCTGCCTTTAGAAGTGAAGGAGGTTGGGGAGACGGCTCAGCAGTTAAAAGCACCGGCTAATCTTGCAGAGGACCCAGATTCAGTTCCTAACACCCTCATGATTCCTCACAATCATCTGTAACTCCAGTTCCAGGGGATCCAACACCCTCTTCAGACCTCTTTATCCCCATGCATGCATAGGGGCAGATAGGTTTGCAGGCAAATCACCCACACATAGACTATTCATATGCTTTTCTTTTTCAGAATAATTAAAGTTAGTAATTTTTAAATTTACTTATGCACATGTGTACTTGTCTGTAGTGGTTAGAGGACGATCGGTGGGAGTCAGGTCTCTCCTTCCAAAACAAGCCTTTTGGAGGGTTGGTGGCAAAGCCGTCTCAAAGACCTAAATACCTTTTACTATTCGTCACTTAAAGGTATTTTTATTTTATTTCTCTAATTATATAGTAAGATATCTGTATGTCACTAAAAACCCATGATTGACACCCTCCACAACATCAAAAAGGCGTCACAAAGAAAGAAGTTATACTTGGACTATTAACATGTCAGATTTTCTGGAGGGTGGTTTGTTGGTTGGTTGGTTAAGGCAGAGTTCCATGTGGCCTAGGCTAGCCTCAAACTTACAGCGTAGCTAAAGATACCCTTGACCCCTATCCTCCTGCCTCTTTCTCCCAAATGCCAGGACCACAGATGTGTGCCACCTACAGCCTTTGGTTCCTTCAAAGACTACTCAAGTTTCTTCTTCATTTTGACACTTGTTTTAAAGATTTATTTGTGTGAGTATACTGTAGTCTTCAGACACACCAGAAGACGGCATCAGATCCCATTACAGGTGATTGTGAGCCACCATGTGTGAGCCACCATGTGTTCCCACCACGTGGGAATTGAACTCAGAACCTCTGGAAGAGCAATCAGTGCCCTTAACCACTGAGCCATCTCTCCAGCCCCACCGACACTGTTTTCACATGAAGTACTTCCTCACTTTTTTTAAACCTTTCAAAAATCCCACTTTCAGGCTTCCCTCTTTATTTCAGTAGCTCTAGATCTTAGATCTTGAAGACACTTCTAATTTTTAAAGCTTCTTACTTTTTCATTTATTATAAATGATCAGTCCCTTGATTATTGTATTCTTTCAAAAAAACTTGTTTTTGTTGAGGCATGGACTCAGGTAGCTCAGGTTAAAGTCAAACTGCCCGTAGCCACGGTTGACCTTGCGCTCCTGAGCCTCCCTAAACTAGGATGTGGACATGCTTCACCAGGCCCAGTTCTCTCAGCCCATCCAACCCCTTCAGCCTCCACGTCTACCCTAGTCACATGCTTGTTCCTTACCTTCCTTTTTTATTCGTTTTTCCTATATGCAATTAATTTTTCTTAACTCTCTCAGGAAGTGTGTGCAGTGTTCCTCCCCATAATTCCAACGTTTGGGCAACAGAGAAGGCCAGCTGAGCAGTAGAGACCAGCTTGGGCTCCATCAGGGGATCCTGACTTAACTTTCAAAAAGAAATAATCTTTTCAAGGTACTACAATCAACTCACTTTAAAATTAAAAATACTTTAAAATTCCTAGACACTTGCTATCTGTCAGACACCAGGGAAACTGCTAACTTGAAACGGTTCACAGTTTCAACATTAATAGCTACACTTCTTTTTGAAAGTGTCGTGTCTTTGCAAACCTAGGTTTTTGGCAGTTTCTTTGGTAAAAAGCAAATCTACAGAGAAATGAGCATATAATAGGAATCAGGGGCATCAGAGGCCATGCTGTTCTAAAGCAGTACCTAAGATGCACCCCTATTTTGGTTTTTATGAAGGTATTTTTTTTTTTTTTTGGATTTTTGAGACAGGATTTCTCTGTGTAGCCTAGGCTGTCCTGGAATTCACTCTGTAGACCAGACTAGCCTCAAACTCAGAAATCTGCCTGCCTCTGCCTCCCAAGTGCTGGGATTAAAGGCGTGCGCCACCACTGCCAGGCATGAAGGTATTTTTATTACGTTTATTTGTTGGGGTGGGGGTTCCTCACATGTGCAGCATTCATATGTGGGTTCCAGAAATCAAACTCAGGCTATCAACCTTAGTGCCAAAGGTTGGTCAAGGTGATGAGCTATCCCACCAGTCCTGGGCACAAATCTTAAGTATAGCTATTCAATACAATATAATTCTTTCTTTCAACTTATCCACATAAATATTTTAAAAGAATGTCAAATATCATCACGTGGTCACTGGGGAATTCCTCCTGCCATGAGTTTCTCCTGAGATGGAACGTCAGTTTTGTGTGACAGTGTATATGTTAGCAATCTTCCTAGGACAGAATCCATGCTATGTATGTGTGGGTCCTGAGATGATGTCAGTTTTGTGTGACAGTGTATATGTTAGCAATCTTCCTAGGATAGAATCCATGCTGTGTATGTATGGATACAAAACCCACAGCTCTCATTCTTAAGGAAAACATGAAATAGTTTATTCTGAATGCGTGTTGTATGGCCATAGCCTGGAAATACAGGTTTAAGTTACCTCTAATTCCATGTTCCAATGTGGAACATTTATCATTTTACAGAACAACAACAAAAAATCATAAGTCAAGGAATATTTAAAATGCATTAGTTTAGTAGGGACATCAGAGAGACAGGTACAGAAAGATGAGGAGGCTTTTCTACAGGCCGAAGATGCTATATGGCGACATTGTTAGTGTAGGATTTCAGGTCTCAGTTCCAACTGAAAATTGAAAGAATCCCACTGTCCCAGGACACATCCCTGGAGGAGTACATTCCTTAGTCAGAGGACACTTGCTAGATTAACATTCAGAGGAAGAAGGAAGAGGCTGATTAATATTCCTCAGACCACAGGAGAGGGAATCCACCTTCTGATGAGGAAGGCTCAGAGCACATTCCAGGAGAAGGGCCCAGGATGGCGGGGTGGTCAGGAAGCTAAGCTCTTAACATAATAAACCTGGGCAAATGGAAGACACTCATTGTCATAAAAATAATGTTTGAATCTGAGTCACCTAGAGACCAGACCTGGGAAGGTCAGCCTTTGTGGTTGCCCTCATGAACTCAGTATAAAAACTGCTCCCAGCTTTGGCTTGGAGTTCCTCTTGCCTGCATGCAAGGGAGCCCCAGTGCACTGGTTATTAACATTAAGCCTCATGTTTTTGCAGTGAATGCCCTGTCTATGAGTGTTTCTGTGGGAGCATATCCCCCGGTCTTAGATCTTTCAGTTCAACATTAGCTTTTGGGTTGGTAGAAACTGGTGATCTGCTAAGTTAACACATTCCAAAAGGCTGTTATCTAGTAGTCACAAGATGTTAGTTCAGATGCAGAGGCCGGCAGACAAGAGCTGTTCCAGCACGCTAGAACTAGCCAAAGATAAGGTAATTAGCTCTGGATCTCCAACATTCCAACACAGTTCTGAAATTCTAATTAAGTCAATAAGTCTCTGCAGTGCAGACTTAGCTTCTTTCCAAGTATCATTTCCATATGCAAATTATGATGCATAATTAGATGTGAGACTTTTTAAGCTGTTTTAGAAGTTTGTTGATATCAAACTAATTTTGAGGAGTTGATTATGGACTGAATGTTTGCTTCACTATTTACACATTACGGTCCTCAGCCCCAGTGCATTTTAAACACAAGGCCTTTGAGGGTAATCAGGTTTAAGACAGGCCATAAGGGCAGGGCCTATGATGAGATTAATGCCATTCCTATCTTTATCTCTCCAATCAAAAGCAAGAAATGGTTTCTTTCACTTATACTTCCAGGTCACAGACCAACATTGATGGAAGCCAGGGCAGGAACTAAAGCCGAAACTGTGGAGAAGCTCTGCATGCTGGCTCACTTACAGGGGCTAGTTCTCTATACAGCCCAGGACCATTTGCCCTGGAAATGGTGGGCTGAGGCCTCCTTCATCAGTTAACATGACAATTCCACACAGACATGTCTATTGGCCAGTCTGTTGTAAAAACTCCACCAACTGAGACCCTGTTCTCACATGACTCCAGGTTGTACAAAGTTAACCATTAAAGCCAACTATGGTGGTAGCCTTACTCAGAAAAACACCAGAGCATTCTTGCTCTCTTCCCACCTCCCCTAATGTCTTTCTCTTTCCTTCTCTCCAGTTTTCTATAAACTATGAAGCAGATCCGACAGGAGAGACAAGCCCCTGTGCAGTGTTCTGTGGCCTCTGCTTCAGTTCTTGCCCTCAGATTCCTGTCTTGAATTCCTGCTTTTGCTTCCTTTGATGGCAGATTGGTAGCCTATAAGCCAAATAAACCTATTCTTCCCCCAGACTGGTTTTGGTCAGTGTTTTGTCACAGCAACAACAACAACAAACCAAAACCCAAAATCCTAGCACATCACCTAAGCAGAGATACAGGCCAGTAGATGATACCAGTCCAACATTACAGGGAGAAGTGTAAGCATTTTGTCATTCACTGGCACACAACCCACCCCACCCCCAACCATGAAAGGAATGCCTCAAAGGGAGAGATTTAGGGAGCAGTAAGATGCATACTTCAGGGGTTAAATAGACGACGTTAATAAACATATGGAAACTGGTTTGTAGTCTCCTGTGGGCCTTACCTGTAGGTTTACTCTCAGTAACTCTCCATCAGTCTTTGTATTTCTGAACAAGATCTCATTATGTAGCCTGGCTGTGCTGGAACTCAGAAATCCATCTGCCTTAATCCCTGAGTGCTGAATTAAAGGCTTGTACCGCCACACCTGGCTACCTCAATCAATCTTGATCCAAAAATGTTAAGTAGAAAATTAAAGAGATAAACAATTTATATGTTTTAAATAGATGAACAAGGTGATGTGAATCTTTAACTCCAACAAACAGGAGCTAAGTCAGGGCAATCAAAAGTTCAGGGCTAGCCTAGACTACATGGTGAAACCCTGTCTCAAACAAGCAATCAAACAAAAGGCTACAAATGGCTATTATTCTAACATGGCGTTCTGATTGTCCTATTGTTAGCTATTAATCACTCCAATTGTGTCCAATTTATAAATAACCTCTGTCTCTTATTTATGAGGAGACATTATAGTCACATGACTAGCAATGTAGCTCAGTGGTAAAGAATATGCCTAACATGCAAACACTCCTGGGGGGGGGAGGGGTCTATCACCAACACCATAGCAATAAAAATTGTGCATGTGTGACCAGCACAAGACCCCCATATTCAATCAAAAGCACCAAGATTGACACACATACCCAAATAGTCCCAACTAGAAAGATTTGACTTATACTGTATAAATCTGACGATGAAAGTATTCATTTTTTATTTTTTTACTTTAAAGAGTACTATTAGGATCTCATGGCCAACCATGTTCAGTACCCCTTGTCTCAGACTAACATTGAGATACTACTTTGTATGTCTGCTACTGGCTTTTTCCATGTGCAGTGTTGTGTTTTACGGATGGGGGTCCATGACACACAACACAGCATCATCTTGGCTTCAGGTACCCTTGATGACCTCTCCAATCAAAACTCGGCCCAGCTCCAGAGTCCTCGAACTGCCAAGCACATGAGTCTGCTCTCTAAACAGTTTATGTTTCATTTAGATAGTTTAGACGTGTCATCCAGGTTTTCTGTAAACTAAGTGTTTCTAGTTCACACAAATCATTAATTCATTAGTGTGTTCTGGCAAAGCATCAGGATACTTGGAAAGTCTTTTAAAACTCCTTTATTACCCCTGAGTATATGTTTCATAGTAGGAAGGGGAACTAAGAAGCAGTCGAAAGGCAAAACCACATAGAAATTGCCATTTCAAACTCAGAGCAGCCCTGGACACCTGCACTAACTAGACCCCGGGAGACCTACTGCTCACTACTGGACTGTTTGCTATAGATGATTCAGATGAGGGGGACTCATTGTCATCAGGTTAGTGCCCACTGATTACTCCACTGGGCTCCAAAGGATGCTTCCAATCCAGTGTTCACATAGCTGGCCCTGGTTAAAATAGATGAATCACAAAAAATTAAATTATTAAATTAAATTAAAAATCAAAAGTTATGAGTCTGGCTGGGTGCAAGGCTGTAAGCCTTTAATTTCCAGAACTTGAGAGACAGAAATAGGCGGGTGGATCTCTATGACTTTGAGACCAATCTGGTCTATAGATCAAGTTCAAGGCTACTCAGGGCTACACAGGGAGAATCAGTCAAAAAGAAAAAAAAAAATCTAATCTGCACATAGTAGCACATGTTTTAATCTCAGTATTTAAGGCACTGAGGCAGAATTGCCTTCCTGAGCTTTAGAGAGATATAGTGTCTCAAGGGAGGGGAAGTGTAAGGGAGAATACTATACATAGGTCATATGCAGATAGTACACCATTTTACATAAAAGATAGGTTTTGGCATCCTTAACCAATTCCCCAGGGACATCATGAATCAACCATAACGACAAATTCCTTAAGGGTGGCTGTGGAGTCTGACGTTGAAGGACTCGCTAGAGAAAACTTGAAAGTTCAAAGAGTGTTATGATCCAGTGTGTGGAACATAGCTTCCTGTGCTCTTTATACAAAATCCGTCATCAAGGAGCTGGAAACTCTTGAGCGGGAGACAGGATGTCCAGAGTTAAATGTATCCACCCACAAAGCATCCAGGGACAGTGACAATACAGCAAAGGGTATTCAGTGGCTGTAGGGGAAACTGAGTCACAGACAAGAAAGCTTTCCTAGAAGAATGGTCTGTGGGGCTGGCCACTGTGCCTCGCCCAAGGCCACCTCCTCTCCATTATCCAAACAGGCCCCCACCAAGGGTACCATGTAGCCAGGTGAGCTACTGCCAACAAGGAAGGGGATTTCAAGGGAACCTCCAAATGTAACTTAAACACACAGGCCCAAGACACACAATGTCCATATGGAGCATATAGATGTCATTGTATGACTTTCAACAATTAATATCTTTCAACATCTTCAAAGGGAAAGGGTCTCTAGAAGGATTGGGAAATCTCCCAGAAAGCTGTAGGTGTCACTCAGTGAGTAGAGAGCTTGCTGAACATGGGCAATGCTCACAATTCAATCCCCAACACCACACACGCAGACAGAGAGGAGCATGGGGAGGTCGAGGAGGGGGAAAGGGAGGGGGAGAGATGGAAAGGAAAACTAAGACACACCCTTATACCTTAGGAGAGCTATCCATGTCTCATGCTTGGGAAGCTTTTAATTAGTAAAACTATATTTAGGATTCCTGATGTCCAATATATGCAAAAACTAGAAAATAGCATTCATAGAGGACCAGTCTCTTCATAGGGTATATTTTTGTTTTTAAGTACATGAAGCCAATGCTGATGCTCACCTCAAATCCCAGCACTCTAGAGGCAGAGAGCATGGGATTGCCAGTTTGAAGTCCACTTGAGGCCACAGAGTGAAACTTTCTCTCAAAACGGGCACTGAAGTTAGTCTCACACTGTGTACCTGCAGAGCTCGGAAAGAGGGTCTGGAAGAGTCAGCAGCTTGGTACAGTGTGATTCTGAAATATTCCCATAGACCCTGTAGGGCTTGAGAGATGGCTCAGTGGTTGAGAGCACTGGCTGCTCTTACTGAGAATTTCCAACCTCTGTTTCCAGTCCCCATGTCAGGAAGCTAACTATAGCTGCAGAGGGTCCAGTACCTCTTCTGCCCTCTATGAGCGCCTGTGCTCATGGACACATACACACATATATGAATAACGGAAAATAAAATACATCTTTTAAACATATCCTTTTCTCAAAAGGCCAAAACCACACAGAGTATATGGATGCAAAAGGAGTTAAACTGGAAGCTGCCACTACCAGTTCTTCTTGAGCTTTGACACCGATACAGACATACAACAACTCGAACAATATTCCACTGCAAGATTCAAATAGGAAGAGTGAGGGAGAAGTGAAAGGTGAAGGGTGAAAGATCAAACAAGGAGAAAGACGAGAAAGGAAACAGTGAAAAGCCACATGCTGCATTGGACCCCTCAGCAAATATTATTTCTAAATTACATGACCATAAAGTTGGGAATAGCCTCTTAGACATTAATCACACTGAGCAGGGCCAGCTTTTTAAAAAGGTTTTTTAAAGCTTTGAGCATGAATTAATTTGTTCTCTAAATCCAGGTCTCTCTTAAACAAATGATGTTAATGTGTATGAGGGTTGTGGGACCCAGAGCTGGGGAGTACATTTAAATTCTTAGTCCCGCTTCAATTCCAAAATAGATGGCCAGTAGCTAGTAGCCTTTAAATCTGTTTAAGGGACGTGTGTGTGTGTGTGTGTGTGTGTGTGTGTGTGTTTGGATGGTTGGAGACTAGAGAGATGGGTCAGCGGGAAAGGGCAGTTGTTTTGTTTGCAGAGTAAAATGGTTTGCAACTGCCTGTGACTCCAACTCCAGGAGAACTGATGCTCTCTTCTGGCTTCTAGGGACCTCCACAAGCAAGAATGCACACCTCCACAAACACTCATGGCCTCGCCCCTTCTCTCTCTTTAAGTTGATTACCTCATGTGTGTAGTGGGAGATATTTAAATCTCCAACCCAAATATGACCGGTCAATGGAAACACAACCCAGTAATTATAAATATATTCTGTAAGCCTAGATTGGGCAGATACCCCTACACTACTCTGTTCTCCAGCTATGAGACCCTTATAACTTGAGGATTTTCCAGACCCTGCATCTGTCCTTCTACCTCCTGCTTCCCAGCTGTCCTCTCCTTCATCATCTTCCTCCTCCATTGTCTTCCTCCAGTCCCCCCTCTGCTCTCTTCCACCAACCTTTATTTCTCCACCTCCCCTTCTTCTGCCCAATCACTGACTCCAGCCTTTATTTTACAAATTAAGATGAGCAGAAGGTTCACTAGAATTTAACTGTGTAATGACTCACACCTCCTCTACAGCCCTTCACAGGAAAGGGGAATTAGTATCAAAATACAAGGCCAGGGCTATCCACAACACATGTGTTTGTTATAATTGTTAAAATCTGATGATCACAAGGTCATCTGTCAGTTAGAACATTTTCACCAGGGGGTAGGCTCCCTGGTGAGGTGCCACGTGTCTTTCTATGAGCAGACACTGGTCAGGAATGTATACCTGACATTTCTACGTAAGAGGGGTAAGATAAACATTGGTTCTGGTCACTGTTTGTGCTAATAATGTTCCTGCTGACTCATGACAAACCAATAAGTAAATCGGGGTAAGGAAGTAGCTTGTGGGGAGACTGCTTCCCTAGTGCACATGAGGTCCTGGGTTTTATTCTGAGTCCAGTGTAAACCAGGCAGGGGATGTGCACCAGCAACCCAACACTTGGAAGCCGAAGGCAGGACGATCAGAAATTCCGGGTCATCCTCAGCTACATAAGGAGTCAGAAGACAGCCTGAATTATATGACCCACTGCCTTAGAAAAAAGAAAAGACAGGAACCAGACTAGGTTTTTTTTTTCCCCTAGAGCTCACTTTGCTGAATTTAAAGGCTTGTTCTCTGTTCTGAGACGGCTCAGAACTGACCCTTCCTGACTCGCCATTGTCAGTGTCTCCTCTGTGATGTGGCAGTGACAGGGATAATAACGGCTATTCTTCTGTAGGAAACTGATCTGGCAGGAGAAAAACAACCATTATTATGTCTATTATTCCAGTGTTCTGTGTTGTTGAATCAAAGGAATAAATCGAAAAAAGTGCTAGATAAAGTGAATTTTAAAACACTTCTAGTCGGGCTGGGGAGATCACCTGCTGCTCTTGCACCTACACAGTGGCTCACACACACCTACAACTCCAGTTCCACGACACGCAGGGCCTCTCTGGGTTTCTCCAGCACCTGGAAATCACCCGCTACACGAACAGGCATCTAGGTAAACAGTCAAACACACAAAATTAAATAATAAAGATTTTTTAAATCCATCTGGTTATTAAAGCAAAGCCAGAACCATGCTTGAGTCTTTGTTTCCCTGATACTCACGTTCAGCCGCCATCATATCAAGCTCACTCTGTGTCCACACCGTCCCCTTCCCTTCTCCGTAGTGTGCCCAGCCCAAGCCCTCGCTGTCTTCTCCCTAAGAGAACTGCAATAGGTTCCTAGCACCCCTGACTCCACAGTTCAATCTTTGCTTCAGTTCACTTCTGTTAAGTGGCTAGAACAAGGGGAAACTCGAGTTAGGGCATGGCCTCCCCCTACAGCCTTCAAACGTCTCCACAAGCCTGCTTAGGGTGAAAGCCTGTAAGACTGCACGCCGGCCTCCCTCTGCAGCTTTAGTCTTCGCTGCCCCTCTGGCCATTACAACACATCACTGTAGGCCTTGGATCAAGTTGTTCCTTCTATTTTTCAAGCTTTTGGAAAAGGTCTCAACTCTGTGGCAAGGAATGACATTGAATCCTCCTGGTCTTCCTTCCACGTTCTGAGATTATAAGTATTTGCCTCCATACTTGGCCTGTTCCTTCTAATTTGAACACTCTCACCAGCATCTTCCCTTGCTGAGTCCCCTTCTGCTCATCCTCCGATGTTACCTCTTCAGAGAAGTCTTCCAAGACCAAATGACTTGAAGAAACCCTCTTCTCCCACCTGTCTTGATTATTTCTTTTTTTTCCCTTTTTTTTTATTGGATATTATATTTACATTTCAGATTTATCTCCTTATCCCCCATTCCCCCCATCACCCAGGAACCTCCTATCCCATCCCCCCTCCTCATGCTTCTATGAGGATGTGGCCCCATCTACCCCCCACTCCCACCTCCCCACCCTCGAATTCCCCCACACTCGATGTTTAGCCTTCATGGGACTGAGGATCTCCTCTCCCACCTATGTCCGACAAGGCCATCCTCCCCTACATGTACAGATGGAGTCATGGGCCCCTCCCTATGTGCTCCCAGGCTGGTGGTTTAGACCCTGGGGAGCTCTGGTTGGTTGGGATTATTTTTTTTAATTGCTATTAAGAGAGACCATGACCAAGGCAACTTATAGAAGAAACAATTTATTGAAGCGTACAGTTCAGAGGGTTAGTCCAAGAGCAAGAGGGAGCTAACTGAGGAGGGCAAGGGCTTTTGAAATCTCAAAGTCCTTGAGTTTATTGTTAGGGTGTTTTCTATATTTTATTTAGAAATAAATAGCTGAGAGGAGTTAAAAGACAACAGTCCAGATTGCCTTACATGGATAGTTGGTTTTCAAAACGTCAGAAGTCCACAGAATTGACTTTACAAACATTTCTGTATTTATGTTCATTTTGATTACAGACCTGTCTGCTCCTGACAGCTTCCTGTCTTGAATTCTAAGAAGAAATTGAGCGTCTTTGGAATTACTCTAGTTGTGGTGAGACAGCCACAGGGCAAGAATTGCCTCTTCCCATCTAAAGACAAATTACTGTCCAGAAAAGGACACTTGCAGAATAGTTGTCTGATTATATCTGCCTAGACAGAGTAATCAGCCCTTAATAATTCTGCATCACTAAGGTCAGTCAGATGATCCTGGGCCAGAAGGCTGAAGATTGGATGCTCCAACGTTTTGTAATATAGGGACTGTCCAGGTGTACAGCGGTATCTATAAATTGGCTAAGTTATAGAAGTTATGCTTTGTGTTTTTCATAATTTCAGTTAATTCAGTCATTCTGAATTTCTGACAGGATTGAAAACTTATAGTCTCATAGCCAATCCTGGCTATTTACTTTGAGAGAAAAGATTTGAGTGGATGGTTTTCAGCTGACACTCATTCTAAAGCCAAGAAATAATCTAGGTTCAGAACTAAGTGTTTTAGTTAGGAGAGATGACAGAGGTTCTGGTTAGTCAACAAAATGATGGACTGGGTATTAGGACTATCTTGTACCTCACTGGTACAAATTGGCATAATTATGATCTAATTGTATTTTGAGAGAAAAGTTTTATTTTAACAGGAAGGGTGATATGTAGGAGGAGCTAAGGTGGGAGGAGTACGGAGAGGAAGAGAAGGAGTAAGGAGAGGAAGAGAAGAAGGAGAGGAGAAGCTAGGTGATGAGAGATAGAAAGAGAGAGGTAGAGAGGAGGGGGGGACATGGAGGCAGATGTTCACGTGTCTCCACTAGTCAAAAATAGTTGATATATCTAGGTTGGGTATTGGGTTACACTTCTGATTGAGCATTACCAAACTTATAAAGCCTTTGATTAACATTTTTTTTAAAAATTGTATAAAAGCAAAAAGGAAAAGGGAGCATGGGATAGGGGTTTTCTAGGAAGGGGATGACATCTGAAATGTAAATAAAAAATCCAATAAAAAAAAGAAAAAAGAAAAAAAAAAAAAAGAAAGAAATCTCAAAGCCCACCAGCAGTGGCACACTTCCTCCAAGGTCACATCTCCTAAACTTTTCCAAATAGTTTTACCATCTAGGTGTCAGGGGCAGCTTTGCTTATACACTGAAGGTCTAAAATCAGCCATAGGCTTATGTCAGCCTGCTAACACAAAGTCTCGGGTCTCTGTGGAAAAACACTGAAACAGATAACTAAAAGATAATGTAAACAGGAAGCTTTTAGTGATGGAAATTTACCAGCCTGCATGGGAACAAGTAGTCATAGGTCTTGTGGATAATCATAGACCTTGGGTAGCCTTGGTGGATAGTACCAACTTAGATAAGGATAAGTGAATCATAGGCGAAGTCATAGTGTCTTGTCCCCTGAACCTTCGCCCAGCTAACACTCTGTTCTGGAAGATATCTGTACTCCCCCTGAATACGTATGCTCCTGTGTCATCCCCTTCCCCACATTCTGCTTTTTTGTGTCTATAACCCCTGTGTGAAAAAGTAAAAATTGTGGTTTTATCAGCCTATAGACAAGCCGTGATTCTTTGCATTTGCCTGTCCCCATCTTCTCTTTCAGGTGACCTCCTCAGACTCCTGTTTAATGCCCTGCTGGCCAGGACATCTAGGGATCAAGTATGGGGGGAGGGGTATTCTATAAGTTCTGTTACTAGAGAACACTGATTAATACACCAGCCACATGGCAGCCCATCAAGGATCTCAAGGTGTTTCTGGCCTTTGTTCAGGTCAGCATTCTGATGTCTTCCCAGCCTTCAGAACGGTGGAGACAGAGAGAAGGTCATCTTCATTTCTTTCCCATGCAATGATTGATTCCAGTAATGCAGATAATCTGTAATGCCCTATAATCTTCCATAATGGATATCAGTTTTTAAATTTTGTGAAACAAAGCATAGCCTAAAAGGATGTTAAAAAAAAAAAAATGGCTGCAATAGAGACAGGAAAACCAAAGAGCAAGTCTCCTCCATTGCTTGCCAATGGGTAGAGGAACCAGGAATTTTTTTTTTAGATTTATTTATTTTTATGTATATGAGTACACTGTAGCTGTCAGACACACCAGAAGAGGGCATCGGATCCCATTACAGATGGTTGTAAGCCACCATGTAGTTGCTGGGAATTGAACTCAGGACCTCTGGAAGAGCAGTCAGTGCTCTTAACCTCTGAGCCATCTCTCCAGCCCCAGGAATTCTTTTCAGATTCCAAGAATCAACATACCAACCAACTGCTGAGCACCCGTCTTAGGGTTTCTATTGCTATGAGAAGACACCATGACCATGGCAACTGTTATAAAGGAAAACATTTGATCGAGGATTTCAGACCATTATCAGCATGGCCAGAAGCATAGTGACATACAAGCAGCAGGTAGCAAGAGGGGTGTGGGGGACTGGGCATGGCTTGAGCATTTGAAATCCCAAAGTGCACCACCTTCCTCCAGCACACACTTCCTCTGGCAAAGCTACACTTTCTAATGCCACACCCTAAGCATTCAAATAGAGTCTGTGAGGGCTATTCTTATTCAAAGCAACACAGCACAGTTGCCTGCCTGTAATCCCTGCACAGGGAAATAGATTCAGACTATTCCTGAAGCAAACCCCGCTAGCCAGACAAGCAAGCTCCAGATTCAGTGAGATATCCTGCCTCATTACATAAAGTGAAGAGCATTTAGCCTCCATGCATACACATATACACCATGTGGACAGACAGCACACACACGCATACATACGCAAAAACGTGTTTCTAGATTAAGTAATGCATTGTATTTTCTTTATTAGTACGACCACTACTATTATCATTATTATTTTGCATTTGTGTAGTAATTTGAGTGCACATGACCCAGAGGTGTATAGAGAGTAGCTATTAGAAGCTAGGGACTTGCTGGATAGGTGTGGCTTTGCTGGAGGAAGTGGGCAGGGGATAAGCTTTAAGGTCTCAAATGCTCCAGCCAGCTCTAGTGTGACATTTGCTTTCTGCTGCCTGCCAGTCCATTGTAGATCTCTCAGCTCCTTCTCCAGCACCATGTCTACCTGCATGCTGCCATGCTTCACCCCATGGTGATAATGCACTAAACCTCTGAGCTGTAAGCCAACCCTAATTAAATGCTTTGTTAGAAGAGTTGCATAATGAGTGTTAAAGAGTTGGCCCCGCCCTTCTCCGTTGAATAGGGAAGAGCTAGTCTTACCCTCACTAGCTAAATCACTCAGGAGAACTGGCCCCTCCCCTTACAGCTGCAGTGCTGGGTAAGCCAGTGGGCAGTGCTGGAGACCTGGTCCTGTTAGTGTGGGTGCAAGAGAGCTGGCAGACTGACTGATGCAACGACCACCCAGGTACAAATCCAAGGCTTTGAGCTGGCCACCCCAACATCTAACCCATCTATGTAAAAGACCCCTGAGAGGGGAGACCCTCACTCAAGTCTTGGGATATTACAGCCACCCAATAACTCACAAGACACCGATCTTGATGTAAACAGCAAGAGGTTTATTTTGGGATCAGCTGGCTGAGGTTGAGACTCGTAACCCACGCAGGGTCAGAGTAGTGTCGACCCCAAGTGCAGAATGTGAGGGGTATTTAAAGGAAAAAAACACAAACCAATGGGAGTGAGGGGGAATATCAGTTGAAAGTACCAGTCCATCATTTACTCAGTCATGTGGGGAACACCCTGTACATGTTTTTGTGGAGAGCCGATGATGCTGGCACCTGACACTCGTGGGTAACAAGTAATATTGCGCATGTGCAGTGGCAAAGGACCGCCTATCACCGCCCAACCCAGGACGTAACATGGGAATTTGAGCAAGCAGCCAATCAGATATGTCCACCCCACCCTAGGGTGTATATAAAGCAGCGCCATGTTAGATCTGGTCTCTCTCTCTCTCTCCTCCTCCATGCTTGGGAATAAACACGTGCTGCAGAAGGATCCCGTGTGCCCGCATGCATTCTTGCCAGCGAGACGATTGCGCGGGTCGCAGCTGGTGCCGAAACCCGGGAACCCACCATCGCCGGCACCGAGGAGAGCCTCCGTTAGCGGAGAGGATTCAGAACTGCAGCATAAAGATAAGCTCTGAGAGGCATGTTTGGTCTTGATTTATTTCATTTTTCTCCCCAATCGATAGAAGCTCCGGTAGCTTTCGCTATCGCGCTAGCAGTGTTTGCTCTCTTCCTTTTGATTTTACAGGATGGGAAAAGTTGCTCAAATATCGTGGCAGGTCAGGGAGTGTTAGAACAGCTACAAGCCTACAGGTCAGAAACAGGGCTGAATAAGAGGCTAGCCACTCATGAAGAGAATAGGAAAAATGCTCACAAGAATACAGGCCCTTCCAAAGACGTTCGGTCTGCGGAAGTGATAATGAGGGGAAAGAATGCCCTGGGAGAGTATTGTGACAAGAGAGGGAGAGCTCCAAAAAAGAAAACTCTTTATCTGGTAAAGGAACTGGAGGATTTGGGGCTTGATGGCTCGGAAATAGGGGAACTGAATATCTATGAGAAGGAAAGGTACCATCCGGATAGGCAGCCACCGCAACAAGATGGAGAGCGGGAAAAGGCAGGAGATGGGAATCGCATGGCTTCTCGGCCTGTCGCACACTCCCAACTTATTGTCCCCAACACTCCTCCGCCTTATGCAGACAAGTGCTGCTCAGACTCCTTCCTTTCAGAGGAAGACAAAAGAAGGATGTTACAAGCTTTTCCGGTGTTTGAGGCTGCAGGGGGAGGTCGCGTCCACACGCCGATAGAGTATACCCCTATTAAGGAGCATGCTGAATCAGTTAACAAGTATGGAGTTGATGCTAATTTCATAGTCATGCAGCTTGAGAGACTAGCCACTATGGCGATGACTCCGAATGATTGGCAAAATACAGTAAAAGCTGCTCTCCCTAATATGGGACAGTACATGGAATGGAAAGCTTTGTGGCACGATGCTTCTCAAGTGCAGGCAAAGGCCAATGCTAATGCGGAAGGCAATCAAAGACAGTGGACGTTTGAATTGTTAACAGGGCAGGGACAGTTTGTTATCGACCAAGTAAATTATGATTGGGAAGCATATGGTCAAATCTCCACTGCTGCTATTAAGGCGTGGAAGGCTCTTTCAAGGAAAGGCAAAGCTGAGGGATATTTAACCAAAATCTTGCAAGGTCCCCAAAAGCCATTCTCAGACTTTGTTGCTAGGATGACAGAAGCGGCAGGCAGGATTTTTGGAGATCCAGAACAGGTTAAGCCATTGATAGAACAATTAGTATATGAAAATGCCTCACCAGAATGCAAGGCAGTTATTACCCCTAGAAGAAGCAAAGGGCTGACAGACTGGATTAAAATCTGCCAAGGACTAGGAGGCCCACTAACTAATGCTGGCCTCGCTGCAGCCATTTTGCAAAGCCAAAATCACGCAAATCTTAGTGTACGTGAGGTCTGCTATAATTGTGGTAAGCCAGGTCATTTGAAACGAGAATGTCGTACTCCCATACAAAAAAGACCTCCTGGGTTATGCACAAAATGCAGGAAGGGCTATCATTGGACTAATGAATGTCGCTCAGTTAGGGACATTCAACGAAGGATTATTCAGCATGACCCCTCCCCCAACAGGAAGAGATGAAGGCACTCCAAAAAACGGGTATCAGGGCCCCAGGTCTCAGGGCCCCCAAAAATGTGGGACACAAGTTCAGGGCCAGAGGATGTTTGCAGCCGCAGAGCTACAAGAGGCTCCGCAGGATTGGACTTCCGCTCCACCTCCCAATTCTTACTAATGCCACATAGGGGCGTACAGCCTGTCCCAGTTGATTTTAAAGGTCCCCTGCCTGAAGGAAGTGTCGGCCTTATTTTAGGTCGTTCCTCTCTTGCCTTAAAGGGGCTTGTGGTTCATCCTGGTGTGATAGACCAAGACTATACTGGGGAACTTCAAGTTCTCTGTTCTTGTCCACAAGGCACATTTTCCATCTCCCCTGGAGATAGGATTGCTCAATTAGTTATTCTTCCAAGTTTACATGATTGTTTCCCATCCACCGGGGTGCCCAGAGGTGCCAACGGGCTTGGTTCTTCAGGAACCGACTTTGCTCACCTGGTAGTTGATCTTAAAACTAGGCCCACTTTACAATTAATGATAGAGAGGAAGAATTTTATAGGAATTTTAGACACAGGAGCTGATAAAAGCATTATTTCCTCCAAATGGTGGCCTAAGGCATGGCCTGTTACACAATCATCCCATTCCCTACAAGGACTGGGATATGAGGCCAGCCCTGAAGTCAGTTCACGCTCCTTGACTTGGCAGACACCAGAGGGTCAAACAGGAAGTTTCATACCTTATGTGCTTCCTCTCCCCGTTAATCTCTGGGGAAGAGACATCTTACAAGACTTAGGATTAACATTAACTAATGAATATTCTCAGCAAGCTATTGGTATTATGAAAAGGATGGGATATAAGGAAGGAAAAGGCCTTGGCAGAAAAGAACAAGGAAGGTTAAACCCAATCTCACAAGAAAGTAATACAGGAAGACAAGGTTTGGGTTTTCTCTAGTTGCCATTGAGGGCTCTATGCCCATACCCTGGCTTACAGAGGAGGCCGTGTGGGTTCCTCAATGGTCGCTATCCTCTGAGAAATAGGAAGCTGCTACAAGGCTGATTAAAGAACAAGTACAGCTTGGTCATTTAGAGCCTTCCACTTCTCCTTGGAATACACCTATTTTTGTCATAAAAAAGAAATCAGGGAAATGGAGACTTCTCCATGATCTAAGGGCCATTAATGCGCAAATGCGGCTGTTTGGCTCAGTACAACAAGGCCTACCTCTGCTCTCTGCTTTACCTAAGCAATGGAGGATAATAATTATAGACATTAAGGATTGCTTTTTTTCTATTCCCCTACACCCACAGGATAGGCAAAGATTTGCATTTACCCTGCCTGCTGTTAATCACCTTGAACCAGACAGGAGATATCAGTGGAAAGTTTTGCCTCAAGGTATGGCTAATAGTCCTACCATGTGCCAGCTATATGTACAAAGGGCCCTTGAGCCAGTCAGAAAAAAATTCCCCTCCTTGTTAGTGGTCCTTTTCACGGATGACATTCTTGTGTGCCATAAGGAATCAGTTATTTTGCAAACCTCATACCCTCTATTAATTAAAACATTGGGACAATGGGGCCTACATACTGCCACAGAAAAGGTCCAAATGTTGGAAGTAGGCTCCTTTCTAGGATCAGTTATTTACCCGGAGAAAATAGTTCCTCAGAAATTAGAGATTCACAAGGACCATTTACATACCTTAAATGATTTTCAAAAATTATTAGGTGATATAAATTGGTTAAGACCATTTTTAAAAATCCCCTCTGCTGAATTAAAACCTTTGTTTGACATTCTGGAAGGGGATACTCACCCTTCCTCACCTAGAGCCTTGACACCGGCTGAGAGCCACACCCTACAAGTAGTGGAAAAAGCCTTACAAAATGCCCAATTAAAACGTATTGATATAACCAAACCTTTTGATTTATGTGTTTTTAAGACCAGACATTTACCAACTGCTGTGTTATGGCAAGATGGGCCCCTACTATGGATCCATCCTAATTCATCCCCCGCAAAGATTATTGAATGATATCCAGATGCAGTCGCTCAGCTTGCCCTTCGTGGGCTAAAAGCAGCTGTTACTCATTTTGGAAAGGATCCTAAAGTTTTAATAGTGCCATATACTGCACATCAGTTTCAAACATTAACTGCTACCTCTGATGTTTGGGTGGTGTTGGTTACTTCCTTTAATGATCAAATAGATAATCACTATCCTAAACATCCTATTTTACAATTTGCCTTAACTCAAGCTATTGTGTTTCCACACATTATATCTCAGAAGCCGCTCCCAGATGGAGTGGTTGTTTACACAGATGGGTCAAAAACAGGTGTGGGTGCCTATGTATTTAATAATAAAGCCACAGCTAGACAATACCATGAGACTTCACCTCAAGTTGTGGAATGCTTGGTAGTATTAGAGGTTCTTGAAACCTTCCCAGGTCCTTTAAATATTGTTTCAGATTCCTTTTATGTAGTAAATGCAGTTAGGGTTCTGGAAGTTGCTGGATTAATTAAGCCCTCTAGTAGACTTACAAAAGTTTTTCAAAAGATTCAATTTACCCTAGTCAATAGGAGATCTCCTGTTTTTATTACACATATCAGGGCTCACTCAGGTCTACCGGGACCAATGTCCCGTGGAAATGACCTGGCAGACCGAGCCACAAAGTTAATAGCTGTCGTCCTATCTCCAAAGTGGACCTTGGCCAAAGATTTCCATAAAAGATTTCATGTAACCGCTGAAACGTTATGTCGGAGATTTAACATAACCAGAAAAGAGGCTAGGGATATAGTGACTCAATGTCAAAATTGTTGTCAATTCTTACCAGCGACTCATGTAAGAATTAATCCACGAGGAATTCGGCCACTACAGATTTGGCAAATGGATGTTACTCACATCCCATCCTTTGGCAAATTGCAATATTTACATGTCTCCATTGCTACTTGTTCTGGAATTATATTTGCTTCCCCATTGACCGGGGAAAAAGCAGCTCATGTTATTCAGCATTGCCTCGAGGCATGGAGTGCCTGGGGAAAGCCTAAAATTCTTAAAACTGACAATGGACCAGCTTACACTTCTCAGAAGTTTAGACAATTCTGCCACCAAATGGAGGTGACCCATCTAACAGGTCTACTGTACAATCCTCAAGGACAAGGTATTATAGAGCGGGCTCATCGCACTTTTAAGTCCTATTTAATAAAAAAAAAGGGGGAGTCGAGGAAGCTCTACCCTCAGTGACATGAGTCACCATTTCTATAATACTTTTCACCCTTAATTTTTTAAATCTGGACAGTCAAGGCCACACGGCAGCTGACCATCATTGTTTAGAGCCTGATAGGCCAAAAGAGATGGCCAAATGGAAGGATGTTTTGACTGGACAATGGAAAGGCCCGGATCCTATTTTAATAAGATCCAGGGGAGCTGTTTGTGTTTTTCCACAGGAAGAAGATAATCCATTCTGGCTACCGGAACGCCTAACATGAAGAATCTTGGAATCTCAGCTTGATCCTGCCCAGAGACATGAAGACCCTCCTGCTGACAGTGATGTTCTGGCTGACACTGCCGATGGTGGGACATGCGGAGCTGAGATGGAGGATCATCCCTTTCTAGGTTTTGCTGCAGAACTGGACCCTAGAGTTCGAGGAAACATTGAGAGATCTTCGGCCTTTTCCTTCTTTTAAGAATGGGTGGGAGTAGGCCTGCTTGGTATAGCCCTATGCTGTGGATTAGTGTTCATATTATGGTTGGTCTGCAAACTTAAAACCCAACAGAAGTGTGATTAGGCGGTGTATGCCCAAGCACTTGCTGCTTTAGAACAAGGTTCCTCCCCTAGAGTCTGGCTGTCTGTGCTACAAAAGTAGCTAGCGCTTGAGTCCTCAGCCGATGCACCCCATGGGTTCTATCCCATTGCACTGGGTCGGTGAGGCAAAAGCCCCGCTCTCTGCACGTCTCTGGGTAGAGTGTATACTGTGATATACAGGGGATGTTCCTCAGGGATAGATTCCTCGAAGGCATGTCTAGTTGCATAGAGGCCGAGTTGCCAAAATCCTCTCCCTGTCAAAGGCAACGGGATGGGTAGATAAAAGTACACTCGTGGACTCAACGACCAGGGTGGAAATTCTTTACAATATCCCAACATTCTGCACAAGGGACTAGACCTCTACCTTCCTCTACAAGAGAGATGACTTAGAGCCTTGCCAGGCGACCTTACGGTCTCATTTAATAAAGCAAAAAGGGAGAGGTGTGGAGAGCCAATGACGCTGGCACCTGACACTCGTGGGTAACAAGTAATATTGCGCATGTGCAGTGGCAAAGGACCGCCTATCACCGCCCAACCTGGGATGTAACATGGGAATTTGAGCAAGCAGCCAATCAGATATGTCCACCCCACCCTAGGGTGTATATAAAGCAGCGCCATGTTAGATCTGGTCTCTCTCTCTCTCTCCTCCTCCACGCTTGGGAATAAACACGTGCTGCAGAAGGATCCTGTGTGCCCGCGTGCATTCTTGCCGGCGAGACGATTGTGCGGGTCACATGTTTTTCTCAGGAATTTAATCTTATTTGACTATCTACTTTGTGGTTAGCCAGTTCTTAGAACCTAGAGCTCATGAACTGGCTGACCTGCATTCTTGGTTCTACCTTTTTGTGGTCTGTCAAGTTCCTGGCACATAGCCGGCCTGGCTCCACTTTATCTGCTAGGGGTCTTAGACTCCATTCTATCTGCTAGGGTCTCAAAAAGTTTCTATTCCTTTCAAACACACTTCCAAAGTTGCCCTCTGACTTCTACATACATCTTGTGGCACACAGTTGCCCACATACACATACATTCACATATATAATAAAGTAAAATTGCAAAAGGAACAAATCTATATAACTCTAGATTCACATTTAGTTCTTACATATGAACTGCTGGAGTGTGCAGCAGCAGCCAGAGACCTTAAACAAGACCAATGAATGACGCATTGCAATGAACATTTGCAGGTAAAGATGTTTAGACAAAAAGGTGTACTGTGTGTGGCACACTGCAGCTTCACAGTGAGATGTTTGCTTGTTTGCTTTCTGTCTGTCTGTATTTCCTTCTTTTAATCTTATTTGTTTGTTTTGTTTTGTTGGTTGGTTTGGTTTTCCTGAGAGAAAATTTCACTGTGAAGCCTTGGTGTCTTAGAACTTGCTCTATAGTCCAGGCTGGCCTCAAACTCACAAAGATCTGCCTGCCTCTATCTCCAGAGAGCTGAGATTAAAGGTATAAGCCGTGTCTGTCTGTGTGTGTGTGTGTGTGTGTGTGTGTGTGTGTGTCAGAATTAAGGCCTGAAGAGTTTGGTTTTCCAATGGTTCCATTGACTTTGGTTTTCCTTAGGAATAGACATAATATCTATTGAAAATAATACTGTGTTATACACTTATTTATTGACTGAACTATATATAAACAGTACCTAAAGGATAAGCTTTCGCTTACTTAACCAAAATATAAAGATAATAAACACTGTGAATGAATAAGAGCAGTCAGAAGTAGGAAAGATGATGGCAGGGAATATAGCTCAGTGGTAGAGCATTCACCAGCCTCTCTCTCTCTCTCTCTCTTTCTCTCTTTCTCTCTTCCTCCCTTCCTCCCTCCCTTCTCTCTATCTCTCTCTTCCTCCCTCCTTCCCTTCTCTCTCTCTCTCTCTCTCTCTCTCTCTCTCTCTCTCTCCCTTTCTCTCTCACACACACACCAGTTAATTTTTAAATACCTTGGCTACCTCAAAGGCTGGGCACTCCCAAACTTTCCCCTGTTACCCAATGGGGTAGTGGCCAGTGGTCACCCACCTGAATTCTCATGGCTGGTTAGCTTTCTTCCTGCAGCTCCTACCTGCCATCTTTCTCCCCTGAATCAAGTTGATTCTCTATCTCCTTTTCCCCAGTTCCTAACCCTCGAAAATCTAAAGGCCCCACCCCAACCATTATCCTCTGGCACCTTTATTGATCAAACAAAAACAATTGGAAACAAGGACCTTCAGCGTTTGGACAAGCAGATTCCTGGTTAAATCAAAGCATTAGCACCAATCCCCAACATGCCAGTACTGAGTTAAATGGCTGAACTGACTTTTTTTTTTTTTTTTTTTTTTTTTTTTGGAAAGAAAAAGGTGAGTTTCTCCCACCAACACTGACAACAACAACAACATGAAAAAGAATTAGGAAAAGCTTTGTTTTCCTACAAGTGAGCAAAGAAAATGCATAGAATAAAGCTCTTTCTCTGCCGGGTGTCTGGGTGTTCCAAGGTCTCAGGAAGCCTTTACAGGAGGGAGAGAAACAAATAGCAGTGCCTGGTCTACAAACGGAAAGTCTCTAAAGTGCTTTCAGACAGAAGGGCACTATGTAGTCTCAAAAACAGATGAAGAGCAAGAAAATCTACATAGGCAACTAACCAGGGCTCATACGTGCTCACAGAATCCTCATCAGGGAGCCTACATGGGTCTGACCTGGACACTCTGCATATATGATTCAGTTGTGTAGCTTGGTGTCCTGAGGGACTCCTAACAGTGGGAGCCGGGGTTGTCTTTGACTCTTTGGTCTGCTTTTGGGACCTTTTCCTCCCACTGGGTCTCCTTGTCCAGCCTTAAAATGAGGGGAGGTGCCTAGTCTCACTGCAGCGCTATATGCTGTGTTATATGCTGTCTTAGACTGATATCCCTGGGAGGACAACAGAGGACACTAGACCTAAGGGGGAGGGGGACAGGCGCACACCTGGGAGAAGAGGACAGAGGAGAAACTGCAGTCGGGATGTAATACATAAGAGAAGAGTAAATTTTAAACAAAGAGAGACAAATGATAACAATGTGTGATATCGCCCAGGAAAGAAAACATGGACTGTTGTTGTCCAATGACAAATGGTCAGCCTCAAAAACATACATACGAGTAACATTAAACAGACTGAGTACCCTTTAATCCCAGCACTTAAGAGGCAGAGGCAGGTGGATTTCTGAGTTCGAGGCCAGCCTGGTCTACATAGACACAGATGCACACAATAACAATACATGAAAAAGCAAGAGACCATGAATGTGACAGAGAGCCGGGAGGGGCATATGGGAAGTTATGAAGGGAGGGGGGGAAGGAGAAGTAGTGTAATTATATTGCCATCATCTCATAAATAAATAAAAACATTCTTAATTGTGATACATACACACTTGGATTTCACTCGGTTGTAAAGAAGAATAAAGTAAAGTGGATAGAACCGGAGAGCATCACGTTAAACAAAAGTCTACCTGACTCAGCAAGTGACAGAAATACAAAGTGCAAACCATTTGAAAGGAAGAAGGGTACCAGCAAGAGAGTGGGAAGGGAGGGCAATGTGGGAGAGAATTTTTAAAAAGTATAATAAGGTATGTGTATGTGAAAATGTCACAATAAAGTCCATTTCTTTATATGTCAACCAAAATTAATATTAAAAAGCCTCAGCTCTAACCCCCCCTTTGTCTATTGAATTTGTCGTTGTCTAATTGGGGGAGTAGCAGGATCTTACTTCATAGCCCACGTTCTAGCTTGGGGTCCTAATCCTTCTGCGTGCTGGCATGCAGACCTGCATTGCCAGGCCTGACTTTACAGACCTCAGTCCAATGTCAGCAGTGCACAGTCAGCAATGATCAGAATTCTTTATCTTGAAAGACAGGCTGCGTGGCAAGAAGCGAACAGCCTTTCCAAGTTGGCCATTAAGGATATTAATTTTGCTTTATTGTTTACAGGAAATGTTTACTGCTAAGCCAGCCTGGCATCTCTAAGCAAGGTAATAGGGAACCAGAGCCCAGGTCTCTGTGTTACTTGCAAGGAAATCAATAAGATCCAGTTAGACTCACAGAGAAAGGCCATGTGTCCCCTCCGTCTCTGTATCTGCTGCATACTGGTGTTACAGGCATCAGATGGCAGGGACATTTGTCCTTGAGAGGATGTGCTGGCTAGTTTCATATCAATGTGACACAAACTACAGTCACTGAGAGAAGGGACCTCACTTGAGAGAATGACTACATAAGATCAGGCTGTAGGCAGGCCTGCGGGACATTTTTTTTTTTTAACTAATGACTGATGGACAAGGGCCCAGCCCATTGTGGGGGGAGCCACTTCTGGGTTCTTTAAGAAAGCAGGCTGCAGGCTGAGCAAGCCATAAGGAGCAAGCCAATAATCCTCCATGACCTCTGCATCAGCTCTGGCCTCCAGGATGCTGCCCAACTTCCTTCATAATCTGTGACTCAGAATATTTTATTTTAATATGAATACACTGTAGCTGTCTTCAGACACACCAGAAGAGGTCATCAGATCCTATTACAGATGGTTGTGAGCCACCATGTGGTTGCTGGGAATTGAACTCAGGTCCTCTGGAAGAGCAGTCAGTGCTCTTAACCACTGAGCCATTTCTCCAGCCTGTGACTCAGAATATGTAAACCAAATAAACCCTTTCCACCCCATGTTACTTTTGCTTATAGAGTTTCATCATAGCAATAGTAACCCTAAGACAGAAAGCAACAGAAAGCTCTCTAAGAAACAGACATGGGTTCACATCCAAAGAAAAGAAAAGTACTTAAAATATTTGCTTAGATAAAATCTTGTCATGGAAACTGCAGTGTGTCACAGTGTGTCACACAGTGCACCCTTTTGTCCACACCTCTTTTTTGTTTTGTTTTGTTTTGTTTTGTTTTGTTTTGTTTTGTTTTGTTTTGTTTTGTTTTTGGAGACAGGATTTCTCTGTATAGCCTTGGCTGTCCTGGAACTCACTCTGTAGACCAGGCTAGCCTCGAACTCAGAAATCTGCCTGCCTCTGCCTCCCAAGTGCTGGGATTAAAGGCATGCGCCACCACTGTCTGGCTTGTCCACACTTCTTTACTTGTAAATATTCGTTGCAATGAGTCATTGTTCTGGTTCAAGGCTTCTGGCTTTTCCTACACGATCAATACTGGATCCTCACCAGGACTGCTCTCAGATACCCTGTCATTGCTCTGTGTCACGGAGGTCCTGCAACTTTGGACGTGTAAGACTGGCCCCTTCATTCACTCCAGCAGGTTATAGATGGTAGATGTTGAGATGGGACAACTCAAAACCCTGGATCTGGTCTCAGGTGGTAGCTGAGTTGGTCAGTACTCCAGCTCTCCAGCACTTTAGTGGGGGTGGGGGTGAGGGTTAGCTCATCCAATGCTGCGGCCAGGAAGGGGCAGGGCTGGCTTTCCTGCTCTCATGCCCTAGGGCTGGCACACTCTCATCTATTCCACCAGAACCAGCGCTATTGTGCTGCCCAGGCAAGGGGCAGAACCTGGTCTCCTGCTTTCATGACCTCTGGCCAGCTCTCCTGCCTGCCGCAGGTAAGGTGGGAGTTAAAGTTTTATTCTTTTAAATGTGGCAAACAATTTAAAAATGAATTCACCCTTTCCCAAAAGATTGATTTTATTTATTTATGTATATCCATGTTTGCCTACGTGTATGTATGTGCATGAAGTTCATGCGGGGGCCAGAAGAGGGCGCTGGATCCTCTGAAGCTGGAGTTGTGAGCTGTGAGCTGCCATGTGAGACCTGAGCCATGCTCCTCTAACAAGAACAAAAGGTAATCTTAATCACTAAGCCATCTCTCTAGCCCAGAAGTTCTCAACCTGTGGCAGTTACATATCAGATATTTACATTACAATTCATAACAGTAGCA
The DNA here is from genome assembly GCA_030674055.1 of Rhabdomys pumilio. NCBI lineage: Eukaryota > Metazoa > Chordata > Mammalia > Rodentia > Muridae > Rhabdomys > Rhabdomys pumilio. Next base: position 134,410,285 of record JANHMN010000004.1, on the reverse strand, counting down.
AACTTACAGTTATGAGGTAGCAACAAAATAATTTTCTAGTTGAGCTTTACCACGACATGAGGAACTGTATTAAAGGTCCCAGCATTAAGAAGGCTGAGAGCCAGCCGGCCGGTGGTGGCGCACGCCTTTAATCCCAGCACTTGGGAGGCAGAGGCAGGCGAATTTCTGAGTTCGAGGCCAGCCTGGTCTACCAAGTGAGTTCCAGGACAGTCAGGGCTACATAGAGAAACCCTGTCTCGGAAAAAAAAAAAAAAAAAAAAAAGAAGAAGAAGAAGAAGGCTGAGAGCCACTGCTCTAACTCTAAATGCCCACTTTGATAACAAGATGAGAAGGGTCTTCCAGGCTCCAGACATTCTTTCAAACAAGAACCTCACTGTACACTCTTCATGATCAATGCTATTGATTAATACTCCAGAAATAGAAAACACAAAAATAAGTAACAGCGGAATGCATAGCCATCTCAAAACACTGAATTGTTTTAACAAAATTGTTTCTAAAAATAAAATTTAAAATCCTACTGTAACTAGGCTTGGAAGCACATATTTCCCATCCTGTCATTTAGAAAGTTGAGGCAAGATTGAAATTTGGAAGCTTTCCTAGGCTACACAGTGAAGTCTTGATTCAAAAACTCTATGCTCCTGTGCTTTGACCTAGATTTCTGCTTTGTCATAAGAACAACCCATAGGCTGGGCACACTGGTGCACACCTTTAATCCCAGCACTCAGGAGGCAGAGGCAGGCAGGTCTCTGGGTTTGAGGCCAGCCTGGCCTAGAGTGAGTCTCAGGACAGGTAGGGCTGCACAGGGGAAAACCTGTCTAAAAACAGAAAACAGGAGAGAGAGAGGTAAGGGGGTGGAGAGAGAGAAAGAGAGAGAGAGAGAAAGAGAGAGAGAGAGAGAAGAGAAAAAGAACAAGCTCTCTGGAGATGAGAGTCCATATGGAGCAATATCAAGTTATCTTAGCCAATGCCAATTCTTGCCAAAGTCTGAGCAGCGATTTGCCAAGAATGATGCAGATTCACATAAATTTCTCACAGCAGTATAGCTCACTTGTCACTCTCTCCAGCAGCCACAGAATGACAAATATTCGCCAACTGCATGAGCAAAATGATAATTTATTGTTAAGACATTGTAGAGTACAGGAGGCTAAATCAGGAAGCTGAAGAGTTTGAGGTCAGGACCACAAGAGATGGCTCCTCCTGCGGAAGATCGGAGTTCAGTTCCCAGCACCCACATGGTGACTCACATTCCAGGGCAATCCAAATGTCTTCTGATCCCTGTGGGCACTGGATGCAAATAGTGTACATACTCACATGTAGACAAAACAGTCATACAGTTATCAGTGTGTGTGTTGGGGTGGGGGGTTGTCCCTGACTAGTCAGTGCAGCCCATAGTGCAGACAAGGAGTCAGCAAGGGTAACTGACTAGCAACCAGGTGCTTCTTTATTTATACAGGTTTCACAGAACAAAAACAGACTAAGTTTCTGAGTTTATTGCCTCAGTCTGCTAACGTGGGCCTAGGCCTAGGAGCTTCTAACCTCCTGACAATCTAATCGAGTCCTAGAATGTTTTCAATCTCTGAGACTTGCTACTGAATAAGCTAATAATAATAATAATAATAATAATAATAATAATAATAATAATAACCCTTTCTAGTTCTTTCTGACTGAATCAATCTGGTTTCTCTATTGGCCTCTGACTGAATTGCCCTCTTGGCCTCAAACTAACTCTGGCAATCTGTTCTAACTTCCTGGCTCCTTCTGTCTTCACCTGTGTCTAGCCTGTTCTCTCTGTAAGACTCTCTAGGTAAAACTGCCTCCTTTCCTGCACTCTTAAGTCACCTCTCTTTCCTTTCTATTCTCACGAGAATTATTCTGTCAAATCTTTCTCTGATTTGTCACTTTGCCACTCAATTAGACATCAAACATGGATGCTACCTTCTACGAACTAACTTTACCTCCATTGTTTGGGATTACAGGTGTGTACTAAGGGCGTGTCTGTGTTCCAGCCACAGAGATTAAAGGTGTGTTCGAAGGCTGAGCTACACCACAACCAGAAACAGGAGGTTTTTTTTCCAGTAAACAACACAATCTTGGGGTTCAAAATGAGATCGAATATCCTGCAACGGACTAATGATTATTCTAGAAGTACAGATTATGTTTGATTTTGCAATACACATCCAAGTTACATGTTCAGTCACAATTAGAAAATTTAAACAGAACGGGTTTTATTTTTATTATCAGCCCTATAACTTCAATTTAAAGAATCTAAAGAAAGTCTCCTCCAAAGCAAACACATTTATTATATGACAGCCTGCTTTTAGGCTGGCAGTGTTTGTAGTTTGAAATGCCCTCCAGACAAACAGAAAATATCTGAACCAGTCTTTTTACAAATAGCAAATACTAATACATAACTTCTTTTACTATGTGATTCATCATCTACACTATAAAGTAAGAAACCTTTATTTTAGTCAACCTATCTGATTTACTGATTTATTCCTCCAGGGGTGTACCCTGTACCACTCCTTATCTTTAAAGTACATTCTCAGAGAGCTGTAAGTGCATTGTAAAGGAAGGCCTTGAATCTGGAACCTGTCCTCCTGGCCAGTCAGAGTTTGTCAATTGTCTCTGTTTACCCTACACCAACTACATTGTTTGTGTCTGCTCTGGAGCAGACACCCCAAGAGGATTCCTGGAGTGATGCTCTCATCTTATCCGTGCTTAATGATATCCAAGGCATAAAGAAGACTTTCAAATAGTGGCCAGATAATGTTATGTTTAAAACTTTCCTTAAAAAGACTCAGACATAATTTTCTTGGGAAAAAAAGTAAAATGAATCATAATGCAGAAAGTCCCTAAGAGTGCAACACACAGAGACCAAAACCTAGAGGTGAGAGACAGAAGGGCAGCAACCAGCATTCACCTCAGCTTTGCTGGGACTGTGTCAAACAGCTGTGCTGGCTTCATGACTCTCACCATTTCCAGTGGCTATGGCTGTGCCAAGTCAGACTCATTAAATAAATATAAGTAAGTATAAAATAAGAAGATCTGGCTTATCGGGGGAGGCTGCTTGCTGCCAAGTCTAACAACCTGGGTTTGATCCCTGGAACCTGCACGGTAGGAGGGAAGAAGCAACTCCTAAGTGATCTCAACACACAAGCCCCATACACAGACAAACACAAGATTAATTAATCAATCTTTAAAGAGTTTAACCTAGGCCGTCTGCATCTATGTTATAACTGTGTACTTGGTGTTTTTGTGGGACACCTAGCAGAGAGAGTGGCTGTCTCCTAACTCTTGGCTTTTGGGACCCTTTTCCTCCTTCTGGGTTGCTTTGTCCAGCCCTGATGTGAGGGTTTGGGCCTGGTCTCATTGCACTTGATGTAACATGTTTGGTTGATATCCCTGGGAGGCCTGCCCTTTTCTGAAGGGAAAGAGGAAAAGTGGATCTGAGGCAGAGGGGAGGTAGTGAGGAGAGGCTGGAGGAGGGAAACTGGGGTTGAGGTGTAATATATGAGAGAAGCATGAATGAATTAAATAAATAAAGAAAGAAAGAAAGAAAGAAAGAAAGAAAGAAAGAGTTTTTAAAAGAGTGTGCACATGTCTGAGTTACTTTCCTATTACTATGAGAGACTAAATTGAAGACAGTTTATAAAAGAAAGCATTTAATTGGGGGCTTGCTCACAGTTTCAGAAGGTGAGTCCATAGCCCCATTGAAGCAGAAAGCATGATAGTAGGAGGCATGCCTGGTGCCGGAACTCTAGCTGAGAGCTGGAATTTGTCAAGTTGGAAGTAGAGAGAGAAACCTCAAAGCCCACCTCCAGCGACACACCTCCTCCAACAAGGCCACGCCTCCTAATTCTTCAAACAGTTCCCATAACTAGGGAACAAGCCTTCAGAGATATGAACCTATTGGGGCCATTCTCACTCAAGCAACCACAGCATGTAGTTATTAAATCAATATCCAGCAAACACATGAGTATTTGCTAATGCACCAAGGGCTGAGAAGTAAGCTCAGAGTTGGGAGCAAATTCGAGGATTCCGTAATGAGTTCCCCGTTAGCAGGAGTTCTGCTCTAGTTAAATCTGAAAACACAAACAATTTTATAATTGATTGTTCCATCTATGTTTATAAGACTAGTATTAAAAAAGACTTCCTCTTAATCACAGAGGTCCGCCTCCTCCCAGCTGTGAAGAAGGACGCCAGAGTTCGGTCCAGCAGAATCCTTTTCTACCTAGCAACCCATAAACAAAGGAAAAAGCTTTTTGCCATTGGCAGGTCTCTGTTTAGCTGTTTGGCATGAAGACACTGGACTTAATTTTAGCTACTGACTCTGCATTTTAGCACAGGGATGGGAAAGAATGTACTTTTTTTTTTTTTTTTTTTTTTGAGATAGGAGCTCTTGTAGCCCAGGCTGGTTTTGAATTGGTTATACTTAAGGGTGACCTTGGATTTCTGATCCTTTGCCTCAGTCCCTCAGGTGTTAGGATTATAGACACATGCCAGCACAGCCCACAAGTTCGCAGTGCCAGCCCCATGGTTCACCCAGTGCTGAGGATCAAACCCAGTGCTTTGAGTATGGTAGGCAAGCACTCTGCCATTTGAGCTCCATCCCCTGCCCAAGAGCATAACCATTCAGAAGGCGTATGCATCCACCTAGTGTGGACTCCACTAAAGGGTCATAGCAGACAGACAAGGAGGAAGATGGGCAGCGTCTTCATGATCCACTCAGCACTTTATATCTAGAACTGTCCTAGAGCCTGAACCTTGACGTGGAACAAGGGGAAGGCTTTCCATACCAATGACAGGGCTGAAGAGCACTGGCTGCTCTTCCGGAGGACCAAGATTCAAGTCCCAGCCCTACATGGAGGCTCACAGTCATCTGTAACTGAAGTTCCAGAAGATCTGGAACCTTCTTTAGGCTGCTATGGGCATCGCCCACACTTAATGCCCAGACATCCATACAGGCAAAACAACTGTACACGTAAAATAATAAACTTTTAAATGTACTTGCCTTCATATTTGCTATAAGACAGCAAAGTCTCATCTCAGAGATTGTGGGAAAGGGGCTCATTCTCTTACATACCTCTAAGTGAGAAGGAACTAACACCAAGCCTATGACATTTTCTAGCAAGTGTCTCGATTCATGCCTGAAATCTCAGTCCTCAGAAGGCTGGCTAATGCAGAGAACCACTGAGTTCACTGCTAACCTGCACTACATAGGAAGCCCCTATCTAAAAACTAGTAACAACAATAACAAACTTCCTTAATACAGTTCTTTGTAAGATCAACACAACTTTTTCAGTTTCCTCTGGACCCCTTCAACAACTTTCTACTAGGTTAGTACGACGCATACAAGCAGCTTGACTGCAAAGGGATTTATTTCAAGGTCAATGTGAGTTTTCAACAAGTCAAGGAATTAGGCCCAGGTTTCCAGCCTCTGCAACTTTACTCATTCAGCGCACACATACACACACACACATACACACACACACACACACACACACACACACACACACACACACCATACTGGAAACCCCATCCCCTTCCATCGCTCACACTGTACCACACAGTACTCAGACTGTGCTGATGCCCTCCTAGTGGGGAATAGAATCTCCACTGCAGTCACAGGCGATGCCCTGCACTGACAGGCAGGGGAAGAGTTTCAGGGAGGTAGCAATAGGGGACAGGCATCTCTGTAGAAATCCCAACATTGTCACTGCCAGATTAACCATGAACATCACACAAGACATGCAGTTAAAGCTGAAGCTTATGTAAACAAAAATGGTTGATTGGTAGAAATATATGACCTATGCACTATTGGGATCTGTGTCTATTAACCATATATTTCTTGGTTTGGATGGAGGTTTGGAGGGTTGTTTAGGTTAAGTTTTTGGGGTTGTCGATGTTGTTGTTGAAATAGAATCTTCCTATGTTGTTCTAACTAGCCTGAAACTTTCTAATACAGACTGAGTTGACCTCAAACTCACAGAGATCCACCCACCTCTGACTCCAAGGCACTGGGGTCAAAGACAGGGAGACCATGTTCTGAATATCACTCATGTATTTATTACCAACACCCAGATTAACTAACTGGGTGTCCTTCCTTTTGTCTAGCAGCCCACTCATCTATTTCTACATCAGTGCTCACAGATTTAAATAATAAAGAAGAGGAAACTCGGTCAGGACACAGCTGTACACAGATGCTTTTCCTTCCAAAACCTAGGAGGGGAGCCGCTAAATGTGATGTGTAAAACAGTTCCTCACTGTTTCCACCAGAGAATTGGGCTTCTTGGTATTTTGGTTGTTGTTGGAGAAGAAGAAATGGTACATGTTTGTCTTAGTTAGGGTTCTACTGCTGTGAACAGACACCATGACCAAAGCAACTCTTATAAGGACAGCATTTATTTGGGGCTGGCTTACAGGCTGAGAGTTTCATCCATTATCATCGAGGTGGAAGCATGGTACAGGAAGAGCTGAGAGTTCTACATCTTCATCTGAAGGCTGCTAGCAGAATAACGACTTCCAGGCAGCTAGGACAAGGGTATTAAAATCCACACCCACAGTGACACACCTACTCCAACAAGGCTACACCTCCTCATAGTGCCACTCCCTGGGCAACGCATACACTAACCATCACAATATTTAAGCAGTCGTGTGCCTGGGTATGGGTAGGTGTATGTTCTTGTGTGTGCTGGCGTACGTGGAGGTCAGACTCAGCCATGAGGATTAGGTTAGACTGGATGGCCACTGAGTTCCACCCTCCTCCCCTGCTCCTCCATCGCTGGGATCGCACTGCACACTACAACATCTGTCTTCTTCACACGGGTTCTAGGGATTACACTCAGGCGATCACGGGTTCTAGGGATGACACTCAGGTGATCACAGGAGACTGAAGGAGAAAGATTGACTAAGCTCAAGAGTACAGAGCTAGCCTGGGCAACATACCAAAACCCTCCCCCACCTCTTAAAATAATTTTTAAATTAATGTATGCTTATCAGTCGCCTTTTTTCCCAACTACAAAAAAATAATGTAAACTTTTCTAAGATAGCTTCAATAATGTCCCCCATCCTAACTTTGAATAATGTGACCAAAAGATACTTTTTGTCTCCCAGCACCATATGGTAGCTTGCAACCAACTATAGATCCCTGGGTATAACTCCAGTCACAGAGAATAGAGAGCCTCTTCTGGCCTCTGTGAGCATCAAGCACCACATGGTACACAGACATGCATGCAAACAAGACACCATACACATTAATAATAAAAAAGCAGTAAGTACATAAATAAATAAATATTTTTCTAAAAGAGGAGGGGTAGGCATGTATGAGTGTGTGTGTGTGTGTGTGTGTGTGTGTGTGTGTGTGTGTGTGTGTAATTTTCTGTTTGTTTCATTCCTGGATGCTGAGGATAGAACCTAGGGCCTCAAGCATGTTAGACAAGCACTGCACCACTGAGCTGCACCCCATAAACCCTGGCCTGTACAATTTTAAAGCTTTTGATACATATAAAATTTCTTCCAAAAGTGAGCATTCTTTTTGCTAATAGATTAAATCTTTTTATGTTCTGCCAATAACAGTAGAAGAGCACATGGTTTAACACTGTCGCTTGCAGCAGGTATCGTGTGTGTGTGTGTATGTGTGTGTGTGTGTGTGTGTGTGTGTGTGTGTGTATGAGAGAGGTATGAGAGAGAGAGGAGAGAGAAGGAGAGAGAGAGAGAGAGAGAGAGAGAGAGAGAAAGGGAGAGAGAGAGAAAGCGAAAGAGAAAGAGAGAGAGAGAGAGAGAGAGAGAGAGAGAGAGAGAGAGAGAGAGAGACTGTAGAAGCAGAGGTCTCAGATGCCCTGGAATTGGAATTGCACCAACTGAACCACCTGATGTGAGTGCCAGGAATTGAACTCTGGTTCTCCGGAGGAGCAGCCAGTGATATTCCCTTGTGGTGATATTCCCATGTGGTGGCCCATGCATGCTTGAAATCCCAGCACTAGTGAAGCTAAGACTGGAGAATTCCGTGAGTTTGAGGTGAGCCTGAGGTGCACAGTGAGTTTCAGATGATGAACCTGGACTAGAGTAAGACCTGCCTCAAAAGGAAGAAAAAGAAGAGAGGGAGGGGTAAGAAGGAACCTGAGAGTTACGTCAGCGTCAGTGTCGTGAGCACACACAACTTGAGACAAGATGTTGATCTTATTCTCCTCATCAGTTTTTGTTTGGTTTTGTGTCTGGTTTGGCTTTTGATTTTCTAGCAGTGTCTCACTAAATAGCCGGGTTTATCTCAAACATGCTATGCTCCTTTCTCAGCCCCAAAGTGGGCTGGGGTTACAGGCTTGTGGTTCCTCCTCTGCTTCTAAAGAAGAATGAGTCACCACTGGTTGTTTTTGAAAACATGTCCTGGAAGAGTGGTCTGCCCAAGCTGGAGATGAAATGAACCTTCTGGTTCTCAACCTGTAGGATAGGTTGTGACCCCTTTAGCAAACTTCTATCTGCAAAAAAGAATTTGCACTGGGAGTCATACCAGTAGCAAAATTACAGTCGTGAAACAGCAATGAAAATTCTTTTATGGCTGGGGTCACGACAGCGTGAAGAACTGTCTTAGAGGGTCACAGCATTAGGGAGGTTAGAACCACTGCTTGAAATGATAGAGGGGCCTACTGTAAGGATGAGGCCTGCAGAGCTGCGTGAAGTTACAACATCATAGGCTCACGGCGTCCACGCTACACTGAAAGATTAGATTTTGTTTTGCAAGCTTCTACATTTTTGTTCAATAATTTAATTTTCTGCTCAAGGCCAGAGAGGCTCCACATGCTTTGGGGTGTCCCAGCTAGCATTAAGAACTTTTAAAGGACCACTTATCAACCTGGACAGGGATAATCCATTATTGGAAATAGTATCCTCAGCCAGCTCAGAAAGTGTGCAGTGGAAGAAATATACTCCACCAAATGCCCAGTGACTTCCTATTTGGACATAATATTCCTCCCTAGTGTGTTTTGAGCCCACATTCTTATCTAATCTACCAAACACAGCCCACCCTCAAAGTATCTAGTGAACCATGTATGGTTTAGTCACTTGACTTTAAAATGAGGCAAAGATAAAAGGCACTCATATTTCCTGCAAGAAAGCTGTTCAGAATATTCATCATGAAGATGACATAATACAATGCCCTACACAAGACAGGAAAAGCCAGACCACATGTTTATAATGCCTGCTGAGGTAGAGGAATTAAAGGCCTGCCTGGATCGCAAGAGACTCTGTTTCCAAAGAAGGGAAGAGAGAGCTGGCGCTGTAGTTCCGTTCGTAGAGTGCTTGCCCACTTGCATAGTGCACACTTGATTCTGAGGTCACTACTATATAACCCCAGTGGTATTACACACACCTTAATCCTAGAACTCAGAAGTTAGAGGCTTTCCTGGGCTAATAAGACCTGCTCGCAAAACAATACAAAAACTTGTCTCTTCTTTCTCTTTCTCTTGTCTTTCCCCACCAGTCTATACTTGAGGCCAATTCTGAACTCTGGTTCCTGGTAAATTTCATCTGTGTGTTTCCAACAATTCAAAGGAGACTGTGAGTTGACCCTCTGACTACTGCTCAGCCAAAGCAGGGTGTGGCGTCAAGTTCTCACGATCGATCGAGCAAGGATGATGCCATGAGCTCATTTTTCTATAGCTTGGTTATCCCGAGTGGCCTTCACTCGTCCTCCTGCTTGCTACCTCATAGCTCCTTCTTGATCTCACCCCTTCTAAAGTGATGGAGAGCCAAAGTTTCTGAACCCATCTTTTTGTGACCGAGGGCGCGAGTCTCCAGGTGTTGCATCACCCTGAAGCACTACGCCACCTGTAGGATGCTCTCAGCAACAGGACAAAACCAAACCCGTCTCCCAGACCCACGACCAGAAATACTAGCTTCACGGAAGAACTCCAAGATCTCCGTCTCCATGCAGGGGGATGGAGCTCAAGGAAGAAGTGAGAATGCTCACTAAAGAGAAAGAAAGTGCCATTTCCTGGAGCCTTATTTTTCCCCTTCGTGGATTTCATTATGTTGCCTGAACTGTCATCGAAATTCTAGGCTTAATCATGTTTCTGCCTCAGCCTCTCAATTATATGAGATTTCAGATTCTGTTTACAGCATCCAGCTTAGAAAATCAAATTGTGGTCACTATTTCTAGACATTTCCAGCAGAGGGCGCTCCGGTGCAGGTAGCCAGAACAGCGAAGCCGTCCAGTTTCTGGGCGCAAACTCAGATTACTGGATTGTCAACAGGGTTTCCAGGACGTGTGTTAAAGAGCCTGAAGTGGCAATCCCAGCGAAAACCAAAAACAGTCAAGGGCATTTCGTATCGAAGTGGAAGGTGAGTGAGGTTGTGTGGGCAGACCGCAGCTGCTCGTCTAGAACATGAAGCAGAGCCGTGTAGATGACTGTAATCCCAGCACTCAAGAGGATATCTGGAGCTTTGGCCAACCTGGGCTACAGAGGAAACCCTGCCTGGATGGAAGACAGAGAAGGACGGCAACCTGTGTTGTTCTCAGTACTCCGTTATGCTACTCTCAAATGAAGTACATAGTAGGTCCTAGTAATTTCATTTTTATTAAGACAATGCTGGATTCCTATCTTTCTTCCTTTCTGCCTGTGGTCCGTTTTTTATGTCGATCAGCAGGTTGGCATCACACTTGTAACAATCCTCCTGCCTCTGCCTACTGATTCATGGAACGATCCTATTTCAAAGGGAAAAACTATTTAGGGTGGATGCCAGTTATTTTTTTGTCAACTCGACACAGCTAGAGTCATCTAGGAAAGAGGGGACCCTAATTGAGAGTTTGCCTCCATTAGATTGCTTGAGTACGTCTGTAGAGAATTTTCTTAATTAATGATTAATATGAGAGCCCTGACCGTTATGGGCAGTGCCACCCCTGACTGGTAGTCCTGGGTGATACAAGAAAGTAAGCAGCACTCCTCCGTGGGCTCTGCTCCACTTCCTCCTCCCTTCTGCCTTGAGTTCCTGCCTTGGCTTCCTTCTGTGATGAAATCTGAAAGCCAGATAAATTGTCCTTCCCAATTTACTTTTGGTCATGGCGGACTTTTTATTATTGTTGCTTTATTTTATTTTATTTTATTTTATTTTATGTGTATGGGTGTTTTGCTTGCAAGTATGTCTGGGAACCATATTCATGTACAACGGTGCCCAATGATTCCAGAAAACGGCTGAGGATTCCCTGGAACTGGAGTTACAAACAGTTGGGAGCCGCTATGTGTGTTCAGCGAATCAAATTCTGGGCTTCTGGAAGAGCAGCCAGTGCTCTTAACTGCTGAGCCGTCTTTCTAGCCCCCTTAGTCATGGTGCTTATCACAGCACTAGAAAGCAAACTAGGACATGATCCAAAGGAGTCAAAAGCTTGATCAAAGGATATTTAGGGGTGGAGAAAGGAACTTTTTAAACGTGGGCCCTGACCTGCTCTCCCAGAAGCGGTGCCTTCTCTGTCCTTCCTAGTGCTTTCCTTTGCAAAGTAAGTAATTATCATCCGCTTAGGGGTTTTAAGAAAGAGTACATTTCTAAATCGCCTCAAGAATAAAATGGAGCGCGGTGGTGAAAACCTTCGGGAAAAGAAAAACGCTGTGGTTCTCCGAAAATCCTATAGGTGGCGCGCACACACCAGTTTCAAATGAGTGGTCCGAGCTTTGACCCTTTTAGCCAAGTCTGATCCTGAAGGCTTCATCCTCCCGCCTCGACCTCCCTGCAAGGATAACAGGACCGCTCTTGGCTCTGAGTTGTTCAGTGTAAGTGAGAAAGCAAGCAACACCTGCAGCTCCTTTGGTGTCACCCAGCAGCTACCTTCTAACAAGGCTGTGCTCCTTTGGGGAGGATGTAGCTGAGTCACTGAAGGGCAAGGATTCCTCTCTAAGTGCCTCTCTAAGGTTAAATAGCAGCATGACCTTGAGCCATCACCTAACCGTAAGGTTTATATTCTGTCTGGAAAATATCAAGGGTGATCTGGAGGAACACTAAAGTCCCTCTTGGCTCATGAATTTTATTTGCCCCCTACATAAAAACAAGAATTCTAAGTGATCCTTATGAAAGAAAACAGAATGGATTTTGTGGTACTGGAATCAAAATGTGTTATTACTGACCCAGGGCTAGTCGGAAATCTCTCTCTCTTTCTCTCTCTTTCTCTCTCTCTTTATATTTTTCTTTCTTTCTTTCTTTCTTTTCTGAGACAGTCACCAGCTCATCAACTCAGAAGGCAACCCATAAACCTCTATAAAACTCCTAAGATGGACCGTCAACAATGTTGGTCCCAATGCTTCACTTGAGGGTGAGGTGAACCTTACTCCTCTTCCAACAGACCAAAACCCCTGTGCAGCCCCTGTGCAGCCCCTGTGCAGCCCCCGTGCAGCCCCTGCTTTGCAGCCTCCTGCACATGCACAGCATGGCCATAGGGGTTCTAGTGGCTGTGACAAGGTACCTGGCCCACAACTTAAGGAAGCAAGGACTTGTGTGGGCTCACTGGTATTTTGTTGGTTGGTTTTGAGGCAGGATCTCACTATGTATCCCCTGACTGGAACTCCCTATGTAGACCAGGCTGGCCTCAAATTCACCAATCTTCACCTCCCAAGTGCTGAGATTACAGCTTGGTGCTACATCTGTCATGTGGAAAGGCATGGTAGCCAGAACCTCCAGGTCATCCACCAAAGAGACAGGCTGGTGAGAACTGGTTCTCACCTCCCCTTCTCCTTTTCACTAAGTCTGGGACCCTGACTCGGAAAACCTGCTGCCTGCATTCTGGGTGGGTCTGCATGCCTCAGATAGCCCTTTCTAGGAATATTCTCACAGACATACCCAGAGGTATGTATGTCCCATGATGACTCTGTTTTTGATTTTTGAAACAGGGTCTCACTCTTTATTGCCCAGGCTGGTCTGGAAATCACTATGTAGGCCAGCCTAGCCTGGGATTCCTGGGATTCCTTTTGCCTCTTGAGGCTAAGATTACAAATGAGGGCCACCAACATGGGCCACCACCCATCCAGAATCAAGGCAATTCTAAATTCAGTCAGGTTGACAATGTAGGTTTGCCATCACACCCAGTCTGCTGTCCCTGCTACCTACGAGTGAGTAAAATGCTCTAGATTTTAGATGAGTTCAAAATTTAGTTAAATGAGTAGATCTGACTAAAGTCTGAAAGACAGAACAGTCAACTTCCTTATTCCAAACTGTCATTACTATTTGACATTATGGCCAGCTCCCTCACTCTGGAATCCTAGACAGCTCCTGGCAACTACAGACTTTTTGGCTACACATTTTATTTTTAATTGTACATAATTTAACTTATGGAAAATCAAATGTTCATTCAAGTTATGAGAACTATTTTCAGAATATTTTAAACAGCTTGGTTATCTGAATCTACTTTTTCAAAAATATAAATATAAACCACTGGCCACCTGATGCTCTGTATCTTAAAAACTAAGGTCCAGTGAGGATATGGTGCCTTGGAGGGTAAAAGTGCTTCCTGCCACGCCCAAAGACCAGACCTGAGTTCCATGCTTGGAACCCACAGCCCATCTGTGATGGTTTGCATGTGCTCGCCCCAGGGAGTGGTTCTAGTAGAGAGTGCAGCCTTGTTGGAGTAGGTGTGTCACTGTGGGTGTGGGCTTTAAGACCCTCATCCTAGCTTCCTGGAAGCCAGTATTTTTCTAGCAGTCTCCAGATGAAGATGTAGAACTCTCAGCTTATCCTGCACCATGTTTGCCTGGACACTGCCATGTTCCCACCTTGATGATAATGGATTGTACTTCTGAACATGTAAGCCAGCCCCAATTAAATGATGTCTGTTATAAGACTTGCCTTGGTCAAGGTGTCTGTTCACAGTAGCAAAACCCTAACTAAGACACAACCTGATGGACATATAGATGAACCAACTTTCATGAAGTGTCATCCTCTGACCTCCAAACACATACAGGTACACACAGACACACACATCATAGATGATAGATAGATAGATAGATAGATAGATAGATAGATAGATAGATAGATGTAAGAATTCAGAACCTGAGTTACGATGTACTATATAAAATAACCCTTAATTTGAAAGCCAGTATAAACAAATGTCAGGAACTAGAAGACAGCATGGTTTGTGCTGTAGCCATAGTGAGAGCGGTAGGATTGCCACATACCTGAGGCCAACCTGGGCTACATAGTGAATTCCAGACTACCTTGGACTACTTAGCAAACTGATCTCAAAATAAACACAGTAAATATCTCAATAAGTTTACGTCAACTGCATGTTGAAATGATACTGCATTAGATTTGAATTCAATGCAAACATGTTTGTTAGAGTCAACTCCATCTGGCTCTGTGTCACAGGGCTCTACTGTAAAAAGTCAAATTACACGTGGCTTGCTGTACATTTTTGCTGCTTTGTTTTGTTGACCCCTGGTTTGTAATCGTCTCCCTGTATTATTCTACTTCAATAGGATCAGCCAGTTTCAAGTTATTCAGAATTAACCCATCTGTGTGCCTTTCTCACATACATCTGGCCGCCTGGGTTTTCAGTACTGTGGGACCTGCCACGTATTCATCTCTGGACTTGATTTGGTCTATGTAGTCAATATGACCATTTGGAAAGTTATGTCATATGTTTGCAACACCCTTCAACCTCATGTCATCCACAACTTTGAAAAGCAAACTTCATCTACCTTCATTCAAGCCTTTGACTGAAATATTGACAAAAGTCGAGATTGAAGACCTCCCTATAAGCTAAATGGTTACAATACTATGCAGTCTTCATTTTCTTTTTTTCGAATTCTCTCTCTTTTTTTAAGATTTATTTATTTTATGCATGTGAGTACACTATAGCTGTTTCCAGACACACCAGAAGAGGGCATCTGATCTCATTACAGATGGTTATGAGCCACCATGTGGTTGCTGGGAACTGAACTCAGGACCTCTGGAAGAGCAGTCAGTGCTCTTAACCACTGAGCCATCTCTCCAGCCCTCTTTTGCATTCTCGTGAGGTACTCAACTTCTGCAGAAGTGCTGGTTAGGATGTCAGGGGTGAGGTTGTCAACTTGACACAAACTGTAGTCGACCAGAAAAAAGGAGCATCGACTGAAGGGTTAACTCCATCAAACTGCTCCTGAGCATGTGGGGGGCATTTTCTTGGTTAATGATTAATGTGGGTGGGGCCAGCCCACTGGGGACAAAAGGCAAGCTGAGCAAGCCATGGGAAGCAAGCTAAAAAGCAGCATTCCTCGATGGTCTCTGCTTCAGTTTCTGCCTTGAGTTCCTGCCCTGGCTTCCTGTGATGATGACACCTTCCTAACAGACCCCAAACAGTGGGGCTGAGGGCAATGGGGATTGGAGATATGAACAAGATCTCAGACAGAGCTGTAAGTTACACAGTTGAGACATCTAATGGGATGGAAACCAAACGTCAGCTGAGAAAACTAGACTCTGGCCTGGGAAGGGGTGTTCAGACAACAGCATGAGAGGTACAGTGCCCACAGTGCTTCAAAGGTAAAAACTACGGGCTTTCTTCCAGTGAGCTTGCACCAAGGGCTTGGGCAGCCTAGATGTACTTTCAGCCTAAGCCTGCATTTCGTTTTGCTCCCAGCTCCTGTCACCTGTATCATTTAACATCATGGATGCCTAAACTCAGAGGAACCATGGACATCCCTTCATCCTAAGTTCTAGATTATTCTACATTGCCTAGGCAAATTCAATGATTCTACTAGCTAATCTTGGCTAAAACACACCAGCAGAGGGCTCACTGTGTCATGAGAACGTGCCACATTTGCAAAATGCCTGGCCTTTAAGAACTCCTGTGGAGCCCAAAAGGCTACACTACCAGGACCCCAAGAAGGAAACTTATGGAGGGAAACCTCTACAATCGCAAGAGGACTTAATTAATTAGTCCAATGCACTGGGGCTGCTTGCTCACGCAGGAGAAGCAGGAGCCCAGAATATGCTCGTGCAGAAGCAGATATACAGTTTGAACAGGGCAGGTGGTTTTGGTGATAAACTGGTTGGTTGGCATTGATGGGCTGTGGGGAACTCTCTAATGGAGAGCTATCTGTTGTCAAATAGCTCTGTATGTCTGATAACCCAAGGTTTTCCTTGGAACCATGTGTCTTCACCCTTTTTGGAAAGGGAGAAATCTTGTGATTTTTCTTGGGACTGTGTTGCCTCACCCTTCTGGAAAGGGAGGGGGTAGGGGGGTAATTTTCCATGAACTTTACATTTCCTTCCTTGTAAGAAGTAGAAATATGCCTTTTTAGTGGAGAGGGAAACAGTTTTTGTTGAGACAGATTAATTTACTCCACAGCCAAAGTTGTTCTGCAGAGTCCAAAGTGACCTTGAACTCATGGCAATATACCTATCTCAATCACTCCACCCACCTTCCCAAGCCTTCCCATCCTTACACAGGCATGCGCACACGTGCGCGCACACACACACAAATGCACACATATGCACACTCACACATGCACATGCACATACACACACGCACATACATGCATGCACACATGCACATACATGCACACATACATGCACATGCGCACACACACACACACACACACACGCGCGCACATGCATGCACACACATATACACACATGCACACACATGCACACACACTCACGCACACTCACAAGCAGTGCCTACAGACATGAGGTACCACATCTGACTTCCTTGCAACCTCTGTTGAGTACCTATACTCTAAGTAATCCTAATTCTTTAACTCTTTCCTTTCTTCCTTTTATTCCTTCTTTTTACTTATTTTTTAATTTTTTTTATTCTTTGACATTTTTCTTCAAGACAGGGCTTCTCTGTGTAGCCCTGGCTGTCCTGAAACTCACTTTGAAGTCAAAGGCTCTATCATTGAACTACACCTCCTTGGAACTCATTCTGTAGACCAGGATGTCCTTGAACTCAGAGATCCGACTGCCTCTGCCTCCTGAGTGCTGGGATTAAAGGCTGCGCCACAAGCCTGTCCAGCATTCTTTGGCAGTTTCATACATATATAAAATTTGACCCCATATATACTCTACTCCCCCACATATACCTTTCTACTTTCCTGCATTTTTATATACCCTCTGAGTCTACTTAGGGTTCCCTGCATGAATTTGGGTTTTATTTAATGGATCATGGACAACTTACTAGTGGCTGTGTTGTGCACATTTCGCAAGCCCCAAAAGGCCACCAATGCAAGCCTGTTTCCAATGCAATCAAACTAGGTAGGGTCTGTATTCAAGCTCAAGCTTGGGCAACACCCTCAGCGCTGACACAGGAGGATGGGAGGGTGAAGCCCAGAGCCCAGTTTCAAGGAAGCATTCATAAAGTCAACTAAAGAAGTAAGAGGCATCCAGTTTGGCACACATCTGATTGAGGGGCTATTATAGAATTTGTTGCCCTTTAAAATGATTGGCTGGGGCTGGGATCCAAACCGTAAACTTTTATAATATCTTTAGGTACAACTATAACTTCTGCTTTCCTCCTGATTGATGGTTGTTAGGGAGTGACCTGGAGACCAGTGCTAGGTGCAGGCCTGGTGGTTAACTCCAGTTCAACCTTAGGTCAAGTTGTCTAAGATAGAACCTGAACCCAAGATGGCATTGGGTTGGTCTCTCAGCTACAACCCTGAAGAAAAGGATTCCTTCTCCTCCTGCAGCTACTAAGGACCAATAACTGTTCAGCTTCAGGTGAGGGCTCACACACTCTTTGTTCATCCATGCTGTAGAGTTGACTGCTGTGAGCTTGTGCGGCTCACCACAGCGGCTGTGAGGTCAAGGGTCAAATCATGTCCACACGACTGTGCTTCGCAGAACTCCTCCTAATCACCTGGCTCTTTCTCCATGTTCTCTGAGCCTTGGGGCTGGAGGGGTTATGATCCCATTCACGGCTGAGCCTTCAACAGTGTTAAGCCAGTCTGACCTTGAGATCACTATGTACCCAAGGCTGGCTTGGGTACTCAGTGCTCATTCTCCATGTCCACCTCCCATGTTCTGGGATTGCCACATTTACAGATCAGTTTGTTTCAAGCCACCAAGCTCTCTTGTTTTTTCTACCCCTATCCAGGCCATCACTTCGACAACAGTGCCCACAGGTCACCTGTTCCAAGACACTGAAGGTGAGGCTGCAGATGGTAGCAAATTCTAAACAGTGGTTTTTCCTATGTACACCTGTCATAATGGTTTTTTTCTCCTACCCATCCCCTGCAGGATATGGACCTGGGTGCCCTGTGCCTTTCCACTTGTTACCGTCTAGGGGTCTTAATGGGCTTTGTTTTCTCTGCCAATTAAAGAATTCTGCAAAGCACTTGAGAGGCAGACAGGGAGATCTCTGAGTTGGAGGTCTGCACAATCTCCATAGTGAGTTCTAAGCCAAAACTACATAATCTAAAAAAAAAAAAAAAAAGTTTGTTTTGTTTAGGGCAGTGTCCCACACAGCTAAGATTTATCTTGAACTCTTGGTCCTTCTGCCCCAACCTCCCAAGTGCTTCGATGACAGGGAAGAGTAGCTGTACCGAGCTCTCAGTCGTAAATTTTTAATGAGGATCTGTGGGCGACAAAGCAGTAACCATCAATATGATCTGAAAAAATGTAAGACCCTCTGCTATTCAGTGGGTGTCAATGTTCTATTGCTGATTTCCAGAGGTTTAGTCCATTATTAGCTGGGCAGTGAGCATGACCCCACATAGACACAGGTAGCACACACACGCAGCACACAGGAGAAGGAGCTAAGTGTTCTGCATCTGGATTCACAAGCAGCAGGAGAAAAAAAAGACTCTGTAGTTGGCATGAGATTCTGAAACCTCAAAGCCAAAACACTTCCTCCAAAAAGACCACACCTCCAATCCTTTCAAAAGTGTCACTCCCTGGTGACCAAGCTTTCACATCTACTCACCTATAGGAGCCATCCTTATTCAAACTACCAAAGAGGGTTAAAAGATGTACAGTCTGTCCTTTCTGTTAAACAGGCCTGATCTTAAGTACTCTTGATCCATCTCCAACTACCACATTCTGGATTCCTTTTCTTCTCCTTCTTCGTTTCCTCTCTTCTTACGGGGAGGAGGGGGGGGAAGGGGTGCATTTAGCCCATGCTGGTCTTGAACTTGAGATGCAGCAATATCAATCTTGAAATCTTGAACTCCTGGTCTTCCTGCCTCTGTAAAAATGCTTTTTTTGTGGTGCTGAGGACCAAGTTCAAGACGTTGTGCTTGTAGTCTGGGCGTCATCCAAGCTCTCTTGGTGAGTGTCCACTGTCATGGAAGACAACACTGGGTTGTACTATGAAATATGTTAAGAAACGGCCAGCACTTTGATCGAGAGGCAGAGGCCTCTGGGTTCAAGGCAAGCTTGGTCTATAGAGTGAGTTCCATGATAGCCACGGCTACACAAAGAAACCCTGTCATGAAAAACCAAAGGAGGTTTCTTCAGTGTTCTTGTTACAGGAGCAATAAAGGCTCATTAATTAAAACCCAATCTATTTCCTTCTGTTCAAAAGAATGAAATCTCTGGCCTGGATGGAGGCATAACATCCCAGTTGGGCCAGTCAGTCACCTGCCTAAGGGACTGCCTCTCAGGAAGACGGGTCCTTGGTCACTTTAATAAGAATAGACTTCTCCCCAGAATTCATGCTGCTGGCACACCTGCTCCAGAGCCACAGAGGGGCTCTACTGAGTCTGTGAGCCGTTCAAACCCTGCCTCAAAAGGACACAGCTGTCCCTGTTTCTTCTCCTCCATCTCTTAATTTCAGATACTGGCCAGAGCCAGTGATGTGTCTCCTCTGGCAGTTGGTCCTTTTTAAGTCTTTCTTTACGGTTCCCTTCCACACTCCACGCCTCTTTGTGCACCATGTGGGTGAGCTCCTGGCTGGCTGAACAGCATGCCATTTTCTCTTTCTCTTCTCTTCCTCGTCTAGACATCGCTGATGTCTACAGCTCGCCTGCATTAGGGTTTTTCTTTTTTATTTTTTTAAAGTATAAATCTTTTGTGTTATGTTATGTTAATGAGTACACTGTTGCTGTCTTCAGACACACCAGAAGAAGGCATTGGATTCCATAACAGATGGTTGTGAGCCACCATGTGGTTGCTGGGAATTGAACTCAGGACCTCTGGAAGAGCAGTCAGTGCTCTTAACTGCTAAGTCCTCTCTCCAGCCCAGTTTTTCTTTTAAACTTTAATAAAAGCACCCTCAAGATTTATTCTCTGTGTAGTCCTGGCTGTCCTGGAACTCACTCTGTAGACCAGGCTGGCCTCGAACTCAGAAATTCGCCTGCCTCTGCCTCCCAAGTGCTGGGATTAAAGGCGTGTGCCACCACTGCCCGGCTTCAAGATTTCTTTTCAGTCAATTCTTCTTTTTTTTTTATTACTAGCAAAACCGAGAACCCAGAGAGAAGTCCTCAATTTCTCTGATAACACGCAGTAACTCCAGCAAGTCTCCTCAAAATCTCCAGTAACATTCTCAGCATGAAGAACCCAAGTAACTGCTGATCCACTGAGCCTCTGGATCCCGGCTGTCACGGCAGATGAGTGCCTTCATCAAGACAGCAAATGGGCTCAGGGTAGAGCTTACCAGGAGATTATTGCTTGGCACTCAGAAGGCTCTTATGGGGAGCAGGTGATCCCCAGCACCCCGAAAAATCAAGCTGCATGCAACCAAAGGTATTCAACTGTATGTCTTTGTGATTCAATGAATCAGGAAAAGAGGGAGGCAGGGGATAGCGGCTCACACCTGCAATCCCAGCACTCAGAAGGCAGAGGCAGAAGGATCACTGCAAATATGAGGCCAACCTGAACTACATAATGAGGTTCCAGAGTTAGCTCAGGCTATATAGACCTGAGTCTCAGAAGAAGGAAACGGGGATGTATCTCAGCAGGAAAGCACTTGGCCAGCATAACTGGAAGAAGGGATATGGGAGGCTCATCTATTACCTCAAAAAAAGATAGAGGGGCAAGGAAGTGGCCTGGCTTTTCAAAGCACTTGCAGTTCCTGCAAAAGACCTGAGTTCAGATCCTAGCACTGACATCAGGCAGTTTACAACCATGTATATAACTCCAAACTGTGGGGCTCAGACACCTCCTGTAGTCCTTGGGTACCTCCAGAACACATCCAGACACAGATATATGCATAATTAAAAGTAGAATAAGCCGGGCAGTGGTGGTGCATGCCTTTAATCCCAGCACTTGGAAGGCAGAGGCAGGTGGATTTCTGAGTTTGCCGCCAGCCTGGTCTACAGAGTGAGTTCCAGTACAGCCAGGACTACACAGAGAAACCCTGTCTCAAAAAAAAAAAAGTAAAATAAATTCTTAATTTTTTCCAAAAGAGGACAGATGGAGGACCAAAAGAAAGAGGAAGAGGACAGGAGCAATGGCTGGGTGTGGTGGTGCATGCATGTAACCCCAGTGACCTTTGACAAGGTGAAGCCGGAAGACGCCTGTGTGTTCAAGGCCTCCCTGGGTTATATAGTGAGTCTTTTTTTTTTTTTTTGAGAAAGAGAGAGACAGAGAGACAGAGAGAGAGAGAGAGAGAGAGAGAGAGAGAGAGAAATGGGAATGGTCTTAGAGAGTTAGGCAAGAGCAGAAGATCTGAATCTTTCAGGCACATGAAGTATCGTTAAGCTTTTCTTTTCTCCCGTGTGTCAGCTCACAAGCAAGGGCTATATCATCTTGGGTCTCAATGCAGCCATTGGGATGGTCTCAGGGCATCCTAGAGTCTAAGAGTGAGAATTTCCAAATGCCCAGCCTAACCTTAGAATTTACTGTATCAGAGGTCAGAGTTCATTAGCTCAGACGGTCCTGGAGGAGCCTGGCTGACATGGAGGCATCATACCAAAGAAACAGATATGAGAACAGGTAAAGCAATCCTCGCACGGCCACCGTAGTATTGGGGAAGTGAGGCTGCCTGGCAGTCTATTCTCTAATTGAAGTTACCCAAAGACAGCAGGGTGATGAAGTGGTCTGAGCACTGAAGCTGCAGAGTCAGAGAGATCCATTTTCCAATCCAACTAGGAGGCTAACGATTTTGTGTCACTTTGGAAAACCATCACCTTTTTGTTGAAATGAAAATGAAGTTCAGGGGCCGGAGCGAGTGGAGCAGGAACAAGAGGGAGAAGAAAAGGGGGGGTGGGGAGAAAATGAAGTTCAAATTGTGTTGTGTTGTGTTTTGCTGGGTTGTGGGGGCTGTGCTGGGCTGGGCTGGGTCAGACTAACTAACTCTTAGGAGGAGAATCAATTCCCCACCCTGCTGTCCTCCCACCTCTACAGAAGAGCAGAACCTTGCATGCCAGCTAGTGAGTAAGATCTCTAGTATAGAACATTCTGTGTGAGCAGAGGAGGCCCTAGACTGTGTAGTGACCACAGAGAAGGAAGGGGCTCCAGGACCCACCGGGTGAAGGGTTTTTAACCTCTAAGAGGCCCTAGACACTTTTCCCCTAAATACAATATTTGTTTTTGTGATTCTTTAAACATAAAACCAAGCCGGGCGGTGTTGGCGCACGCCTTTAACTCCAGCACTTGGGAGGCAGAGGCAGGCGGATTTCTGAGTTCGAGGCCAGCCTGGTCTACCGAGTGAGTTCCAGGACAGCCAGGGCTACACAGAGAAACCCTGTCTCGAAAAACCAAAAAAAAATAAATAAATAAAACCAAGCATCCAAGTGGGCACAGGAGTGTGGAATATGGAAATTCAGGTACTTGTTTAACAAAATGGCTGTTTTTGAACAAGGTATAAGCAAGTATTGCTGCAGCTTGACATAGGTGTGTGTGTGTGTGTGTGTGTGTGTGTGTGTGTGTGTGCACGCGTGTTCATGCATGCATGCTTGCCTCCCTGAAAGAGAGGGAGACTTTGATCCTCAGTTCCCTCATCTACAATACAAGGACAGTAATGGTGTGCAGCTCAGAGGAGCCAGGATGAAGATCTGAGGCACATAAAAAGCGGTTTCATCCTGAGGAAGCAGTCCAAGAATCTACTTCTGTCAGCAGCAGAACCAGGGCCTTGATTAACATAAACACCCACATGGAACATCAGACAAAGAACAGGCTGGGTCTATGTGCAAACAGAATATTTAATAATCCAGGGAGCTCCTGGGTGAGGACCTACTACAGCTCCTCAGTTCCCTTCAGCAGCAGCAGCAAATCAAAAGTAGAAATGAATTAGGTGTTGGGGATAGGAAAGCAAAGGCATTGTAGGAAACAGGGCTCAGAGAGATGGCTCAGTGGTTGAGAGCACTGACTACTCTTCCAGAGGTCCTGAGTTTAATTCCCAGTGACCACATGGTGTCTCATAACCATCTGTAATGGGATCAGATGCCATCTTCTAGTGTGAAGACAGCTACAGTGTACTCACGTACATAAAATAAATAAATAAATAAATCTTGAGGCGGGGTGGGCTCAGCAGGCCAAGAGGGCCAGCTGCACAATGGCCTGAGTTCCATCCCAGGAACATGGAAGAAGAGAAAACACAAATTTACTTTTAAAATATTGTACAAGAGCCTGGATCCCATAGTTCTTACGTGACAGAGTAGAGAAATGGAGATGAGACAGAGTAAAGCAAGATAAATATCACACAAAAGGTCATTATGAAGGGTAGTGTGATTAACTGAAGCCCACAGGCAGCATTTTAGGTACGTGACTCCAGACACTCAGAGGGAGAACTAAATGATAAGAAACTGGGTGTATACCCAGGAGCAAGGATTGCAAAGGCCCTGAGGCAGAGAGAGAGAGCTTGGGAGTTAGAACTGGGAAGCCCACTGGACAGGAGATACGCAGTTAGGGCCTGATCTAGGTGGCTCTGCTAGCTACTGCTTCCTCTTTTCGTAGAGCGGGTCACCTTCTCAAACTGTAATTTACCCTTGTGTCATATCTACTTTTACTCTTCCCCCTGAGAAAATGCACAGGGCTTTTATGCATTTGCTTCTGTGGTCTATCCCAAGCATCTAAAACTGGTCCTGCACAGAGCACGGAGCCTGCAATAAACAGCCAAGCCTCCTTTGAGAAGGAGGGTTTTTCAGACCCGTTTCAAACCGGAAGCTGCCAGGCTCCGTCTGAAAGTTGAGCGGTAGTCTCACTCTTACCTTACGCTTTCGGAGGATTCCAGCGAGAGGGACACAGAAAATAGAAAGGAGACGGGGTATCCTCCTAGATCAGATAAGTGCTTCCAAAAGCAGCAAACATCAACTAGTCAGACCTGAGCAACTGCAGAGATTGCCTGGCTCTGTGGCATCTAACACGAATCATCACGGAGCCACAGAGAGGGACCAGAAAGGAGTCGATGTAGCCATGCGAGCCTGGAACGGAGATGCTTGTGTCTGCCTCTTACAAGCCTTACAATAGGCCAGGCGGTGGTGGCACATGCCTTTAATCCCAGCACTTGGAAGGCAGAAGCAGGCGAATTTCTGAGTTCGAGGCCAGCCTGGTCTACAGAGTGAGTTCCAGGAAAGCCAGGGCTACTCAGAGAAACCCTGTCTAGAAAAACTAAGAAACAAAACAAAACAAAACAAAATACATGTCCTCTCTAGAATGGCGTCCTCCTACAGTCTAGGCACTGAAGGGCCAACACATTCTCCCTGCCATGTGACTGTTAAGAATCTTACAGTATAGCCATGCAGTGGTGGCGCACGCCTTTAATCCCAGCACTTGAGAGGCAGAGGCAGAGGCAGGTGGATTTCTAAGTCTGAGGCCAGCCTGATCTACCTAGAGTGAGTTCTAGGACAGCCAGGACTACACAGAGAAACCCTGTCTTGGGGAAAAAAAAAAAAAAGAAGAAGAATCTTACAGTGTTAATTCTCAGATCCTGGGACAAATAGCTGAGATGCCTATTTTCCAGCATCTCTCAGTCTCTATCTGGTATACCTCGCCCTCTACCCTGAACTCCCCAGCCCAGTGGCTGGGCTGCCCTTCCTCAAGAGGCTCCTCCTTATATTATTCAGCCATATTGGTTACTGCCCCTTTTATATCTTTGGCCTCCTGGCTGCTGCACCTGGTTCCTCAATTTCCTCCCTCTCCCTTCCTGTCCCCATCCCCCACATGGCCCAGCTCAGCCTGGTCTGGACTGTCTGAGAGGTCTCTGTCCCTGCCCCTGACTATACTCTTCCCTTGATCCACAACAAACTCGCTCCTCTGCCACACCTAGAAGCAGTCGCCATCTCTCTTTTGCTTGCTTTTTCATTCACTCTGCACACTGAGCAGGCCTGAAACTCACTGTAGCCCAGACGAGCCTCAAGGTACTGTCAATGTTTCTACCTCAGCCTTCCAGGGATTAGGTTAAATTTTCAGTCTCTCGCTCCATGACAACATTTGCTGTAATTAAATGAGTGCTCTGCCTGCCAGCCGGATAGTTCTTGCTCCTAGTTTCCTCTGTGGCATCTTGCACAGGGCTACTTCACATCTGCTAAGGCCTTTAAAATAAATTAGACAGTATCATCTTTCTCCTCCGGAAGGAGAAATTGCAGCCTTGTCTTTTTCTCACGTCATTTTATGGGCCATTAATTGAATGGCTGTTTCTAAGCAAAGGTTGAAGGGTCATTCACCATTCCAATTTGACAACTCACAGGGATCATGACAGAGTGACCTGGAGAGCCTGTGACACCAAGCTGTTGCTAAGGGCCCAGAGCTCACTAAAATTAGAAAGTACCACATTTTAGTTTGCGTTTACATGTGAGCGGGACTCCCAATTTCTTCACTCAAATGAATCCTTGTTTTAATTGGAAATTTTCAATATAAAGGAATATTCTGGAAAACAGAGGGTGTGTTCTGCTTTTTAAGATTCAAGAAATAGATCCAACAAAATGACTCAGTGAGAAAAATGATCTTGACTACACAAGCCTGGTGACCCAAATTCAGTGCTCAGAACCCACAGAAAGGTGAGGAGGCCCAGCCCCACAAAGTTGTCCTGTGACCTCCACAAGGGTGCTGTGACATGCACATGTCCCCCTCCCCATCACACACACACACATACACATGTGTGCATACACACATACACACACTCATATACACACATGCACACACAGACATGCACATACATACACGCGCACACACACTGAAACAAAAGAAAAAAAGGGCAGTGTTTAGGTATGCCTTTAAAAACACATTCAAGAAGTAAATAAAATCTCCTAAGCTCACATTTCTAATGGCCATCCTCCACAAAGGTCCATTACCTTTGTAGGGCTAGTGAAATGAACACACAGTTAGCAAAGAATCTCTATAGAAAACAATCTGGAAGCTTCTCAAAAAGCTAGAAATGAGCTGGGTGGTAGGTGAGCTCGTGCAGAGGCCAGTGAATCTCTGTGAATTCCAAGCCAGCCTGGTCTACAGAACTAGTTCCAGGACAGCCAAGGTTACACAAAGAAACCCTGTCTTGAAAAAGCAAAAGAGCCGGCGATGGTGGCAGTGCACGCCTTTAATCCCAGCACTTGGGAGGCAGAGGCAGGCGGATTTCTGAGTCTACAGAGTGAGTTCCAGGATAGCCAGGACTACACAGAGAAACCCTGTCTTGAAAAACCAAAAAAAAAAAAAAGGGAAATAATAATAAGAGGATTAAGTGAGTCTCAAATATAGCATTTTGTCTAATTGGTTTCTAGATTTTATATGGAACATAAAATGATTGTTTATGTTAAATATAAGTAGAAGTGAAGTTGTCTGGGAAAACAGGAAACTAATGGAAAGGTGGAGGGGCAGAAACAAGAGAGAAGGAGGGGCAGGAACAAGAGAGGGGGAGGGGCAGGAACAAGTGAGGGGGAGGGGCAGGAACAAGTGAGGGGGAGGGGCAGGAACAAGTGAGGGGGAGGGGCAGGAACAAGTGAGGGGGAGGGGAAACAGTAGAATGCATTCAACATAAAACAGATACCTGTAAGAAAAGTTGTTAATATTTTATTTTTTACTTATGTAAGTGTATGTGTCTGTGTGTATAGTGTGGGGGTACCCATAGAAGCCTGAAGTGAATATGGAGTTCCTGGAGACGGAGTTTTAGGTGATCGTGAGCTGCCTGGTGGGGAACAAACCAGAATTCTCCAGAAGAGCAGTAAGTACTCTACTGAATAATCTCTCCAGCCCAGATGCCAAGTTTTCACATATCCTAGGCAAGCACTCCCCCAACAGAGTTCAATCCTAGCCCTAGTCGACTTTTGGGTGAGGGAGTATGGTAGTTTAAAAGAGATGTCCCCCATATTCGCAGGCATTTGAATACTTGGCCCCAATTGGTGGCCTTGCTGGAAGAAGTGAGTTAGATGACTGGGGACTGGCTTTGAAAGTTCAAAGACTCTCACCTCCCAGTTCTCTATCTCTCTCTGTCTCTCTTTTCTGCTTGTAGTTTAATCTCTCTGTGTTTACTGGTTGTGGCTTAAGACGTCAGTGCTCAGCTTGCTGCTCCAATCACGGTGTCGTCTGCCACCCTGCTCCAGTCACAGTGTCGTCTGCCTCCCTGCTTCCCCACAGTGATGATGATGACCTCTTGTCCCCTCTGAAACCCTAAGCCCCCAAACACCCTTCCTTCTATAAGCTGCTTTGGCCCTGGTATTTGATCACAGGAATAGGAAAGTAACTAATCTGGGGGAAGGAGGGTGCTGGCTAGTCTTATGTCAACTTGACACACACAAACCAGCGTTATCTGAGAGGAGGGAACCTCAGTTGAGAAAATGTTGCCATAAGATCTGACAGTGGGGCATTTTCTTAACTGATGGAGGAGGCCCAGCCCATTGTGGGTGGTGCCAGCCCTGGGCAGATGGTCTTGAGAAAGCAGGCTGGGCCAGGCTGAGCAAGTCATGGGGAGCAAGTCAGTAGGCAGCACTCCATGGCCTCTGCTCCTGCCTCTAGGATCCTGCCCTGTTTGAGCTCCTGTCCTGACTTCCTTCAGCGACGGACTATGGTGTAGAAATGTAAGCCAAATAAACCCTCTCCTCCTCAACTTCCTTTTTGGTCATGGTGTTTCGTCTCAGGAGAAACCCAAAAATGAAGGAGGTCTTTTTTCTTTGTATTTTATTTTACAAACTTGTTTATTTATTTATTTTATGGCACTGTGTGTGGGCACACACCTGCAACAGCACACATGTGAAGGCCAAAGGACAAAGTAGTTTTTTCCCATTGTTATGTGAGTGCCAGAGATCAAACTCAGGCCCAGTGGCTCAGCCAGGACCACTGTTACACACACACACACACACACACACACACACACACACACACACAAAGAAAGAAAAAGAAAAATTTACAAATACATTGTTCTGCCTCTTAGAAAAATACTAACAAGGCCTGATGATGATGGTGTGTGTGTGTGTGTGTGTGTGTGTGTGTGTGTGTGTGTGTGTGTGTGTTTTAAAGACCTTTTAAGAGCCTAGGATGGTAAGGTGGAAGTATCCCCCCTTCTCCAAGGTACCAGCCATACAACGGGTTTAGTATAGAATGGAGTTTATTTGGGGTCATAGGAAAGGGAGTTGAGAAGAGAGTAGAGGCAGAAAAAGAGAGGTGACAGAGACGGGGTGGGGGTAGAAAGTCAGAGAGTGAAAGGGGATACGGATACAGAGAGCAAGGAGAGACCAAACCCTTTTATAGCAAGCCAGGCCTACCTGCCTGTTGCCAGGTAACTGTTGGGCAGAGCCTAGAAGGAATGTCAACACTAGAGAGATTGTTCAGAGGTCAAGAGCACTGACTGCTCTTCCAGAGGTCCTAAGTTCAAGTCCCAGGAACCATATGGTAGCTCACAACCCAATAGTACCCAATACCCTCTTCTGGTGTGTCTGAAGACAGCTACAGTGTACTCATATAAACAAAGTGAACAAATGTTTAAAAAATAAAAATAAGCCAAAAAATATGCTAATATGTCCAGCTCTCTATAGCTTAGTTTGTTTGTATTTTTTGTGTGTGTGTGGTATGAAGAATGAAAGTTTTTTAGTCTTGAGATTCACAAATGAAAAGCCATTTTCACAATTTTAAGTCAAATTTTAATTTGACTTTAATTAAATACTGACCAGGATGGACTTTGGTCAGGACCACTCTCAAAAATTCCCAGCAAGTGGCAATGAGACACATGTTGTAGGGGCTTTTGAAAGCCAAACCCATATGACCACCGTATTTTCCCATGTGGTTTTGTATATCTCCCAGAATTCCAAGAAGTTACCTGGTCCTTGGGCAGGTAGGACTTACAAGTTAACTTTGAATCATACACAGTTCCATTTCTCTTTCTCCTTTATTATGAAAAGTTGAGCCGGGCAGTGGTGGCGCACGCCTTTAACTCCAGCACTTGGGAGGCAGAGGCAGGCGGATTTCTGAGTTCGAGGCCAGCCTGGTCTACCGAGTGAGTTCCAGGACAGCCAGGGCTACACAGAGAAACTCTGTCTCGAAAACAACAACAACAACAACAACAACAACAACAAAAAAAAACCAAAACAAAAAAAAGAAGAAAAGAAAAAAAAGAAAAAAAAAAAAAGAAAAGTTGAGTGTGACAACCCCAGAATCCAGAAGGTAGAAGCAGGAAGGTCATGAGTTCTAAGCTAGCCTGGGCTACATAGCAAGAGGCTGTCCCAAAGAAATACTAATTACAGTTATTAATAATAACTAAGCGCTTGGTTGGTATTTTATGAGCAATGATGTGGTCACATCCTCATTTATTCCCATAAGCTCACGTGTGTATGCATAGTTTACAAAAGTGCAGTCAGTCATCTGAGAAGGAAAGCCAGCAAAGAGTTCTTCCACTCAGCCACTGTCCCAAGTACTCTCAGTGTTAGCAGCAGACGTTACCACGTGCCCAGGACAGAAGAAGAAAAGGGCTTTTCCTGGAGGACTGGGGACTCACTTCTGCTGGTGGTTGAGGTTAGGGCCACCTTCTCAAAGAATGACCCATGTACACAGCAGGGGAGCAGGGGTGTCATTGGCAGAATCTCACCTACCAGATAAAGAGTAGAGACCAGAGTGAAGAAGTGTTTTTAATAGAACAAAGCAGTGGACGCCCCTAATCTGTACTCCCTGAGGTTGTATTGAGTTAGGCTGCAGGATGGCTGAGCCTCACCCCCTCGGGCTAATCAGGGAAGAACCACAATGCACAGCTAAGACTCTACAGTGTGGCCCAGAACTCAAGTTGTTATTTGAAACAGGAGACAGATAACCACACTTGTTATACCTACCCACCATTTAGCTTTTGTTAACGGTAGGCCAATAAGGTACAACTAGAGGTTATTTATTCTCACCGGTTGTCCCTCACTTTGGGGACCAGCTGACCTCACATGAGACCCCATCTCAAACACACACACACACACACACACACACACACACACACACACACACACAAAGCATTTGAAAGTTTTCAGTGGCCTCTTTGACAATCAGGCCTCTTCTCCCAGTTCTGTAACTCCTTGCCCACTCTGAGGGCCATGGGAGAAGAGGGATTCACTAAGGTATGACAGACAGAGGAAGGGGCTGAGGTCATCACACAGCAGGCATGTGCCCAGCCATGGAGCCAGATAGACCTGCCAACCCATCCAGTGCCCCCACAGCATGGGGTCTTGGGCAGTTTCTTTTCGAAAGGCTGATGTTATCATTTCTGTTGAAAAAGAGCCTCCAAGGTCACAAGGGTTCTTTAATACTGAGATGTAACCTTCATATAGAAAATCTGCTACATCACAGCAGTAACACACAGCCTCTATTTAGCACAGTAGACACAGCACACAGCGCTGAAGATTCTTTTGCTCAGTCTCTTCAGTCCACTCTGTTTCCCCCAGTCCCGTTCTGCTTGCCATCGGCTCCACAGAGGCAGATCCTGCCTCGACTATTTGAGAAGTTCCCCCAAAGTCTCACACTCCTAGAGAGAATGACAGACCCCAGATGAGAGCACAGAGCTAAAACAGGAATGCCAGAGGCTACTTTTCACAACTACCCTCTAGACAACACCCAAGAGACAGCCAGAAGTCTGTGGAATGTGTCCTGTGGAGCCACCAGAATCATCTGCAGCCCCTAACCCTAACAATGAAGACCAAGTTAGCAAGCAACAGGTGGAAATAAAGGTGAAACCTCCCTTGCAAGTGTGCTGCTATTTGATGCTTCATCTCACCGCTTTATACAAAAAGTCAAAAGGATACGTTGTGAATGACAGACTATTTTCTGACACAGTTCAACCACATCCAAGATGTAAGAAAAATGAGTCCCTTAGGAATGGTTCTCTAACTCCAGGGACGCAGCAGTAGCCGTAGGGTGTAGCCCTGGCACTGCATGAACCTGGAAGAAGTAACACATGCCTGGATTGTAGCAAGTACAGGGGCTGCAAGACTACAGAGGAGGGGCTTGCCTGAAAAACAAACAAATAAACAAAACTCTCAAAAGAAAACAGAACAAAACCAGGTTAAGACAGCAAGCACTTGCTCCCTAGTGGAGGCTGCAAGACCTACCAGCCCATCTTTGGGCAGTTTTATCTCTACGAATCAAAGGCAGCAACAATTCTCATCTCTACTTAGGATGAAAACTCAGCATTAACAACCCCATAAATGCTTCTGTATTTTCCCCCTTGGTTAGTCTGCTACTATTAAATTAGTCTGCTAGCGAGCGATATTAAATTTAAAATGTTTTAATGGCTTCTTTTTCCAGGTAGGGTGAGTTCTAGGCTACCTTGTTCTGCTCAATCTTAAAAAAAGAAAAAGACAAACAAACAAAAGAACAAAAATCTAAAAACAACAACAACAACAAAACCAAACTTCTCGTTTGCCTCACCCCCATACAGTTATTTGCAAATTTACTTAACAAAAAACTTTTTAGTCACAAACTCAGTCTAGAGCGCAAAGCCCCTGGAGTGAATTTGCAAGCAGACAATAGTTCAAAGGGATGAAACTGTTAGAAGGTGGATGCTTTTCTTTGTTTCAAAGGTGGGCTGAGTGCTTCATTTTAAACTAAATAGATCTCCACCGGCACGGAAAGGTGTCACCTGGGTCCCGGCCCCACCTTCCAGCAAGTACAATTAGGCAAGGACCTCTGAAAACCCCTGAAGGTTTTCAAAACTTACCCCTCCCTCCAGACCCTCCAGTCAGCTAATCTAATGCTAATCATTGCTCAGAAACTACAGGTATTTTAACACCAACTAATTAGGTCTGCTAGTTCTTCAGGCGAAGGCTGGGTCTTCCTAAAGCTTGATATGTGGGTTATTAGCTAAGTGGGTCTATATGCTCCCGAAAGCTCATCTGACCCTTTTTCATGACACAGAAGTCAATGAATGGATTGATAAGACCACAAAGGAGACGGGAGGCATTTGTGCGCAGTAATTTCTCTTCTAAAGAAATGATTAGCTGACACAGTCTATTGAATGTCAAAATCTAACATCAGATTTTATTCTTAAAC
Organism: Rhabdomys pumilio; assembly: GCA_030674055.1. Taxonomy (NCBI): domain Eukaryota; kingdom Metazoa; phylum Chordata; class Mammalia; order Rodentia; family Muridae; genus Rhabdomys; species Rhabdomys pumilio. Next base: position 134,378,008 of record JANHMN010000004.1, on the reverse strand, counting down.
CAATGCAGCTTAATACAGTGATTATAAAATAAACATTTTTATTAGTCCACAGAGAACTCCTGGGAAAACTTGGCATAAGCTCAAGATTCAAAGATCATGATTTTCAATTCATTTCTCTGTGTCTCTATCTCTGAGTCTGTCTCTGTTTCTGAGTCTGTTTGTCTCCCCCCCTTCCCCCTCCTTGCCTCTTCCTTGCCCTATCTTTCCTGCTTTTCTTCCTCCTCTCTCTTGTCTCCATCTATTTGCTCTGTAGGCAGACTCCAAAGCCTCTGGCATGCCAAGTGCTATGCCCTCTACCTCATGCCCTTGATGTCTGTGTTAGAACAGTTCACAGTCACAAATTTCCTGCTTCTTTTTCTCCTCTCCCCTTCCTTTCTTTCATTTTTGTTTTTCGTTTTTTACCACCTGGTCCAACAAAGCTCTGGCTGTCCTAAAACTCCCTATTTAGCTGAAGCTGACCTTAAACTCTTAATCCTCCTGCCTCAAATTCCAAGTACTGGCATGGCCCCACAACTCACCCCGCCCCAACACACACACACACACACACACACACACACACACACACACACACACGCACACACACACACACACGCACACGCATCTGGTTCTTTTCCTGCTCCGCCATCAACGCTGAATCTTAGCCTCTCTTCTCCAGCCTCGAGCACAAAGCAGCTCCACAAGTCTCTGAGAATAGAACAACTTTACAAACTGAGTTGGTGCTTTTGCTTTTGTCTGTATATCTGGGGGGGGGCGGGGTCCTGGACATGGACATTAGGGCTATTAGTGCTAAATACACTCTGCCACCCTCTAGGACCTCCATTTTATTGGACTTTTTTTCCCCTTTGAATCTGATTTTCTGTGGTTTGCTTTTTGTCTGTTTGTTTGCTTTCTGAGGCAGTGTCTCACTCTACAGACTGAGCTGGTCTTGAGCCTTCAAGCGTCCTCCTTGCCTCAGTGCAATGGGTAGGATCTACAGGCTGAGAGCTACAATCCTGTCTCTTTGCTTAGTTCTTACGAGTACAATTTGCATCCCCACTTTCTTTTGTGTGTGTCTTTCAGCGTATTTGCATAAAGATCCACTAGAAAGTACTAGAAGCAAGCAGACACTGGGCATGGCAACTCAAGGCCAGCTTCTGCTACATAGCAAGTTAGAGGCCAAGCTAGACTACATTTAGTGTTTCAAAAAAGAAATGCAAAAAACTGCTTAAAATACGAGCCTCCAAAGCCTGAACAAGTGGCTCATTCCTATAGTAACAGCAGTATGGAAGCAGGGATTGAGACAGGGGAATTGCTCAGCCTGAGGAGTAGGCTCAAGCCCTGAGCTAGGTTTGTGCCCCCAATCTCCAATAGGTTAAATCTCCAATATTTATTTTTCACTGTTATAAATTTGACTTTTCTTCCTACGACGTGGTCCTAAGTGAGCATTTGTCTTTCTTTTTTGCTCAGTTCTTTTCTTTTTGAAAGGTCTGCAGCCTTCATTTCACACAATTAACATTTTCATTAATACTCCTGTTTCCCCATAGATACCTGCTGGGCCTTCATAGACTGTTGCTCCTAGCTCTGTTGATCTCTAAATGTGAGTTTATACGAATTCTCTCTATGTGCTTTATTTTCTTGTGCTTTTGAGACAGATATCTCTCTGTGTAGCGCTGGCTGTGTAGTGCTCACCGCAGAGACCAGGACAGGCTCAAACTTTCAGCCACCCCTCCTGCCTCTTCCCAAGTGCTGGGGTCAGAGCTGTGTGCCACCACACCTAGTTATTGGAAGTTCTCTTGGTAATATTTATATTTCAAAAAAAAAATCAGAGGTCTAAGAGAGTATCGGCATCATCAACTGATACTAAGATTCAACGAATGATAACAACTTTCAATCGTCACCGCCGCTGTCTTTCACAAGCTACTTTAATTGTGCACGCATGCACGCACAGGATTATGCCAGACTAAATTAATATCTTGTCCCTGGCCAGAAGGAAACTAAGCAACTAAAAGGTAATGCGTTTATTAACTCACGATGTCCGCAGAGGAGCCTGGCATCGATGTAGAGGATCCCTCTTAGTCACTGCCCAGGGGACTGCTCACAGGAGGCTTGCCCACTCATGCATAATGGATCAGCCTCAGGCAGAAGCACTCTGCTTCCAGTCAAAGGGCACTATCCTGGGATGGGCAAGACCTCGTTCAAATCTTTACAAAGAGCTTTGGGGTAAAACTAGAGTAACTTAAAAAAAAAAAAAAAAAACAGAAAATTCATCTTGTTGGGGCTGGGGAATGTAGGGCAAGGGCAGAACTCCTGGGTGAGGCATGGGCTTAATCCCTTGCAAGGCAAATGTTATTCATTGCTAATCCCATTGCTTAAGAAAAGCAGATTTAGTGCTGGAGAGTTGACTCATTGTAAAGAGCACTGGCTGCTCTTTCAGAGACCCGGGTTTAATTTTGATTACACACACACACACACACACACACACACACACACACACACACACACACGAGTGAGTGGCCAACAGCTATCTGTAACTCCTGTCCTCCTGTCCCAGTAGGTCCAGCACCCTCTCTTCTGGCTTTCTCAGGCACATATGCACAGGTTAAAACATTCACACACATACAATAAAAATAAAGGTTAAAAACATTAAAGAAAGCAAATCCTTGCTCTGTCCCAGAGGCTAAGACTGGGTCTCACTGTGTAGTCAAAACTCATACACACACACACACACACACACACACCTCCTCAACCTCCTGGAGCTAGAATAACAGGAAGCTTGGTCGATGTTTTCAGTTGTGGAGTTTGGCTCAGTTGACACAAATGTGGCTGTTTATCTGCCTTTTCTGTCTCCCTTTGCCTGAGGGTAACTAACTTTCCCAAGACACAAGACTAGACCAGCAGTGGCTCTGTAGGGTACTCAGGGTAGCAACCTAGAATCTGGCTAAAAATGCAAACTTGGTGGCCTATCTCAGGCTGAATTAAACTCCAAAGGTGGCCCCCTATAGTTTAGAGTTTTTAACTCCATAGGTAGTTTAAAAAAAAAAAATCAAACCTGGGGCCATGATAAAAGCTCAAGATTCAGGGAGCTGCAGGATGGCTCAGTGGTCAAGGGCACTGACTGCTTTTTCCAGAGGTCCTGAGTTCAATTCCCAGCAACCATATGGTGGCTCACAGCCATGTGTATGGCATCCCATGGCCTCTTCTGGTGTGTCTGAAGACAGCAACAGTGTACTCACCCAAGATAGAAGGAGATGGGCTCTGAAAGTTGAAGGGGATGGGATTGTTTGTTTGCTTCTGTTTGAAATAGGGTCTCACTATGCATTCCAGGCTGGCCTGGAACTTTCTATGTGGGGCTTGAACTCACAGAAGTCCACCTTTCCCTGGCTCCTGAATGCTGGGATTGAAGGCCTGTGGCACCTTGCCTGTTTACAGCCTAGTGCCTCACTCCTGAGCTAAATTTAGGAATCCAGGTCCACTTTATTACCTAACCCTCCTCAGAGTCTGGCTTCCCGTAGTTTGCTAATTTTGAAAACGAAGAGAATAAAAATGAGAATGTCCTAGGCCTGGAGCAAAGGGTACCTCCAAGTGTAGGAAGAACAGAGACAGCCAGAAGTAGGTAAAGAAACTGTCTATGATTGCCCAGGACGCTGCTGTCAGGAAACATAGAAGGGCAGGTAGGCAGTCTGCAGAGTCCCTGTGGTGGGCAGTGTCTTGGAAGACAGACTTTAGGTTATCAGAGAACCAGCCTCAAGCTACACTCACCTCCACCTTTCACCTGGACAGAATACTCTTCAATCAAATGGCACTCTGTCCCAGCCACTTTTCCCTCAAAGATGCAATCAAGCTCAGGTAGAAAATATTGCCTTTCAAATTAGGTCTGTTCAGGACAGGTAGAATTTGTTGTTGTTTTGTTTTCGTTGTTGTTGTGATTTAGGTGTGTGGGGTTCTCTATGTAGCCCTTGGCTTTCCTGGGATTCAAGGTGTGTGTGTCACAACACCGGCTTTTTTTTTTTTTTTTTGCTAAATAACACAATCCAAAAGTATTTGCATATCATTTACATTATTATGCATTATAAGTAACCTGGTAATGAGTTAATGTGTGCTGTAGACCCTATGTAAAACAGAGGATCTTGCTGCTAACTGGGGCTATTGAGACCCTGCCCCAAAACAAAATAAACGGTGGGACGTCCATGCCTGTAATCCCAGGGAGATAGGCAGGTACAGGAGGACCAGGAATTCACAGTCATTCTCAACTACATGTGAGATCCAGGCAAGCTGTGATACCTTGAGACAGTGTGAGAAAGAAGGAAGGAAGGGATGGGCCTCCCCCCCCCCCAGAGGGACGGGGGTGGGGGGTGGGGGGTAGCACAGGACAATTCCTTTTTTGGGGAGGGGAGTTTCAAGACAGGGTTTCTCTGAGTAGCCCTGGCTGTCCTGTAACTCACTCTGTAGACCAGGCTGGCCTCGGACTCAGAAATCCACCTGCCTTTGCCTCCCAAGTGCCGGGATTAAAGGCATGCGCCACCACCGCCCAGCTACAGAACAATTCCTAAACAGAGGTTAGTTTATCTGAAGGATTCTGCTGTGCATCCTGTAACGTCTGAGCATCGTTTTTGTTTGGCCAAGCCGGGGATAGAGCATTAGGCCAGGCACATGCTGCATGAATACCTTGCCAAGACTGCACCCTGCTCCCCACCCACTGCTGCAAGGGGCAGACCTACAGAAGTGGCTGAGAAGATGTCTGCTATCTGCAGGGGCTTAAGAGAGCATTTAGTGCTGTCTTGTTTGTTTAAATGGATAGAGAACCAGGTTAGAGGGGATGAGGATAAATAATAAATGAGTGACGGCTCAAAACCACAATTAGACCAAGGTTAATAAGCTTCCGTCCCAGAGGGTAAATCTTTTCCCTTCAGAAAGGGGAGCATCATCAGTCATCTTACTGATACACCTGATGCAGTACTTAGCACTCAAAAGCAAAAAAGTAAATAAATATATATTCTATGATAGTCAATTTATTTTTGTCAATTTATTTGGGAAAGGAACAGAGATAGTTTTAACATTTTAATGATAGTTTATCAACACCTGAATGGCTGTTTATTCATTCATTCATTCATTTTTATTTTATTTTCTCTTTCTTTCTTTCTTTCTTTCTTTCTTTTTTATTTTTAGAGACAGGGTTTTTCTATATAGCCTTGGCTGTCCTGGAACTCACTCGGTAGACCAGGTTGGCCTCGAACTCAGAAATCTGCCTGCCTCTGCCTCCCAAGTGCTGGGATTAAAGGCGTGCGCCACCACTGCCCAGCTTTATTTTATTTTTGAGACAGTTCCTCACTCTGTGTTCAAAGTTAGCCTGGGCTGTATGGCAAATCATCTCAAAGAATAAAGCACAGAAGAGCACTGAGATAGCTCACTCAGCGATAGCTCACTCAGCGATAGCTCACTCAGCACTGAGATAGCTCACTCAGCGAGTGATGGCAGATGCTGCCTAGACTGACAGCCTGACTGTAGTCCCCAGGGCCACATGGGAGAATGAGAAAATGACTTGCAAGCTATTCTCTGATCTCATGTGGTCTCCTGGGTTCAGACCCAGGAGCCAAAGTACAGAAACATTGCCCTGTGTGCTTAGAAACCCAGTACTGAGGAGACAGAGACAGACTGAATTCACTGGCCAGCCATTGTAGCCCAATCAGCGAGCAGTTCCCAGTGAAAGACCATATCAAAAACAAGGTAGGTGGCTCCTGAAGAAGCTTAGCCAAGGTTGACCTCTGGCAGGTAGGTTGACCTCTGGCAGGTAGGCAGGCATGCACACGCACACGCATGCGTGCATGCACACAAAAAAATAAAGTCAATTTATCACAATGTCATAAGTATTTTAAAGGTTTGAAAATTTGCTTTTTTGTTTTTTAAATCACTTTATTTTTTAATTCATTTTTTTATGTGTACAGTTGTTTTGCCTGCATATATGTTTGTGCACTACCTCTGTGCCTGGTGTCCTCGACTGACAAGAGCCTTGGATCACTTGGAACTGGAGCTGTAGACAGTTGTGAGCTGGCATGTGAGCACTGAGCATTGAGTCTGGGTCCTGGGGGTGTTGGTGGGGAGGAGCCGGTGCTTTCAGATGGCTCACTCACTCAGCAAGTGAAGACGCTTGCTGCAGAAACTCACAGCCTGAGTGAGGTCTTGCTGAGCCACCACTCCAACCCTACCTTTTAATTTAGTTTATGTATATGCGTGGGCCTGAGTGTGAGTCTGGACATGCAGGTGCCTTTGGAGGCGAGAAGAGGCACTGTGTCCTTCGAAGTGGAGTTAAGGCACTGTGGGTGCCGGAAACTGAGCCCAGGTCCTCTGTAAAGGCAGCAAATGCTTCTGAACTGCAGACACATCCCTCCTGTGTGTATTCTAATAACTGAGTCAACACAACTGGATTCTCTTAAGAACATATAATTTGGTAACGTTAACAAGACACACAAACTGTTGCTTAGATCAATGAATGTGTGTGTGTAGGCACGAGTGTGTATCCACTTACCATGTGTGTGGAGTCCAGAAAACGTGTGGAAATTGGTTCTGTTCTTCCACTGTGTGGGTGTCAGGATTAGATTCAGGTTTTTAAGGCATGGCAGTGAGTGTTTTGACCCACTGAACCCCTAGACTACTATGCTGAGCCCCAGTATCCTAAAAGTCAAAAAATAACAAGCAAACATGTGATAGCACTGTGTACTGGGCATGAGCTGATCAGATGCCAGTCCACCGAGATGCCTTATTTAAGGGGAACAGGTGAACAGTAACGCACTTCCTGGGCCCAAGTAAGTTCCAGATGCCAAGTAAAGATTCAGGCTAGTAACCCCAAGTCAAAGTGGGCTGAAGAGAAGAGCGTAAGTGGGCGGGTTGCTGGTTTCACAGAAGGTGGGGGATGAACAGCCCAACTGGAGAAGAGGGTTATCATTCAGAAGAGGAGATATTTGACTAAAATTGTGTATGTTTGACAATACAGATATATCCATGATGAGTGAATTCTTAATCAATATAAATTGACTTGTATGCATTATGTTGAGATATGTATATAAGACCTAGCTAAATGATAGGATGTACATGTGTACGTACCAGTACCTACTACAGAGAAATAGTTAAGTGTACAATTATATACATAGATGTATTATCTACTCTATGAATTTAATATACCTTTCCCGAACTGTATATGAATGCCTCTACTTCCCCCGTGCTGCGATTACAGGTACTCCACCATGCCCAGTTTGTGTGTTGTTATGGCCAGAAGCCAGGGCGTTGAGCATGCTAGGAAAGCTCAAACTAACTGAGCTGCATGCCTAGGCCTTAATTTTTGTTCATAAACCAAAAAGAATTTTAAAAAAAAGTATGACTGGCAGCTGTTGGAGAAATACTATTTTGTTGTTCTAAAAAGATGTTCCAAACCTACGTTATCACTCCACTAAAATAGAAAAATAGCATCTCAGGAAAGAACAAGTGACCTTTCACCTGCCCCAGAATCTCAGCGGTAATTACCTTGCAGGCATCCCTTGGGTAAAAATCATCCTTCATTAGTTTTGTGCTTTCTGACGTTGGAATACCAGATTAGGGTGTTGTCTTGCTAATAAGTCACCTTGGGTATTACCTGTGCATGTCCTACTCAGTTCAGTGGTCCAGGAATAAAAGACAAAGCGGGGAGGGACATAGAGGATCATGTAATGCTGTTAGCAAGATATAATACACTGGGGCTCTGAGGGATGCAGCCGAAATGTCATTTTATCAGTAGCACTGTGAGTAAATCCTGTTAACAAGATCTTACAAACACTGAGACTCAGTTTCACTATTCCCTGCAAGATGGTACAGTGGTCACTTCGTAGTGTTACCCTGAGTCCCACAAACCAAATGACTTCAAGTAACAGACACGTGAGCTTTATGGTTCTTGAAGCCAAAAGTCTGAAAGCAAAGGACTGAGCAGGGCGCTAGCTCTAGGAGAGCTTTGCATGGCTCCTGACACTTTTTGCCTTAGGGTTTCAAAATTCCAGTCTATCTGAGCCAGGGTGGCAACATCTATAATCTCAGTATTGAGGATATAGAGACAGGACAATCAGGAGCTCAACCTCAGCTATATACTGAGTTCTGAGGCTAGTCTGGGCTGTATGATATCATGTCTCAAAAAAGAAAAAAAAAAAAAGGAAAAGAAATTCTAACCTCTGACTGTATCTTTTAAGAAATATATATTCCTCGCCGTGTAGTGGTGGCGCACGCCTTTAATCCCAGCACTTGGGAGGCAGAGGCAGGTGGATTTCTGAGTTCAAGGCCAGCCTGGTCTACAGAGTGAGTTCCAGGACAGCCAGGGCTATACAGAGAAACCCTATCTCAAGAAACAAAAAAAAAAAAAAATAAAATAAAAAAAGAAAGAAAAAGAAAAAATATAAAAATATATTTATTTCTCACTGTATATGCTATGTAAGGATTATTTCACAAAAGAATACACTGTAGGGGCTGGCAAGATGACTCAGTGGGTAAAGGGTCCTGCCTCCAAGCCTGATGATGATGGATTTCTGCTCCCAGGACTCACGTAGTAGAAGGAGACACCAACTCTCCTAACTTGTCTTCTGACCTCCACAACACGCTCCCCCACCCTAAACCTGCATATGCATGTGTGCACGCAAACACACAGATACACGTAAATATAAAAAGAATAAATAAATAAATGTAATATAATTCATTTCTAAAAGGGAATCCAGTGCCAATTGGGGTATCCATGTATCTCCTTCCTCTCCCATTAGACCTCTCTGCTGCACTAGACAGTTTCTTTTCTTTTCTACTTTATTTATTTTGCTTTGGTTTGGTTTTATTCCAGACAGGGGCAATCTGTATAGCCCTGGCTGCCCTGGAACTCTGTAGATTGTGCTGGCCTCAAACTCGTAGAGATCCCCCTGCCTCTACCTCTTGAGTGCTAAGATTAAAAGTGTATGCCACCACCACTACCTTCCAGGTGACTCACTGTTCCTTCCTTCCTTCCTTCCTTCCTTCCTTCCTTCCTTCCTTCCTTCCTCCCTCCCTTCCTTCCTTCCTTCCTTGCATGTCTGCCAGCATCTTTAGCATGTCCTCCTGGCCATTTCCGCTCTGGTGCTTGTACTCAAAGCTCAGGTGGAGAATTCATGAGTGTCAACAGAACATTTTTTCCTTGAGTACATCCAAACATAACAGGTGTCTGTTTTGTTTGTTTTTTTGTTTGCTTGTTTTTGTTAAAATTGAGACAAGAGACAGGGTTTTGTTATGCAGCCCAGCCGGGTTTTGAACAAAAACAATCCTACTTCGGCCTCGCCTTGACAGGTTTGCATCATCACCAGAACAGCAAAATTCTTCTCCAACACGGCAAAGCTTGTGGGGTTCAGGAGTTAAGGAAGATGTTATATACATTTTTGAGGACCCCTGCTTAACCAATAAACTATTTATTCCTATGAATGAGAAATATTTTATTCTCTTAGATGATAAACAAAACCAAAAAGAAGTGACAGAACACAAGTGGACGAGCTCACACCATCATTAGACAGAGACAGAGAAGCCAGGGGCCCGGCTAACCTGTCTATCCCAGTTTAGTATGTGTGCTGCTGAGTGCTGATGCCAAAGGAATTCACTCTGTAGACCAGGCTGACCTCGAACTCAGAAATCCGCCTGCCTCTGCCTCCCAAGTGCTGGGATTAAAGGCGTGCGCCACCGCTGCCCTCTTTCTTTCTTTCTTTCTTTCTTTCTTTCTTTCTTTCTTTCTTTCTTTATTCCTTCCTTCCTTCCTTCCTTCCTTCCTTCCTTCCTTCCTTCCTTCCTTCCTTTGTGCTCTTCTTTCCTCTTCCCCACCCCCCCCCTTTTTTTTTGGTCAAGAGATTGGCTCGTATAGTCCAGACTTGTGAAAACACCATGTAAGCAAAGATGACAGGGAGTTTCCGATCCTCCCACAGGACAGGACAGGTCTACACACTCAACGCATGTGGTGCCTAGGACTGACCTAGCAGGGCTCCTAGCATGCTAGGCAAGCCCCGCCCTATCAACTGAGCTACATACACAGCCCCAAAGCGTTTTGTTTTTGTTTTTTTACTTTTCTGATGTTTTCCTTCTATCCTTATACTGGGGCTGGAGTCCATGGCTTCGCACATGCTAGGCAAGTAGTCTCCCACTGATCTACTCTGTCCTCTAGCACGGCTGAGATCAAGCTGTGCCGACTCTCCGTTCCTCCACACTGTGTAAAATACTAATTTCTGAAAATCTGTGCCTTGCCCTGAAAAATAACATTTTACAAGCAGCTTGCCACTAGTGTGAGAAATCTGCTCAGACATGGCTTTGAGCTGACAGAACGTCTTTGTTAGCCAGTCAGGAACTACACTGGGTGTTGGGGATCCCAATATAGCCTGGAACCTTTCTCAGGGTAAGATTTTAAGCACAAAAACTAGGTTGACATACTTCAGTTAACCGGAAGTGGAACTACAGAAGCCAGAAAGCAGGTTAGTACATTTGGAAACTTTTCCAGAACTATGGACTCAGATGGGTTAGGACTTGGTTTTCACTTTGGTCAGTAGTGCTGTCTACGTGCTGAGTTTTACAGCCTGAACAGCACTTCCATCATGGAGTCAGTTGTGCCAAGGCCTGGGGCCTGTTACAGTCACTCCACTTTGAAGATGAAAGATGACTGTGCGTCAGTGGACACGCGAGCAGTACCACCTTGTGGTGCTAGCTGATGTATGACTGGAGTGATCTGGAGCTGCAGGATACATCCGTGTATCAAAATTGCCCAGGACTTACCAGACACACCAGAGTCTAGTCTATAAAGCTTTTATTCAGCCCTATCCATATGTTCATTTGACAGCCAATGTTACAGAAATGCCATATTCTGAAATCAAGTTTAATTATCAATAATCACCCTTACTGAATGCAGCTGTTAAGTTAGGTTTCTGTCTTTCTTTCTGTTCCCGTTACTGTGCTACAATACCCTGACAAAAACAACTTAAAGGAGAGCAGTTTATCCTTGCTCAGAGTTCAGGGGTGTACCCCATCACGGCAGAAAGTCAAGCAACAGTAGCTGTGGCACAGCTGATGACATCACACCCGTAGTCAGGAAGCAGGGAACAAGCATGCCACTTGGTTCTGGTTCCTTTATAGTCCAGAATCACAGCCAGGCTCTGGGGCTACAGACATGTTACCACACCCAACTTTTACATCACCTTTTATATACATTCAATAGGCACCTACCAGATATAGGTATGAAAGAGTAATAGCCTTGGCTGAACCCAGCTACATAATTTATTGGGCCCAGTGCAAAATGAAGCTGAACAAGACAAACGCTTGTACTTCCTTTAATGTTGAGAAGGGCTTCTTGCATACATAGCCTAGGGTCTAGGAGAACCTTGTAAGCTGTGTCGACATTGAAGTGACTTTTTTTCCAGTCATTTCATAAAGTACATTGTAGTTATGCATATTTGAAGACTCTCACCAGATACTGTTTCTTTTCTTTTTTTTTAAAGACTGATTTATTTATTTATTTATTTATGTGCATACACTGTAGCTGTCAGCACCAGAAGAGGGCATCAGATCCCATTACAGATGGTTGTGAGCCACCATGTGGTTGCTGGGAATTGAACTCAGGACCTCTGGAAAAGCAGTCAGTGCTCATAACCACTGAGCCATCTCTCCAGCCCCAGATACTGTTTCTTTAAAAATATAATTCAGGATGTTGCAGACTTTCCAGCCTGAGAAACAGGATGCCAAGGCTTCTTTTACCAGAAAGCAGTTTACTGTGTCACCCACCACTAGGCCTGATAGAATGTTTTTCAAATCCACACCCTCAACATGGTGCAGCCATCACTTTTTATTTTTAAATTATGATGATGATTTTTTTTTTCAAGATAGGGTCTCTCTACAGAGTCTTAGCTGTTCTGGAACTTTCTCTGTACATCCCGCTGACCTCAAACACAGTGCCTCTGCCTCCTGAGTGCTGGGATTTAAAGGTGTATGTCACCACCCCTTGGTGTAGCCATCACTTTTATACATTTTGGCTTCTTTGTCTCTGCTATATGGTGACATACCATTTGCTTGGGCACTTTCAACTACTAGTCAATCATGTTAAAAAAAAATGGGGAAAGGAAAAATGGGGGTTGGGATTGCGGGAGAGATGTGGAAAGTGCACACCTCCACACAGGATACTGGTCAGGGCTCAAGGCAATGACTGCTTTCTGTTTTTCTTCCTCTTAGCTCTTGGGGCCCTTAACACAAGGACTGGTTAAATAGCTCGTGAAAAAAGCCTTGCCTAAGGCTTTTAATGCGCCAGGCTGTGGTGGCACAGGCCTTTAATCCCAGCACTCGGGAGGCAGAGGCAGGTGGATTTCTGAGTTCAAGGCCAGCCTGGTCTACTGAGTGAGTTCTAGGACAGCCAGGGCTACACAGAGAAACCCTGTCTCAAAAAAAAAAAAAAAAAAAAAAAAAAAAAAAAAAAAAGGCTTTTAATGCCCAGAGGCCTGGAAAAGTGGAGGGAGAGAATAGATACTATCATCCTGCCCTCTGACTAACAAATATGCTGTGGCTCAGCAACACATCAGTATCATGTACACAAAAACAATCCCAAAGTCCTAGAGAAGGGGGCTGGAGCTATGGCTCGTCAGTTAAGAACATTGGGGTTGGGTTTCCACCACTTGCCTGTCAGCGCTCAGCCACGTGTACACTCATTTGAAGGACCTTTGGCCTCTGTCTCCACTATGTGCATAGGCAGATGTGCACAACGTGCATAACACACACAACACACAAACACACACACAAATGTCTTTAAATTTTAAAACATCCGTAAGAGAACAATTTAAAAACTAACAAAGGGTAGGCATGCCTGTAGTCTTTAGCCCTTGGATGGTGGAAGCAGGAGACTCAGGAATGCAAGACTGTCTTTGACTATAGCTACATAGCAAGTTTGAGGTCAACACGGGCGACAAAAGATACCTTCTCAAAAACAACCCACAAAGATAGACCTAACTCAATCAGCCTTTAATCTTAGCATTCAGGAGGTTGAGAAAGGAGGTTCCCAAGTTCCTGGGTGACTTTGACTACAGATCAAGACTGTCTCTAAATAGAAAACAAACACTTATCTTTTCTAAGAACTCGGTCCTGTACAACCTAGTCTTAATTGCAAATGCATAGGTTGGTCTTTGGCTGCTTCCTGGTGTTTTGTGTGCAGGTTCCATGGAGCCTCCGCAGGAGACCAAGCAGCCTTTCATTTACATAGTTCCTTACTTTGTTTGTGGACGGGCAGGCGGGCAGAGGTAAGTTTCTTCTGCACCTGTGTTTGTGTTATGCATATACCCTACTCCCGGTCTAATGACGCACTTAGTAGCCCATTTCCCCCCATCTGAAAGTACTCTATGCTCACTTCTTTCTTTGAACAAAACACCTAGCAACTGCAGATGCATTTGCACAGGTTCCTCCCAGGCTCCCCATACACACATTCCTCTCTGAACAATGGGTGCGTTTCTCCTCCCCTTGAAGACCATCCAACTTTAGTTGTGTCTATTCAAATGTCTTCTCAATGCACCCTAGTGTGAGGATAGAGGGAAGGCAGACCAATCAGGCCTGAACTGGTCTGGAGTGGATAAACAAGAGGAAACTGTGTCCTCCAGCAGGTTTTTAGATAGAGCCCTCTTCCCCTTGCCTTCTTTTTCTTTGTTTGTTTTTTGTTTTCCTGAGACAGAGTCTCTCTGTGTAGTCTTGGCTACCCTAGACCTGACCTCCCAAGTGCTAGGATTAAAGCAATGGGTCTTCACCACCCATCTTCTACTTACTGCCTTATGCCCATAATTAGGTGTGCAAAAATAACCACAGGCATAATGGAAAGGAACGTGGCAGCAGAGAAATGATTATGGAGTCCAATCAACCAACACACAGAACCACCCTCCCTGCCTCTTACTAACCCAACTCCTGCTCGTAAGCCCCATACAAGCAAGCCTACACACTAATCAGGCACGTGATACTGTCAGTCATGTGGCTGGCTGTCCATCTTGAGTGTACCTCTAGTCTGTCCTATCAATTTGTATTGAGTAATGCTTTCTTGGTACTTTTGAAGTCTGTGCCTGGAAACAACTGACTCGTATCCTGACCCCCTGTAATAAGCAGTATCTTCAATCACAGGGAGGAAACCATTTTTAAAATGGTTTTCCTTACTCATCCAAAGTTAACCATGCATACCCCATGTGGAATCCAAAGCTGTTCCCGGTTGTTTGTGACATTCTTTAATCTCTAGGCCTTTCTAGCCTGGGGATAGTAGATTTGTAAAAATGATAAGTTTTCAAACTCCAAAAGAAGGAAAAAAATCAAGACAAAGTCTTGCTATGTAGCCTTGACTGGCATGGAATTTACTATGTAGACCAGGCTGGCCTCAAATTCATAGTGCTCTGCCTGCCTCTGTCTCAGTGCTGTGATTAAAGATGAAGACACTACCAAACCCCATTCACAATCAGAAATTTCTCTCTCTCTCTCTCTCTCTTTCTCTGTCTCTCTCTTTCTCCCTCTCTCTCTCTCTTTCCCTTCCCTCCTTCTCTTCCTTCCTTTCTTTCTCCCTTCTCTTTCTTTTTTTCTAAGACAGGTTTCACTATGTACCTCTGGTGGCCTAAAACTCACAGTGTAGACCAAGCTGGTCTTGAACTAGTTAATAGCCTTCTGCATCAATGCTAGGACCACATGCACATGCTATCACAGCCCAGTCCAAATAAGAGAGAGAGAGAGAGAGAGAGAGCGACTCCCCTACTTCCTGTTGTTTGCAGTAGCAGCACATGGTCTAGGCCCTGTCTTGTGCATCCTTGGTTCAGGCCTGCCGGCCTGCGGGGATTCGACGAGACCTTAGGGAAGGGGCGAACGAATGAAAGGACAAGAGACACAAAGAATGAGAGCAAGTCTGAGGTTCTGATCAAGCTCTGAAACTTTGATTTTGGGGACAGGTTATAAAGGCACAGCAAAACGGGAAGTTCAGGCAAGGGTCATTGCTTAGGGCTATCCTACTATGGAATCCTTATTGTCTAAGACCAGTCCACTGTCCTATCCTTATTGCCCTAGACCATCCCACTGTCGTAACCAACTTCCAAGGAAATGCCAGACGTTCTTTAAGTTCCTGGGACCTGAGACCTGTGAACATCCTTTCTTAACCTTGTACTGACTA
Source organism: Rhabdomys pumilio (assembly GCA_030674055.1). Lineage (NCBI taxonomy): Eukaryota > Metazoa > Chordata > Mammalia > Rodentia > Muridae > Rhabdomys > Rhabdomys pumilio. Next base: position 134,362,863 of record JANHMN010000004.1, on the reverse strand, counting down.
GACTTTCTAGAACAGCAGGTAATTCCCTGAGGTTCTCTCAGAACAGCAGGTAATTTCCTGGGTTTGGCTCCCAGCACAGGAGCTCTGTATGGAACCTTCACACTACAGGAGTAAGTACCTGTGTTCCTAAGAGTTATGGGGCTTTTTTGATGGTGAGCGGTTGTGGACCCTTGAGCAGGTGAGTCAAGCTCTCACTCTATAGATCCAGCTTTCCTCATTTGGAAAAGAACATAGCACTGTTTTAAGCGTAACTACCTGGCTTTTTTTTTTTTTTTTTTTTTGTACTTAGGCTTTGTAAGATGTAAATTTCAGGAAAGCCAGGTTGGGGGTGGGGAGGCTAGGCTTTGACTGCAGTGTTTTGCAACTTTGCTGAAAATACTGAGTTGTATCAAGTGCAGGTGGTTTCTAGGGAAGGGTAATGTTTCCTCTGCTTTTTGGTTGAGTGTGTGTGTGTGTGTGTGTGTGTGTGTGTGTGTGTGTGTGTGTGTG
>JANHMN010000004.1:134339693-134359789 GCA_030674055.1 Rhabdomys pumilio | reverse complement strand
CACACACACACACACACACACACACACACACACACACACACACACACACAGACACGTAAGAGTCAGAGGCTGAGGAAGTTTGCTATGCAACTGTGTCTTCTAGGAACATCAAAAGCTACATCCATAAGGTATCAGCAACACAACTGCCTATACATGAGCTGAACAAGGACAATACACTTGCTCAACATTTCACAAGCCCCCCAACCCTACTCAAAGAACTCCAGGCACCCAAGAAATGCTGAGAGAGAAAGAAATAGTCTTCAGGGAAGAGCACATCAGTTGGTTATCCAACACACAAAGGTCAGCCCTGGAAACATACATTCATGTAACATTATGCAGGCTGAGCAGGTTATATTTAGGAAAGTATAACCATACACACATATATACATATAACAACAATGCAAATGCTGTTCTTCAAGGCTGGCCTTGAACTCACTATGTAGCCAAGGCTGGCCTTGAACTCTTCTTCCTGAACTTCCCAAATACTTAATCCAAAAAGAGGCCATGAATTTGATAGAGAGCCAGGAGAAATATGATTAGAGTGTTTAGAGGGAGGAAGGGGAAGGGGAAAGTAGTTTATATTATAATCTCAAAAATAAGAGGAAATACCAAAAGTCTTTGTTTTACACAGAAATTATTATAAGTGGGCATCTCCGATTGTATTTTCAAAAGAGGGTCTCTATTTTAGGGAGTCTCATATCATGTACTGAAAACAAAATATACCTGCTAGTGAGAGGCAATTTGATCATTCAGAGGAAAGGAAACATGAACACTAAAGTTACCAGCTGCAAGCCTTGGAGGGGAGTCTTACAGAGTCTCCATTAGCCTCCCACAGGTTTGCCAGGACTGCTCCCTCTGCATCTGCATGTCTGAGTACCCAGCATGGCTACTCACCACTCTGGCAGATGCTTATGTTAGGAACATAACTTAGAAAAAACTTTTCTTTTCTTTTGTCACTCAAAAGCCATTTTGCATAACTTGAAATGATGTGATACCTGAGCTTGCCACTAGGCAATTTTTGATAAGAGCTAGGACTCTCAAGCAAGCCCCTGGCAGGCCACCAACAGCTCAGAGCATAACAGAACACAGAACTTGCCCCTTGGAGGTGTTGATATGCTAATGAATTCTGCCCTGATACACAAAGCTGCTGCCCAATGAAATGACACAAAATTTAGAACTTTGGGAATTGTCTCTAGAATCACACAGCTGTGCTCCAAGACACAACTTCACTAGTCTCTGTGTTGATAATCTTTGACAAAAAGACTTGGGACTCTGTGTGACCCTGACCTAAGTAACTGTTGAACTTGCATGACCATAGTTGGGCTCACATAGAGACCTCCCTCCCTTTTTTTTTGGGGGGGGGGGGTTTCAAGACAGTGTTTCTCTGTATAGCTCGGGCTGTCCTGGAACTCACTCTGTAGACCAGGCTGGCCTGGAACTCAGAAATCCGCCTGCCTCTGCCTCCCAAGTGCTGGGATTAAAGGCGTGCACCACCACCGCCGCCTGGCTCACAGAGACCTCCCTCTGTGCCATCTTCTCAGCCTGCCTCAGCTAAAGGACTTCAGAGAGGACATGGGTCAAGCCTACAAGCTTCTGAAGCATGCTCACCAGAGAAGATTCCCCCTCATGAAACCCTGCAGCTGCATTTCTGCCCAAACCACTATTGTATGCTGGAAAATATGTCCGGTTAACTCTTATGTTAGCATGATATTATAAAGAATGTTTGTGTGAATAAATGAATATACTTGAAAGATAAGTCTTGTGTGTGAAGAACCAGCCTACCTCCATTGTTAGCTTAAAAGCCATTTTATAGTAAAGGAAAATCAGGCTCATTCCTGTTTATGATGGATCCCTGCTCTGCCCCACCTGTAGCCTTAACTACAGCTCATTCTGTACTGCCTGTCCCAGGAAGGGCAAGCATGTCTTTGTTTCGGGAGGGTGTAATGCTTGTTATGCTGATATTCTGCTCCTGTAACCCCGTCCCCCCAATTTGGAACCCCCCTGCCCCTGAGCTATAAAAGCCTTGTCTTCCTCACATCCAACGCTGACTTCTCAAACCCCACCTTAGGGAGAAGGCACTCTGTGTACCTGAACACAAAAAGCTTGTTTTAATTAATTGTTTGCTCTAGTTAATTCGGCCATGGTGATCTGAGTAGGTGGCCTTTCTCCTCCGTCTTTGGGGTTAATGTGTACACATTCTAATTGTGTGCCCCTTGCAGCCGACAGCCCTGCTTTCTGCACCTTCGGTCATCCCTTTCCTCCCAGACAGGAAAGTTTATTTGAGTTAGGCATGGTGGGGCAGGCTGATAATCCCTGCACCTCAGAGCCTGGGGCTAGAAGATCAAGAGCTTCTTAAGCCAGTGTCTGGGTTATAGATGAAACTTTGTCTCAACGACATTAACAACAACATCGAAACAAACAAACAAAAATGAAAAACAAAATAAAAACAAAAAACAAAACAACAAACCATCCTTAGGAACCTTTCTCAGGCAAGGGCTTCTGATATTCGTAACAATACTTGTTCTATTTTTTGAAGGGGCTGGGCTTTTTGGTTTTGTTTGAGACAGGGCCTCTCTATGTGATTCTGTCTGGCCTGGAAGTCAATATATAGACCAGGCTGGGCTCAGACTCACTGAGATGCATTTACCCTGGCTTTAAGGGTGTGTGTCACCACACCCAGCCTGTTCATTTTATTTATTTACTTATCTTTGAGACAGGCTCTCACTAGGAAGGCTCTTGGAGATTTCGGGTGTTGGGAGACTGAGAACAGAGCTCTGTTATCCTGGCTATCCTGGAGCTTGCTGTGTAGACAAGGAGATGCTTCTGCTTCTACCTCCCAAGTGCTGAGATTAAACCACTACCACCAGCCCTGCGGGATTTGCCTCAGCCTGCAGAGGAAAGACAGGATGAAAGGAAAGAAAACTAGAGACAAAGCAAACAGCTAGAGGTGACAGCCACACTGTGGAACTGAGAGTGGAGTAAGAAACAAACGGACATTTGTGAGAGCTCTTCAGAGAGACAGGATTCTAGAGTGCAAATGGACAGACGACGGTGGAGGCTGATTTAGAAAGGAGGTGGGTGACAACTCACAGGATCCCAGACTCCACTTTACACAGAGAGAGGATGGCAGTGCTCATGGGGGGGGGGGGGGGGGCTGGAAGATATGAGATTAAATATTTAAATAGAAGTTGGTCCTGGCAGTACGGGCCTTTCAGGTGTCCGGGCAAGGAGGATAGCATGTTGGAAGCAAGCCTAGGCTGCTGCAGAGCGAGTTCAAGGGCAGGAGCAACTTATGAAACTAGTTCTTAAAGTCAAAAGCAGAAAGAGGCCCCAGCTCTGAGACCAGCTCTGTCTTCAGTTAAGCCCCAGTAGGGCAACAACAATTAAAAAAAAAAAAAAAAAGGCTTAAAGGGGAAGGTAACTAAATTTTAACCCTTTAAGAAAGAGAAAGAGGGCCGGGTGGTGGTGGCACACGCCTTTAATCCCAGCACTTGGGAGGCAGAGGCAGGCGGATTTCTGAGTCCGAGGCCAGCCTGGTCTACAGAGTGAGTTCCAGGACAACCAGAGCTACACAGAGAAACCCTGTCTTGAAAAACCAAAAAAGAAAAAAAGAGACTGGAAGCCCCAGGGAGTTTAGAGGTCTGGTTGGGTTGGGACATCCTTGTGGAGACAGGGGTGAGGAGGAGATATGGGATGTGGAACAGTCAGAGGGTGAGTGGGGGGAATAAAATCTGGAGTGTAAATAAATAAATAAAAGACAAAAAAGAAAAAAGAAAGGAAGGAAGGAAGGAAGGAAGGAAGAAGGAGGGAAGGAAGGAAGGAAGGAAGAAGGAGGGAAGGAAGGAAGAAGGAAGGAGGGAGATAATGTGGGTTCAGAGGGCTGAGCCTGGATCCTCTGCAAGGCATCTGGTGCTCTTAAGCACAGAGCCATCTCTTCAGAGCCCACACTGCTTTTGACATCTCTTTAAGATTGTCTTATGCATATGTGTATTTTGCCTCAGTGTTTATCTGTATATCATGTGTGTCTGGTACCCACTGAAGCCAGAAAATGAATGGTGGATCCCTGAAACTAGGGTTACAGACAGTTGTGGGGGACTATGTAGGTACTGGGAACCGCACCCTCAGCATTGAACCCCAGTCCTCTGCTCTTACCTGCTGACTCAGCTTTCCAGTCACCCTCATCCCACTTAGGACAGGGTCTTGTATAGCACAGGTTTAGTTGGGTAGGGGCAAAGATAGCTTTGAATTCCTGATCCTCCTGCCTCTGCCACCCAAGAACTGGCTTTAAGGGTATGTGGTACCATCCCTGGCTTACTATAGTTTTGCAAGACATTTTACTGTTTCTTTGGGCTAGGCACCTTTATACATCTTATCCAGATATTTTTTTAAGTTTTTCCAGCTAACCTGGGATACTTAGGTACATTGATTAAATTCTTATATTGACAGATAATTCTCATTCATGTTTTAATAAGATTTTGTAACATTCCCCTGCACCCACCCTAGGGTTTCTCTGTGTAGCCCTGGCTGTCCTGGAACTCAGTATAAAGACCCTGTCATAACCAGGGATCCACCTGTCTCTGCCTTCCAAGTGCTGGGATTAAAGGTGTGCACCACTATGTCTCAAAATATTTGGTAAATTCTAGAGGTACTCAGGCAATCAAAGAATTATTGGAACAGAAAAAGATAAGAATTATAATGTTTATTCCTTCCACTAGTTCACACTGACACTGCTGGAAGAGAAGGAAGACCTGAAAGAAAGGGAAGACAGAAAAGAAAGGCTTCCTCCACACACACACCCTCCCTGCAACTTGGATTCTGGAATCCCTCAACACTAGAATGTTCATAACAAGGAACCCGTGTTTGTCTGGATCCCAGAACCAATGGACTGGTTTTAGGGTCCTCTGGGTATCCCCCAACACTGCACACTGCTTTGCTGATGGCTGTGTCATTGGAAGATCAGAACAGTTTCAATGGCTGTGCCCCTCGTCTGTCTGTCCAGTCCCAGATATCTAATTCACGTATAACACAATAACCTGCTTGTGCTCCAGGCTTCTCTTTCATATCATCCCCATCACACCCTGTTAAGTATCTTAAGAAGCAGTATGTGGGGACAGATGCCAGCGTTTGCCTTATAGCGTGAAGGATCTGAATAAATGCCCACCGTTTGTAAATGTCCACTGCTGTAGCATGAGTCTGGAAGCAGGATGCTATACAGTCACTGAATAACCAACTACTGAATTATTTATTGCATGCATGTCAAAATCGCTGTAGCCCCGCATGACAACTGCAGGTTATCCTAAGGAACTCATTTCTGCAGAGCCTGGCAAGGACTGTATTTGTTATCCACAAGTACAGTCTCATTGACATGTAGTCTAGGCCAAGTAAATGAGCCAATGAAGTGATTTATAAATTCATTCAGCTTACTTCCCTGATAGGAAGCTGAGCGATGCTTTGTAGTCATTGGGGCTGATTTATACCAGAAAAGTGCAGGGAAGAAAATGGAGGTTCTCTATGTTGCTTGGCCTCTCCTGGGTTCCTGCTACTATATAACAGGCATCCTTTCCCTTTAATTACCTCCTTCATGGCTTGAGAGCTTTGATGACTTGATTAAGTCTTGCGGTGCAGTTCCAGTCCCTACCCATCTGATTAATTAGCCCAAACCTTATTAACTTCCTAATTCTGATCGATAAGGGACTGCTGCTAAACCGTGCAAGGACAAACTAAGGAGGCAATTTTATTTCAAGACAGAGCCCCTCTGGTGTTTGTCTTTTCTTTATCTTACTTTAAAACATTGGCCATATTCAGTCAGGTGAGGCAGAGGTCATTCTGTGAGAGTAGCACACTCTCTATGACAGCTGCCTTTCTTATTTCATGATATGGATTGGGGTAAATTTGCTCTTATCCAAAGACAGATGCTGGTGAGGGCAAGGAGAAGGACTATCTGTGTTAAGCAAAATCCGTAACAGTAAATGCTTATGAGTAAGGCCAGCTGAGACCTTGCTCATAGCAAATAAATAAATAAATTTTAGTAGTCACATTTTTGTTTTTCTCCAGACACCCATGTAGACTGAAGTTCTCCAGCGTTGAGAGACTTTCAATATTCTAGACCTGTCTTCTTCAATGCTACTTTAAAAATTCTAAGCTAGGCGTGGTGGTGCACCCTCTTCATCCCAGCACCTAGTAGGCAGAGACAGGTAGAATTCTTAAAGTTCTGTGTGTGGAGGAAGCCTTTCTTCTCTGTCTCCCTTTCTTTCAGGTCTTCCTTCTCTTCCAGTAGTGTCAGTGTGAACTAGTGGAAGGAATAAACATTATAATTCTTACCTTTCTCTGTTCCAATTCTTTGATTGCCTGAGTACCTCTAGAATTTACCAAATATTTTGAGACTTGGTGGTGCACACCTTTAATCCCAGCACTTGGAAGGCAGAGACAGGTAGATCCCTGGTTATGACAGGGTCTTTATACTGAGTTCCAGGACAGCCAGGGCTACACAGAGAAACCCTAGGGTGGGTGCAGGGGAATGTTACAAAATCTTATTAAAATGTGAATGAGAATTATCTGTCAATTTAAGAGTTTGAGACCAGCCTAGTCTACATAATGAGTTCCAGGCCAGTCAGAGCAATACAATGAGAACCTGTCTCAAAATAAAAATAAATAAATAAAGCTGGGACATGCTGATGTATGCCTATAACCCCAGCAACCAGGATATGGGGGTTAGAAAGATCAGGGATTTAAAATGATCCTTGGTACTTAGCAAGTAGTTCAAGTACTCTCAGCCTGGAGTAGCTGAGACCTTGTCTAAATACAAGTAAACAAATTTGATGAACAGTGGTGGTGAATGCCTTAGTCCCAGTACTCAATCCCAGGAGACAGAGGCAGGTGGATGTCTGTTAGTTCAAAACCAGCCTGGTCTCCAGTGTGAGTTTCAGGACAGCCAAGGATTCACAGGGAAATCCTGTCTTGAAAAAACAAAACAACAACAACAAAAAGGAAATAAATTCTGATAGGAATTGTTGTTGTTTGTTTCTGGAGATAGGGGCTAGTGTAGCTCGGACGGGCCTTGAACTCTGATCTTGCAATTTTCCTGTCTCTACTTCCAACATTATGAGATTACAAAAGAGTACCATCATGCTTGACTAAGAGTCACTTTTTTTTTCTTACTTTATCTTATGAGTACTTGCTTCTATGTATGTATGTGCACTGTGTGTGTAGTGTCTCTGGAGGCTGGAAGACGGTGTTGGAACCCCTGACTCCAGTTGCAGTCAGTTGTGAGCCACTATATGGGTGCTGGGAAGCTGTGTCTTCTGTAAGAGCAGAACCGTTGCTCTTAACCATTGAATCCATCTCTCCAGCCCCTAATAGTAAACGTTAAAGCTTAGAGGGGAGGTATAGCTAAGCGTCAGATCATTGGCATCAGATCTGGGTTGAATCCACAGCCCCATGATGAGGATGATGAGGATGATGAGGATGATGAGGATGATGAGGATGATGAGGATGATGAGGATGATTTATTATTATCAAATAAAATTAACTTGAATTGTATACTCTATATAATCATAATGTATCAAGATACTGTCATTGTAGTATACAACCGAAATAAAATTATTAATGAACTTAAGCTAGTGTGCTTCCCTTTCCCACACTAAACCTTTAAAACGGGGTATATACTTTATATTTTCAGCTCATCTAAATTGTGACTAGCCATATTTCTGGAACTTGATGACTGCATCTAGTTACTGGCTACCATACTAGCCAGACAGCTCCTGCTTGGGGCCTCAAACTGTCTTGACTTTTTATCTAAATCCCCAGGCCTCATTCCCAGGGCCTCTGATACAGGTTAAGGTTATGCAAGAGAACTGGCATTTCTTTGAACTTGTACATCCAGCCTCTGGGATCTGCCTTGAGAGTCATGCCTGCACTGACTTCCATCTCTCCTCCCCAGCTCACAAGACTCTATCCACTTAGGTCGAGGACTTAATGTTAGTTGTATCTCTGTCTCTCTTTAAAGCAGTTCCAGCTCTGACCATTTATCTAGTTTGTCCCCAGATTATGTCGTTCTCTGTGGCTTCATCAAATGAATAAAAAAATGTGTGACAGGATATAAAAAAATGGGATATTTTTTTCCTGGAGAGAGGTAGGAAGCCAGTCTTTACAGAGTTTGGCTGGGAACAGAAATTAGCTTTGTTTTACAGCTCATCACAGTCAGCTTCTGTGTCAACAAATGGATTCCTGTGCCCAGAGACCAGTAAAATGCTGTCTCCCCAGGGAGTCTCCGCAGCATTTGCTTTAGGACAGTAATGGATGTTCTAAGCAGTCCATGTTTTCTAAAGCAATGACACCTCAAGGTCATTCTCCGAAGATGAGCCGTGTTCGATATGGTGGCTGTAGAAAGCTGTGCACATGCCCCACACAGACTTCTCTGACGGTACCCATCATTCAAATCACTTCCAATACGAAATGTAATGGGAATTTTTATCCTAAGAGGTATTCTGAAAAGCAGCAAATCAATTTCTAGTAAGAAGCCTTTTGTGGGAGTTAGTGTGAGTGTTCAGGCAGCACCCAGGGTTTGTTCAGAAAATTGGAAAATTAAAGTCCCAATGTCTTTCTTTCTTTCATTAGAACAAAACAATAAGCAGGGCGGTGGTGGTGCATGCCTTTAATACCAGCACTTGGGAGGCAGAGGCAGGCTGATTTCTGAGTTCGAGGGCAGCCTGGTCTACAGAGTGAGTTCCAGGACAGCCAGGGCTACACAGAGAAACCCTGTCTCGAAAAACAAAACAAACAAACAAACAAACAAAAACCCCAAAAAGGGAAAATAAGTGAAGATAATATTTGGAATCTGAATATGGTAAAGCCAGGCAAAGTGGAAATGCCTTTTATCCCAGCACTTGGGATTCAGAGGCAGGCAGATCTCTTGTGAGTTGGAGGTCAGCCTGGTCTACGATATAGTTCTAGGGCATCCAGGGCTGTGTAGAGAGACCCTGTTTGAAAACTCTGGCTAACTAAATGTGGACTATTGTGCACAGTAAGTCATAGACAGCATCTCCCAGATGCTGTAGAAAGGCTCCACCACTGGGCTACATCTTCAGCCCCATTGCACCATGGGAGCGTGACAACTGACCGACCAACAGAAGTCAGTTAGAAACAATAGAAATAAATGTGGGCTGGGGCTGCAGCTCAGTTGGTAGAGCACTTAGCTAGCACTCAGGAAGCCTTGGTTTGGTCCCCAGAACCCATAATGGGTGTGGTACCCTATTCCTGTAACCCCAGCACTCACTCAGAAGAGACAGAGATCTCTCCTCTGACATATAGAGAATTTGAGGTCAGCCTGGGATACATGAGACCCTGTCCCCAAATAATAGCCATAATAAAATAGAAATAAATTTCTAGGTAACTTGGAAATGTGTAGCTGGTTTTAATTCTATTTATAGTTTGAACTAGTAAGTATGGATAGATTTAGGGGTAGTTTTTTAACATCTATTTTTAATTTTTTTTGTATGAGTGTCTACCTGCACACAAGCATGTGTACCACAGGCATGGTGTACCCGAGGTCTGGAGAGTATGCTAGGTCCTGGGACGATAGTTACAGACCATTTTGGGCTGTATGTGGATGCTGGGAATCAAATCCAAGCCCTCTACAGGAATAGCAAGTGCCTGTAACCACACTGAGCCATCTCTCCAGCCCAAATTTTGGGTTACTTGAATTTTGAGGGTGGAGTGGGGATTGTTCACAGTCGTTCACATGTGAGGCAACCCTTCTACCACTGAGTTATGTTCCAGAATAACAGAACCTTTTCAACCATGTTTTCAAATAAGCTGCTGGGAAGTAGAGGATAGAGGCTCAGCTGTCAGCACCAACAAGCTCAGGATTCTGGGTGTGGTCAACAGTAACACACACACACACACACACAAGTAAGGCTTGAATAGGCTGCTCACAATCACTATTAATGTATGCTTGTCACTTACTGTCCAGACACTATTACTCTAAGCTCTGTCTGCCACCACTAAGCCTTGCTTTTGCTTTGTTTCTTTATCTATGGCTAGGTAAACGTTTACCATTGGAGGAATAAGGAGAGCGTGAGAACTTGATGTAATATTTTTGAACCCTTTTGATAGCTTTTTCAAGTGTGTATGTGTGTGTGTCCCTGTGCACATGAGAGCAGATGTCCCAGGAGGCCAGAATAACGTGTCAGTTCCCCTAGAACTGGGGTTATAGGTGGTTGTATTCTGGGGACAAACTTTGGGTCTAGTGCAAGAGCAGAGCACACTCTTTAATGGCTAAGCCACGCCTCCAACCTATTTTATATATAAACAACAGCCCGGTAGGTATACCACAGCTGGGACACAATACCAGGAGGTAGTTAAGTTATGCAAGACACTCACATAGGCTATCTACTAGGTTTACGCCTGTAAACCTGACCCTGTGGGCTCCAGCTCTCAAAAGAGAAAAGGGAGCTAGAGGGAGCTTTGGGAAGAGTCACGTGCCCTCACCGTCAGGGGCAAATCTCTGGCCACGCCCTAGGCGTAGTGGTCTGGCCCTGGATATCTCTGGGAGCAGTACCTAGACGTTACTCCTAGAGTCCCACTGACAGTTCTCTGCCTCCCTTGTCTCACCAGCTCTTGTGGCTAGTGTTTCCTACTGCAGAAAACTCTCAAAAAGCACCCCCCCTCCTACCTTTTTCCCCCCAGGAATTAGCACTCTCCGACTCAGGAGACTGTATGTGATCTATAGGGGAGTGGGAGAGAAGCCGGGAGGGTAAATCGGAAACAGCCACCTTGACTGCCCTTGAGCTGAGCACTGTCGTTCCGTCTACACAGTCTACACACCGATGGACTCCCGTCTTTTATCCTCACCTGCGCTAGGTTCACTTACGATATGGGAATGTATTGGAACGAAAAGCCATTCAGGGTAGGCAAAGGTTCTCGTGGATATTTAGAAGCGCTTTTTGTGATAGTGAAAACTTGGAAGCTACTAAAGTGACGAACAGGCAGAGATTTTAGGTTAATACTTTACGTGAAATGTATTTGATACGTTCGAAGGGAGTTTATGAGGGGAATACTAACAAAGAACCGCTGACCTGTCATTGTCTCTAATCCTCTCTGAGGCTGGGGGGTGCAGAGGAACTGAATTTACAAGTTCCAGGCCAGCCGGAGCAATGTGAGCAAGCCGGCGGAACCGGGAAGAAACCAGAGGGAAAATTCACAGAAGATGGTCACTATATATCAAACATTGGGGGCGTTTACAGTTTTTGTTTTTAAAGAATGTAAATAAAATATTTTTAAGTAAAATAAAAAGAATTAGAGCCGGATATGGAAGCACACACCTTTAATTCCAAAGCCCAGGAAACACGATGATTGTGGGGAAAAGTTCCAAGCCAGCCCGTGGCTATAGACTGACTTCCAGACCCACCTCAGAAACACAACGATGGCTCTCAAAAGCAAAGGGGAAGGTGTAGAATGCTTGTAGTAAGCACGGCATAAAGTCCCACGTCAAGTGCCTCGTAATCTCAACGTGCTACTAAAAAAAAAAAAAAAAAAAAGAAAAGAAAAACGAATGGACTTCAGGAGAGCTGTCCCAAAATACCCAGGGAGGGGAGGAAAAAAAATACCCAAAACCTCTCAAGTAGGCATTAAGAACAGGAAGTTCCTTTAAGAGAAAACATCTGGATTTTGCAGCTTCCTAGCTCTCCGGCTCCGTGGAGGTAGAATTCAGGAGCTGCAGGGAGAGAGCTGTTTCTCAATCCCCAAGGAGCACACCTGGACCGTTGACCCAGGTCTTGGCATCTCCTCTCTCCATGCTGCCCTTCTCCAGGCTGCGCGGGGAAGGCTGTGCGCGCTCTAAAGTACGTTGAATTTGGGAATCATAAACTACAAGGCTAATTAAATGTCCTTCGACTTAGAGCTCTGATGAGGCCTGAAAGGTTCCAAATGGCGCCTTCATCCCTAGGGGGCTTCTCCACGGTGACCTTTCTTGTCCCCTCTCCAGAAATCTTCCATGGCTCTGTAGAGGGCAACACAGCTGCCTCTTACCTGCCGGCCTGAGGTTTGTGATGAGGGATAGATCTACGAGGCCACACACTTGATGATTCCCACTGGAGACCGGAAAACTAAGGTGAGCCCACGATGACTGCTGACTCCCAGAACACAGCTCTGAGAGGGTGTTCTGACCATTTGCTGTCAGGGAGCCACCGTGGAGCCACGGTGCATTGTCCTGCATCCCACCCACCACCCACCCCCACCCCCACCCCCGCAACTGGGACACTGTAATTCTGTCTCAACTGCTTGTTTGGAGACTGCTAATGACTCCAGAGAAAATCAAACAGACAAAGCCACCCACCGTTCTTGAGTTTCTTATTTAAATGCCACTCAGCTTCCTACTGCCTAATCATTTCTGTGAAGCTAAAGGGCTTGGGCTCGGGCTCTGCAGACATGGGGCATAAACCTTTACTTTATTTACTTACTTGCTTTGGGGGAATGGGGTGGGGATAGGATCTCACCCGGAACTCACTATGTTGATCCGCTAACTTCGAACTCACAGAGATCCACCCATCTCTGCCTCTCAAGTGCTGCGAAGAGAGGTATTCACCACGACGCACATCTTTTTAAGATTTGAACTTTATTTTTAATCAAATGTGTTTGTGTATTTGTACACCTGACGAGGGTATCTGATCCCCCCCCCAGAAGAAAGAGAATGGAAAGTCAAGTTCAGAACCAGAACCTCCACAAACCCAGTGCTACCTTGCCTTAGTTCGCTGAGTCACCTTGTGACTTACCAGTCCCACTGAAATCCTAAATCTCCCCCATCAAAACTGATCCTGCCAATCTCCATGGCCCAGCTGCACAAGTCACAGCTGACTGGGGCCGTTTGAATTATATGTTGAGTGATCAATGGGGGCACAGAGGGAGGACGAGGAGAAGCAGGCAATCTTTCTTGTAAGGAGACCACAGTTTGGTAAAGATCTACTTTCAGAAATTCAGCCAGGCAGGGTATGGTGGCACATGCCTTTAATCCCAGCACTCAGGAGGCTGAGGCAGGGGGATCACAATGAACTCAAGTTTTAGGTCTGCCAGAGACCATGTCTCAAAACAATATAAAAAAAAGAAACTTAGCCAGTTGTAGCAGCACACATTCATAATCCCTGGCATTTCAGAGACTGAGGCAGGAGGACCAGAGTTTTAGTGTGAGTCTTCTACTTGGGGGTGGAGGGGAACGGGGAATGAAAAAAAAAATGTTATGATGCTTATTTCCTAAGAACGTAGTTGGAAAAAAAATCTTTGTCTACTCTTAAGTAAATATAAAGTCCTTTACATGACATGGATAATTTGAATCTTTTGGGAATGAGAAAATAACTCAACTCAGTATTATAGCAGGCAACCCCATTTCTATCAGCTTTTTAACCATTTATCAGCCAATCATTAATTGAATTAACACTAAACTCGGGGAATGCTGGTGGCAGTGTTAGGCACAGATTCACTAATATGTACAGTAGCCAAATTCATAGACTTTCCTTGGGTAGTCTAAAGAGCTCATCTTTCCAATAAAGGAATTACTTCAGAATTCGGAAGCAGATTGGGCACTGCACCGGTAAATCCTGGATCCAGTGGGTGGGGGAGAGACTGAAACCCATTTGCTTTGGCAAAGATTGTTATTGAATGAAACCTCTTATGGGGGCGTTTATGGTCCCATGCCGTTAAAAGCCCAGAGCTACCTTAGAAGACCCCGTCCCCTCCTCCCCGACCCCGCCCCGCCCCTGACTCTGTGGCTCTTAGGGAATCGATTACAGGTACTATGTCATCGGTTGTTATCAACTCTCTAAGAAGAAAGGTGCAGCAGAAATGAAAACTGACAGGTAGCCACTTAGAGAGGGACTAGAGTAAACACTCTGAAAAAGGAGGTTCCTCTCCAGGGGCGTTCCCAGGCCTCAGAGTACATACTGGCCTGGAGGAAAAGGACCCCAGGGCATGAGGGTGCACACCCTTTAGGACTCCAGAACTCGGTGGCTTTTTTTTTTGGGGGGGGGGCACATCACATGCATACACATACTCTTTCATACATACATGTAAGTTAAAATGGCAAAAATAAACTTTACAAACCATAGGATAAAGAAGCCGAGGCCACAAGTTAAGGAGTTCAAGGCTGTCCTTAGCTCTACGGTGAGTTTGAAGCTTGCCATGTGATACCCCATCTCAATAAATTAAAGTCAAAACACAGGCCTGTGAGAATTGCTTGACAGGTAAAGATACATGCTGTCACCTGAATCAACTCCTGGGACCCAATAGGTAGAGGGAAAGGACTGATCCCCACATGTAGTCTGACTTCCACACTGTGCTGAAGTATACATGTACCTGAACACAAACATACATAAGTAAATAAATATAATTTCTGAAAGCTGCCAAAGCCAAACTTTTAAAAAATGGACAGTGTGGTGCAGGGTCATTTAGTGAGACCCTCTCTCTCAAAAGGGGCGGGGGAGCTAAACAAAGTTTACAATCTAAGGTAGATGGTCCTGTGACTTGCCATTTGTTTTGATTGTTGGGTTGTTTGGGGTGTGTGTGTGTGTGTGTGTGTGTCTTTGATCTTGAGATAGTCTCAATATGTACTATTGGCTAGCCTGGAACTAACTAGGTAACCCAGCCTGAGTAGGCTTAGGCCGCCACTCCCTTCCTTCAGGTTTCCTTGTTTGTTTGTTTTTAGAGACTGGGTCTTTACATAGCTCTGACTGTCTGACTTACTAGGTAGACCAGGACTCCTTGAACTCATAGAGATCCACCTGCTACTCCTCCCAAGTGCTGGGATTAAAGGCGTGCGCCTCTTAAATTATTTCTAATTACATAGTTTGATGTCATGAAAAAGCTTTCCCTATAGCTAAAAAGCCTACCCTATAGCAGTTTTTATTTTTGCAAAATGGAGATATTGTACCCATTAAACAATAGCCCCCACTCCTCCCCACTCCCTACCCTGCTTCTGCTACATTTTTCCTGATTGGTCTGCAGTCTCATAGAAACAGTGTAGCCAGAAACAGAGAGGGGTCGGTCTATGAAAAGAAGGCTGTTGCTATCTTCTCTTGGAGAGGGAGGGCCACAGGACTCTCCTGCTCCAGCCCCTCGCCACTCCTCCCTGCTCCAGTCCGTCTGATGACACCCTTTTCTGACCTATGAGGTTCCCACTGTACATGGCATACTTGAACACAGAACTTTTTTGAGTCTAAAAAAAGCTTTACATTTTTTTTTCAGTTTTGTAATCTCATTTTGCTGATCCCAAATTTACTAACCCATCTTTCCTAGATAACAGTTTTATGAGCCACCAAGACCCACCAGAAAATCTTCCTGATTAAAATTACTTATTCTGAGCCAGGTGGTGGTGGCACACACCTTTAATCCTAGCACTCAGGAGGCAGAGCCAGGTGTGTCTCTGTGAGTTTGAAGCCAGCCTGATCTACAGAGTGAGTTCCAGGACAGCCAGGGTTGTTAGTCAGAGAAACCCTGTCTCAAAAAGCAACAACACTAACAAAGAAAATGACTTATTTTGGGTGTCATTCTTGTTCTTACTTTTTGAGATCGGTTCTCATGGACCCCAGGCTAGCCTCCAACTCATTTTGCAGCCGAGGATGACTTTGAACTCCTGATCTTCCTCCCTCTGCCTCCTAAGTGTTGGGATTACAAGCCCTTAACTCCTAACCAAACTGTGGATCATTTACTTTATTATTCTGAAGTTTTTGCCTCCCGCAGGGTTTGATAAGGTTTGGTGGCTTCCATGCTGAGAGTGTAGACCACCTCTAGGCCACTTCACGTGGTACATTTACCGCCAAGTCCTTTCCTTTGGAAATTTAAAATCTGATAAATAAATGGCTACTTTTATTTCTTTCTGAACACGGATCCCCAGGAGGGTGGAGTGATAGCTCAGCACTGGATGCCCCTACAGGACTCAGGATCACTTCCTAGCACCCATGCAGCTCACAGTAGCTGCAGTCCCAGAGAATGTCCTCTTTTTGCATCCAATGTCAAGAGAGACTTTTGAGACTGGAAAGTAACAGTTGCTACTTTTTCTGTGCTCAAGGGTCCTGTTCTGGATTGGCCCTCACCAGCTTGTGACATAGGCTTGGGGCAGTGAGAGGAAGGGGTCAGATTTAAGTTATCATTGGCATGTACAGGCTGTCCAGGGGCAGTCCAGCAAGCAGGAAAGAGTAGCTATTTTAAAACTGAGACAGAGAATTAGATCCCCCAGGAGAGAACCTAGGATGTCAAACTTGGAATACCCTCCCCAGGTTTAATGGAAGATGGTTTTAAAATCAGATTTAAGACTCTGTTTATAGCGTGTTTAGGTCCAATAACTGGGGAGAGGGAAGTAGAAGTTGTAAGAGAATTGAAAATTCCCTTCCCTGCAGGGTCAGGTCTGCAGCCTTGCAGTAGTCAGGGGGAGAAAACTGTAAACACACCATCTGCCTATGCTCAAAACAAGCTCAGGGTGCAGGCGAGTTGTTTGTTTGTTTGTTTTGTAAGACTTTCACTGTGTAGCTAGAATTCTCTACTGAGACCAGACTGGCCTCAGACTTGTGGCTACTATTTCTTTTTATTATTGTGGTTGTTTTGTTTTCGGAGACAAGGTTTCTCTGTGTAGCTCTGTCTTAGAAGTCAAGCTGACCTTGAACTCAAAGATTCCCCCTGCCTCTGACTCCCAAGTGTTGGAATTAAAGGCTTGGACCGCCACCGCCCAGCAGTGGCTACCATTTTGCCGGTATCTCTTGAGTATCAAGATAACAAATGTGAGACACTGTGTCCCAACTGGTTATACTTTTTTGAGATAGTTTCAAAAGTCTGCTCTGGCTTAGGTCTTGATTTGTATGTAGCCCAGGGTAGCCTCAAACTTAGCCTTTTGAGTCCTAGGACCACAGTCATGCACGACTACATTGGAAGGATAAATTAGTTAAGAACGAGGGAAATCACATATTCAATTAATGTCTTACTCAGTTTTTTTTATTAATACATAAGAATAATTTACAAGGATGTGCAGTTACAAAGTAGACCACACATGAAAGCAAGAGGAGAGGTACCTAACACTCAGGCAAGTTGTAAAAATCAAGAATGGGGTGCCAATGGAATGCGCCTTCAAACCCAAAAAAGCACTATGCTAAAAGGAAACGCAAAATAAGATGCAAATCGCTAGAGAGAATCTACATAATGCTAACACACACACACACAGAGAGAAGGAGAGAAAGAGAGAGAGAGAGAGAGAGAGAGAGAGAGAGAGCAGAGTTTATCTCACAAATTCAGACAAGGTTAAACTGGATGACAGTGAATAGGCTTCTTTCCCATGGAGAGTATATCATATGCAAGAGGAGAAAGCAGTCAACAAATCAGTAAGGTAGACATTGCTTCGATTCTTGCCCTGGAGGGCTGGGGATGAGCTCAGTATCTTGCTTGCCTGGCATGACTGAGGCCCTCGGTTCAATTCCCAGCACCATATAGACCCTGCTAGGGGCTACACTCCTGTAATTTCAGCACTCAGGGTAGGTGGAGGCAGGAGGATCAGTTCAGGTTATTATACCTCAGTTAACAGAAGAGGCTTGAGGCACTCTTCAGAAAACTGTAAGACAACGATGTTTCCTGAACATTGAAATCTTTTTAAATAAAACTATTATTTTTTTTTAATTCTCACACTTTATATTCCATTTACAAATAAGTAAGGGTGGTATTTTTTCTTTTAAAATAATTCAGGACATTCTATTTGTATATCAACAAAAACATTTCTATGCTAAAATATATGATGTCCAGAATCATTTACAAAATGTATAGACCTCAGTAAATTAGAAGACCTCAATGTTTAATCTTATAAATTTAGGGTATTTATGATAGTTCAGTGCAACTAACCCCCCACCCTCTCCTCACCCCACCAACAATTCTAGAAGCATTTCAAGACGTTGTACCAAACCTGGACCCATAAATAAAGAGGCTCTAGAAGGTATTTGTGGTTCTGTCTCTACGATGCTGTACACTGCAGTTCCTTAGGACACACCCTGGAATTTGACTAAGCTGAGGTCACCATATTACATCTGTTGTAGGAACATGGAGGTCCCATGTGTGTCTTCGTTGACACCTTTGTTTCCCATAGCTGACAAATTCAAGTCCTTGGACATTCCCAAAGACCCATTAAGAGCTCCAAAAAGATCATGGATGCCAGTCTGCTGTGATTGTAACTCCAGAGCTTCAAACATCCTTTGTTATACTAAAACAAAACAAAACCCTCTACTGAATGAACAGATATTTAGGTCAGGCTCCTGTGGTGGCTTGAATATACTTGGCTCAGGGAGTGGCACTAGTAGGAGGGATGGCCTTGTTGGAAGAAGTGTGTCACTGTGTGTGTGGGTTTTGAGACGATGGTTCCATCCTCTTACGTGACTGGAAGTCAGTTTCTCATGGTTGCCTTCCAATCAAGATGTAGAACTCTTAGCTCCTTCTCCAGCACCATGTCTGCCTGCATGCTGCCATGCTTCCTGCTATGGTGATAATGGACTGAACCTCTGAAACTAAAGCCAGCCTGCATTCAGTGTTGACCTTGTAAGAGTTGCCTTGGTCATGGTGTCTCTTTCCAGCAATGGAAACCCTCACAAAGACAGCTCCATTGCTGTGGTGTCCCCAGTCTCACACAGCAAAGCAATTGTGTAATTTGTGATTTTTAAGCAAGCACACGCTGCATTCTGAGGCTTTCTTCTAATGAGTAGCTTTGTGGTTTCTCAAAGCCACCTTGTCCATGAACTTCACCTACTGCTCTACTGTGAGACCTGGGAGGATTCAGAGCCGTGGTTCTCAAACTTAACGCCGATTGCTCTCTCCCTCCACTTTCTGATTCACAGAGACCACAAATTTCTTTCTATTTCTTTATTTTAAGACCATGCATTTATATGAGTTCCCAGGTGATGTTGGTGATCATGGACCTATGTTTTTGAAAATCATTCATATGTACCATCAGTAAAATTCATATAATTGTCTTTATTTTGCTTTCAACATGTTTAAGGGAATACTCACCAAATATAATCCAGCATGTGTGTGTGTGTGTGTGTGTGTGTGTGTGTGACACAACCATTTAATTCTTCTAATACTTGATGGTATAATTACTGTACCATATTATAGATGAGGACCTTAAGCCTCATGCATCAAACTACTTGCACTGTGTGCTACACTGAGGAGTTGGTGAACAAATGTAAGCTTCTCTGTCTCTAAAGTATATGTTTTAAACTATTGGGACTGTATCAGTGCACAGTTGTAATTCCATTGCATTTTTAAAATTCTGTCTTCAGTGAGCTGCTTTTGAGGTCTATTCTTTGTCTTCTTGTTGTTAGCAGCAGAATCAAGTCACTGTTCGTGGAGACCGAAGGACAACTTCTCAAGAAGGAAACCTAAGTATTTCAGCAAACAACTCAAGAAACTATGTCCTCCAAACTGATGTGTGTTGGGCCAAAACTTCTCAGAGGAGCCAAACTGAAAGAAACGGCTCTTAAAATGCCCAGTTAGTGTAGGGTGAATCAGTCTAGAATCCAGTATATTTGGCATGCATGCACAATGACAATTGGAAACAACAGCAATAAACTCCTTTCTGTTCTCTGCTAATCAAGTTCAAAAACAAAACACATCATTTGATTTATCCAGTGAGTGAAAAAAAAAAAAAAAAGATAAAGGTCACTGAGTTGTCTTACTGTTTGAATTAAAAATAACATTTAAACCCCTAAATAGTAAGAAAATGTTTTAAGCAATATATTTGGAGCTATCAGCCAAGGAAGGCTGCTTAATTGCATGAGGAGGCCAGGACCTTCTCAAAAGACCATTGTTCTGAGTTAATTAACATGAATTAAAACAGTCCTAAAACAACAGGGCCCATTCCCATTAGGGTCAATTACTCAGCCCTAGTCAAGGCAGCAAAGAATTCCCCAGAGGAAAATCTGTCATGGCTGTTCACCTGTGAGACATCTATTGCTCACACAGGGGGCTACACTATAGCTGGGAGCCCTCTGCAGACATCTGCTCCATATTGAATTTGCTGCCCTGATGGACGTGTGTTATGGGTAGAGGGGAAGCAAGTACTTAGGCGGTCAATAGCTCCCCTA